>OY992538.1:97239659-98439659 GCA_963921195.1 Pegoplata infirma | reverse complement strand
AGTCGACTTTTCGACCTTTTGATTTTTTTAAAAAGTTGACTTTTTCGACTTTCTTTGACTTTTTCGACTTTTTAAAACTTTTAAAAAGTTCTATGAATGTCCGTCCATCTGTAGATAACACGATGCAGTCGAAAATAAGAGAGCTATATTTGGCACGTGTTATGGTGATAGGTACACGCAAAAAAAAACTTGTGTCGGAGTGAGCAAAAATCTGGCATAATTTTACCAAAAATATGCTAAAACTACAACCGACGAAGTAGTTTTCGTAATTTAGCCAAAACACTTATGTAAAAAATTTTGAAGAAAATGCTAATGCTATTTAAGTAAAAACTTGGTAAAATATACCAAAAGAGATATGGTGAAATATTCCAAAATTATTAGAAAAGATGACTAAAAATAATGCTAAAAATTACCATAAATGCTAAAATATATTTTCAATAAATTTTTGTAAAAATTTGTATATTTGTTGAATTTAAAATTTTCACAGAATAAATCCATATTAATGTAATAAATGTTGTGTAGGATTTAATTTACCACCGACCAACTGACTCTTTTTGTACAATTTTCTCGAGTGACTGCTGCCTACGCTTCTTCTTGAAGTAAAGGATCCGCTATAGCTTCACGAATTTATTTAAAAGCATCCTGTAAAAATAGAAAATTATTACAAAACATAAATTTTTAATTTAAAAAATTGGTAAACCCCATTGGTCTCTTGGTAAGGAGGAACACTTACTTTGTCATTCCATTTGTAACTCAAAACAGGTATGGACTCCCTTGGCTTTGGGTTTTTAGGTTTTAATTTTATACCTAAAGGCAGGATTGGTGTCCACGCTCTTTATTGTAGTGAAGGATTCGCCATAGCTTCAAAAATTTATTTAGCAGTACCCTGTAAAAATAGAAAATTATTACCAAACACTAATTTTTAACTAAAAATCTATTAAACCTTATTGATGTCTTCGGAATGCGGGTATACTCACTTTATCATTCCATTTGTTATTCATCGAAACATACGTCTGGGACTCCATTGGTTTTTCTTAATGAATGGTGTTTTAAGTGATGAAAGCAAAATTAACTTTAACATTCTTTTATCTTACATTTATTTATCTTTTAGAAAACTAATTATTTATTTTTATTTATTAATTTATTTTTATTTTATTTATCAATTTCCTTTTTACGTTTTTATAACACAAAAAATAAACAAACAACGCACACAAAAAAAATGAAAATGGCGGTCGGTATTTGTTTTTTTGTTGTTTTCTTTCGATAAATTTTTGTGCAGGTAATTTGCGTTATTGTGCAAGCTACTTGGTTATTTTACATAAAAAATGAATTATGTTACTTTAACATCGACAAGCATAATATTAGCAAAAATTTGGTAAAATTTTTTTTTTGGTATGAAAAAAGTTTTACCAAGTAGGATTGCTCAATCTTACACAGATTTTTTTTTGCGTGTAGGTTAAGTTTGTAAATGGGCAAAATCGGACCAGGAGGAAAAAAGCTTCCACGTGAAAAACTAAAACAACCACTGAAAGAGTCCCCGCACAACAATGTCGGTGACGTTTTTTTCATACAAATTTGGCAAGAAAAAACGCTCGACCGAAAACCGCTTGAATAAAATCAATTTTATTTTTGTGTCGGTTTCTCTCTCTCTTCAAATTTTTGATATGAAAATGTTGCCACATTCTTATAAATATTTCGATTATTTTCGATAAAGTAAACAAAAAAATGTGATCTCTAAAAAAAAATATTTAAAATTCTGAAAAAAAAACACAAAAAAAGGAATCAATATGAGAAAATCAAATTGTTATTAAAAAAACAATAACATTAAATAAAAAAGTGATGAAAAAGTGAAAAATTTTGTAAATATCAACGAATGACTGAATTTACCGCTGCCGCCTTTGTTTTGCGCCTATACTCTCTCATGACCGAAAACGTCAACCGCCCCGACATTGTTGTGCGGGGACTCAAAAACGTATTTTTTTTAAAAGTGAAACATTTTTATGCTAGAAGAAGTTCAAAGTCCTGCCTTAAACCAGGGGAATTAGAAAATTACGTTTTTTAGGCCATTGTCTCTTTTGTGTTTTTACTCTATGGTTCAGGGTCATTTCCTATTGCTCTAATAAAATATATAAATCTTAAACTTACTAAAAAAACAATAACATTTAAATATACAATTTTTTATGAATTTAAATTTTATAAGAGTAATAACTGCCAATTACCCTGAACTGCTTTCAAATTAAATGGGGGGATCAAACGTAAAACAAATTAAACTTCCTATAAATTAACATTAAAAACAAAATATAAAGATTTCTATTTTGGTAAACATAATTAACAAGTTTATTTTTGTAAACGTGATTTATATTTATGAATCTCAATTGAAATTTAAAATCCAAATTTCATTTGAAATTTCAAAATCAACAATTTTGTTCAGAAGACTGTTTTAGTTCACATTTTTTGAAAGATATAATGGCCTTTTTAAAAAACAAAATCGTTTAACCCCTTAATGACCATAATTTTCCCAAGAAATAATTCATGCATTACAGGGTTAAATATGGAGCCCAACAATATGCAATAAACTCGATTTTCTTCGTTTGTGCTATAGCACTTATAAGTACGAAACGTAATAAGTTCTAAAATTTGAAACAACTAAACACAAAACCCAATGTAGATGTAATTTGTTTGATTTTTTTTCTTATACTTTTATTGCTTCAAACATGTTGCCACATCTTATCAAACATATTTGAATTTGTTTGATGCAACCCAGCAAAAAAATACGAAATCACATTTTTAACTGTCTTTGGCATTCCTTGAGTAAGGCATCGAAATATGGATGTCGGACCGCATACAGTATATTTATATATGGGACATTCCATGCCAAATTGGACACAATGAAGATTATATTTTAGATTTTCCCAATTTTTTTTTACCTTTTGAAAACCCCTTACTGGTAAATTTTCAGATTTTTTGATGACCCGTCTAAAAGATATCGAATTTATTAATCATTTGGAGCCTATTCCAATTCAAATTGATTTTTAATTTTTAAAGAAAAATTTTTAAGAAAAATTCTTAAAATTTTTTTATGTGTTCTAATGTACGATTTTTATGTTTTTAAATCTTATTTAAAAAAATGTTTTTACTCTTTAATTTTTTTTTTAAATTTTGTGTGAAAAACTTCTATTTATTTTACAATTTTTTTGTCCTATTATAAAAAAATTGATTGCAGTTTTCCAGTCTTTAAATCAGTTTCTACCGCTACAATGATGCGTCCTAGAGCAGGGCTTATCACTAAGTTTTGGAAGACTTTTGACCTTTAGTTCAGAAGGGTTAACGCTGTCGGCAATATAAAAATCATTTAATTAATTATTTTTGACTATTTTGAAAATAAAAATGTTTTTTTTTTTAATTTTTAAAAAACATGAAAATTTTGGTAGGGGACATTTTTGGTTGCATGCACATTAGACTGGGTCAACCGCTTAATTTTAAAGCTTACCTCGAAAAAGTTCCATAGCCAAAATATTAGATTTTTAGGTCGCGATTTGGTACCGCCGAAATCATTATTTGTTCATAGCTTTGTCATTTGATGTCCGATCGTTACAAAAAAAAAATTGTTAGAAAGTCCTCAGCGAGTACTAAAGTTGACTCATATCTAGTTTTAACCTCAGAGGTCATCTTCTTGTTATGATTGTTAGTTTCTCATCTTTCTACCCACTTAAATGATTTTTATTTTTCCATTAAATTATAGCACTAAGAAAATCATAAAATCCTTCCCTTGGAGGTATCCAGTTAAATTAATTAACTAAAAAGTTACATTTGATTTAAGATTTTCATATCGTGGAACTATATTCAATTTGAGCTATCTGCTCGGTTGACGAAAATGAGTTTTTGATGGCAAAATGTTCGCTGGCATAAGTGTCATCTATGGTATTAATTTCAGAACAAAAAAATTATTTTAAGACTATTTTATTCCAAAAATAGCATGAGCTATGTGAAACCATGTTTTTTTATAAATAAAAATTTGAGCTATCTACAGTTTAGTTTACTAGGGTAAACTTTTAAATTAAATTTTTTTTATATTATCACTTTTTATATGGTGTTTCCATCAATAAAAATAATGGCAGTTTTTTTTTTTGAAAGTTTCAACTCCATTCCGCGGTTAAAAACGCGGTTTTTGACCCATATTTCGATGCGGAGCAAAATCGGTTGAAATTTTTGCATATTTTATTTGTCTATTCGATTGTACAGCAAACACAAGTGTTATGACATTTTTCGCAAGCTTCATGAAGGTTCCAAATAATAGCGATAAAGCGCGAAAAAATCGATGATTTAAAAAAAAAATTAAAAAGTATTTTTTTTAACACTTGTAACGGAAGGGCTTTAAAAACTGAGAAATATGGTACCAAATTCACATTTTTAACATAATCCGTTAAAAAGTTATAAAGCTTTAAAGTCTATATTTAATGAGCTATCTGCTTAGGTTGATTAATTTCAAATAAAAAAGGTTGAGCTATCTGCTGTAACTCAGCGAATAATACGAATTTTTACAAACAAAGCACGTGTAAAATTTAGTAGTAATTATTAATTAATAAGGGTATTCATTTCAGAGAATGTAAAAGTGGAAAAATAAAAAATTGATGTGAACGGGTACATAAAAAAATTGTGATGCAAAGTTTCCAAAAACAATTAAATTATTCGATGAATGAACCAATTAACTTATAAATTACACTTTTTACTTATTTTGACAGTTTTTCTTGTTGTTTAATTCTTAATTTCTATTATTATAACCAAAATTATTTGTATATATATTTTCTTCTAAAAAAAAATTTCAAACACATGTTCAATAAGGGCTGCCGAGGTAGAAAAAACTTAAATAACAGTAGCAAATTTTGGTACTTTTTCTTTCATTAGTAATGAATGGCAACGCTTAAAAAATTGGAAAAATGTAACTTTTTACTCTGATAATTTTACTCTTGGATATAGGTTGTTTAAATTGCAACTTTTGAGTGGAAAATTTTTTCATGTGTTTGTTGTAATAAAAAGTTACATTTTTCCAATTTTTCATTTTTACAACCAAAAAAAAGCTGAAATGAATACCCTTAATATTGTAAAAGATCGGCCGACAAAAAGTTTAAAAATACGCGAATGCGACGGTTTTTTTGCTCTCCTGAAAAGTTATGTTTTTTTAGATAGCTCAAATTGAATATAGTTTAACGATATACAATATAAAGAAAATTAGAAAAAAACACTTGTTATTATGCCTTTAAACTATGTTTAATTTTTTAGTTTGTATTTAAATACATACGAACAAGTGTTTTAAATATTTTTCTATGGAAATTTAAAACTGAATGTAACTTTTTTGTTAATTAATTTAAGAGGGTACTTCTACACTCAAAGAAAAATGCTTCATCATATTGATGATACGGTTTCATCACTTGCTGTCATCAATTTTGATGACAAATTTCATCATATTGACGAAGATTTTCTTCTATATGATGAAACATGTCATCCAAATTGAAAAAACAAGTGATGACACATTTCATCATGTCATCAAAAAGTGTCATAATATGCCTTTCAAATGTTTTTTTTGTAAATAATTAAATTAATGTTAAAATAAATAAAAATATTAAATAAATATATTAAAAAATATAAAAAAATAAAAAAAAAAACAAAAAAAAAAAAAAAATTAAAAAAAAGTCCCGCCCCGGCTGGTACTTGAACCCACGTTCCCCAAGTTGCAGTGTTTGTTGTCGACGCCTTAGCTAGTTCAGCCAACTATAGATAAAAATCTCGCACCGCTACTTAGTTAGATAACGTTTTCTAATATGTAATTGTGAAGACTCAACATTTTTCGTTATATACAATGTATAATATGTATATAAACATGTTTTTAAACGTTTGTTTATGGGAATTTGTAAAGACTCAAACATTATATGAATGTACAATATCCCTCTCTTTCCCTCTCACTGCTTTTAGCATAGCATAGTTACGCACAAACTTTTAGCGTTATTATTAGCACACAACAAACAAAACGGCTTTTTATTGGTATTATGTATTGTCATGCTGTAGGTCAGTGGCTAGAGGCTAAGCCCAACAAACAAGAGGTACGGGGTTCTAATCTCGGTGGATACGAAAAAAAGATGTAAGTTTTTAAAAATTAGAAAATAACAAACAAATGTAAGCTAATAAAAATAAATTAAATAAAATCAAATAACAAAAAAAATTTTTTCTTATTTTTTTTCTTATTTTTCAAATAAAAAATGTTATTGATGACACCGCTTCATCATATTGATGACAAGTTACATTGGACGAAAAATGATGTAACATTTCATCATATTGATGTTACTTTTCATCATATTGATGTTACTTTTCATCAATATGAAGAAGCTTTTTCTTTGAGTGTAAAGGAAGAATTTCATGAATTATTTAGTGCTATAATTTAATGGAAAAATAAAAATCATTTAGGTGGGTAGAAAGCTGAGAAACTAACACTTATAACACGAAGATGACCTCAGAGGTCAAAACCAGATATGGGTCAAATTTAGTACTCCACTCGAAAAATTATGTCAGTAAAATCAACTGAAAATGTCAGTTAAAATAACTACATTGTAAGTTATTTTGGGGTCAACTACTTTTTCAGTTAAATCAACTAACAATGTTAGTTATTTTAACTGACAAAAAACAACTGACTTATGTAGTAAAAACTACTTACATTTGTAGTCAAAACAACTAAAATGTAGTAAAAATAAAATAATCAATTTATAATTTTTTTTTTCAAAAAGTTTTTCAGAAAAAAAATTGAAAACCAAATTTTTTCAAAGTTTTTTTAAAAAAAAAAGTTGTGAAAAATAAAAAAAACGAAAATTTATTTTTATTTATAGGAAAAAAAACTTTGAAAATTTTTCAGAGATAAGCTAAATAAAATTAACTACTTTAAATAACTGTTACTACATCACAGTACTTTTTTGTTAGTTGTTCAAAAAAATGACTTAAAATAACTAACAGAAATAGTTGTTTGATATTTTTCATACAAAAACAACTGGCTTTGTAGTTGAAAACAACCCACTACTGTAAAATATACAAACGACTAACATGTAGTAACTTACATAATTTTCTGAGTGTCGCTGAGGACTTTCTAACTAATTTTTTTTTATAACGATCGGACATCAAATGACAAAGTTATGAACAAATAACGATTTCGGAGGTACCAAATCGCGACCTAAAAATCTAATATTTTGGCTATGGAACTTTTTCGAGGTAAGCTTTAAAATTAAGCGCGCCCAATGGGAACTTTTTTTTTCGACCCGGTCTAATGCACATTAGGGTTATAACTTTTTGAATTTTTTGCAAATATCAAAAAGTCCATCCCATAGTCGTATAGGCCATGAAGAAATATTAAGAAATGATGTCTTACTTTTTCGCGATCGTTAAAAAAGTTCACGCACCAAACGCGATGAAGTTTTAAATGTAAGTTTTTCTTTTAAGTATAAACAAATTAAATTTAATTGCAAAATATTTAGGATTTTCTTGAAATTTCATTAATATAAAAACAAAATCTCATCAATTGGATGGAGGGCGCGAAACAATCGCGATATTATGACGTTATTTCGCGATTTTTTTAAATTAGCTAAATTTTAGTGTGAAGTGATAGGTGCTATGATGCAGTAATTCTTTTCAGCAACTAAAGATTATAATCGCGAAATTTTGGTGCTTTTTCGCGGATGTTATAAATAAGTTAAATGTTGGTTCCTTCTGATAGGTAGTCATGAGTTTGTGATAATTTTCAAATAATTAAGACATGACGTCATAATCAGTCATAATATAAAATTTTTAAAACAAAAAAATAAAAAAAATCATTCTTGGGGGAGTTTTAGAAATTGCATTCGGTGCGTGAACTTTTTTCACCGAAATATTTATATTGTAATGGCAAGAGAGTAGACGTGTTTTATTTGCTGTCCACAAAAATTATATTTAATTTGCAAAAATCTTGTATTGCAATGTGCAAAAGTGTTTAAAAAATACATTAATTCTCAAAAGTGACTTGGTAAAATGCTAAAAACATTAAATTTGCATTAAAAATAAAAGTTAAAAAAGAAAATAAAAATTAAATTATTTTTACGAAACAAAAGAAAAATTAAGCAGCTTCAAAAAGGAAGAGATTACAAAAACAAAGAACATATTCGTGTGAAATAAAAGTAAACTGCAAAAATACTGGTTTTAAAAAAAAAAGAAAGAAAAAGAGTGAAAAAACTGCAAAAATACTGGTTTTTAAAAAGAGAATACAACAACAATAAACATATGCAATTTATAAAATAGTTTTGTGTAATAAAAATAAACTGCAAAAATACCGGTTTTTCGTTGGTTTATAAAAAAAAAACACTCTTACATATTTTCTCCCGCGGATTTTTAGAATTTTGCAATATAAAGGAAAATAAAACTTAGAACAGAAAAAAAAAAAAAAACAATTTTGAAAAATCAGAAATTAGAAACAAACATTAAAGGTGAAAAATAAAAACTAAAATGTCGTCCCAATGTAAAGTTTGTTCA
Source organism: Pegoplata infirma (assembly GCA_963921195.1). Lineage (NCBI taxonomy): Eukaryota > Metazoa > Arthropoda > Insecta > Diptera > Anthomyiidae > Pegoplata > Pegoplata infirma. Next base: position 98,431,118 of record OY992538.1, on the reverse strand, counting down.
ACAAATTGCACCATCAGAGCGAAAATTTCTTGTGGACTTTGTAAACAACATTTTCATCCAAAATGCGCAGTGCTGGAAAACCCAAATTTGAATTCCGAGATGTTGGAAATACTCAAGAGAAGTGATTGTGGTTTATTATTTATGTGCAAAACATGTTCTATAACGCCTCCGTCTTTGACTGCACAACTATCAAATAATGAAACGAATACCGATTCTACGTCAAAGCTGGTGGAGCTAGAGAACGGAATTAAATCATTAACCAAGATGGTTTCCGAAGACGTTATATCTCAATTAAACTTTATCAAATCCGAGCTTGAAAAATCTCTGTCAAAATCAAAGGAAACTGAAGAAATGGTTTATTCAAAAATACATAACCTAGAAATTGAAAACAACTCATTGAGAAGGCAATTAAACAGAGGAGACATTGTAATTAATGGCTTGTCCAAGGAGTTGACTAAAGACGAGTTATATGCCAAAGTCTTTAAAATTGGAGATGCATTTGACGTCAATATACAGCACAATGACATCAATGTGTGTACCTATATCCAAAGGAAAAATCAAATTTTAGTTAAGTTCAATAGTGTTTATAAAAGAGACTTGCTTGTACAGAAATATTTTGAAAAGCGTTCTCTTTATCGCAGTGAACTTGATTTTGATGATGATTTAGATGATAATCAACCGATCGGTACAGATGTAAATGAAGTTGAACAAAATGCAGAAGGAAATAATCAACAGGTTTCGAAAAAACCAAGTGAAATAAGGGTTTATATCAACGAACACCTTACGCCGATTGCAGCTAAGTTAAATTACATGTGTCGCAAAATGCTGAAAGGAGGAAAAATTAAAAAATTTAAGCTATATAATAGAGACGTCCCTGAAGTAAAAGTTACATTGAACGATGGTGGAGAAAAAAGTTTCAACTTAGAAAAACTACATGAGCTTTTTAAGGCAGTCTTATCACAAAATGCACATGATGCCGCAAACAACATTGAATAACAACAAATAAATTTCTTCTTATTCTATTAAGCTTGCATTTGGTTCTTTAAACACAAGAAAAAATAATAAAATAAAAAAATATACTCTATTCTAAATTTCTTCTTATATTTAATAAATAAGCTTAAAAATATAAAAAAAAAAAAAAAACAAATAAAATTTATAGAAATTATATGAATTCTTTTAATAACAAAAACATGTAAATACAAAATGTTAAAATTTTAAAATGTCATAACAAAGCAAAAAAAGAAAATAACTTATATTTGAAGAGACGATAAAAGCAATGTTATGTATTAGAATTTGAATATGTCAAAAATAACTAACAATGGTAAAAAAGATCATAAAACCACACAAAACAAAATGTAAAAAATCATGGAATGACTTTTGTAATGAGAGGAGCAAAAACAAAATTTTAAAATGGAATATAAAAATGTTAAAACAAGCATATGGCAAATATTTATGTTATATCACGGTTGACATATGTACATATATAAGGTTTGATATGAAGATAAATTAACAGAGCGGACCTTTCAAAATTCTAATAAGTCTCGGAGTTTATTTTTTTACTTTTATTATTTGCACTTTCTCGCAAAAAAAAAAAAACAAACAAAAACCAATACGTCAATTAGGACTGTTTATACAGACAAGGCTGGTGATGTGTTGGATCTAATCGGTGATTAATGGTAATCTCTTTTAACAAACCCCAAATTCATATATTCGCAGCTAATAATGATTGCCGTTAATTATTGGTTGGATTATGACAGGTTATCAACCCATAAAGTACAATGTGAATTATCTTTCTCTTTAAGGGTTAACAATTTTTTTAAATATATCCATTTTTTTTGTTGAGAAATATATTTTTGTAATTTTACTGAAAATAATTTTTAACTAGATATATTTTTTATTTTTTAATGCATTATTGCAATAATTTGTTTATGAATTTGCTTTATATAAATTTTTGTGGATAGCATTTCGAGAGCGTAGAATACAGCTATCGATGATGCTTATAATTTTAAATTTTAGCTTAAGGTTTAGTCTTAATATGTTTTTGGGTAAAATTTTCTCTATACAAACACAACGAAGCCTAACATATTGCAATGATTGACAATTTGGGACCGGTGATTAGCAGCAATAGAATGTTTAATTCCGTTTTGAATGGATCGGGCTTAAAGGTAGCACATTTGAATGCTCAAAGTCTTGTACCAAGTCTAAGATCAACAAAGTTTGATGAAGTAAATAATTTATTTGAAAACAGTATTATAGATGTAATTGGAGTCTCTGAAACGTGGTATACAAAAAATGTTACAGATAGGGCAGTTAGTATTCCGGGTTATAATATTCATAGAATCGATCGTGAAATAAGTAAGGGGGGTGGTGTATGTTTATACGTATCTCAAAAATTCAAATCTCGTGTAGTTTATGAAGAAATGGTAGAACGTGAATTTGAAAGCCTATTTATAGAAGTAATGCTTGGATATGGTCAGGTCATTTTAATTGGTGTTGTCTATTTACCGCATAGAAATTTTAATGTATGTGTAAATAAAATTTGTGATATAACTTCGCAGTACAGCAAAGTAATTGTAATGGGAGACTTTAATGTCGATATATTTTCTAGGGCAGAAGAAGTTTATAATCTTTGTAACCTCTCTTCTCTTTCCGTGGTTCACAACTCCCAACCCACTCATTACTGTGATGATAGGCGTAGTACGTCTCTTATTGATTATTTTTTAGTATCTAATATTGAAGATGTGAGTCACAAGGGACAATTTCAGCTGCCAGCTTTAAATTCTAATCATGCTTTAATATGTATTTCTTTAGATCTGGTAACTAGTGCAGAGAGCGAAAGTATTTTCTATAGAGATTATAAATCCTTTAATCTTAATCAATGTGTTTCAGAAATAAGATCTCTTGATTTTTCGCCTATATATGAAAGTCACATGCCCGATGTACAAATATCATTTTTTAATGCCATGATTTATAATTTGTTTGATAATCAAGTCCCCTTACGACAGTTTAAAAGGAAAAATTCTTTAAACTGGATAAATCATCCTGAAATTAAAGTTGCTAGGGAAAATAGAGATTTGGCTTTCCAGGCCATGCGTGAGAATAGATCAGAAGACACTGTGAGAGCTTACTGCATGTTAAGAAATAAAGTTAAATCTACCATTCGGAAAATAAGAAGAAGATCTTTTATAAATTTTTTTTCGAACTGTAATCAACAACAAATATGGAAAAGATTGCGATCAGTTGGAGCCTTGGGGGACAACCCAGTCAATTCAGTACTTGATCCGAATGCTTTTAATGAATATGCTAGAATGCCACCAATAGTGGGTCCTGTGATATCATTTGAAGGAAATGTGCGCGATAATTCTACCGGATTTTCTTTTAGAAATGTAAATGAAATCGAAGTGTTAATTGCTATATCAAGGCTTAAATCAGATGCTGTGGGTGCGGATATGATACCTTTAAAATTCCTAAAACTAATTTTTCCTGAAATAGTATCGCACTTAACATATATTATTAACTCGTGTATAACAAGATCTTATTTCCCTTTGGACTGGAAAGTTGGTAGAATTGTTCCCATACCTAAGGTTAAAAATCCAAGTTCGGAAGAAGACTTTCGTCCTATTACAATTTTATCTTGCGGTTCAAAGATATTTGAGATTTTATTAAAAGATCAGATGCAGTCGTTTTTAGATGAATCTAGTGTTATCAGTCCATATCAATCGGGATTCCGAAAGGGCTTTAATACGTCAACCTTGATGTTAGATGTTGTTGAGTCAATTCGATCACAATTAGATAGGCATCTGGTGAGTGTGTTAGTGTTTTTAGATTTCCGAAAGGCCTTTGACTCCTTGTGTCATGAACTATTAGCTAGGAAATTGATTGATCAATTTAATTTTAGTATGTCATCTAGTAAGCTTTTATATTCATTTCTAAAAAATCGATCACAATATGTTAAAATGGGGAATCAATGCTCTGATCTTCTTAGTGTTTACAGAGGTGTACCTCAGGGGTCCATTTTGGGGCCAATGCTTTTCTTGTTATATATTAATGATATTTTTACTATTTTTTCTATGTTAAAATGTTACACTTACGCGGATGACATTCAGTTATTAGGAAGCTCTCAATCTAATGACTTATTAGCGTTTGAGAGGAATATTAATACTGATTTAAATAAAGTTTGTAATTGGTCTCGCGAAAATTTTTTGGATCTTAATCCGGCAAAATGTAAAGTTATGTTTTTTTCTGGTCACATATACTGCCAACTTAATATTTTCTTAAATGGGGAGCGTATTGAGTCGGTTAATAATTATAAAACGCTTGGCTTCTATATTGATAATAAATTAGATTTTTCCCGGCATATTAACTCCGTTATATCCAAAGTATCTTGGACATTACGAAGGTTATATAATATGAGTTGCTATTTGCCACCTATTGTAAGGCGACGAGTAGGAGTAGCTCTTTGTCTCCCTTTGTTTTTATATGGTTTAGAAATGTATAGCTGTACATCCAGGGATAATATAGCGAGACTTAAAGTATGTTTTAACAGGGTAGTTAGATACATTTTTGGTCTTAAAATACGAGATCATGTATCGGCTTTTAGAATGCAATTATTGGGATATGACTTCGATGATTACATAAGCTCTCGTCAGGCCATTTTATTCTTTAAAATTATTAAGTACAATTGCCCTTCATACTTGGCTAACAAATTTAACTTCGGAATTTCCACTAGATCAAGTTTGATCGTTTATCCAATGCATTCAACTCTTACTATGGATAGGTCATTTGTGTTAAAAGTTGCGAGATTATGGAATGAGGTAATTCCGTATGAGGACAGGATATTTTCGCAATCTGTAACAGAATTCGAGAATACGTTTAAGATAAATATTTGAATAAAATTTGCCGCTTGTATTAAGCTTTTAAAGTTTTGTTTATTATATTGAATACTGATCCTTAAACTTGAATTTGGGATTCATGTTGCTGGTCATCGTTTTTTTTGCGTCTAGTTGTGTTTGTATAGAGATAATGGTATAGAGATAGTTGGGGGGAATTAATAATAATGAAATTGTTACATATTAAGTTATTTTAATTATGTATATACAAATTTATCAAATATGTATCTTAAAAAATCTTTGTCAAATTTTGAAATTAATCTGCAGCTATTTGGCCCTCTGGGCTTACAGCTTGCATGGAAATAAATAAAAATAAAATAAAATAAATAAATAAAATGACCAAAAAAATATATTTTTGTTATCTGTACAACATTGCCCATAGCGTGTTTCAAAATTAAGCCAATATGATTAAATAAAAGAACATACAACACAATATTCAACACAAACATGATTTTGGAACCATTAATTTCTAGTGTCCGACCGAATATTCGGCCTCGGCTTCGGCCAAAAAGCACTATTCGGCCACTATTCGGCTTCGGCTACAATTTTGGCCGAATACCGAATAATTGTATAATATTTGTGCTCACGTGTTGAAAAACATACTAAACTAACTTTGAATCACATTAGTAAGCCACAAAAACATTTAAATAAGTGTTTTTGCAACTAAAAACATTTTTTACATTCAAAAAAAATTTTCGATCGAAAAAAATTTACACTCTAAAATATATTTTTTTACAAAAATGTCCAAAAAAATTTTTTGCTTAAAATAAAATCATTCTAGACAGCATTCTCATGCATTTGAGTATCCCGCCGAGTCGACTTTTATTTTTTTCTTGTTTTTACTACATAAATATTTTTTTTTTAATAATCGGCTTCGGCTTCGGTTTGGCCGAATAGTGAAAATTTGGCCGAATATTCGGCTTCGGCTTCGGCCAAAAAAGGTGTATTCGGTCGGACACTATTAATTTCATAAAACAGTAGTTAAAACCTAAAAAAACTCAGTACGGGACACTTTTGGCCGCTGACCGATTAGGGTTAAAGATGTTCTATAAATCTATCGTTTCAAAACTAAGTTACCATGATAAAATGGAACAAGATAGAGCATAATATTGGTCAATTTGTACAATTATGTAGCTTACAAAAAATAAAAACTAAAAAAATGGCAAAAAATCCGATTTCCTTGAAATCCGCTCAATTGAAATCGCTCCCCACAAAAAACTACCGAACGGATTTTCGCAAAAATTTAAATCTTTAGTATTTATGATGTTTTTAATAACATTGAGTAATAAAATCGATATATTTTGCAATTTTAATAAAAAAAAAAATTTAATAAAAAACAAGTAAAAAAGTTAAATTCGGCCTTGCCGAATGTAGTGATACCCTCCACAATTTCAAAAAGATTATTGCAAAAAACTTTATTTAAAAGGAAATTACTTTAAAAATTTTTTTTTTAAAATTTCATTTGTAGTTTCAATTGTAATTTAAAGATTTCAATTGTTATTCGAAAAATATCAATTGTAATCCGAAAAACGCCAATTGTAATTCGTAAAACACCAATTCTAAAGTCAACAGTGAATTTCATTGTAAATATTGAGCTTTGGGATGATTTTTAGTAATGGTTACATAGATTTTAATGTGTAGAATAGGATTCAGGCAAAAAAAAACAAAAAACTCAAAAAGTGGAATTGTTGCGTTTTGTTATGGAACTCCTCAATTGTAACTCGGAATACTCGCACCAGCATTAAAATCGGTCCGAAATGCTCCCGAAAACCGTATTCTAAACAAGTAGCGTTTTTTTAAGATTTAAAATACTCTCGGGGGATCCATTAAGAGCAAGCGGCACTATTTTTAAAGCACAAACTGTTTTAAATATTGCACCATTTGCAGATGCAATTCGTAAAAGACCAATTGTAATTTTAACAAGTAAAAAAGTTAAATTCGGCTTTGACGAATGTATTGATACCCTCCACAATTTAAACAACTAAAAAAGTTAAATTCGGCCTTGCCGAAATTAGTGATACCCTCCACAATTTTAAACAGATTATTGTAAAAAACTTTATTTAAAAGCAAATTACTTTTGAAAAAAAAAAAAATTTTGAAAAAAAAATTTCCACGAAAAAAAATATTGGTAAAAAAAAATTCGCGATTTTTTTATTTTTTGTCAAAAAATATGTTCGTACTTGTTTAAATACCATTTGGTGTTCAATTATGTTCACATATGTCGACCAGAAGCCGAATTAAAGCATTTTGTATTTTTAGGTTATGTTGAATGTACTGAAATTTTTGAGGTGTGCTTACATTTTCGTTCATAACTTTTGAACCGCTGAACCGATATCGCTCAAATGCAATACCAAACTTCTCGGAAGAACTTCCAATTAAGTTCAGTTCCAGTTAAGTTTCAGTCATGTCTGTGCAATATTTTGTCCGTGACAACATTTTCCACAGACAGACGGACATAGCTAGAATGTCTTAAAATCGATCGGGTATCATGAATATATATATACTTTATATTTCGATGAGTTACAAGCGGAATGACAAACTTATATATACCCTCTATCTGTAAGTGGAGGGTATAAAAATGGTGTAGAAATTTTCCATTCTATCCTTTAATTGATCTCTTAACTTTTTATTGAGTTTAAATAATTTTTAATTGCTAACTACATATTTCTTGTTTACAATAAACAAGATACGTGCTTCGAATTCTGTCACTTTAATTCTGTAATAACGAAGTCAACTATTATTCCGTCTATTAACTATTTGAAATAATTTCCTATTGTAACAATACTTCACATTTTTATGATTTCATGGTAAAATCAATTTATTTATGTTTAGCTTACGCCAAATAGCATATGAAGCATATTTAAATATGTATAGCTTGAATGATTTTGATTTATTGAATAATAGTAATAAAAAATAAAAATATTACATTTCATTCTATTTAAAGTAAATCTGAAATAAATTAATTAATGACCTTATATTGTTATTTTATATTCCCAACAATTTTTAAATATCATTTGATTGGATTTTTTTTGTTATTTTACACTGTGAAATTTATTATTCAAACCGACACACAGTGGGAAAAATTGCCAATCTAGCGGGAAATAATTCAAAATATAACTATCAGATTTTAACAAAGTTATAATGCAATTTTAAAGAGGGATAGTGACTGCGTTTTAATCCGTTAAGAACTTAAAGTTTAGTTAACCCATTAGAGAATTACACACTATCAAATGTTGACAATTTATTGGGCTCTCACAGTAAGTTGTTTATAATAGTAAACTTGTCATCGCCGTGTATCGGAAGGGGTAAGCCGTTACCTACCAAGTGTTTGATTTCTTTTAAAGGGTGCTATTAGGTATATTATGTATAAATTTCCATACGTTATCTGTTTTGCGAAGGCTCCCCCGTAACGAATTACATAAACAACGTTTTTTTTTAACTTGTTTAAATTCTTATGGAGCTACAAAAAAAAACGCTGTCAGATGCTGCTTAATCTTTAGTTATAGATTATTCTACATATAATGAAGTATTACTATTCAAAAAATTAGCTGCGTAGGCCTGCGTAGCGATTTTTTAAAATTATTTTTGTAATTTTGGTCTTTCAATAATTATAATTCTAAACCTAGGCAGCGATGAATGCGACTCACGTATATGTTGAGAATCGCGAAGGATTGTTAGTAATTTGTTTTTAACATATGTAGTAGAACGTCGAAATCTTGAAAAAAGTTCGTGCTGAATTAAAATTATTTTTGATTTTATGATTCTTAAATAACCGATTTAAGTCGCATTCAGTTGGTGAAAAAATTCTTAATAAAAATATTGTTATAAATAATAATAAATTTAATACTATCATTTGAACTAATTAATAAACTCTTTGGTTTTTTTAAATTTGTTTGACATGTCATTTCAACGGAGAGAGATATTTGAAGTTTGGCGTAAATGCGACAGTGCTTCTGATCGGAACTCAACAGTTATCAATTATATCTTGTCCAAACTTGGAAATAACATCTGCAACGAGAATAATAGCTATAAAAAACTAACTGTTAGTGAGCGAGATTTATGTAGTAAATTCATATGTAGATGGACCAGTATTTCTCGCAATTTATATAGTTTTTAAAATCATTACAATATATGGTTGAATGAAAATATAGATTTTCTAGTAGAAGACGAAGAACCAGGACCTTCACAACCTCGAGGGCGTCCTTTGAAGACTTTTTTGGAAACGACAAAAAAATCTAAGAGGAGTCGTGTTTCAGATCTTGTACAAAATAACATCAAGGAATAATTATTGGTCGCTACGAAAGTAAGTCTGTACAAATCTGGAAAGAGAGATGCAGCTCAATTATTAGATGAAATTAAAAAAACACCAAAAAGGGCTACAAAGATGAAAAAAGCCATATTTTACCCCTCTGAAGCACCGACATAATACACACCAGAAGAGGCAATGGCACTATACATTGACAAAAGGTTAACTAAAAATTCTTATATGCTTATGCAATCTGGTGCTAAGACTCCTATTTAAGTTATATGCTGGATGTAGGGTATATGTCCAAATGTTATCAGATTTCACTTACAATATTTGATAACCCTATTTACTTTTCAAAATGTATAAAATTTGTATTTTAAACATAATTTTCCACAGCTAACAGGTACAAAAAAAAATACTCCTGAGGTAGTCGAATATAACACCTTTTGGGGCACCCTGTATTGAAAAACAGTTTCTTATTATTCATTATACAAAAAGCTCATATCCTTAGCTATAAAATCTCCAAGTATTGTTATCGGATCAGACCAATAGTTTAGAAGATATGATTTTTTTCCTGCCAGATTGGTGTTTTTTCCCACTGTGCGACAGTTTTGAAAATTATTATAAATGCTTAATGTACATTTACAACATTCTTAAACAGTTACAGAAATGGTTAAACAATTAAAATTCATGTAATGTATCGTTTTAATCCGTTAAGAACTTAAAGTTTAGTTAACCCATTAGAGAATTACACACTATCAAATGTTGACAATTTATTGGGCTCTCACAGTAAGTTGTTTATAATAGTAAACTTGTCATCGCCGTGTATCGGAAGGGGTAAGCCGTTACCTAGTGAGCGAGATTTATGTAGTAAATTCATATGTAGATGGACCAGTATTTCTCGCAATTTATATAGTTTTTAAAATCATTACAATATATGGTTGAATGAAAATATAGATTTTCTAGTAGAAGACGAAGAACCAGGACCTTCACAACCTCGAGGGCGTCCTTTGAAGACTTTTTTGGAAACGACAAAAAAATCTAAGAGGAGTCGTGTTTCAGATCTTGTACAAAATAACATCAAGGAATAATTATTGGTCGCTACGAAAGTAAGTCTGTACAAATCTGGAAAGAGAGATGCAGCTCAATTATTAGATGAAATTAAAAAAACACCAAAAAGGGCTACAAAGATGAAAAAAGCCATATTTTACCCCTCTGAAGCACCGACATAATACACACCAGAAGAGGCAATGGCACTATACATTGACAAAAGGTTAACTAAAAATTCTTATATGCTTATGCAATCTGGTGCTAAGACTCCTATTTAAGTTATATGCTGGATGTAGGGTATATGTCCAAATGTTATCAGATTTCACTTACAATATTTGATAACCCTATTTACTTTTCAAAATGTATAAAATTTGTATTTTAAACATAATTTTCCACAGCTAACAGGTACAAAAAAAAATACTCCTGAGGTAGTCGAATATAACACCTTTTGGGGCACCCTGTATTGAAAAACAGTTTCTTATTATTCATTATACAAAAAGCTCATATCCTTAGCTATAAAATCTCCAAGTATTGTTATCGGATCAGACCAATAGTTTAGAAGATATGATTTTTTTCCTGCCAGATTGGTGTTTTTTCCCACTGTGCGACAGTTTTGAAAATTATTATAAATGCTTAATGTACATTTACAACATTCTTAAACAGTTACAGAAATGGTTAAACAATTAAAATTCATGTAATGTATCGTTTTTTTATAAAAAATTGTATTTGGTAAACATTTTATATTTGGAAGCATTTCTGAAAATTGTTTGCTAATGGCAAAAGGCTATTCTGAATTAAAACTTTCTAAACTAGCAATATTTTTATTAAATTTTTTCCGGTCATACCTTAAAAATATTTATCTCGGATTTACCGTTAAATTTCACAATTAGAATTGCCTTACAAAATTTCCCAACAAAAATTCCGCCACATCAAAATCTCTCTAAAATGCTTTCGAAAAAAGAATTATAAACAAGTAGACCCTTTCAGGACTTCCAATCCCGAAATCCCGGTCCCCGGATTTTCAGTTTCAATCCCTCGATTTTCGGGATCTCCATATTTTTAATATTTTTATACGCTTCACTTATTGTTAGTAATAGAGGTTTTATATGTAAGTTTGTCATTCCGTTTGTAACTCATCGAAATATCAGTCTGGGACCCAGTTAAGTATATTATTGATCAGCGAACGATTTCAAGACATTCTAGCGATGCCCGTCTGTCTGTGGAAATGATGATCACGGCCAAAATATTACACGGATATGACTGAAACTTAACATTTTCACTTGCCCCGATACAAAATGCTAAAAATGCTTTAATTCGGCTGCGGGTTGACCTATGTGAACAGAATTCAACACTGAATGGTATTTCAACAAGTACAAACATATTTTTTGACAAAAAAAAAAATCGCGGATTTTTTTTTTTACCAAATTTTTTTTTTCGCGGAATTTTTTTTTCAAAATTATTTTCCTTTTAAATTTTTTGCAATAATCTTTTTATACCCTCCACTTAGTGATAGAGGGTATATATAAGTTTGTCATTCCGTTTGTAACTCATCGAAATATCGATCTGGGACCCCATAAAGTATATATATTCATGATGCCCGATCGATTTTAAGACATTCTAGCGATGTCCGTCTGTCTGTCTGTGGAAAATGCTGTCACGGACAAAATATTGCACAGAGATGACTGAAACTCAACATATTTATTGGAAGTTCTCCCGAGTAGTTTGGTATTGCATTTGAGCGATATCGGTTCAGCGGTTCAAAAGTTATGAACGAAAATTTCAGTACATTCAACATAACCTAAAAATACAAAATGCTTTAATTCGGCTTCTGGTTGACATATGTGAACATAATTGAAGACCAAATGGTATTTAAATAAGTACGAACATATTTTTTGACAAAAAAAGAAAAAAATAGCGGATTTTTTTTTACCAAAATTTTTTTTCGTGGAAATTTTTTTTTCAAATTTTTTTTTTTTTTCAAAAGTAATTTGCTTTTAAATAAAGTTTTTTGCAATAATCTGTTTAAAATTGTGGAGGGTATCACTAATTTCGGCAAGGCCGAATTTAACTTTTTTAGTTGTTTAAATTGTGGAGGGTATCAATACATTCGTCAAAGCCGAATTTAACTTTTTTACTTGTTAAAATTACAATTGGTCTTTTACGAATTGCATCTGCAAATGGTGCAATATTTAAAACAGTTTGTGCTTTAAAAATAGTGCCGCTTGCTCTTAATGGATCCCCCAAGAGTATTTTAAATCTTAAAAAAACGCTACTTGTTTAGAATACGGTTTTCGGGAGCATTTCGGACCGATTTTAATGCTGGTGCGAGTATTCCGAGTTACAATTGAGGAGTTCCATAACAAAACGCAACAATTCCACTTTTTGAGTTTTTTGTTTTTTTTTGCCTGAATCCTATTCTACACATTAAAATCTATGTAACCATTACTAAAAATCATCCCAAAGCTCAATATTTACACTGAAATTCACTGTTGACTTTAGAATTGGTGTTTTACGAATTACAATTGGCGTTTTTCGGATTACAATTGATATTTTTCGAATAACAATTGAAATCTTTAAATTACAATTGAAACTACAAATGAAATTTTTGAACTAAAAGTAGAAACTTCTCATTACAAATGGAATCTTCGGAAGGTTTATCACAGAAGTAGAATTGGATTTTTACTCAAAAAACGTAAAACAAAACTTTTTTTTCCGAATGAAAGCATTGTAGACAAACTAAAGTGAATTTGACTTGCGCGATTGGAAGTGGTTTCATTCTAATAAATTACACTGTACAACAATTTCAAACTCTTTCTTTACATCTGAGGTGTAGGGTATGTTCAGCAACTTTATAGAGAATATTATAGCAAATATTTTTGGGCAATATATTAACAATCTAACTCCCTCACATATTCTATTCTAACAAATCGTAAAAAACACCCCTAAAAAGGGGTAGCGCGAGGATTAAATGTTCTACAAAAATGTTTCCTATATAATTTTACTATATACGTCAGAGCACACCAAAGCCCATAAATTAATACAAACGCCAAAAAAGTCAAGTTCAAGATTGCGCATTAAAAAAATCACAAAAAAATTAACCCTTAGTGGGCAATCTGGAATTTAACTGCTTTTTGGTGTTTCTGTTAAGTTTTGGGCTTTGTTGTGTTCTGATATATGTAGTAAAACTTTATGGCCAATATTTTTGTAGAACATTTCTTCCCCTCTCTCTTTTTAGGGGTGTTTTATACGTGACAAAAATTACCGTTATGTGGAGCATGGACGTATTCAGGGGGGGGGGGGGGGGGCTAGGGGGCCCGGGCCCCCCTTTTGGATTGGAAAATTTTAAAAAATGTAAACACTTCAGCACATGATACAAGTAACAAACATAAGTTTTTTTAGTGTTGTAAATATTTTGGTTTTTGAGGAAAAGTTTTATGTATTTTTTATAAAAACTCGTGATTTTGAATAAATTTTCGTTTTTAAAAAGTCATTTATATCAAAATATCTGTAAAATATGTATCGAAAACACATTATATTGGTTTTATTTAATGAAAATTAGGCATCGGGATGGATCATGAAAACAGTTTTTATAAAAAATTTCAAACTCTAATCATCTAAGTCACTTTTTCTATATTAAAAGTCTTAGATTCTGAGATGTTATTTCTATAAAAAATTCTCAGATTCTGAACATTTTTTTCTAAATAAAAATTTTCATATTAATTTTTAATTTTCAATCTAGCACTTTTTTCAAAAATCGGGTTTCAATTGAAAAACTGCAGTTTTGAATATTTAAAAATGACTTAGGACAATATTTAACCTTTGCAAAAAATAAAAAACAGCTTCGATTAGTTTTTATGTTAATAAATAAAGATAAATTTTCATAAACGAATTTACAAAAGCAACTTAAAAAATTTTAATGACGTATTTGGAATCTATATTTCCATTTTATAAAAATCCAGCCCTTAAATGTTGCGCCAAGTCAATAATATGTAACAGTAGAGCCGTAAAAAGCGCTAAAGAATTAATTAATTTTCAAGTCCAAATATCTCGACAAAATGTACTACAAACATTTTAATGGCAGATTTGGAATTAGGTCCTTTATAATGGCACTTACGTGAGAGTGAATATCTCGAAAATGGAACGCGATAACTTACGAATACGTAACAGTAGAACCACGCCTGAATTAGCGGTTTCAAATTTTCAAACGCCAATATCAGAAAAATGTTAAACGATTAAAATATTTGGTAAAATAATTCAGAATCAGGAGGCTAAATCTATCTGATTCATATAATTTAATTTTTAAATTTATCACAAGTACATATCGTCGGTGCGCCAACCAGAACTGGTATGTGTATGTATTTAAAATTTTTTGGAATAGTCTTTAATAACAGCTAAATTTGATACTTTTGCGCTGTTTTTTTTTAATTTAAATTAATATAAATAGAAAATCTGCAATATTGTTTAAATATTTATGAAAAAAATATTGTTTTCAAGCACCGCGAAAGGTCAAAATAAAGCTGATACATACCAGTTCTGGTTGGCGCACCGACGATATTTAAAACCTTTTTACTTTTAGGTTACATATTGTTTGCAGAAACGGGTTTTATAGGAAAATAACCTCAGAATCTATGAATTTATCAAACATTTTTTCATCAATAAATTCACAGATATATAGACATTTTTTTATAGAAAATTTCAAAGAATTTGAGACATTTTTTGTTTAGAATATTTTCTATAGCAAAGTTCTCAGACTCTGATACATTTGTTTTTAAAAAAAATCTTAGAGTCTAAAACATTTTTTACTATAGAATAATTCTCAAATTCTAAGAATTTTTTTTTATAAAAATGTTCTCCTCAGATTCTGAGATGTTTGAAATGTTGATGTTTAAAAATAGTCTTTCATTCTCTAGAAAAATTCACAAATTCTGAGGCATTTTTTTGTAAGAAAATTCCAAGATTATTTATATTGTTGGTATAGAAAACTTCTGTGATTTCTAGAAAATAATATAATTACATTATGATTACAAAAATTTTTCGAGTTGCCCCCCCCCCCCCCCCTTTTCAAATTCCTGGATACGTCGCTGATGTGGAGAGTTACAGGGTTAATATGTTCCACAAAAAAATTTGCCATAATATTTTCCACAAAGTTGCTGAACATACCCTAAACGTCAGATGTAAATAACACATAGTTTTATTGTCAAATTCAAGATTGCCAATTAAAAATATTACAAAATAAATTAACCAATTTACAACCTTGAATTTGACTGGTTTTTGGTGAATGTGTTGTTTCGGGCTTTGGAATGTTTTGGCATATATAGTATGGCTAACATTTTTGTAGAACATTTCATCCCCGCCCTCCCAGTCTTTCGTTATGAGGGGGAGTTAGAGGGTTAATTTGTTTCACAAAAATATTAACCGTAATATTTTCTACAAAGTTGCTGAACTTAGCCTACACCTCAGATGTAAAGAAAACATACCCAGGTAGAAAAATACAACCGTTAAAACGCTTTAAAAGCGCTTTGTATGGTAGTACGAATGCTCTCAGACCATACTGAAAACCATCATCAAAGCGCTTTCAGACTGTCATAATGATAACACCGTTAGACGGTTTATTTGAAGCGTTTTTAAAGACATTTATAATAATGATTTTAGAACGCTTCGTTATAGCGCTTTTAAAGCATTGCAAAAACCAAAAATGTATCACTTTTAAAACGGTATGTAAAGCAATTTTAAAGTGCTTTATATGAAAAAAAAAAGCAATTTACAAGCATTTCAGATATAAAACCTAAAGTAATTTTCTATCAGTTTAAAAACCAAATGAAAATTTATTTTTGTTTTAATTTTTATTGTTTTAAGAAAAGATAAATATATTATTTTTTTTTTATAAAAAAATAACTGTTTTTTTATACCAAAAACTAAATAGAATTTCGTTTAGTTATTCTCTCTTCTGCTGCCGCTAGTCATCGGCTTGTTTTGGTCACGATAGACTTGTCGGACTCATTTTCAAATTGTAGAAGAAGGTGTTCTGCAACGGGAAAACAAAATGAGTTTATTAATATAATAGGTATAAAGCATTTCTGATCTGACGAAAACTGCGATGTGTTTTTTTTTTAAATCTTTTAAAAAAAGATCTAGAAATTTGCTTAATTTGATGCTTTCGCGGTAAGGCAAACTTCACAAATATCAACAAAAAAATTGAAAAGTTTCTATTAACATAAATTTTACTTTAAAAATATAACGCGAAGGGACGAAATTAGGTTGATACCTAAAATTGTTTTGTGAAAAACACATACATGTTTTGGTCAAAGATATATAGTTGTTGGCCAGCATAATATTACCTTTCAATTCATTCAAAACTTTAATGGTGCTAAAAATTTTTTTTGAAACTCCTTTAGTCGGTTTTCCAACGCCGCTAAACATTTGCTGTAAACCTGAGGACATTATAACGGAAAGGATACTTCCAATGGCCTTATATCATACATGGGAATTTTTAATTGGCATTGAATTTTCATTGGCATTAGTTGGAACTAATCCACACATGTGAAGAGGACCGGCGAAACTATGGAGATTCTAAGAACCAAAAATGTCCTCCATTTTGCTCTATCTAACTTAGTTTTCGAGATATTATGCCTGTTCGTTTACCTTACTACAATCATCTCATTTTTACTACTTTTAATAAAGCTGGAAATTTGTAATACATAAAGTAAACAAAACTTTCCAGTTGTAGTAAAAAAAGTAAGAAATTTGGGTAAACAAACAGACCTATAGCCATTTTAAGTTTTAACCAAAAAAAAATTTTCACAACTGGTTGACGGAATTACGACTTTTAATATTGCTAATGCTTTGTTTTCATTAAGACATTTATTAATGCCAATGAAATTTTTCATAATTGGCATTACTAATGCTACTAATTCCTTAACGGGCATTGGCATTGATTGAAACAATGCTAATGCTAAAAATTTCATTGGCATTAGTTTCAATATAATTCCAATGAAATCGTCAATTAATTAGTCCATTTATTTAAATAGTCCCATGCATGCCTCATATAATGAGTCGGCCTTACATTTTAACCGCATCAGGTCACGCTGAATAACAAAATAAAAATTAGTAATTTTGATTCAAATGTAAATATAGAAAAATACATACCAGTGAATTGCAAAATTGCTGATCAGTTTTAACCTTGTTGTCACACTCCTCAAACTTAACTAAATCTGTTATGGGGTCGTCTAAAGTTAATTCGCTTTTAATGTCGGCTTTTTGGTCGTCGTAAACCATATTTAAAAAGTAGTGTAAAAAAATGTTGTAAAAAATTGTATTCCTAAACCAACATAAATTTGGCGAAAAAGTAATCTCAAAAAGCTTTTTCAAAACGTTCATAAAGCGTTATGAAATAATGCTTTAAAAATGCTTTATTTTTGATAAGTCATGACTTTTTTTTTTACCGTCATGAATTTATACTTGGAAGTGCTTTAAAAATGCTATTTTTTTATTACTGTCATGAGTTTCTACTTTGGAGTGCTTTAAAAACGCTTTTTTTTTATAACCGTCATGAATTTCTACTTGGGTAGTTTTATACACCGATATGCTGCAAGAACAGGCCAAAGATAGTAAACTTAAATCGTCGCTAAAATAAAATTCCGATGTCGGAACCCCGTAATTTTTTTAGTGTTGTTTTGTGATATTAGGTTTTAGGTTTTTGGAAAAAATAAGGTTTTTTGGAAAACTGAAGTTTTTGGAAAAATTTGTTGGGAAAATTGATACCGATTCATTGCTGTATATTTTAATATAATAAAATAACAAAATTCCTAAGAAAATATGTCAATTTCATTCCAAGTAGTACACATTTTATGACACCTTTAGATTCAATCTCCAATGGTACCAGAGTCCATTAGGCTCTACTGATTTAAGTAGCTTAGTTTAAGAGATAAGGAAATCTAGGTTTCCAATAGAATCGCGAGAACTTTAAAAACTGTACAACTCAAAAACTTTTACTTTTGGCGGTCGCGTTCTAATCTCGTTACATTGCGAATCTTATGTCCCATGTGTATTAATTGTTCAACAGCCCTCGTACAATTTACTTGTCATTTTTATTAACAATTAATAAAAATTAATGCCAATGAATATTAGTTTGAAATTGGCTGGCACATTCTTAAAGAATTTTCTAGTTTTGCATGTTAATAAAACCTTCATATTGACCGATATGCTTATGGTGCGTATAAATATTGTTGTATATATTTCCAATTGGGTGTATAAATTGATTTGAATGAGAAGTTATTAACAACAATTTTGCTACAAACATATTAGCTCAACTTGATTGGGTGCGCTCTTTTGTGTTTTTCTTTATTCATTTCTTTTCTTATGAAGCCCCGACGAAGTACATACATCGGATCGTAAGCTGCTGGTAGTAAATTTGTACTCAATTTAACGATAAGACAATACTATCAGTCATTTAGTCAGTGTTATTTGTTTAAATAAAAAAATGTGCTATTTCAAATAGTGCAGGGATGCAAAAATTCTGTTAAGTATTGTTTTTCGTACTTTTTTCATCTTAAAAGTGCCGCAGTATCACCACTGCTGTTAAAGTACTTATTTGGTAGGTGCGTGGTTAGCTCGTTGGGCTATTAGACCAAATTTACATTAGGCAATTTTAATTGCAAAAAGAAATGTGAAAATACTCTACAGAGTGAGAGTTGCGAATGAAAAAACAAAACGAATTGCCAGTACGAGCAAGTTTTTTCTCCTTTACATTCCTCTTACCTCTCTCTCCTATAAACTAAGAATTGCGGCAATTAAAATTGTCCTGTCTAAATTGGGACTTAGCTAGCAAGTCTGGGTTCGATTCTCAACTTAGGCAAAACAACAATTTTTTCTAGATATTTCTTAGTTTCTATTTAATTGTAAGACCATATTCACACTAGGCAATTTTATTGCTGCAATTCTGATTTTAAAGTGTATCGGAGAGAGCGGGAAGAGTCTTGCAAAAATCAGTATTAATGCAAACAACCGTAATTTTTATACCCTCCACTTAGTGATAGAGGGTATATATAAGTTTGTCATTCCGTTTGTAACTCATCGAAATATCGGTCTGGGATCCCATAAAGTATATATATTCATGATCCCCGATCGATTTTAAGACATTCTAGCGATGTCCGTCTGTCCGTCTGTCTGTGGAAATGGTGATCACGGCCAAAATACTACACGGATATGACTGAAACTTAACATATTTATTGGAAGTTCTCCTGAGAAGTTTGGTATTGCATTTGAGCAATATCGGTTCAGCGGTTCAAAAGTTATGAACGAAAATGTAAGGACACCTCAAAAATTTTAGTACATTCAACATAACCTAAAAATACAAAATGCTTTAATTCGGCTGCTGGTTGACATATGTGAACATAATTGAACACCAAATGGTATTTAAACAAGTATGAACATATTTTTGAGAAAAAAAATAAATAAATCGCGGATTTTTTTTTTACCAAACATTTTTTTTTTCGCGGAAATATTTTTTCAATTTTTTTTTTTAAGTAATTTCCTTTTAAAAAAAGTTTTTTGAATAATCTTTTTGAAATTGTGGAGGGTATCACTTAGAGTCCGACCGAAACCAGTTTTTCGAGGCCGAACCGAAACCGAACCGAATATTCGGCCAAAAATAGATATTCGGCCGAAACCGAACCGAAACAGAAACTTAAAAAAAATTGCCGCCAGGCATGAATAAAATCATTAAAAAAAATTTTAAAGATAAATATACAGGACTTAATGTTTTAAACCATAGGAATTGTTTTATTTATAAAAAAAATATATTGTTTAAAAAACTTGCAAAAAAAAATTTAAATTTCATATGGGGATTGAAAGAAAAAAAAAATATTTGAACTGTAACAGTATTACATTTATTGGACAACCTTGCTTCTTTTTGTTTAAGTGAACTGAAACAAGTAAATTGGAGTACGAAATTAAAAAATTTAGCGACTTTTTAACATATTTTTTTAAATACCAAAAAGTTTCGGTTTCGGCTAATATTCGGCCAAAATTTTGCCGAATACCGAATAGAGGCCGAAACCCCATTATTCGGCCGAAACCGAGACCGAAACCGAATATTCGGTCGGACTCTAGTATCACTACATTCGGCAAGGCCGAATTTTACCTTTTTACTTGTTTTAAATAAAGTTTTTTATTCTGAACAACATTATCAAATTTCATGAAAATCGGAAATGTGCCCCTACAGAACTGCTAGAATTTAGTGTCTTTTGTTCTTTGAATGTTTTAAAGAAAAAAGCTAAATTAAGATTATAGTATGAAATTGTTTTTTTTTTATAAATATATTTAAGCTGCTATTGTAGTTTACAGTATTTTAAAAGAATGTATTAGTTATTTTAGTTTTTATGGGAGGGGGGGGGGGGGGGGGGGGGGAAATCGGATCAGGGTAAAAAAGATCACGTTTGAAGAACTTAAAACACCATTTTTATTTTTGTTATATAAATTTTACATTTGTATGCTTGGAGAAGTTCAAAGTCCTGCGCTTGGACCCAGGGGATTACAAAATTTCGCTTTTTTCGGCCCGCCCCCTTTTGAGGGCGTTGATATAAAAAAAATAGTTTAAATTGTCTATGTGTGCTGACATAAAACATCAGTAGCCACTTACAACTAACCTAACCTATTATAAAATTGTATTACTTTAGCGCAAAAGCACATAAAATGAAGTTCTAACCATTTAACGCGAGGGGGAAGGTGTCATCTACTGTCCAAACAGCTCCCGCCGAAGACTCCCGGAAAACGACCCTGTAATTTTTTTTTTAACATGTTGTAGGATATACAAGATTTGGCAGAGCCGAATTTAACACTCACATGTTTTTTAAGTAATTTTTGTAAAAAAATCTTTTATACCCTCCAATAAGGTAAAATACTAAAAAACAAGTAAAAAAGTTAAATTCGGCCTTGCCAAAAGTATTGATACCCTCCACAATGTAATAAAAGATTATTTGCAAAAAAAAAAAACAAGTGAGAGTGTTAAATTCGGCTGCGCCGAATCTTTTATACCCTCCAAAATGTAAAAAAAAATAAAAACAAAAATTTGTCAGGGGCGTTTCTTTTTTTTTTGTTTTGGGGGATGGTTGATGGGGTCAGTGGGGGACGTTAAGAGCACCTTCCCATCGCGATAAATATACAAAATGTTTCATTTATTTAACAAAAATACAAAAAACCATCTAAAAAAGTGTATTTTTGTAAAGGTTGGTTTAGTTCTTCAAGGGGGAACTTTTTTCCCCCTGGTCGGATTTGACCAATTTCCGAGCTTAACCAGCCTAGGAACATAAGACATATTTGTGCCAAACTTGAGGGGTCTAGCTCTTTTATTTTTTTTTGCATCGTGTTAACCACAGGCGGACGGACGGACATCGCTAGAATGTCGATCACTGATCATTAATATATATACTGTTACGTTGAGAAGAAAAACACAAACGTTTGATTTGAAATTTTAAAAGGAAAAGACAAATTTATTTAAATAAAATTTATGAAGTTCAGAATTTTCATTTCCTTGCCAACTATAAAATATTTGAAATTTTATAGTCCGTTACACTTTTCCCTCCTTAAGAATCCGTTGTATCACCACGGTATCGAGCGAGTCTATCAATGTGTACCACTTTGAATTTGGCCCTGGGGGATTTTCGGATACGGTAAACCACGTCATTTATTCTGGTAACCACAGTATATGGGCCTTCCCATTTTGGAGTCAATTTTGGTGAAACACCGACAGTTCTTTGCGGGTTATAAAGCCAAACCAAGTCGTTTTCATTAAAAATTCTTAAAGTGGAATTTATGTCATAATTGTTCTTCATTCTATTACTAGTGAGTTTAAGTTTGTCTCTAGCACACTCATGTGTTTCTTCCAACCGTTTTCTTAATTGGTTACCATAATCCGTTATCGTACTTGGAGCGGATGGAGGTGACCCGAATAGCAGTTCTGATGGTAAACGAACATTATAACCAAACATCATTTCACTGGGCGTTTTCCCAGTGGCTTCATGAACAGATGTACGATAAGCTAGCAAAAACATTGGTATGTGTTTATCCCAAACTGACTGGTCTCTATTAAGGACCTTCACCAGAAAATTTTCTATGGTGCGATTAAAACGTTCAACCATGCCATCTGATTGCGGATGCAATGGAGTCGTGCGAGTTTTGGTTATATTCATTAAGCTGCACATCTCCTTAAACAACGCCGATTCAAAATTTCTTCCTTGGTCTGAGTGTAGTTCGAGAGGTACGCCGAATCTGGAAACCCAATTATTTACTATCATTTCCGCAATCGTTACAGCTTCTTGGTTGGGTATCGGATAAACTTCCACCCACTTTGTAAAATAATCCATAACTACCAATATGTACCTGTTTCCCGACGTGGAAGTTGGGAAAGGTCCGGCAACATCAACAGCTATTCTCTCATTTGGAGCTCCCACCAAATATTGTTGTAAACGAGCTTTTGGTTTTCTTAGAGGTCCTTTGGCTGCTTCACATCTATCACAATTACTTATGAAACACTCCACATCAGTTCTCATATCCGGCCAATAAAAGTAATCCTTAATTTTAGCTAGGGTTCTGTTTATTCCCATATGCCCACCGGATATACCGCCATGCATTTCAGAAAGTATATCAGTTTTCATAGACGATGGAATAACAACTTGTAGTTTTGATGACTTGCCGTCTACAGCTTCCCAACGACGTTTCAAAACATCATCATCAATAACCAAGGAGTCCCACTGCACCCATAACATTTTTGTTGTTTTACTACAGCCTTTGATTTCTTCTTTAGGTGGTCGCTGGCCAGTTTCAAGCCATGCAATAATCGGAGATATATGACAGTCAGATTCTTGTTGGTATCGAATGTTTTCGGCAGTCCATAAATCGCCAGAGAGCTGAGCCATTCTACAAGTAACACCCTCCTTTTCTTCGGTTTTTATGCAATGTTTGCAATTTATATCACACGGTCTTCTTGAAAGAGCATCAGCATTTAGGTGTTTACTTCCAGGACGGTGAACGATTTCAAAGTCATAAGTTTGCAACCTCTCAATCCATCGTGCTATTTGACCCTCAGGGTTTTTGAAATTGAGTAACCACTTCAAAGCTGCATGATCACTACGGATTAAAAATCTTGGCCCATATAAGTATTTGTGAAAGTGCTTTACAGCTTCAACGATTGCTAATAACTCTTTCCTTGTAACACAATAGTTCATCTCGGGTTTTGAAAGTTTTCTACTGTAATAAGCTATAACTTTCTCTTCACCATCAACATTTTGCGACAAAACAGCACCAATGCCGCTATTTGATGCATCTGTATCGAGAATGAACTGTTCATTTGGAACTGGAAATGACAAAATTGCAGTTGTAGACAAGAAATCTTTCAATTTTTGAAAAGCTTCAATTTCTTCATTTCCTAGTGCCCATTTACGACTACTTTCGGAAGCCAATTTATGCAGACAAGATGCAACTTCAGCGAAGTTTCTTACAAATTTCCGGTAGTATGTACATAAGCCGAGGAAAGACCTTAGTTCATCTTTATTTTTAGGAAGTGGCCAGGATTTTATCTGCTCGACTTTATCGGGGTCAGCGGCGACGCCGTCTTTTGATACTATGTGACCCAAGTATTTCACTTTGTTTTGAAAAAGTTGACATTTTTTAGGAGCTAATTTCAAGTTTGCACTTCTAAATCTTTTAAAAACATCCTCTACTCTATTAAGGTGCTCTTCGAATGTTCTCCCAAAAATAATTACATCATCTAAATACACCAGACACGTTTCCCAATTTAAACCTCGAAGAACGGTTTCCATTAATCGTTCGAATGTTGCTGGGGCATTGCAAAGCCCGAACGGCATGACATTAAATTGCCACAAACCGCTGCCGATACTAAAAGCAGTTTTCTGTTTAGAATTTTTATCCATTTCTACTTGCCAATACCCGCTTTTCAGATCTAGTGTAGTGAAGTATACTGAGCCCGATAACGCATCAAATGTGTCATCTATTCTAGGCAACGGATAACTGTCTTTTTCAGTTACGTTATTCAAAGACCGATAATCAACACAGAATCTGAAGGAACCATCTTTTTTCTTTACTAACACCACGGGGGAGCACCAAGGACTTTTAGACTGTTCAATGATCCCATCGTTTTTCATAGCATCTATTATTCCTTGAGCTTCTGCGCGTTTCGCAAAAGGTAGTCGCCTTGGTGGTATTTTTATAGGCTTGTTATCTCCTGTATTGATTTTATGTTTAACAAGCTTTGTTCTACCATAACATGTACTTGAAGAAGAGAAAATATCGCTATACCTTTCTAATAACTTGTAAACATCATTGCGTTGGTTTTCATCTAAATCATCGGACAGAGTGTTCAAAATATTACAAACCTCATCGGATAATGGATTAATTTGATGTTCCCCATTTTCCCGAACTATTGATACAACTGGGGTACCATTTCCAATAGCCAGTGCTTTATTTAGCTTTCGCTCATGGGCGGAAAAGTTAGCAATTCGTACCCAAGCAGTACTTTGAGCATCTACTTTCACAATAGTTCTGGCAACTAAAACACCATCTGGTAGAACATTTTCCCCCGCTTCTATAATAAGTGTACATGGCAAAGTAGAATTATGCTGCACTTCAATTTTACATTCAGAATTTGGTGGAAGAACAACTTCTTTTTTTACCATCACATTAACTTGTCCATCAACTACCTCCCCAATAAATAAAGGAAACTCATATTTTCTATATTTCATAACATTTAACTCTAAATCAAGTGATATTTTATTTTTCTTTAAAAAATCTAGACCAAGAATACATTCATCAGAAATTCGAGCAACAATAAACGTATGCCAAAATTTGCACGTGCCAATGCCCAACAACAACTTGACCTCTCCTAGAGTTTCAATAGACTGACCATTGGCGGTTTTGAGTTTGACAAACTTTGACGTTATTAGATTTTTAGATGACAACAAATCTGGCCTGATGATTGATCTAGATGCACCAGTATCAATAATTATCTGACGTGTATTAAATGAAATCTTACCTTCTAATAATAAGCTATTACCACATTGGGAGATTTTTTCAGAAGAAATTACGTATTCTTGGGCCATTTTTCCCGAATCTAATGGCTGACCCTGTCCATTAGTTCGTGCTCGTTTTCCGAACGTTCAAACTTGTTGCACTGGTTACGAACATGGCCAAATTCACCACACTCCCAGCATCGAACACGTCTTCCAAGCGATTCCGAAAATACTTTTTTTATTTTGTGGTCAGGATACGAAATTTGTTTAGCATTTTCAACAGCCAACGCATGAGCTAAAACATCCTGGCCGTTTTTCTTACCACTAAGAAGAACAGCTTCTTTTACCGCAGGATTTCTAATTCCCCTAACAAAAGCATCAACCACCATGCAATTTATTACCTCGGTAGTAAATTCCGGATGTACCAACATAGTCAAGCGTTGAATATCAGAATAGTACTGTTGGAGTGACTCACCAAACAACTGTTTTCGGCTTGCAAGTTGCCCTTGATATAAAATTTTCTTGCTTTCTTCACCAAAACGTGCTTCAAGTTGAGAGACCATAAACTCGTAATCATTCAATGACTGTTTGGGAAACGTCTGCAGCAAATCAGCAGCGTCTTCTTTCAAAGAAACCAGAAGCTGTACTGCTTTGACATCCTCAGACCAACGATTTACCTTTTCGGCAGCCTCGAACTGTGTCTTAAATACGCACCAAGAACTCTTACCATCAAATTGTGGTGTTTTAACTTTAGATTCAGTTGGGTTCACACTACCAGTGTTTAAATTCGCTAGCTTGTTCTCCAACATTGCAATTCGCATTTCTAGCTCTCGATTTTCTTCCACGATTCGTTTCCGTGATTCAGTTTGCTCATTATTTGGTGGTACAGGGTTAACCACGTAACTTCCATCTATAGCTGCACGGGTTCGCTTCATTCTGACACCAATGTTACGTTGAGAAGAAAAACACAAACGTTTGATTTGAAATTTTAAAAGGAAAAGACAAATTTATTTAAATAAAATTTATGAAGTTCAGAATTTTCATTTCCTTGCCAACTATAAAATATTTGAAATTTTATAGTCCGTTACAATTAGGGATGCCAAACGGGATTGACATTTACAAATCCCGGGATTCGGGATTTCGAAATCGTAATCCCGGGATCCCGGGATTTTTCGGGATTTCGGGATTTTTCGGGATCCCGGGATTTTTCGGGATTTCGGGATTTTTCGGGATTTCGGGATTTATTAAAATATCAAAAAAAAATATAATTAAATGTTCAATAAATTCATAAGCATTGAATAATTATCGATTTTACATTTTTAGCACAGAAAACTCGAAAATTAAGGAACAACTTAACTGGCACTGCTCAAAGTTTTATTATATCCTACAACCAAAGTATGGTTGTAGGAAGACACGATGCAGTCCAAACCAAAAGAGTTAGACCCCTGCAGCAGAGCTTCGAAGAATGAAATCCTTTTCGAATGAATTCTCAAAAAAATCCATTCAATTTTCAAAGTCAGTGAATGCATTCGATTTCATAAATCAACATTGAATGCAGTCCTTGGAATTCATTCGATTGAATGGAAAAAATGAATGCATTCGATTTCTTGTTCATTCGATTTAGAAAAATCGAATGCATTCGATTTTTTATCATTCCACTGCGAATGCAATCGATTTTTTTAATATATAGACCAAAACGGTGCCAAATTTTGGTCCATAGTATCGCCAATTCTCTTTACATACGATGACCCTAATGGGCTCTAATTTTGAATCCAAAAAAATTGGTGTTCCCGAAAATTTTAAAAATGCACATATAAATTGCCTACACGACAAAAAGTGTGAAGAGTGTTGGCGATACTATGGACAAAAAATTGGGGACGTTTTGCTCTATCTTGGTTAGTTTTTTAAAGTTTTTTATGCAATGAATGAATAAGCCATTCGATTTTTCAAATTGAATGAAAAGAAAATCGATTGCATTCGCAAGTGAATGCATTCGATTTTTAAAAGTCGAATGAAAAATAAATCGAATGCATTCGATATTTATAAATCGAATGAGTCTCAAGTGAATTCATTCAATTCGCTTAAATGTGATTGGGGAATGCAATCACTAAATTTTCATTCAGAATGCCAAATCGAATTAAGGAATGAAATCCTTCGAAGCTCTGCCCTGCAGTTTGACATGAATATTTCTAATGGTCATAAGCAGGGAAACCAAAAATATGCAGTATGTTTTTTCCTGTGCATTTTATTGATAAATAGGTAAGGCATTTATCCGTTTCAGAAGTTTTTAAGAAATCTGGCATCGATTTGTTAGAGCATATTTTTGCATATTTTAGCCTTAAGAGCATATTTTTGCATATTTTAGGTTTAAGAGCATATTTTAGCATAAGAGCATATTTTTAGAGCATATTTTCATTTTTTAGAGCATTTTTCCACTTTTTAGAGCATATTTTAACATTTTTAGAGCATTTTTTTTTTTAATTTTTAGAGCATTCTTTTCTAATTTTTTTTATGACAACATGTATTTTTAAATTTTTTATCCAACAAGAAGGTTTTTTTTTTCAACAATTACGGAATTGTGACGATTGATTCCCATTTGGTCTGTTCTTGCTTCATATCGGTATATGAAACTATGTTTTCTTGGCAGAAAACATTAAGGAAAATATTTTTGTAGAGCATATTTAACCCTCTTACTATCGCACATAACGGTATTTGGAGGGTCTATTCTCTAACAAATTGTAAAAAATACAACAAAAAAGGGGACATAATTTTTTTAAGAGCATATTTTTATTGTTTTTAGAGCATATTTTCCGTTTTTAAGGGCATTTTTTAAGCGCATAAAACGTGTTTTTTAGAGCATATTTTTGGTTTCCCTGGTCATAAGTTTATTAAATGCAATATCGGCCAATGGGAAAAAATGTTCCCCTTTTGGATTTAAATCAACCTCTGAAAAAGTAAAAATGTTTTAAACATTTTTTTGATGGCAGACAAAGTTTTAAGCTACAGGGTATTAAAAAATGATATTTTGAAGGCGCGGATTTAAAATATTTATTTAAATAAAAATATAAAATTATATTAATAAATGTGTAAGCATTTCCTTCGCCGACACCGCCGCAAAAACGCCCCTGTTCAATTTGTTTTGCTGTTTCTAACAAAAGTTGGATCGGAGAAATATATATTTCGTGAGATATTCGCATGATATATCGACTTTTTAATAAGATCTTCGGTATTTGTTAGATTTATACAAAATTTGTATACATTGCCCTACTGGCGATTCGAATTTTAAAAGTTGCATCCCCTCTCCCGATAAATGTTTAAAAATGCATTTATTACGCTTAAGTAACTGAGTTTTATCATTGTTTATATTATTTTTTATAACCACACCCACAAAAGGGGCGGGACGGAGAATGCAATTTCATGAAAATGTCCCTATTGCTTAACAAAAATACAAACTGGTAAAAAAGTTAGGGTTTTCAGAGGTTGTTTTAGTTGTTCAAGGGAGAAAAAACTGTTCCGATTTTGCACATTAAGAACTAAGACTGTTGAATAGAAACTTTACAGATGAAATACTAAATGCTCCGTTATAGAATAACTCTCGGCAAAATTTAACAAAATTTACATAAAAACTATATATTAAGTAATCCACTCTAAAAATGCGATTTGCCTTCCAAAGAGTAAGAGAATTCAAGCCCAACATGCCTAATTTGAAAGGTATTTCAAAGACCTTTCAAACGATATCAATTTTGTCTAAATCGTGAAAAAAGTACTGAAGAAAAAGTCAATTTTATTTACAAATTTTGCAAAAAAATCCCGAAATCCCGGGATTTTTCGGGATTTGTCAATCCCGGAAAATCCCGAAAAATCCCGGGATTGAAAAAAATAAATCCCGGGATTCGGGATTTGTCAATCCCGAAAAATCCCGGGATTTCGGGATTCGGGATTTCCCGTTTGGCATCCCTAGTTACAATACTTTATGGGGTCTCCGACCGATATTTCGATGCGTTACACACGGGATGACAAAGTGAGTATATCCCCATACTTAGTTGGAGGGTATAAAAATTACGCTGAAAATTTTTTTATGTGAAAAGTTATTTTTTTTTGTAAAAAATTGGTTTGTACTTGTAAAAATTCCATTCTGTGTCCAATTCTGTTCACATAAGCCAACCAGCAGCCAATTTAAAGCATTTTGTATTTTTAGGTTATGTAGAATATACCAAAATTTTCGAGGTGTTCTTACATTTTAGTTCATAACTTTTGAACCGCTGAACCGATTTCGCTCAAATGCAATACTAAACTACTTGGGACAACAACAAGTTAATTTGCTAAGTCTCAGAATGAAATCCTTTTCGAATGAATTCTCAAAAAAATCCATTCAATTTTTATAGTCAGTGAATGCATTCGATTTCATAAATCAACATTGATTGCAGTCCTTGGAATTCATTCGATTGAATGGCAAAAAATGAATGCATCCCAGCAAAACTTAGATTACCAAATAAGGTATAAAATAAGGTATAGGATCTCTTATTTTATACATTGCAGCATTGATGATTTTAACAGGCGATGAGACTCAAAGTAATGCATCCACATTATCACAAAGAATACCAGTAAGGTATAAAATAAGTCATAAATTTATAACGAAGAATACGAGTAAGGTGTAAAATATATGATATTTTATAGGTTACGAGAAGTGAAATAATATAGCATACCAGAAGATAATATATAAGGTGTTACGAGTAGTGAAAATGTAATTTTGTATTAAATTTACTCACGTGATTGTAAGTGAGTGTAAGTAGATAAAATATGCTCGTGAGTGTGTGTCTTTAGAAATTTCCTGTCGTGAGCCCATCTCTAGTGTAAACTTATGAATTTTTTTATAAAATAATTATTTTTTATGTTATTGTAATGCATTATGCATCCAATTATAAATAATACATTCCCTGCAAAAAAAGTCATTACCACTTCCTAGTGGAGTGCTTTAAAACTAAAACAAATGTAATGAAATACAACAAAAATAACAAAAAACACAAGACAAAAACACACAAACAGTTTTTTCTACTCCAGAATTCATAGATATTCAGCTCTTAACTCATTACCTATTGCGACACCTCCATACAAATGTAAGTAGATATTCAGTAGAAAAGAACTACTCCAGGGAAGTAGTTGGAAGTTGTTTGAAAGCTCGGAGTACTTCTTATCTACTGAATATCTACTTACATTTGTATGGGAGTGTCGCGGAAGGTAATGAGTTAAGAGCTGAATATCAACTTTTTATGGAGTAGAAAAGAAGTCCTTTGCGATTTTTTCTTGTGTTTTTTTTTATTTTTGTTGTATTTCATTACATTTGTTATAGTTTTAAAGCACTCCAAATAGAAGTACTCCGCAATTTTTTTGCTGGGTTATTTCAAACTTTCAAATAATACATAATGTAACCAAATATAAGTCATCCATGATTTAATGTTTAGAAATAACAAATCTGAAATACATTTTTTCCAATAATCATTCGTTACGTAGCAAATTATTAGTAATGCATTATTTTTCACTTAAAAATAATACGTTATGGAACAAATGTTTGGTAAGACATCATAAAATAATGCTACAAATAAGATATATGCATTACCTGGTAATGTGTTGTATAATCACTACCCATTACCAAAGTTTTGCTGGGATTCGATTTCTTGTTCATTCGATTTAGAAAATTCGAATGCATTCGATTTTTTATCATTCCACTGCGAATGCAATCGATTTTTTAAATAGATAGACCAAAACGGAGCAAAATTTTGGTCCATAGTATCGCCGACTCTCTTTACATGCGATGACCCACCCTAATGGGCTCTAATTTAGAATCCAAAAAAATTGGTGTTCCCGAAAATTTTAAAAATGCACATATTAACTGCCTACACGACAAAAAGTGCGAAGAGTGTTAGCGATACTATGGACAAAAAATTGGCTCCGTTTTGCTCTATCTTGGTTAGTTTTTTTAAGTTTTTATGCAATGAATGAATAAGCCATTCGATTTTTCAAATTGAATGAAAAAAAACTCGATTGCATTCGCAAGTGAATGCATTCGATTTTTAAAAGTCGAATGAAAAAAAATCGAATGCATTCGATATTTATAATTCAAATGATTCTAAAGTGAATTCATTCAATTCGCTAAAATGTGATTGGGGAATGCAATCACAAAATTTTCATTCAGAATGACAAATCGAATTAAGAAATGAAATCCTTCGAAGCTCTGGTCTCAGTCATATATGTTAAATACTT
This sequence comes from Pegoplata infirma, assembly GCA_963921195.1. Classification (NCBI taxonomy): domain Eukaryota; kingdom Metazoa; phylum Arthropoda; class Insecta; order Diptera; family Anthomyiidae; genus Pegoplata; species Pegoplata infirma. The sequence continues at coordinate 98,399,649 of OY992538.1, read as the reverse complement.
TGGCCGTTATCACCATTTCCACAGACGGACATCGCTAGAATGTCTTAGAATCGATCATATTATTGATTATATATTCTTTATGCGGTCCCAGACCGATATTTCGATGATTTACAAACGGAATGACAAACTTATATATACCCTCATCACTAAGTAGAGGGTATAAAAATACTGAACCGTTTTAATGTGGGGGGGGGGTTTGAGGGACACCTTTTTCCCTCACAAATAAATATTTAATGCTGTTTTTGTTGAAAATACTTTGCATTAAATACACTTGCTAATTTGTAAAATGTTTAAAATTTAATTTTGTATTTTATTTCAAATTTTGGAATTTTTATTTGTCGAAAATTTTCTTTAGTTCTGTTAAATTCGTTTTCAAATATTGTTCATAAATAAAATTATTTCGCTGTTTTTATATAAAATACTACCACATCTTCTAATAGGTTATGGGCCTTTATAATTAGTGGTGTGAGTTTGGTATTCGCGAGTGTAATTAAATATTGAAAATCGTAATTTTTTTGGTGGAACTCCGCTGTTTTATTTTGTTGGTCAATACGGTCTGTAAGACTTGGTCGTGGCAGTGTATCCTGTTTGAAACTGAGGTTTTTATTGTTCGTAAAGGGGAAATGGCTGAAGCAAAACTTTTGATCACGAAGCTTAATCGGGACAATTATGAATTATGGAAATATCGCATGCAGTTATTGCTCAAGAAGGAAAAGGTATGGGATGTAATTGAGAAAGATATTCCTGAAGTGCCCGACGAAAAATGGAATGAACGAGACACCGAAGCATCAATATTAATCGGCTTGGCAGTAGACGAATCGGAGGTTTTTCGTATTTCAAACTCTAAGCATGCTAAAGAGGCGTGGAATATTTTAAAATCGTATCATGAAAAGTCTACATTGAGTAATAAAGTAAAATTGATGAGAAACATCTGTGAGTTAAAATTACAACCAGATGGTGACATGGATAAACATATCAGCCAGATGAAATTGCTGTTTTCTAAATTGCAATCGCTTGGTGAAAATATGTCAGAATCTTGGATCATACCAATGATACTTAGTAGTTTACCAAGTACGTATGACACCCTTATTACGGCGCTTGAAGTACGTGATGAAAAGGATCTAACGATGACTTTAGTAGAAAACAAATTACTGGAAGAAGATGAAAAACAAAAGAAGAGGCAGTCTGGTGATGACACTGTTTTAAAAACCACAAATAAATTTAAAAATTTTAATACTAAAAAGATTGTTTGTCATTTCTGCCATGGTATCGGTCACATTAAAAAAGATTGTTGGAAATTAAAGAATAAACAAGATGCTAAGATTGTGGAAAATGATGAATCTTTTGATAACTTCTGTTTTGTTGTAAATGGTGAAAAAGGCGTTTGGGTTGTTGATTCCGGTGCTACTTGTCATATATGTAGCGTCAAGGAAGAATTTATTACTATGGATCAATCATGGTCTGAAAAAGTTACGGTTGCTAATGGGGAAGCTGTTTATTCTGCTGGTAAAGGTTCTTGCAAGATAATGTTTGTGAATAATAAAGGAGATGAAATGATGGTAACTGTTGATGATGTGCTTTACATTCTTTCCTTTAAAGGGAATTTAATGTCTGTGAAAAAGCTGTCTTCAAAAGGATTTAAAGTGTTGTTTAATGGTTCAAGCTGCAAAATTCTCGATACAAATAATGTTAAAGTTGGTGTTGCAGATTGTGTGAACAACTTGTACAATTTAAGAACAAAGCAATGTGAAGGTGCTATGACTGTTAAATGTAATCAAGATCGATGTCAACATTTTTATCATAAATTATTTGGACATAGAGATATAAATGCTGTTAAATTAATGCAATCTGGTAAGCTAGAAAATGATTTTAATATTGTTGATTGTGGTATTAGGAAAACGTGTGATGTGTGTAGCAAATGTAAATTGATTCGAAAACCATTTCCTAAAAAGTCAGAATCCAAAACTGAGGAAGTCCTTGAATTAGTCCATTCCGATATTTGCGGTCCAATGCAAACAACTACGCCTGGTGGGAATAGATATTTTCTTACACTAATTGATGACTACAGTCGTTATACTATTGTGTATTTGCTTAATCAGAAGTCTGAAGTTTATGATAAGATAAAAGCGTATGTAGAAACGGTTAAAAACAAATTTGGAAGAGTTCCCAAATGTATTAGATCCGATAATGGGGCTGAATATAAATCGAAGAAGATGTTAGAGTTTCTTCAGAGCTATGGTATTAGGTCCCAGTTCACTGTTCCTTACTGCCCTCAACAAAACGGTGTGGCTGAAAGAAAAAACAGATATCTTGTTGAAATGTCTCGCTGTATTCTTGAAGAAGCTGCTTTATCAAACACTTATTGGGGGGAAGCTATTATGTTTTCGAATTATTTACAAAATAGATTAGTTACTAATTCCATTCCTTGTACTCCATATGAAAGATGGGAGGGTCGTAAACCTGACATATCAAATTTGCATATCTTTGGTTCCAAAGCGTATGTACTAATCCCAAAAGTAAATAGAAAGAAATTGGACAACAAATCAACATTATTAACATTCATGGGATATGATGAACAGTCTAAAGGGCTACGTTTCGTTGATGTTGGCACTAATAAAGTCACTATTAGTAGAGATTTTAAATTTGAATCTCAAAATACAATCATGAAAATGAATGATGGGGTAAATCCGTGTTTGAGTGACAAATATTTGACAGTGAGTGTTTCCTCAAAGAATTGTAATGATGCTATTGAAAACTTTCATGATGATTTCCTTGCCGATGATGAACCTGACGTTGATTCTTTTTGTACTATTACATCGGATCTTGAATATTTTGAAAATGAAGAAACCCAAAGTGATCTAACAAATGAAGAAACCCAAAGCGATCCTGCAAATCAAGATTCCGAAGAAGTGTCTCCACCAATATTACGAAGATCTTCGAGAATTAACAAAGGTGTTCCTCCTGTTAAATACTCAGCACTAACGGTAAAATCAGATGATATCATCGAACCTAAAACGTATAAGCAGGCGATCGCATCTAAACAAAAACTTGAATGGGAATCTGCTATGATGGAGGAGATGAATTCGCTCAGAAAAAATAAAACGTGGGATTTGACTCAAGCTCCTCCAGACGCAAACATAGTTGGTTGTAAGTGGACGTACAAATTAAAACGTGGCATTGATGGTAAAATTCAACGTTTTAAAGCTCGTTTGGTTGCACAAGGGTTTAATCAAAAGTACGGATGTGATTACGATGAAGTGTTTGCACCAGTTGTTCGTCAAGCTACTTTTCGTATACTTTTGTCTGTCTCTGGTGAAAAGAGGATGTATGTTGAACACATGGATGTAAAGTGTGCTTTTTTAAACGGTTATCTTAAAGAAACAATTTACATGAAGCAACCACCTGGTTTTTTGGAAGGGGATGGTAGTCTTGTGTGCAAACTTAAACGAAGTTTATATGGCCTTAAACAAGCAGCCAATGTGTGGAATAAGGCTTTAAATGACGTATTGGTTAATGGCGGTTTTGTACAAAGTAAGGCTGATCCATGTTTGTATAGTCAAGCCATCAATGGGGAAGATGTGTATGTGCTAATTTATGTTGATGACTTGGTAGTCGCGTCTAAATGTCAAAGTTTAATTAAAAAGTTTGAAGATTTACTAAATCATAATTTTGAAGTAAATAGTCTTGGTCCCATATCACATTATCTGGGTATGGAAGTAGTAACAAATAACTTTCAATATAAAATTCGTCAAAAGCAATATATTGAGAGTATGCTGTATAAATTTGGCCTTCAAGATGCAAAGTCTTCAAAATATCCTCTAGACCCATCATATGGTAAAAATAATTCAGAACCTTTAATAAGAAATAATGAATACCAAAGTTTAATGGGATCATTGTTATATGTTGCGGTAAATACACGTCCAGACATCTCCGCAAGTGTTGCAATACTTGCTAGAAAAACAAGTAATCCAAGTCAAGAAGATTGGAATGAATTAAAACGTGTTGCAAAATATCTAAAAGGAACGTCAGATTTATATTTAAATTTAAATAATGTGTCTTTAAATCAGAATGAGCTTCTGGGTTATGCTGATGCCAATTGGGCTGAGTGCAGAATTGACCGAAAATCAAACTCTGGTTATATATTTATGATTAATGGAGGTACAATTAGCTGGGCATGCAAAAAGCAAACAACTGTTTCATTATCTACCACAGAAGCTGAATTTATCGCTTTATCAGAAGCAGCAAAAGAGGCCATCTGGGTAAGAAATATTTTATGTGATTTAAGATGCGAACAAAAACGTCAAACTACAATATATGAAGATAACCGAAGTTGTCTGAATTTGATAAAAGAAGAAAAATTAAGCAATAGATCAAAACACATTGACACCAAATATCATTTCGTGAAGGATTATGTTGATAAGGGGATAATAGAATGCAAATACTGCCCTTCAGAAGAAATGGTTGCAGACATGCTTACAAAACCATTGCCGAAATCCAGACTGGAAGTGTTAAGATTGAAAAGCAACATTTACTAATTCGCAATTGAGGAGGAGTGTTGAAAATACTTTGCATTAAATACACTTGCTAATTTGTAAAATGTTTAAAATTTAATTTTGTATTTTATTTCAAATTTTGGAATTTTTATTTGTCGCAGATAAAAATGAGTTGTTAGATCAAGCAGGAAATACACCAGGTTGAGCATTATTTTAATTAAAAGTCATCTAATGAGGAAAATTGTTGGATCAAGCACGAAAATTGTAGGTCAGTCATTGACTGTTCCTTGATTAAAACAATGCTTGATTTGAGTAATTTGTTAATTGTAATTTTTCTGTTATTTTTGATTAAACCAATGCTTGATTTGAGTGAGCGATTAATCAATAATTTTGTGTTATTTTTGATTAATCCAATGCTTGATCTGAGTGAATAGTTAATCATTATTTTACAGTTGTAGTGTTTTTTGGCAGTCTTTTCAAGACTTTTGCTTAAATTGTTTTTTTTTGTGCTTTATATTATTTTGTTTTTCTCCGTCTTGTGTGCGAGGAAGTACTTTTCTATTTGACGACTAACGAAAACTAAAACAAAAAACGCAACAGCGTTCATCGCATTGTTACTCAAAGCCTACTATGATGAGTTTTTTTGTGTTTATGAATTTTTTTTGTGAATTTTTCAGATTTGAGCAAATGGTTAATTGATTCAAGTAAAATTTAATTGAATGTGAAATTTTAAGCTGAGCAAATATTTAATTGTTTTTTTCCATTGAATATTTTTTTCTGTGTAGGTTTGATTTTTGTTTTCTATAGCTTTTTCCTACAGCTTTTTTTTGGTAATATCCAAGTTTATGACTATTATAAGCTCGGTTTTAGCAATAGCACTGCTTTCGCATAACCGTATATACGCTTACCTATACAAATTTTAAACTATCCACGCTTATTTTTAACTTGTATAATTATTGGCATTAAATTTAAGTTTCGATAAAAGTGAAGCCAAGTTCGCATTTGAAAATAAAATGTTTTTTTCCGTGTTTGCTTAAATAAACTTTGACATTCAACAAAAGTGGTGCCAAAAAAATTTTAAATTTTAATGTTAAAATATAAACGGTTACGCGAAAACAGGGCTAATGTTTCTTGCTATCAAAATATATGGTTAAACGAATCATAAAACAATGTTTCAACTAAACCGTGTTTTACCATAGCAATGCGAATGTGCTATAATCCCGTATTCTCATACACGTCTTTTAATTTTAAATTAAACGACTCGTTTAGTATTTATTCCATTACAACGAAATGACACTATATGGTAATAGAATGATGAGCTAAAACGAGTCGTTTAATTTAAAACGAGTTGTATGCGATTCCTCCTTTTTTTTCTTTTCCTTCCTTTTTCTTCCTTTTTTCTTTTTTAAATTTGGTTTATGGGGGGGGAGGTAATTCCCCCTCCCCCCCCCCTTGTACCCGCGCTTGTTATTTTATTTTTACTACATTTTTATTGTTTTGACTACAAATGTTAGTAGTTTTTACTACATAAGTCAGTTGTTTTTTGTCAGTTAAAATAACTAACATTGTTAGTTGATTTAACTGAAAAAGTAGTTGACCCCAAAACAACTTACAGAAAAATCAAATAAAATTACTGACAAAATATGTCGCCATTAGGCACGTCTCCGAAACAGAAAATGCAAATTCCTTCATTTGTGTCTGCAATTCCAGATCATGTTGGTAACCCTTGCGAAATAATGTAAGAGACAAAAAAGTTGAAACAAAGTATGAAGTGAGGTTGAGATTGCTAGAAATAGAATTGTAGTGTTGGAAACTGTCAAAATTTATTCTGTAGAAACTAAAAATATTCACATATATAAAAAACAGTTTTCATTAACAAGACAAACCGACATTTAAAATCCTACTGAAGATGACACTAACTGGGGTGTTTGAAACCGGTATAGGAAATACCAGAAATGTCTATAATTTTTAGAAATTTAATTTTTCTTCTGCATTTTTTCAACTTGAACCCTTATAACAAATATAATTAGAGCCCGTGCTCGATCTGTACTTACAGAAAAAATCAAAAAAAAAAAAAACATACAAAGTAGTTATTTTAACTGACATTTTCAGTTGATTTTACTAACATAATTTTTTGAGTGTAGTGTTTAATCACTTCTTAAATATACAATATTATGCATTCGCAATGAAGTGGTTAATAAGTATACTCAAAAGTTCAAAGTTATAGAATAGTATGAAGACCACTTCATATGTACTGAAAAACGAGTTGAAACAACTACTTACTTACTTGCTGCGACAACTATATGAAAATGTAATGAGATATTCAGTAGATATTCACTACTCCAGAAGCAGTAGAAGTCCTTTTTATCATTGTTCTAAGTAATGTTTTTTTTTGCTGGGATATTTAAAAATATTTTTTCGGAATGTCGACATCTTGAAGTTTTTCCATCTTTAATATCTTTTTATTATAGCTTAAAGTTTTTTTTGCATGAGGTTAAAGTCAAAATTAAAGATTTTTTTTATATATACTCCCATACTGCGGTTGGAGGATTTAAAAAATTCAAGAATATGTTCAAAAATGATTTTCTGATTTAAAGCTCTGGTTTAACATCACAAATTAGTTTATAATTGTTGTTGTTTTTTATGAACATTAGAGCATAGGAATTTGTTAAAGAGTTTTGAGTTTTTTTTTTTTTATTAACGAAAAACCACAACAACACGTCTACCACCACTTAAGTGAGCCAAACAACATTTTTTTTCTTGTTTTTCGTTTGATTATTGTTTTTTTTTTAATATTTTATTTTATACTTGTTGCGAACGTCGATCAGTTAATGTCGTGATCTGATCGTTAATTGTTGTCGCCGTTTTTTTGTTGCCATTTTGTTCTTGTTTTATATTTTTGTTTTATCGTAATATCGCCCGTCGTCTCGTTGTAAAGTGTGTGATGTAGATTTCTTTGTCTAAATTTGTCTTCGTTTTCAATAAAACAATTAAAACTAATAAAAGAAATGTGACAATAATTTTTACGCGCAAATTTTTTGGTGATCAAAACAAATTTAAATAACATCAACATCAAACGAGAGAAATTAACGTGTTTGAACCGCTTTATTATAAATGTATAAAAAAAAATAAATTGACGCACGAGTGTGTATGATGAAATTTTATTGAAAATAATCAAGTATAAATCAAATTTTCTTTGTAAAAGAATCAAGTTTTGAAAGCGAAAAAAAAAATGCATTTTATTTTATAAAATTAAAAAAAAAAAAAAAATAATTAATTGTGCAAATCTTGTTTTTTTTTTGTTTAATCATTAAGTCAATTGTGAACATGTGTTGTTTAATATTTTAATTTAAAATCTATTTATAAAAAAAAGCACTAAACCAATTGTGTTCAACAGTTCTTAATATGGTTAATTAACCCATTGATGGATTTTTTTTGTATGAAATTCCATGCGTTATAAATTTTATTCATACCCAATTGGAAATGTGTTCGTTATGATGCTACAGTGATATGATTAGATTTTGTCTCATTTTAATTAATTCATCAAAATGTCTTTAGGACAAATTCAGGATATAAATTCAGGTACATGTATATAATTAATGTTTTATATAAAAAAAATAATTAAAAAATTTTAGATTCTGAGAAAAATTTTCACTTTTAGAGCAAATGTTCTTTGATTATGAGGATCCTCAAGCTTTAGTTCTAACGACTTTTTCCTATAGTCGAAATTTTTACGTTCTGCAGAATTTTTCGTATAAAAAATCCACAAATTCTAAATATTTTCCATATGCATTCACAAAAATTAAAAAAATGGGAAAATCAACTAAATTCAAGTAAAATTGATAATGATTTAGCTCCAATGCCATGTTTTCCTTCTGTTAAGTTCCTATTTTTCTAAAAAATAGAGAACAAATTATTTCATATTAGGCCCAGACCCATGGGTCTGCACTGCATAGTCATAGTTTTTGATCCAAAATGTTTGTCCGTTTCGCTCTACCTTACTTAGTTTTTGAGATACGTGAATTTAGGGGCCCAATGGGGTCTTGAGAATTTTAAAAACTCTATAACTTAAAAACTATTTATCAGAGATATTTGTGTATTTGACGGTCTTGTTCTTTATTAAGCTACAAAAATGATTTTAAACTTTTTATTGTGTCGTTTTGTTATTTACCGAGATATGAGCATTTTAAAATTTTCGGGAATGCCAACTTACAAGGAAAGTCTCCCTAGTGTCACCCGCGGATCTTTATGGAATTGGTTTTATTTTGTAGCGCAGAAAAAATAAAGGGACACGTATTTTTTTTAGCGGCCCAAATTCATATTTAGGGGGTAAAAAGGAGGGGGGAAGACAAGGTCATTTTTCAGTTTTTTTCGTTTATCTCCTATACTATGCAAAGAAACCTAGTCATATTACATACCAAATGAAAGGTCTTTAGAAACCCCATCTACGTGTGCTAAGAACGTGTCCAAACATGCACAACCTTTCGTCATATTGTGTAAAATTCCAAAATTTTAGTACATTTTTGTTAATAAGTTGAAAAATATTAACTTCTTTGGCCTGTTGTTAGCACCACGAGATAGGTATTTTTAATACCTTTAATCTGATACCACACATGCCTATATTAATTTTGTTTAAATAGGCGTAAATTGTAAAAAACTGAAAAAGGTCAATTTCTCCCCATACAAATCGACCCCCCCTAAAAATGAGTTTGAGCCGCCAAAAAAAAAAAATACGTGTCGAATTAATTTTCGTTCTTAACAACATGTCCAAATTTCATGAAGATCGGAGGGTGACACCAGGGAGATTTCCCTTGTTAGTTAAATCCAAAGTTAGAACATATTAGGGTTCATACATGTGAAGAGGACCAGCAGTACTATAGAAATTCTAAGAAACAAAAATGGCCTCCATTTTGCCCTATCTGGCTTAGCTTTAGAGATATAGCCCACGGCTGGTCTAAACAAGTTGTAACCAAAAAGTTCGACAACCATAAATTTTCTTTTTGAATATGTATTTGGGAGGTCTAAGAAAAATTTAGCAACAAAAATCAAAATCTTCGATCGATCACTTTGTGCAAAAATCACCATTTTATATAAAACAACCCCAAGTTTTTGGCATGACGCAATAACATGTAACAGTGGAGCCACAAAAACACTAATAAATCGCATTTTTTAAATTTTAATCGCGAATATCTCGAAAACGAAAGAGTCTAGAGAAATATGGAGGGTGGATTTGGAATCACGGAGTTCATTTTATGTAAAATCATGCCCAATTTTGTGGCTGTTGCCCATTAAAAAGCTTCAGTGCCGCTTTAAAAACCAAAATACGTAATTTTCACACGCGAATATCTCAAAAATGGAACGTGCTAGAAAAGTTTAAATGGATAATTCGGATTTAGGAGGTCCATTTACTATTAAGTTTGTTGGTGCCAACTTTCGAATACGTTATAGTGGAACAGAAAGTACTAAATTAGCGGTTTTTGGAATCTTCAAACGCGAATATTTTAAAAACAGTGTAACTTTGAACAATTTTGAATGCAGATTTGGAATCAGGAGGTCAAAATATATTATTTTAATTTTTCAAAGTAAAGGTTATTTTTGTTTTGGAATTAAAACGCGATTATTGCAAAAAAAAATGCTCGATTTTCTTAGAAATCCAAAACAGATATTAAAAAAATTGCAATATTCGCGCTTTTAGGTTACAGCCGGCTGAGACTAGCTGTGCGCCATTTTAAGTATAACAAGTAAAAAAGTTAAATTCGGCCTTGCCGAATGTAGTGATACCCTCCACAATTTCAAAAAGATTATTGCAAACAACTTTATTTAAAAGGAAATTACTTTTGAAAAAAAAAAAAAATTTAAAAAAATTTCCGCGAAAAAAATTTTGGTAAAAATAAAAATCCGCGATTTTTTCTTTTTTTGTCAAAAAATATGTTCGTACTTGTTTAAATACCATTTGGTGTTCAATTATGTTTACATATGTCATCCAGAAGCCGAATTAAAGCATTTTGTATTTTTAGGTTATGTTGAATGTACTGACATTTTTGAGGTGTGCTTACATTTTCGTTCATAACTTTTGAACCGCTTAACCGATATCGCTCAAATGCAATACCAAACTTCTCGGGAGAACTTCCAATATATATGTTAAGTTTCAGTCATCTCTGTGCAATATTTTGTCCGCGAGAGCATTTTCTACAGACAGACAGACGGACATCGCTAGAATGTCTTAAAATCGATCGGGCATCATGAATATATATACTTTATGAGGTCCCAGACCGATATTTCGATGAGTTACAAACGGAATGACAAACTTATATATACCCTCTATCACTAAGTGGAGGGTATAAAAAAGATATTCGTTCCCCAACAAAAAATGGAAAAACTTAAGCCATTTCGATCCTCTGTTCGATTTTTCGAACAGTAGAGATCACCTTTGTCAAAAAAATATTTATGTATGAAAAATGTGGAATATATTTTGTTACGAGTGTTGAGTCTGCAATTAAAAAAATATCCCCACTTGACCCCCGCAATTTATATGTGCATCAAATGCAATGTGCATCATAGTTTATGGGTCGTTTTTAGGCGTTAAACAAAGACGCTCAAAGTCCTGCATTTGGACTCAGAGCACAGTGCCACATTTAGCCAATCTAGCACGACAAAAATCAAAAGTTTATGGGTCGTTTTTAGGCGTTAAACAAAGACGCTCAAAGTCCTGCATTTGGACCCAGAGCACAGTGCCACATTTAGCCAATTTTTCCCCAATTTTTATGATTTGTTTGTATGTATTATAAAACATTCCTAATAACACGGAAATACTCATATAAGAACTAGAATTCTATTCGTTATTAAGATGTGGGTGCATGAAGTTGCATCTTGTGAAATCCTGAAAGTAGTGTTCATTATTTCGCATTAATTAAGTCGATTTTAAACTGTTGTAACTGTTTAACAAAAAAATATATTTATACACTCTTTTTTGGTAATTTTAAAGGATATTTAAAGGCTTTAAGTCATATCTTTTCTTCTTTTTTTAAACAATTTTTTCTATTTTTTTATTAAATTTTTAACATAATAAAAATTTTTGAAAAGAAAATTATATATTTATTTTTTTTGATGGAATAGAACTTTTGTGTTTGGTCTCTATTGGTCGTCGGACTTTTTCAGACATATTGACCAATATCCATAGTACTTATTTCAACGGCTAACTTTTGCGACCGTCTGCGACGCCGACTACAGTGGGACGATATGTAAACCTTGTTTTTACATATTTTTAAAAAGTGGGCGTGGCAGTTGTCTGACCGCCCCCTTTTTTTGTGATATTATTTCTACGGTCCTTGAGAGTATATATACCAAGTTTAAAGAAATTACAACAAAAATTAAAAATTTTTTAAAAAGTGGGCGTGACCGTTAACTGGCCTCCCATATTTTTCATAATGTTGTTTTTGAAGTCAAAACGAACATTTATACCGAATTTTTTAGTTAATATAAATAAAATTGGATTTTTGTCGTCCTAGATTGGCCAAATGTGTCACTGTGCAGAGGTTTAAAAATGTATTTGGGGCATTCCATGCCAAATCACTCACTTTTAGGCCCGACCCCCTTCGATTAATTTTATTTTTGGATATGTTTTAGTACGTATTAAATGCAACTTGCAGCCAAATTTTCAGCCTTTTATACCAAGGTGGTGTTGAGTAATCAATTTTTCAAAATGGCGATTTTTTCCAAAAAATGAAAAAAATTAAATTTTCAATCAATTTTGACCGGTAAAAAATATAGATATTTTAAAAAAAGTTGGACAACGTTTTGTTGGTATTTAAATGTAGTTTTAGAAAAAAAATGTGAAAAAATTATTCGAAGTAATTATCACTTATTTTTTGACGTTTAAAAATTAAAATCGACTTTTTGAAAAAGTCCGAAACCTTCGATTTTTTTGTAAAAAACTAAAAGAATTCTACTCTAAATTATGCAACTTTTAAGCCATAACTCGAGATGTGATCACAATTCTTTCTATTTTTTTTTAATTTTTAAAATTGCACTTTTTATGTTTTGGCTCTGATTTATTTTATATGGAGCTCAAAAAAAAAAAAAAAATGGTAGATACTGACCCTAACTTACCCTAAATATATTCATTTGGAGGTAAATATACGTCTCACAAAAATTTGGGACGATCGGACATGTGTAAGGCGCTTAGCATGGTCCTTGAAGTTTAAAAAACGGATTACAAGGAAAAATATGATTTTTTTTCTGTTTTCGCAATTTCTTTGGTATTTTAAGTTAAGTTTTAATTCAAGTGATTACAGAATTACGATGTGGAGTAAAATGCCTTTCTAATAAGGTACTAAAAATTAAAATCGGTTGAAAATCAGCCAAGTTATTACAACTTCCCCAGGCATCTAGCGTGTGCCATACAACTTGATTAAAAAATACGAGACCCTTTTTTTAAATTTATTGAAATTTTCTACTGTAATAACATTTTTTCATTATTCATGTTTCAGTGTAATATTTTTTTGACTTTTCCAAATTTTAAAAGAAAAAAAATATTTTTTTTTTATAATAGAGATTTCGAAAGGGTGTGGAAAATGCAGGCATTTTTAGCACTAATTTAAAAAATGTTAGCAAAACACAATATGAAAAATACTTGTCATCTAATAACATTTGAACTTGAAGAATAAAAAAATGTTATTACAGTAGAAAATTTCAATGAATTTCAAAAATCGGATTGTATTGATTAATCAAGTTGTCTGCCACACGTTAGATGCCTGGGGAAGTTGTAATAACTTGGCTGATTTTAAACCGATTTCGGTTTTTATGACCTTAACAGAGAGACATTTTACTCTACATTTCAATTCTGTAACCATTTGAATTCAAAATTAACTTAAAATACCAAAAAAATTAAGAAAACAGAAAAAAATGCATATTTTCCCTTGTAATCCGATCTTCAAACTTCAAAGCCGATGCGGCACGCCTTATCCTTGTCCGATCATCCTAAAATTTTCTGAGACGTATTTTTATACCCAAGTTAATATATCTAGGGGAAGTTACGGTCAATATTTACCAAATTATTTTTTTTGGAGCACCATATAAAATAAACCAGAGTCAAAAAAAAAAAAGTGCAATTTTCAAAATTTGAATAAAAATAGAACGAATTACGATCACATCTCGAATTATGACTTAAAAGTTGCGTAATTTAGAGTAGAATTTTTTGACATTTTTAAAAAAAAATCGAAGGTTTCGGACTTTTTCAAAAAGTCGATTTTAATTTTTATACGATAAAAAACAAGTGATAGTTACTTCGAATAATTTTTCATATTTTTTTTTCTAAAACTACATTTAACTACCAACAAAATGTTGTCCATCTTTTTTTAATATATCTATATTTTTTACTGGTCAAAATTGATTGAAAATTTAAATTTTTTCATTTTTTGGAAAAAATCGCCATTTTGAAAAATTGATTACTCAACACCACCTTGGTATAAAAGGCTGAAAATTTGGCTGGAAGTTGCATTTAATACGTACTAAAACATATCCAAAAATAAAATTAATCGGAGGGGGTCGGGCCTAAAAGTGAGTGATTTGGCATGGAATGCCCCATTTATTTTTGACTGCCCCCCTTTGGGCGTGGAAATTAAGAATTTATTTAAATAATAATATTACTTCAGTGCAAAAAGCATAATAAATAAATTTTGTTAACATTTACCGTCACGAAAAAGGTGGCCCCAACTCCAAAATTTAACCTCTTTCCATCTCTAAATTCCCTAAAAAAATTTTCCTAATAAAATTAGACCCATCGATCATACATTGTATTCTCCATATAATATATGAACTTCAAAAAATTGTTCCATCGGATTACCTTTTCTATTGCTGCAGGTTTTTTATAATTTTTCCTCTTATCTAAGATATTAAAGGTTGGTCAAGGTGATTTTAAAGTATATACAAGTTCAGTACTAAAAAAACCCCAAATTTTACAGATTTTTTTTTTTTTTATCAGCAACCAAAGTATTTTGCAATTGATGTCATATATAATCGATTAAAATCATATATTTTTCTTTTAAAAACTTTTTTTAAAGCTTTTGGTTGTCGACCGGCAGACTGCCAGTGTTATCGTCAAAAACAAAATATCTTATCAATTTGCTATAATTCAAGTTACTTAAATAATAATCATACTTATTCGAATTTACGTAGAAAAATATAGAATTCTGAGATATTGAATTATGGAGTGCCTAAAAATATTTCTAGACTCCTGTTAATAGGTAGAATTAAAAATTGCAAAAAACCAACACTTTCGATTAGTATTGTCAGCAATTCTTTATAATACGGCTTGTATTTTTGATTTTATTAGCTCGTGTATAGCTAACTGCTCCCTCTTACCAAATTACGGAAATGTGATACAAAATGTTTAAATTTGTTATTAATTTAACATATCGCTCATTTACTTGTATAGTGTCATAACTCAAAAGACGTGATTTTTGAGTAAATGATGCAGAACTATTTGTTATATCATGTTTTATATTGTATCAAAAATTCGTGTTAATATCTTTTAAACTCACCGTTTGAGAAGAGAACAAGCCATTATTAAATTTTTAATGTACCGGCCTTTTTTTTTAATGAAAACCCAGTTTTAATTGTAAACTTTAAACTCGATTTCTGCAAAATCAAATATTTTGAGTTATGACACTATACAAGTAAATGAGCGATATAATATCAATGTAATTAATCATATAATATCCAATTCAAAATTTGTATATACTTTTAAAACTATATTCTTATAAAACACTTATAAACAAGTAAGAGATTTATAGTCGGGCGAGACTGAAAATATGATACCCTACACCAGTGTTTTACGGAAAATGGGTCCCAAGTCCAAACATGGAACGATTGGATCAATATTTGGGGGCATGTCACAGACTCAATTCCGTTCGGAAGTGAAATAAGTGGTTTACTCGTAAAACGCAAACCGAATATTTTTTCGGAATGAAACAACTTTAATGCAATTCAATTCCACTTTGATTTTTAAAAGTGATTTCATTCTAAAACAAGTAAAAAAGTTAAATTCGGCCTTGGCGAATGTAGTGATACCCTCCACAATTTCAAAAAGATTATTGAAAAAAACTTTGTTTAAAAGGAAATTACTTCAGAAAAAAAAAAAATGTCCGCGAAAAAAATTTGTTCGTACTTGTTTAAATACCATTTGGTGTTCAATTATGTTCACATATGTCAACCAGAAGCCGAATTAAAGCATTTTGTATTTTTAGGTTATGTTGAATGTACTGAAATTTTTGAGGTGTGCGTACATTTTCGTTCATAACTTTTGAACCGCTGAACCGATATCGCTCAAATGCAATACCAATCTTCTCGGGAGAACTTCCAATAAATACTTATGTTAAGTTTCAGTCATCTCTGTGCAATATTTTGTCCGTGACAGCATTTTCCACAGACAGACGGACAGACGGACATCGCTAGAATGTCTTAAAATCGATCGGGCATCATGAATATATATTAGAGTGTCCCTTATTTTGGAAATGTTGGAAATGTTGAGACGGTACCCCCTCATTTTTTTCCTTTTGACTAAAAAATAACTCAGGAAAAATTTTACGCCCCTACGACCACGCCTTCCCTACGCGACGGGGCCGTAAAGAGCGGGGCCTTAAAAATCATTTTTCCATACACAGAAAAAATCTGAAACGAATTTCAATCAACAAAAACGCGGATTCAATCAATTTTTTGATTGAAACTCCTCCAATTAAAAAATTTGTTATACCAATCATCAAATTGTAGGTGATTGATTGAAAATTATTTCAATCAAACATTTTTTCGATTTTGATCAAAAATTTGATCAATTTTTTGTCTAAAGTCAATCAAAATAATGATTGATTTAACAAATGAATTGTAAGCTTATGACAAAATTATCAAAAAATTCATCTTTTTTGCTTTCCAATATGTTGCCAACAATAAAAAAAAGTAATGCCCGATTATTTTGTATATTTTTGAATTAATCTATTCAAATAAATTAAAGCTAAAAAAAAATCTGGTATGTTGAAAATTTGTAACAAAAAATAGCAAAAATTTCAATCAAAACATTGATTGATCCGTTTAAATTTTGTTGATCAATACATTTAATTGAAAATTTTTAGCCAATAATTTTTTGTGTGTACAAAGCAAAAAAATTTTTTTTTGATTTTAAATTTTTTTGTTATTAATTATAATATAGCTTGGTTAGCTTATTCACGACAAAAAAATTTGATTTTGGTGGGATGAGGCTTTCAGTTCTAAAAAATTTTTCGAAAAAAAAATTTAGAGCTTTTGGGGTCCTACAGTAAAAATTTTTTAAAAAATATTTTTTTTTAGTTTTGACAAGCAACCGTTTTAGTTGAATTGTTGCTTTTAATGATATATTTTCATAAAAAAATATTATTCCTATCTGTGACATCTTTATCGTGATCTAAAAAAGGGTAAAAAATGCATTTTTGATGTTTTTCGATACACGATCAAGATGTCACAGATATGAGTAATATTTTTTTATGAATATATATCATTAAAAGCAACATTACAACAAAAACCGTTGCTTGTCAAAACTAAAAAAAAAAATTTTTATAATTAATAAAAAAAATTAAAATCAAAAAAAAATTTTTGCTTTGTATGGAAAAATGATTTTTAAGGCCCCGCTCTTTACGGCCCCGTCGCGTAGGGAAGGCGTGGTCGTAGGGGCGTAAAATTTTTGCTGAGTTATTTTTTAGTCAAAAGGAAAAAAATGAGAGGGTACCGTCTCAACATTTCCAACATTTCCAAAATAAGGGACACTCTAATATATATACTTTATGGGGTCCCAGATCGATATTTCGATGAGTTACAAACGGAATGACAAACTTATATATACCCTCTATCACTAAGTGGAGGGTATAAAAAATAATATTCGTTTTGCGTTTTTCCAGCCAACCCTTTGTAAGGTATTTTATTAGTATAGAAAATACACGCAAACCAAATTTGATTGAAATTGGCTGATATTTGCGGCCAATAGACCGATTTATCGAAATATCGGGCAAAATTTTTATATGGGACTCAGACCGAGAATTGTCTTATTATAATCAGATTATATCAGTGGCGGCTACATCTTTTGAGTTTGGGAGGGAAATTTTTTAATTTTTTTACTTTGAATAAAAAAAATAATCAATTCACCGTTTTCGGACAAGCAAAAACAGGGATTTTGTTTTAAGTGATGTGAGAGCTATAAAACCATAAAGTTTAGTAGTTTTTGGCGAACAGATGCAACCGATTTTTCAATTAAAAAATCAAAAAATTTCTTAACGAAAAATGTTTCAGAATCTGACACTTTTTTTTCTATAGAAAAATTTTTGGATTCTAAAAACTTTTTTTCCACAGAAAAAGTCTCAGATTCTTAAACCTCTTACTAATAGTAAGTTACTATAGAAAAAGTTTCATAGTCTAAAGTATTTTTGAGATATTTTTCCTATAGAAAATATCTCAGATTCTTAGATTATAGAAAACGTTTTATAGACAATGTTTTAGATTTTAAAAATTTTTTCAATACAAAAAGTTTCAGATTCCAAGACATTTTTCCTATAGAAAAAGTCTCAGACTATGAGAAATTTTCCCTATAGAAAAAGCCTCATGCTGAGACATTTTTCCTATAGAAAAAGTCTCAGCTCTGAGACATTTTTCTGTTAGAAAAAGTATCAGATCTGAGACATTTTTCTGTTAGAAAAAGTATCAGATCTGAGACATTTTTCCTATAGAAAAAAGTATCATTTCTGAGACATTTTTCTTATAAAAAAGTCTCATTTCTGAGAAATTTTTCCTATAGAAAAGTTCTCATTTCTGAGACATTTTTCCTATAGAAAAATTCTCATTACTGAGACATATTTCCTATACCAAAAGTCTCATTTCTGAGACATTTTTCCTATAGAAAAAGACTGAGAATTTTTTTTACCTATCAGATCTGATTTCCTATCAGATCTGAGACATTTTTCCTACAGAAAAAGTCTCATTACTGAGATATTTTTCCTATAGAAAAAGTCTCATTACTGAGACATTTTTCCTATAGAAAATATATATTATTGATCAGTGATTGATTCTAAGACATTCTAGCGATGTCCGTCCGTCCGTCTGTGGAAGACACGATACAGTCCAAAATAAAAGTGCTAGACTCCTGAAATTTGGCACATATATGTCTTACACTCAAAATATTTTGTAAGTAAATTCAACTGAAAAAACGTTTAAAACAATCGTTTTTACTTTTAAAAAACGGACTACATATATTTCATTTAAAACAACATACTTTTTCAGTTATTTTTAAACGTTAATAAATGACTAGATATTCCGTAAAAACAAATGATATTTCAGTTATTTTAACTGTTTACAATTTTTTATTTTGTGGAGTAAAAATATTTTGTTTTTGAATAACAAACTACAAAATCCGTACTTCTGTAAAATTATACGGTATAATCAGTCACAAATAATTTAACTGATAAAAATATTTTTCCGTAAATTTTGTAGTTCATTGTTTTAATAACTGTATGAATCTTTCAATATTTTAGTTTTTTTGAAAAACAAACGATAAAACGTTTAAAATAACTTTAACCAAAAACTTTTTGAATAACTGTAAATAGTTACTGTAAAACTTTTCTAGATGTATGTTCATAGGCTGGTTAAGTTCGGAGATGGGCAAAATCGGACCAGGGGGAAAAAGTTCCCCCTTGACGAAGTAAACCAACCAATGAAAAAAGGTTACTTTTTATGGGTTTTTTTGTATTTTTGTTAAACAAACGGCTTGCTCATAACTCTTGAATCTTTGGAGAAATATTTTATTTTGTGAAAAAATTTTTTTTTGTAGTTTTTATTGAAAGAAACTTTAATGACACAAGTTTTACGCATATTTTCATTATTTCCGTGTAAATTTTTATTGAAAGGAACTTTAATGACACTAGTTTCATTAATCTTATGTCAATGTTCATTAAGCTTTTTTTTCAGTGTACCCTCTATCACTAATTGTAAGTGGAGGGTTTAAAAATACAGGTGTTCCAAAACCGTTGTAAATATTACAAATCATTTTTTATATATTTTTTTTTTAAATTATATAATAGTTGCCGTTCAACGGTAGATAATTAAGTATATTCAAAGATTAATTTGTAATCCAATCCACTTAATATTTAAATGAGTTGCATTTTATCAAGTTTTTTATTTCTTTAATTTTAGTTGTTTTTAAAACGTCATCTCAACTTGTTTATTTAACAAAAATATATTTTTAAAAAATTTACACCATTTTTAGTTTTTGTCGTTAAAATTTAAATAAAAAAAAGTAAATTTATACATTTGTTTACCCTCCACAATGTAAACAAATTTATTTTACCAACAATTATTTGAGTGTAAATGGGCTCATATACAATAAAATAATTTTTGAGATATCGTTATTTGAATTGAGCAAAAATGTCGTTGTTTTTCCTACGTTCAAGAAATTAAAAAAAAAAAAAATCTCATTTGTTTTTCCTTGACCTTTTTTATAGAGCTTGAGACAAACTTTCATTATACCCTCCACTCTAGTGATAGAGGGAACCAGAGCTTCTCACTAACTTTTGCTTTGCGACGCCTTTTCAATATTTCAAATTCTTCGCGACCCCCCCCCCCCCCCAACATAAAAAAATAAAAATTTTTAACGTACATACCAAGAAAGAATTTAATGTCCAATTTGGAGTAATGATTGTTCTTTTTTTCAAAATTATGTACCAATGTTTGGTATTGATCGAAATTTTATTCTATCACGAATCTAGATCCGTTATTCGGATCCAGGACTGTGATCACGTAAAGTGACAGTTAACTATCGTCGATTTTCTGAGTTTTGTTATTCCAAAATTATACAAAATGTTTCCATATTTTTTAGTGTTTCTGGTTTGAAACAAACTTTCTAATAATATAATAAAGAAAAGCTAAAACTTTTTCCCAAAACGATAAGTATTTTGATGTCGTTTATGCATCGTCAATCGTTTTCGTTTAACGTGATTAACCTCCTGATTTTAAATCAGCATTAAAAAGTAAATTGAAAAAGTGGTCCGATCCCAGACGCATCCGAAAATTTCACAAGCAAAACTCTTTAAAATGCACAAGAATACGTTTTTGCAAACTTTGCCTTTAATTTTCTCAAAAATCTAACGTACTAGAAAAATTTAGAATCCAGATTCGGAATCAGCATCGAAAAGTTTATAGAAAACGAACTGTCAGATCCCAGACTCAGCCAAAACACTTCACAAATAAGTGTTGGGCATCCCGAGAAATTAACAACTGCACAAAGATTACGGAGGGACCTTAAGTGATGAATTTTTTTTTTGCTTTAATAAAAGAATTTGTATATTTTTATAACACAACAATAAAAAAAATGTGTTTTAAATTTACCAAAAGTTAAGGTTTAAAGGTTTTTTTGTTCGCGACCCCCCCTGAAACTCTTCCGCGGCCACCTAGGGGGTCGCGACCCACCGTTTGAGAACCATTGGTATATTCTATAAAAGCTTGTCATTCCGTTTTGGAACTCATCGAAATATCGGTCTGGTAAAGTATATATATTCATAATCCCCGATCGATTTTAAGACATTCTGTCTGTCTGTCTGTGGAAATGGTGATCACGGCCAAAATATTACACGGAGATGACTGAAACTCAACATATTTATTGGAAGTTCTCCCGAGAAGTTTGGTATTGCATTTGAGCGATATCGGTTCAGCGGTTCAAAAGTTATGAACGAAAATCTAAGGACACCTCAAAAATTTTAGTACATTCAACATAACCTTAAAATACAAAATGCTTTAATTCGGCTGCTGGTTGACATATGTCAACATAATAAAGCACTAAATGGTATTTAAACAAGTACGAACATATTTTTTGACAAAGAAAGAAAAAAATCACTGAATTTTTTTGCGGAAATTTTTTTTTCAAAAGTAATTTTCTTTTAAATAAAGTTTTTTTGCAATAATCTTTTAGAAATTGTGGAGAGTATCACTATATTCCACAAGGCCGAATTTAACTTTTTTACTTGTTTAAACTTATTTTAAGCCCAATCAGATAATTTAAATCCGTGGCGCCCTTCGATTAATATTTTAAATTTTTTGGAAAATTTCCACCAAAAAAAAAATTTGCATTTTTGTTTTTTTAATATAGAAATGTTTTTTAAATTAAGAAATTAAAAAAAATCTCAAGATTTTTACTTTTGACCATTTCATAGAGCTTGAGATAAACTTTCATTTAAACTTAATTTGAGCAAGTTAAAATTATTGTAACCCATGGCACCCTTCGACCAAAGTTTAGAATTTTTGGTAGAAATCTTCTAAAAATCCAAAATTTTTATTAAAGGGCGCCACGGGGGTGATTCCATGTCAAACCGCACAGAAAACTGTGATTTTCGGATTTGTCACCTCCGATTTTAATGAAATTCGCAAAAAATATTTCACATGTGTTGTTTTCATTAAATGATTACCTTACACGCTCCAAAAATTTTTAGTTTTCGAAATATGGCGTCTCGAAAATTGGCAAAAACGTCAAATTTTCAATAAGGTGCACATACAAAGTCACCCATAACTTTAAAACTATAAAACCCACAATTACCAAATAGGTACCATTTGAAAGCTGAAAGGATTACCTTAAAAGTGACATGCAAAATTTTTTCTTGTAATGAAAGGTCAAAGGTCATATTTCAATGTCTAATGTTGAAAAACCTATATCTCAAAATCCGATGTTTTTTAAATTCTCAAAAAAATACATGATAACAATCAAGTCTTTCCCTACATTTGTATCGAAATTTCAGGGTGGACACTCATATGGTTCCAAAGTTACAGAAGAAAACGTGCTCGAAGGCAAGGTTTTTTCTACGAGTTCATATAAAAAATATTGCACAAACAAAACAATATACATAGTCGTAAACAAAGGTGCGGGCCTAGAACAAGGCTTAATACTTTTTATGTATTTTGAGTTATATTGTAGGGGTTTTCTTGTTCTTTTACAAGGAAAGTCCTCGAAAGTGAACATACCTGATTTCTTTGAAATTTATACACAAGCTAGAAAAAATAAATCTAAAATCAACCAGTCTGAGCTTGTCGGCCTAAATTCAGGTTAAACGGGGTTAAAAATTACCCATTTTCAGTTATTTTAAAGTTTAGGTACTTTATATTGATGCCACATATAACAGATCGGTTTCATTCGAAACCTATATTCTTCCATAGTAGGGAAATAGGAATGGGGTGGGGGAACCGTATGTTCAAAGCGGAATAAAGCTCATAAACAAGAATATAATCAAGCATAAAAATGGTTTAGAAATAAAAACACTAATGTTTCGAACTTCTTTGAATTTTTGCCTTATTTTATTTTGGACACACTTATAAACATATTTTTTTTTAAATTCGAATGAAACCCGACCTGTAAGAAAAACTGTCAATAAAAAATTCATGTGATTGCTTAATTTAAATAGAAAATAGTACCAACAATGAATTTGTTTTACAAAAACTAAATAGTTTAACAAAAACTATACATTTTTAACAAAAACAATTATGCATCAAATAAAATGTCTCAAACAGACGCCAAAATTTTTTTTTCAAATGAAACGGATCTGATATATGTGGCATCAATGTACCTAAAAGTTAAAATTACTAAAAATCGGTAATTTTTGAGTCCCGTTTAACTCTTTAAAACAAAATTAATACCAATAAGCTCAGACAGGTCGATGTTAGATATTTGTTGTCTTTCATGGGCATAAATTTCAAAGAAATTACGTATGTTCACTTTGAAGATTTGCCTTGTAAGAAAACAAGAAAACCCTACGATAAAATTCAGTTTTGATAGTGAAATCAAATTCAGGAGGTCGAAATATTATTAAATAATGGGTTCAGTTTTTATGTCCGTCCCATTGTTTGTTTACTGCTATGCTGCTTCGTGTATGTAAGCTTTTGCATAGGAACTCGTAGAGAAAATCTTGACTTCGAGCACGTCTTCCTCTGTAACATTGGAACCATATGAGTGTCCACCCTGAAATTTTGATACAAATGTAGGGAAAGACTTGATTGTTATCATATATTTTTTTGAGAATTTTAAAACTATCGGATTTTGAGATATAGGTCTTTGAACATTAGACATTGAAATATGACCTTTGACCTTTCATTTCCAGAGAAAATTGTGCATGTCACTTTTAAGGTAATCCTTTCAGCTTTCAAATGGTACCTATTTGGTAATTGTGCGTTTTATAGTTTTAAAGTTATGGGTGACTTTGTATGTGCACCTTATTGCAAATTTGAAGTTTTTGCCAAATTCTAAGCCGCCATATTTCGAAAACCGAAAGATTTTGGAGCCAGAAAGGTAATGATTTCAGGAACACTATCCATTTGCAATATATTTGGCAAATTTTATTTAAATCGAAGGTGACAAAACCGAATGCTGTGTGGTTTGAGCTGGATTTGCCCACGGATCAAAATGATTTTGATTGACTTAAATAAAGGTAAAATAAAAGTTTATATCAAGCTCTATTTAAGGGTCAAAGACTATTTTTTTGATACGCTGAACACGAATATCAATTTTAAAATCTGTTCAACGGTTTTTGAGTTATATTTATTTGAAATTTGCAAAATGGCAGTTTTTTCTACGTTTAATTTTTTTTTTCGAGAGAACAAATTTTAAATGGTATTTCTTTAGTTTCAATTTGTATTGTTTAAATTGATTTTCTTAAATTTCCATTGGAATATTTTTTAATAATTTAGTTGTAATTTTAAAATTTCTTTTCTATTTTTTTTTTATTTAATAACAGCGCACATGTTAATTCAAATCACAATCAAGCAAATATTCATGCGAGTATACAAATATAATCTCCATTACAAAATATATCAATAAAACTGATTTTACTACAGTCAAATAATAAAAAAAAAATAAAACTAATACAAAATTATTACTTTTACAACACCCAATTACGTTACAAATATTTTGTGTTTTTCCTTTAAATTGTTGCAATAGTTGTTAAATTATTTCAAAATTTGTTTCTGTTATAATCTCCAATCACCTTAAGTGTCAACTTACTGCATTTTTCAATTTTGTCTCTTTTCAATGCATATTTGTAGTATATGTTAATAACGGTTAGTGATCTATTGCCCTCTTTAATTCTCTTTGGAATTAAATTTTCAAGTTTTCTGAACATATGGAAGGTATCCTATTAGTCATCGATTGGTATAAAAAAAATCACCAACATTTTTTCGTATTTCCTGGAATTTAAATTTAACATTTTAAATTAATTTTTTGCGTGAAACTGCATTTTAATGTTCCTTCATTGGTTTACATTAAAAGGTCTTCACATAAAAGTCTTTCACTAAAACCAGAGGGTTGTCAATGTACAGAAAATCCTTAAAAAGGAACCCTGAATATTAAACAAAATCACCCAATCGAAATATGTTCTTCGATTACAAAATTAATAGAGAGGTTAATTTCGGACCTCAGAGTCTATGTGTGCTGACGTAAAGCGTCAGCAGCCACTTCGTTAGCTTATAGGTGGCAGAGTCAAAGAATCCTCATAGATCGGATGGTTCATAGCGACTCAGAATTTGAGACCTATTCTATAGGAAAAATGTCTCAGAATCTGAGACTTTTTCTATAGGAAAAATGTCTCAGAATCTGAGACTTTTTCTATAGGAAAAATGTCTCAGAGTCTGAGACTTTTTCTATAGGAAAAATGTCTCAGAATCTGAGACTTTTTCTATACAAAAAATGTCTCAGAATCTGAGACTTTTTCTATACGAAAAATGTCTCAGAATCTGAGACTTTTTCTATACGAAAAATGTCTCAGAATCTGAGACTTTTTCTATAGGAAAAATGTCTCAGAATCTGAGACTTTTTCTATAGGAAAAATGTCTCAGAATCTGAGACTTTTTCTATAGGAAAAATGTCTTAGAATCTGAGACTTTTTCTATAGGAAAAATGTCTCAGAATCTGAGACTTTTTCTATACAAAAAATGTCTCAGAATCTGAGACTTTTTCTATACAAAAAATGTCTCAGAATCTGAGACTTTTTCTATACAAAAAATGTCTCAGAATCTGAGACTTTTTCTATAGGAAAAATGTCTCAGAATCTGAGACTTTTTCTATAGGAAAAATGAGACTTTTTCTATAGGAAAAATGTCTCAGAATCTGAGACTTTTTCTATAGGAAAAATGTCTCAGAATCTGAGACTTTTTCTATAGGAAAAATGTCTCAGAATCTGAGACTTTTTCTATGGGAAAAATGTCTCAGAATCTGAGACTTTTTCTATGGGAAAAATGTTTCAGAATCTGAGACTTTTTCTATAGGAAAAATGTCTCAGAATCTGAGACTTTTTCTATAGGAAAAATGTCTCAGAATCTGAGACTTTTTCTATAGGAAAAATGTCTCAGAATCTGAGACTTTTTCTATAGGAAAAATGTCTCAGAATCTGAGACTTTTTCTATAGGAAAAATGTCTCAGAATCTGAGACTTTTTCTATAGGAAAAATGTCTCAGAATCTGAGACTTTTTCTATAGGAAAAATGTCTCAGAATCTGAGACTTTTTCTATAGGAAAAATGTCTCAGAATCTGAGACTTTTTCTATACAAAAAATGTCTCAGAATCTGAGACTTTTTCTATACGAAAAATGTCTCAAAATCTGAGACTTTTTCTATACGAGAAATGTCTCAGAATCTGAGACTTTTTCTAAAGGAAAAATGTCTCAGAATCTATACGAGAAATGAAACATTTTTCGTATAGAAAATATAAGTAAATGTTTCAGAATCTGGGAATTTTTCTATAGGAAAAATGTCTCACATCTGCGACATTATCTATAGGAAAAATGTCTTAGAATCTCAGACTTTTTCTATATGAAAAATGTCTCAGAATCTGTGACTTATCGATACGAAATTTTTTGTAAGCAAAAAATGTCTCAGATCTGAATTTTTTTTAAACAAAAAATTTCTCAAAATCTGAGACTTTATATGTCTCAGAATCTTACACTTTTTCTTCTATAGGAAAAAATGTCTTTAGACATTTTCTATACAAAAAATGTGTTAGAATCTGACACTTCTATATTAAAAAGAAAATGTTTGCTCTAAAAAACGTTTTAATATATTTAAAAAAATGTACCAATAAAATTAAAGTCGTTACTATTCGGCCTTTCCATTTTTAAATAAATAAAAATTCATCAAGCTCGAGGCCAGTGTAATTTTAAATGGCAATGCTCATTTTTTTCATTTTTAATAATTTTAACCTAACCGAGAACTGGTAACAATGACCGTCGTCTCGTTGTAGCGAAATCGACCATGGGCTTTGGTGGGAATCGAACCCACTACCCCCTGTTTCATAGGCTAGGACGTTACCAACTAGCCTACAGGGGCCCCTTAAATGGCAATGCGTTCACAACATATTTTTAAGTTTTTGTGTTTATAAAAATTAATTAATCCCTGATGATGATCTTCAAAGAGGCTCGAAATATTGGAATAGATAAAAAAAATATTTATTTAAAAGAAAACACTAGCCTCGAGCTCGATGAATTTTTATTTATGTACCAATAAATTTTAAATCTTTAAAAAACTGGGACCTGTATACAAAATTGTACAAAAAAATTCAGATTTCCCACCATGTGCGAGGGTTAGGAGTCTTCCCCCAAAAAAGTTGCACTATTTATTAGTTTTGTTAATGGTTAAAATATGTAAATTGTTGTTTTGCTACTTTGTCATTAACCACGTTTAAAAATTTAACTAACGTTCGTGTTTTTAATTTATTTTTGTTTAAATCACCACTAAATGTCTTTCATTAATCTAAAAATTTGTTATTAATTTATACAAAAATAATTATACGAAATGTGTTGTTTTTTTTTTTTTTTTTTGCTGCGATAAGATTTGATTAGAACAAATTTTAGCTTATTTAAAAAAAAAAAAAACAAATCGATGAGTATTTTGTTAATGAATAAATCCCCAAACGACTGGCTTTTTCTAATCAGGGATGATACAAATGGTACAAATTTAAAACTAATAAAAATTATAAAATTGATTAAAATAAAATTTGTTGTTAATTTAAGCAAACGTTTTCCAAATTTAAAGTATATATTCGGAACTTAAGTTCTAATTAAGTTCTAATTAGTGCTTTTTATGCCTTCCACTTACAATTTCATTAAATTTTGTTTACAAAGCTTGTTGTTTTTTTGACACCTGTCAAGTCGCGTCTGTTTAGTCTGTAGTTAAATCGTAAAATGTAGACAATCTGTAGTTAACGCGCAAAATGTAGACAAATAAAAAACAGCTGCTCAGAACGGTACGAACTTATTTTGTGAACTAAGTGTAATTGATTAATTATATATTTATTAAAATTCGTGGTTTTACTTATAAGTAAAACATATGAGGCATTCCACACCAAATGTCCAGCGAAAAAAAAACATGTGTACCGTAAACTTCTGAATAGGTGATATGGATAGCCCTATATGGAACTTAGAAAATTGCGTTTTTGGTTTTTCAATTTTTCAAAAACTGGGCTTAGGAGGCGTGGTCAAATATTGGAAAAATGGTCAAATTTGTGGCGAGTTGCCTTGATTAAATATTTATCACATTAAAACGGAATGCACCACAATGTCAAAAATTTACGTTCTTATATAGTTTTGTATGGGCTATCGATTAAATTTTTTTTTTTTGGAAAATTTTCAGAACCCGTTCTGAAATTTTCCATTTTTTAAAAAAGTCAATTTATCAAAAATCCGGCCACTTTTTTTTTTCTTTTTTATTTATTTTTTTAAAAGTTTAGATGTTTGTCCATCCACACAAAAAAAATCAGAAACACGTTCATCTTTTTTTTCGAGAAAATCGTATTTGAACTTTAAATTTCATAACAATTTAGTAATTTGCTTGTATTTTCTTGTGTCAACAGAGCGTATGACGAATATTTATGCAATTAATATTACTCATTCGTAACTTTAAAACAAAGAAATACAAGCAAATAACAAAATTGTTATGAAATTTAAAGTTCAAATGCGATTTTCTCGAAAAAAAAGATGAACGTGTTTCTGATTTTTTTTGTGTGGATGGACAAACATCTAAACTTTTAAAAAAACAAATAAAAAAGAAAAAAAAAAGTGGCCGGATTTTTGATAAATTGACTTTTTTAAAAAATGGAAAATTTCAGAACGGGTTCTGAAAATTTTCCAAAAAAAAAAAATTTAATCGATAGCCCATACAAAACTACATAAGAACGTAAATTTTTGACATTGTGGTGCATTCCGTTTTAATGTGATAAATATTTAATCAAGGCAACTCGCCACAAATTTTACCATTTTTCCAATATTTGACCACGCCTCCTAAGCCCAGTTTTCGAAAATTTGAAAAACCAAAAACGCAATTTTCTTAGTTACATATAGGGCTATCCAAACAACCTATTCAGAAATTTACGGGACACATGTTTTTCTGTAGCGGGACATTTGGTGTGGAATGCCTCATATATGTATTAAAATTAAAAGACACAGCAAAATTTTGTGTGAGAAAACTGAGGTAAATCTTTAAATAAATAAAAAATGTAAAAGTGTATTTTTCTAACTTGTTTTTGCAATTTTTTTTCAGACTTTTTATACGAAATTTAAAATGAAAAGTAAATTATTAATTTTATATTTACCACAATCCGCGCTGTTTGATATTATTTCGTAGTTTTATTATAGAGAAATCAAAGTAAAGAGATTGTAATTGATTCAACTCTCTTTTTTTTCTCTCACACGAAGTCTGTCTGGGATCAAGAAAAATCTTTGTTTTTTTAAAGTCATGAAATTTGTACTTTATTTGCATTTTTAATATTTTTTTTTAATTATATTGAATCAAATCAAACCTTTTTTTCAATTCCTCTTTTAACCTTTATTCTATTTATCCCAGGCAGTTAATGTTTGAGTCGGATGCCGACCGCCTGGTTTTACTAATGTATTACAATTTAAGGTTGGAGTAAAATTTTGTGTGAGAAAACTAACAATAAGTGAAAACCATAACAATCACGAAAATTAAAAAAAAATACAGTGACGGTTACACTTAACTCACCAAAAATTGATGTTAATTCACATTTTCATTAATTTCAATTTAAGGTTGCAATTTTCCTTCCCTTACCTACGGCTATTCCACATTTAATCAATGAATACTTTCATTAATTTCATGAAAAACTAAATAAAATGTTTCAAACAAGTTTAACAAATATTTTCATTATTTCAATGTAAGTTTTCATTGAAAGGAACTTTAATGACACAAGTTTCATTTATCAAATGAAACATGTTAATTTTAATTTTCATTCACGAAGCTGTTTTTCATGTAGTGGTAGAGGGTATATGAGTTTGTAATTTCGTTTGTATCTCATTGAAATATCGCTCTGGGACCCCAAAAGTACATACATTATTGATTAGTGATCGTTTCTAAAACCTTTAAGCGATGCCCGTCTGTCTATATGTGGAAATGGCGATCACGGCTGAGAAGTTTGGTATTGCATTTGAGCGATACGATTCAGCGGTTAAAAGTCATGAACGAAAATGTAAGGACACCTAGAAAATTTTGATACATTCCACATAACCTTAAAATAAAAAATACTTTAATTCGGAAGCTGGTTGATATATTTGAACAGAATTGGTTATTGAAGGTATTTAAACTCGCGCAAAAAATAATCGAATCACTCGCTAATCACTCACGCCATTTTTTTTTTTAACTCACGCTCACTCACTATTCACGTGAGTAATAAAAATCTTACTCACGCTCATGCGTGACTCACGCCATATTCAATCACACTCACGTGAGTCACGCAAAATCTACTCACGCAATAAAATTTTCTTACCAAAAAAAAAAACTCAAAATTTTTTTTTTTTTTACAAAAAATAAAAAACAAGTAAAAAGTTAAATTCGGCCTTGCCGAATGTAGTGATACCCTCCACAATTTCAAAAAGATTATTGCAAAAAACTTTATTTAAAAGGAAATTACTTTTGAAAAAAAAATTTTTTTGAAAAAAAAATTTCCGCGAAAAAAAATGTTGGTAAAAAAAAAATCCGCGATTTTTTTTCTTTTTTTGTCAAAAAATATGTTCGTACTTGTTTAAATACCATTTGGTGTTCAATTATGTTCACATATGTCAACCAGAAACCGAATTAAAGCATTTTGTATTTTTAGGTTATGTTGAATGTACTGAAATTTTTGAGGTGTGCTTACATTTTCGTTCATAACTTTTGAACCGCTGAACCGATATCGCTCAAATGCAATACCAAACTTCTCGGGAGAACTTCCAATAAATATGTCAAGTTTCAGTAATCTCTGTGCAGTATTTTGTCCGTGACAGCATTTTCCACAGACAGACAGACAGACAGACAGACAGACAGACAGACAGACAGACAGACAGACAGACAGACAGACGAAAATCGCTAGAATGTCTTAAAATCGATCGGGCATCATGAATATATCTACTTTATGGGGTCCCAGATCGATATTTCGATGAGTTACAAACGGAATGACAAACTTATATATTCCCTCTATCACTAAGTGGTGGGTATAAAAATGGGCAAATCAAAAAATCTAATTACGCAAACTCACGCAAAAACTAAATGACTCACTCACTAATCACTCACTCAGCTTTTTTCAACTCACACTCAATCACAATCACGTGATTGAAAGAAAATCACTCACGCGAAATTCACGTGAATCACGCTAATCACGTGACCAGTGCCCATCTCTAATTTACATACCAGCATATTTTTTAACAAAAAAATTTTTTCGCGAAATTTTTTTTCACAAATTTTTTTTTTCTCAAAATTAATATTTTTTTCGCGCAAATTAAAAAAAAAAAAAACTGTTTCTCAAAATTAATTTTTGTTACCAAATTTTGTTTTTATTTTTTTTTTTCAAATACATACATTATACATTCGGCAATACCGAATTTAACTCTTTTTTACATACTTATTCAGTTATGTTAGAATCACGGTACACAAAAAGTACATTTTTAAAGCTATTTAGTACAATTTATAGAATTTTATCATCACGGCTCTATTTGCTTCCTTAAAAAAAGAGCGTATACTTTTTAAGAAACACTTGGCAATTATAATAGAATTTTTAAATTTATAAATGATTCACATTTCGTCGTTTTTTTTTCTTCTTTCTACTTAATTGTCATAATATCAGTGTTAGTCTTATTTATATTCTTCTATTCAGCGATAGTCAAGGCTTTGCATGTTAAAATATTGAAAAAAAATATATATATAAAATTATAATTATTTAGCGTAACTGCATAAAATTAAATAATATTAAATAAACGCAATATTCTTAATATGGCTAACAACAAATTATTAAGAATTCATTGTTAAAAATAAAAAATCAACGAAAAGCAGTTTATTTGTAAAAATACTTTTCACAATCGTCTTATTTATCACTGTAGACATTTGCACTTGTAACATTCAATAAAATTTATTTAAACAAAAAAAATAAAAAAACAAGAAAAATAATGATAATACTTATTCAATAAATATTATTAAAATTCGCGTGCGTTCTCATTTCAAGAATATAAAACAAATTAAAATAAACTTTAACCAAAAAAAAAAATTCCTCTTGTTGCTTGAAGGAAATAAAATTTCATCTTAAGGAGTGAAAAATTAAATAAAAATATATTCGTAAAATCAATTGTTTGAACAAGTGTTTTTTTATTAATGTCGCCGTTTGTTACATTTGAAAAATCTGCCGCACATTTTGTTGCATTTCCTCAAACCAATGAACGATAGAGAAATTTCAGTTACAGGTAAAGTTTTTTCAACTTTTACATTAATTTAATTTTTCCTGAATTTTTATTGATATTTTTGACTTGAATACCCTCTACAATGCCCAAAACATTTTAAATACAAATCAAAAACATATTTTTAGTGATTTGAATTTTTTAACGTAAAAAAGAAAAAAATTAGAGTTGTCAACTATTCGGCATATTTCAAAAACCGGTTTTCGAATAGTTAAAAAACTGCCGTTTTTGAAAAACTGGTTTTCGGTTTTTTTTATTTGAAAACCGGTTCGAATAACCGGTTTTTTCGTTTTTTTAATATAAATAGTTAAAAAAAGTAAAAAAAGGTTTTTATTTGTTTTTAACAAAAAAAAAAAAAAAACAGACGAAAACATAATTGTACACAATTCAGTTTTATTAAATAAATCAAATTCAAAGCTTAAAACAACAAAATACACCCAGTCAGCAAAATACAATCGCAAAAGCGTTGAGAAAGCGTTGTGGACGGTTGTACGAGCGTTCTGTATACCAACTTCAAAGCGCCTTCAGAAGATCCGAATGATGACATCGATCTACACTGGGTTTAAAACGTTTTAAAAGCGATGTAAAAAAGTGCTTTGAGAACGTTTTTTTAAGTCATCAAAGCGCTTTAAAACCCAAAGTAAAGAATTTCTGTTTAAAGAATTTCTGTTTAAAGAATTTCTGTTTTTCTGTTGTACTGCATAAAAATTAGAAAATTTTCAAAAAAATTTTCGAAACTCGAAAAATTAAAAAAAAAAATTTTAAAAACTTTTTTTATGATTTTTGTTACTTAAAAAAAAAATGACAAAAAACTGTTATTCAAAAAAATTTTGGAAAAAATTCTGATTAATTTTTATTAAAAAATAAAAATTGTTTTATTCGACCTTTAAAATATTATATTTTGAGGATGTTTATTCTGGCTCGAGGTCATTATTTTCTTTACCAATTAAAACCATGATTCTCATAGCATAATTTTCAAGAAAATTATTTTTTGTTTTAAATTTATTTATGTTGGTCATTTTTGCAAGACTTAATCGACACGTGTTTCGGAATTTGTCAAATTCCATTGTCAAGATTATTTAGCAAAAAATAGAAACGATTTACTACAAAGTAGCAAACGAGTCTAATGACAAATCGTTTGTGCACAAACTAAAACGATTGTGATGAATAACCCTAACGATTGTGATGAATAACCCTAATATGGAGTATTACTCACAACAACAACACAAGTAACATATTGTTGTAGTCCAATGGACTATCATATGTAAAATTGTTTTAAATATTTTTGTTGGTTATTGACAATCGTTGCCTTATTAGTATGGTACAATTTCTTCGTCTATCTAATTCTCATTGTGAATAGAGGCGAATATGTATTAATATTTTAGTTTGTGCACAAACGATTTGTCATTAGACTCGTTTGCTACTTTGTAGTAAATCGTTTCTATTTTTTGCTAAATAATCTTGACAATGGAATCTGACAAATTCCGAAACACGTGTCGATAAAGTCTTGCAAAAATGACCAACATAAATAAATTTAAAACAAAAAGTAATTTTCTTGAAAATTATGCTATGAGAATATCATGGTTTTAATTAGTAAAGAAAATAATGACCTCGAGTCAGAATAAACATCTTCAAAATATAATATTTTCGGAACTTAAACCATACAACAATTTTATTTTTTGTGATTTTGGTAAAAAAATTGTATTAAAAATTTTGTTTGAAGTTTCTATAAAAAAAATATTTAAGTGTATAATCGTTTTTTGAGTGTAAATTTTTTTAAGTTTAAAATTTTTTTTTTGTGTACAATTTTTTTTGAAAGTAAAATATTTTTTAGTTTTTTATTGAGAGTTTAATTTTTTCACAGTTTTTTTTGAGTGTAAAATTTTTTTTATTTCGCTGAAATTCCATAACAACCTGACCGAAAGAACAACAAATATGTTAAGCTTCAGCAGCCTTAGACTTGGATAGTTTGTATATTTTCAACAGACATACGGACGAACATAGCTAAATCGTTCTCAAATTAATCAAGGATCATGAATACTAGACCGATATTCCCGAATGGCAAACTAACACTCAAAATATTTAAAAAAAAAAAAATCATTCATTTCATGAAAAACTCCATAAAACGTTCAACGAATATTTTCATTATTTCCATGTAAGTTTTCATTGAAAGGTACTTTAATGAAATCAGTTTCATTGACCAATTGAACAGTTCATGTGAATAAGAACGAATAGACCACTTTTTCAAAAACACTTTTTTTTTGCATTAATGCGTATTTTTAACGGAGCTCTACAAACCTCTGTAAAAATTTTGGTAAAATTTTGACTTTTTAGTATCAAAAAATAACTTTAAAGGTGCAATAATTCGTATATTTTTATATTTTCAATTAAATACAACACAAAAACATAAAAAAGTGACTTTCGGTAACGGATTGTTAAAAGAAAGTTACGAAGAACAAACCACACTGATTTTATTTGCAAAAAATTATGTCGTTCTTGAGTAATAGATTTTAAAGTGTGGAAAGCAAAAATAACGTATATTTACCCTTAACAAAATATTATATCAAAATTATTAAGCTGCGAGTTTAAAAGTGATATAAGCTAAAAATTTCAACAAAAAAAATTTTGCATGTCCTTGCAATCCTTAAAAAGTGTATCCTTGAAGTCCTTAAAGTGTTACAAACAAATACCAACAATATTTCTTCAAGTTTTGCAAGTCTTATAAAAATATGGTCAAAATATGCTGTATAACAGCTTTTTACACTTTTTATTCGAATTTCGATACTTCTTTTTATAAACGTTCTTTTTCGATTTAAGCAAAAATTAAAGTCGAATTTTTGGGATGTTATCTTTTTACTAAAACTTTGTATATGGGTAGAAGTGAGTTAAATCTTAATTCGAATGCAAACAAGTTGACAAAAATATTAGCTTTGAGCCGTTTTTTTTTCCTCTGTAAAATTCTACAAATGGACTGTTCGGTCTAATTTGCATGAACTGTTCAATTGCCTTCGGTTGAAAATATGGGTAATTTTTCATTAAGCTTATGCCAATTTGTATAACTTTCACGAACCTTTTTTTGTAGTGATTACAATTGAAGGGCTTACTGTAAGAACTTGATAAGCAGCATTTTATTTTTTCGTGTTTTTCGCATTCTGCTAATGTTCCATTAACAGATTATTGGCAGAAGTCTTGCTCTAACCCTTCGTACAAATATATTGAGAATAAAAGCTTTACAAAAGTTCTATTTTCTACCTTATTTCGAAAGTTTTAAGACAAAAACTCCCATAAATGGAAATGTTGCTTATCGAGTTTTTACAATAAGCCCTTCAATTTATCTTTTTCGAATTACAATTGATATTTTACGAATTGCAATTTGATCTTTTTATACCCTCCACTTAGTGAGATCACGACCAAAACATTACACGGAGATGACTGAAACTTAACATATTTATTGGAAGTTCTCCTGAGCAGTTTGGTATTGCATTTGAGCGATATCGGTTCAGCGGTTCAAAAGTTATTAACGAAAATGTAAGGAAACCTCAAAAATTTTGGTACATTCAATATAACCTAAAAATACAAAATGCTTTAATTCGGCTGCTGGTTGACATATGAGGCATTCCACACCAAATGTCCCGCTACAGAAAAACATGTGTCCCGTAAATTTCTGAATAGGTTGTTTGGATAGCCCTATATGGAACTAAGAAAATTGCGTTTTTGGTTTTTCAAATTTTGAAAAACTGGGCTGAGGAGGCGTGGTCAAATATTGGAAAAATGGTAAAATTTGTGTCGAGTTGCCTTGATTAAATATTTATCACATTAAAACGGAATGCACCACAATCTCAAAAATTTACAGTCTTATATAGTTTTGTATGGGCTATCGATTAAAATTTTTTTTTTGGAAAATTTTCAGAACCCGTTCTGAAATTTTCCATTTTTTAAAAAAGTCAATTTATCAAAAATCCGGCCACTTTTTTTTTTTTTTTTAATTTTTTTTTTAAAGATTAGATGTTTGTCCATCCACACAAAAAAATTCAGAAACACGTTCGTCGTTTTTTTCGAGAAAATCGCATTTGAATATTGAATTTCACGACAATTTTGGAATTTCCTTGTATTTTCTTGTTAAAACATGGCGTATGAGTAACAAATTTTTGCGAAACCAACGAGTTGATCCCATTTTAATTATTTTTTAATTTGTGGTGCAATATAGAGATGGGCGTGAATGCAATTTGACCCGCGCAAGAAATATTAAAGTCACTGACGACTCGTTATTATTATACCCTCCACTTAGTGATAGAGGGTATATATAAGTTTGTCATTCCGTATGTAACACATTGAAATATTGGTTTAGGACCCCATAAAGTATATATATTCATGATCCTTGATCGATTTTAAGTCGATCTAGCGATGTCCGTCTGTCTGTCTGTCTGTCCGTCCGTCTGTCTGTCTGTCTGTTGAAATCACGTTTTTGGCAATAATACGGAACCGATTTAAACGCTTGGGGTACCAAAAGTTGCGGAATTTATCCAGGCAGACTCTACTGTATTTTTTTTTTTTAAATCGGTTAAGTATTTTAAAAGTTATGAATGAATTCGTAAAAAAGTCATTATTTTTTTTAACATAACCCTAAATTAACTCATATTTTGTGTAAATACAAACGGAAATGAAAAAAAAAAAAACTGAGAAAAAGGAAAAAAATCTTTACAAAAAAGCTTAAAAATATGTAAAACAATATTTAAATTTAATTTAAAAATGTTTTTTAAGAAAAAAGTTCTTTAAGAAATAATAAAAAAAATATTTTAAAAAGTTTTCATTGATAATCATTTGTATGTACAAAGCATGTGTGTGTGTGTCCCTTTTTTTTGCTTCGTCATATTGACGGGGTTGCCAGACTTTTTTTTGGCTTTGTCGCAAACTCGGATGTAAAATATCGCCAAAATTCAATTTTGTTTAGATTTCTTAAAAAAAAAAATATTTTAATTTAAAAAAAATAAATTTTGTTAAATAATAAAAAACAGAAATAAACTTTTTGGCAAAAATCGCCCAAATCCGGAAAATCTATGTATATAAAAGAGCAATGTGACTGACTGACTGGCATACTCATTCATCATCGCCCAACCCAAACCGCTGAAGCTAGAGACTTGAAATTTGGACTGTAGGTCCAAATATAGATCCACTATGGCTGGAGTTTTGCCAAGGTTAATTCTAAGGCGATAAAGGGGACAAAAACTGTACTTTTGGTACTTTTTAAATATCGTGATTAATGATCATAGAGACTTGAAATTTGGACTGTATGTTCACCTCCCGGAATATAGATCCATTAAGGCTGGATTTTTGCCAGTGTTGATTCTAATGGGTTAAAAAGGGTAAAAAACTGTACTTTTGGTGCTTTTTATATCTCCTGAAATAATGGTCATAGAAACTTAAAACTTGGACAGTATGTTCACATCCTGGAATATAGATCCAGTACGGCTGGATTGTTGCCAATGTTGATTCCAAGGGGGTAAAAAGGGTAAAAATCTGTACTTTTGGTACTTTTTATATTTCCTTAAAAAATTGTCACATATACTTGAAATTTGGACTGTATGTTCACCTCCCGAATTTAGATCCCACAAGGCTGGGTTTTTGCCAATGATGATTCTTATAGGGTAAAAAGGGTAAAAATATGTACTTTTATTACATTTTATATTTCTTAAATAATGGTACTAGAAAATTGAAATTTGCAATGTCGGTTCACCTCCCGGAAAAAAGATTCACTAAGGCGCGTTTTTAGCCAATGTTGATTCTACGGGGGTAAAAAAAGTACCTTTGGTACTTTTTTTTTATTTACTGAAATAATGGTTATTCAAAATTGAAATTTAAATGTAGGATCCTTTAGTGAAATAAAACATTCTGGAACAAGTACGTTCCGAAAATTCTGTACCGTTTTCAAAAAGTACCTTTTAAAAAAGTACCTTTTATAAAAGTACCTTTTATAAAAAGTACCTTTTATAAAATGTACCTTTTATAAAATGTACCTTTTATAAAAAGTACCTTTTATAAAAAGTTTCTTTTATAAAAAGTTCCTTTTATAAAAAGTACCTTTCATAAAAAGTTCCTTTTATAAAAGTACCTTTTATAAAAGGTACCTTTATAAAAAGTACCTTTTATAAAAAGTACCTTTTATAAAAAGTACCTTTTATAAAAAGTACCTTTTATAAAAAGTACCTTTTATAAAAAGTACCTTTTATAAAAAGTACCTTTTATAAAAAGTACCTTTTATAAAAAGTACCTTTTATAAAAAGTACCTTTTATAAAAAGTACCTTTTGTAAAAAGTACCTTTTATAAAAAGTACCTTTTATAAAAAGTACCTTTTATAAAAAGTACCATTTATAAAAGCACCTTTTATAATAAGTACCCTTTATAAAAAGTACCTTTCATAAAAAGTACCTTTTATAAAAAGTGCCTTTTATAAAAAGTACCTTTTATAAAAAGTACTTTTTATAAAAAGTACCTTTTATAAAAAGTACCTTTTATAAAAAGTACCTTTTATAAAAAGTACCTTTTATAAAAAGTATCCTTTATAAAAAGTACCTATTATAAAAAGTACCTTTCATTAAAAGTACCTTTTATAAAAAGTACCTTTTATTGAAAGTACCTTTTATAAAAAGTGCCGGAAGTACACTTTTTGGTACTTTGTTATTTCCTGAGGTATAAATAAAACAAACTTTTTTGTTTTTTAAATCATTACATTGGTGGAGGGTATTTAAAGATTCGGCACAGCCGAATATAGCTTTCTTACTTGTTTTTAGTTTACTTGGGCAATCACGTGAGTCAATTTACTGTTACTCGCGCAGTTTTTGATTACGCTCACGGTTGTTCACTCACGCTGATGATGATTTTACATAAATAATAAAAACAACAAATTTTCTATGAAAAAAGCACTTAAAACGGAAACTCAAAAAAACAGTGAAATTCAAAAAAAAAATAGTTAAAAATCACAAAAACTTACTTAAGAAAAATTTTAAGCATTCACTCATCTCGCAAAAATTGGACTTCCTAATCACTCACGAAAT
This sequence comes from Pegoplata infirma, assembly GCA_963921195.1. NCBI lineage: Eukaryota > Metazoa > Arthropoda > Insecta > Diptera > Anthomyiidae > Pegoplata > Pegoplata infirma. The sequence continues at coordinate 98,360,357 of OY992538.1, read as the reverse complement.
GTTCTACTCACGCTACCTCTTTAATATCGTGAATAGCTTAGTACGTGACTCGCGAATCAATCTTTTCAAATGTTGAACGTTAAAGGATGTGTACCTATAATGTAGTGTCCGATTTATTGCTCCCGCTTAAATGCGCTTATCCAAAATATTAAATAAATCAGAAGGATATTGATGCATTTACATAAAAAACTCTTATAAACGCACATCAAGTGATCTTAAGATTTTGAACTCATTTTAGTGTTGATATTTCAGTAAATTTTAAGCGAGTAATTCTGTATTTTTTTAATTTAAATTGAAATCTTTATGAAATCTTAAAACAAATTTTTTAACAATTGACGATTTGTTTTCGATATAAACGGTCAGAAGGACATTGATGCATATCTAAAAAAAAACTCTTATAAACGCATCTTATCAGTTTTTCGCATTTAAGCATTTTACGCATTAAAGCATTTACGCATTTAAGCATTTACACATTTTACGCATTTAAGCGAGATGAGTGAATGCTTAAAATTTTTCTTAAGTAAGTTTTTGTGATTTTTAACTATTTTTGTTTGGAATTTTACTGTTTTTTTGAGTTTCCGTTTTCAGTGCTTTGTTTTCATATAAAATTTGTCGTTTTTATTATTTTTGTAAAATCATCATCAACGTGAGTGAGCAACCGTGAGCGTAATCAAAAATTGCGTGAGCGTGAGTAACAGTAAATTGACTCACGTGATTGCACAAGTAAACTAAAAATATTAGCGAGTCGTCAGGGACTTTAATATTTCTTGCGTGGGTCAAATCGCTTTCACGCCCATCTCTATATTGTACCAAACATGAAAAAACAATTAAAATGGGATCAACTCGTTGGTTTCGCAAAAATTTGTTACTCATACGCCATGTTTTAACATGAAAATACAAGGAAATTCCAAAATTGTCATAAAATTCAATATTCAAATGCGATTTTCTCGAAAAAAACGACGAACGTGTTTCTGCATTTTTTTGTGTGGATGGACAAACATCTAAACTTAAAAAAAAAATTAAAAAAAAAAAAAAAGTGGCCGGATTTTTGATAAATTGACTTTTTTAAAAAATGGAAAATTTCAGAACGGGTTCTGAAAATTTTCCAAAAAAAAAATTTAACTCGATAGCCCATACAAAACTATATAAGAATGTAAATTTTTGAGATTGTGGTGCATTCCGTTTTAATGTGATAAATATTTAATCAAGGCAACTCGACACAAATTTTACCATTTTCCAATATTTGACCACGCCTCCTGAGCCCAGTTTTTGAAAAATTTAAAAACCAAAAACGCAATTTTCTTAGTTCCATATAGAGCTATCCATACAACCTATTCAGAAATTCGTGCGACACGTGTTTTTTTTCGCTGGACATTTGGTGTGGAATGCCTCATATGTGAACATAATTGAACACCGGAGGTACTTAAACAAGTACGAACACATTTTTTGACAAAAAAAGAAAAAAATCGCGGATTTTTTTCCAAAATTTTTTTTCGCGGAAATTTTTTTTCAAAAAAAATTTTTTTTTTTCAAAGTTTTTTGCAATAATCTTTTTGAAATTGTGGAGGGTATTAATACATTCGGCAAGGCCAAATTTAACTTTTTTACTTGTTCAAATTACAATTGATCTTTTTTAAATTACATCTGTAAATTTTGTACATTTTAAAATCAACTGAAAATAAATTACTATTGAAAAATTTAGTAGAAACAACTACAAAACCAGTAAAAAACCTGTAAACACAGTTTTTTTTACTGCTTCTCATAATGCTACAAAACTTTCTGAATGGTTTTTTTTTATAAAAAAAAGTCTTTTAAGTTTTAAATAATTGATTTTTTTTTTTAACTTTTGGACATTTTTTTATTTCGGTGCCGTGTAAAATGTTTCTGTAGTACTTTAATTGTTTATTAGAAACAAAAAAAAAAATCAAATTTCCAACAAAATTTTCATACAAAAACAACTGAAATTATAGTTGAAAATATCTCAGTCCTTTGACGGCTGTGGTATAAGATAAAATTCTCTTCCCTGAGAATCTTATTAAGTTCATCCCTTTTTAAGTAAACTTGACACATTTGCGTGGTTAAACTAAAAACAACTACATGAAACATCTGTAAAAACAAGTTGTTTAAAAATTTTCATACAAAAACAACTGAAATTGTAGTTGAAAATATCTCAGTCCTTTGACGGCTGTGTTTTAAGATAAAATTCTCTTCCCTGAGAATCTTATTAAGTTCAACCCTTTTTAAGTAAACTTGACACATTTTTTTAAAACTTTTGGACATTTTTTATTTCGGTGCCGTGTAAAATGTTTCTGTAGTACTTTTTTAATTGTTTATTAGAAACAAAAAAAAATCAAATTTCCGACAAAATTTTCATACAAAAACAACTGAAATTATAGTTGAAAATATCTCAGTCCTTTGACGGCTGTGGTATAAGATAAAATTCTCTTCCCTGAGAATCTTATTAAGTTCATCCCTTTTTAAGTAAACTTGACACATTTGCGTGGTTAAACTAAAAACAACTACAAGAAACATCTGTAAAAACAAGTTGTTTAAAAATTTTCATACAAAAACAACTGAAATTGTAGTTGAAAATATCTCAGTCCTTTGACGGCTGTGTTTTAAGATAAAATTCTCTTCCCTGAGAATCTTATTAAGTTCAACCCTTTTTAAGTAAACTTTACACATTTGGCGTGGTTAAACTAAGAACATGTCAAGTACATTTATGTCAATTTGTATTTATATGATGTATTTTATGAAAAAAAAAATTCTAAGAACTTTTTACAATTATTTAATTTGAAAACTATTACAAATGACGCACATGCACTCGTGTAAATCTAACATTTAGTATTTTTAAATACCCGAGTAAAAAAAAATTGTATGGTAAAACATGTTATCTTATAAAATTATATATAATTTATTGGATCTGATTTTGCTAAATTTCATCCGAAAATTGGCCGCGCCAAAGTTATCTCATAACATCTTATAATATATGAAGTTACAGTTTAATATTTGATTGTATGTGATTTCATCCGGAAATTGGCCGCTCCAAAGTTATCCCAAATTATCTATTATCATGATTTTGTATTAAATATGATATAATATGATGTAATTTCATCCGGAAATTGGCCGCGCCAAAGTTATCTTAAAACATCCAATATCATGATTTTATATTAAATTGGATATTATATAATGTAATTTCATCCGAAATTTGGCCGCGCCAAAGTTATCTTATAATATCTGATATCTTGATTTTATAAAAAAATTATTGGATAAATTTTTATCCAAAAAATGTTTCTGTTTTTAGATTTATTTTTAGATCTAATAATGTCAAACTGAAAATAAATAAAAAAAAAAAACTTCGAACGGACGGGGATTAGAACCACAAGTCTTCCGTTTTGTAATCGCAATCTCTACCCTCTAGACCAGCGGACGTTGTTAGCAAATAACAACTTTAATTGACTTAGTTTTAAATAAATTGATCGTATCTAATTATATCAAATTGATCTAACATATAGTAATATATGATTACATCCAATTAAATATGTTATTCACTTGTACACAATTTTCAAAAAGACTTAGAAAATTTTTTATAAAATTTGCAAAAAAAAAAAAATGGAATGACGTACAGCGCTTTTAGGGGCTTACATGGTAAGCTTAAACAATAATTTTAATGTAGCGGTATGCCTTATTTCCAAGTCATAGGCTTCCAAAGTTAAAAAAAAGTTTGAAATTTTTCATGGAATCAGGAAATCAGAATTAGATTTGAGATCGGGTTCCAAAAATCATTGATAATTTAATAATTTAAACCAAATAAAGCTATTATTAACTATACAAATGCAATAAAAGTGTTTTCTATTAAAAAAAAAAATAAAAAAATATATTTTTTTCTAGAATCGAACTCGGGTTCCCAAAAATGATAGATATTTTTATAACAAAATTAATATAGTTATATATAACTATATAAAAGCAATAAAATTTTTTAAAAATGATTGCAAAAATTCAAAAAAAGAAAAATTTTTAGTTCTAAAAAAAAAAAATCCAATAAAAAAGTGTTCTCTATTTAAAAAAAATAAAAAAAACAATATTTTTTTCTGGAATCGAACTCGGGTTCCCAAAAATTATAGATAATTTTATAATAAATCAAATACAGTTATATATAACTATATAAAAGAAAAATAATTTTTTAAAAATGATTGCAAAAATTTAAAAAATTAAAATTTTTTAGTTCTAAAAAAATTAAATGCAATAAAAAAATGTTTTCTATTTAAAAAAAAAAATAAAAAAAAAAATTTTTTTCTCGACGGGCCGGGAATCGAACTCGGGTTCCCAAAAATCATATGTAATTTTATATGATCCAATAAAAAGTTTTGTATAACCATATATGTTGACACACAAAAATAAATTTTGAAATACTGGCATATCGTCGGTGCGCCGACCAGAACACCTATGTGTTTTTTATGAATTGTTCAGGAAAGCAAAAAAACCGTTTTATTTTGTCAATTCGCAACATTTTTTTAAAGTAATTTTTTTTTATTTTTCCTAAACCCATTTTAAAATATTACGCGTTGAAAAACATACAAAATCTTTTTTTAATCTGAAGTGGTACAAGATTTTAACAAAAAACTACACATAGGTGATTTTGTTTCGGACTTTTTACATGTTTATAAAAAATATACAATACACATAGGTGTTTTTGTTCTTAAATTTATTTTAAATAAATTTTTATTTATTGTTCAAAAGTAAAAATTTTGCAAGTTATATATCCGCATGGACTTGTAGCGAAATATTGATGGTATTCACGTTAGAATTTTTATCCTTGCAATGTGCGAAATGCAATATTTACTACAAAAAACACACGTAAAATTATTTTGGTGTTTTTTTTCATCCCATGTGTTTGTTGTAAAAAGTTTTTCATTTCGTACTTTGCAAGGCTGAAAACTTCTGATGTGAATTTTGTTATCACAAAGAGACGGAAAAACTTTACCAATGCAGAAAGTGATTATCAGGAAAACCAAAATAATAATAAGTAATAAGTCAAAAAAAGTATTAAATATAATTCTGATGCAAAAAATGGCAAAATGTATCTTCAGTGAAATGAAATGGCGAATCTTTTCGTAGAACATATTAACCCTCTATCTGCCATTTTTAGGGGTCATTTTTGTCCTTTTTTTAAATATCCTCATACAACACCACCTACACCACAAAAACGTACATTAACGGGTTAAAATCTTCTACAAAGATTTTCTGCATCAAATTTTACTAGGGGTTGTCAAAGTCCAAAAGTTCCTGCAAAGTGCAAAATGGTTAAAAAAGTAAAATTGTAAATTATCAAATACTGTTAAACTTTTTTTTGCAAAAGTCGAGTGAAATAAGTCGAAAAAAAATATAAATCTGCTTTTGAGCTAAATAAAGTTAAGAGATAATTCAGTGAAAATTGATGGCGGTTCTTTTCTTAGAACATGTTAACCCTTTATCCTCATTTTGGTGCTTTTTTTAAATATCATCATAGTCCACTACTAAGGCATACGTATAAAGGGTTAAACAATTTTACAAACATTTTCTGTATCAAATTTTACTAGGGGTTGTCAAAGGCCAAAAGTTCGTGCGATGTAAGCAAAAGGTTTAAAAAAGGAAAATTTTAAATTATCATAATTTGTTAAATTGTGTCTTACCAAGATACTTTACAATTTTACTTTTTTAAGCACTTTTCGCACGAACTTTTGGCCTTTGAGAACCCCTAGTAAAATTTGCTGCAAAACTTTTTTGTAGAACATTTTAACCCTTTTAACGCACGTTTAAGTGAAGTTCTATGAGGGTATTTGGCAAAAGGACCAAGATTACTCCCAAAAATGGAAGATAATGTGTTCCAAGAAAAGAACCGCCATCAAATTTCACTGAAGACATCATCATTTAGCTCAGACAAAGATTTATATTTTTTTTTTACTTATTTTACACGACTTTGGTGAAAAACAATTTAACAGTTTGTGATAATTTACAATCAAATTTATTTAAGCATTTTGCACTTTTCGCACAAAATTTTGACCTGTGACAACCCCTAGTAAAATTTGATGTAAAACTAATTTTTTTGTAGAACATTTTAATCCTTTAACCGCACGTTTTAATGGCGTTCAACGAGGATATTTAAAAAAAGTACCAAAACGACACGTAAAAATGGGACACACAGGGTTAATGTATGTAAATGTATGTTCTTAGAAACGAACCGCCTTAAAATTTCACTAAGGACATCTTTTGATATTATTTACCTCAGAATTATACTTTATACTTTTTTTATCTTGTTCAAAACGCATTTAAAAAAAATTTGGAAATTATTTTTTTTTAAATCGTGTTGCACAGTGTTATGCAATAAAGTTTCGGAATATTACAAAAGAAATGTTCAGAAAACTTTTAAAATATCAATTTATAAAAAAACCAAAGGCAGACGCAATGTTTTTACGTTTAAATCAAAAACAGTTATGTGTACTAATAACACATAAGTGTTTTTGCCGGAGAATTTCTATTATAGGTAACACATAGGAGTTTAAGCTAACTTTGAAACCATTTGAGATAACGGGAAACGCTCTGGGGGATAAATGCATTACCTGATAGGCTTCCTAATGGGCCAATAAAAAAAAATAAAAAAATTACACATAGGTGTTCTGGTCGGCGCACCGACGATATATAATTATATATGGCTAGTTGTTTGGTCAAAAAAATATTTTTTTTGTGCATGATTATATCAAAATATATATTTCATTTCATATGCGACCATTTATAAATATATATTGAGTTTAGACGAAATTTGCGTATATATAGTACCATACAAACACAGATATGTTATCGTTTAAGACACATATAATTATATCTATTATTTTTGTTGGAAATTTTTTTAGTATGGAACCATATGTAGTTTTAAATGGTATTATATTAGTCATATATAATTATACATAAATTGATACTGGATTTTTTGTTTAGTAAAGTCCTATACATAATTAGATATAAAGTCACGTATAATAATGTATGAAATCGGATTAAGTTTTATGTGCAACGTATGATTACATCTACCATTTATATTAATATATTATGAACAATATAATTAGATATGATTTTATATGACATCATTTAAAAAAAATGGAAAATTTCAAAGTGAGATATAATTTTATACTTTGACTCATATAGTTTTATATGGTTTTATGAAAACATATAAAATAATATACATTTATATAAATTCCTTTTTACTCGGGTAGATAAAAATTATTATTTTGATAAAAAAAAAAACAATATAACAAATATAAACAAATCTATCTATATAATAGAGATACACGCAATACATTCAAGATTACAAAACAGTTTAGTTTCAATTAAATTGTTGACACTTTAATTAACAGATACGTGAAAAATTTTAATAGTAACATATAATTATGTTTACAAATAAAAAATAATACAAAAGAATATAAAAAGCTATTAATTATATGTATGTCAATTAAATATGTAAATCATTTTCCGCTCCAGCTACACCATTGTCAAAAATTTAACGTATACGCTGCAAAAAAAAACGTTGAATTGAGTATACTCACGCTATAGCGTGTTTATATGATTGTAGGAACCATTTATTATATTATGATTGTACATTATCATATTATAATAAATAGTTTAAATAATCATATTATGGCTGTGCAGCGATACCCCGACAAGGGAAAACATTAAATTTTAAAATTCCTTATTTTAATTAAATAAAACTTTATTATATCATATTTTTGGGCCTCGAGCTAGAATAATACTCTAATCGAATATATTAAAATAAAACTTAAGATTTTTTTTTAATTTCTTTTTTAAAATAAAATTTTTAAAAAAAATTTTCCTATGTTTAAGAAATTTTTAAAAAAAATCTCTAAATTTCTTTTGCTCAGATTCTGAGACTTTCCTTAATTGATTCTAAGACTTTTTCAATAGGAGATTGTCTCAGATTCTGAGACTTTTTCTATTGGAAAAATGCCTCAGATTCTGAGATCTTTATACCCTACACCACTCTGTGGTACAGGGTATAATGAGTTTGTGCTGATGTTTGTAACTACCCGAAATATTGGTCCTAGACCTACCTTCAAGTATATCGACTCAGAATTACTTTTTGAGTCGATTTAGCGATGTCCGTCCGTCTGTCTGTCCGTCTGTCCGTCCGTCTGTCCATCTATCGGTTTAAGCACGATACAGGTCTCAATTTTTCATCAATCGACTTGAAATTTGAAACTTAAGCATCTTTTTGTCCAAGGACGAAGCCTATTGAAATTGGAGAAAATCGGTCCATGTTAAGACCTAGCCCCCATACAAACGCCCCCTTTGGATTCGGCTTAAATGACTCTTATAACCGTGTTAAAGTAGATATCGCTTCGAAATTTAGCAGGTAATCAAATTTTGTATGCACAAACCACCATTCCAAATTTCAAAGGAATCGGGTCAGTCCTTCTGGTAGTCCCCATACAAACCGCCCTCCCGATATCCACATAATTCCCTCTAAATTCATAAAAATGGAAATATTTGATAAAAATTTAATTTTTAGGTGTTAAACGTGTACTTCAGTAACCAAATCAAATCGGAATATAATTGGACCATTTTTGGACTTAGTCCCCCATAAAAAAATTTCGTCCGATATTCAGTTATATTGGTTTATTGACAAAAAATAAACCAATTCCACTAGAATTTGATCTGTGTGTGTTTTCTGCACTAAATAAAGATCTAACAAAAGACAGATACAATCGGTCCATGTTTGGACTTGGGACCCATTTTCCGAAAACACTGGTGTAGAGTATCATATGGTCGGTCTTGACCGACTATAGCTTTCTTACTTGTTTTAATAGGAAAAATGTCTCATATTCTGCGACTTTTTCTATAGAAAACATGTCCCAGATTCTAATACTTTTTCTATAGAAAAAATTTCTCAGCTTCTGAGACTTTTTCTATAGATAAAATGTCTCAGATTCTAAGAATTTTTCTATAGGAAAAATGTCTCAGATTCTGAGACGTTTTCTATAGGAAAAATGTCTCAGATTCTGAAACTTTTTCTATAGAAAAAATATCTCAGATTCTGAGACTTTTTCTAAAGGAAAAATGCTTCAGATTCTGAGACTTTTTCTATAGAAAAAATTTCTCAGATTCTGAAAATTTTTCTATTGGAAAAATGTGTCAAATTCTGAGATTTTTTCTATAGGAAAAAATGTCTCAAATTCTGAGACTTTTTCTGTAGGAAAAATGTCTCAGATTCCGAGACTTTTTCTATAGGAAAAATTTCTCAGATTCTAAAGCTTTTTCTATAGAAAAAGAAGTATCAGATTCTGACACTTTTTCTATAGGAAAAAATGTCTTAAATTTTGAGACTTTTTCTGTAGGAAAAATGTCTCAGATTCTGAGACTTTTTCAATAGGAAAAATGTCTCAGATTCTGACACTTTTTCTATAGGCTATGATTCTGAGACTTACAGTTTTATTCGAATGTATTTTTACAAAAAAAAACTTGTATTACTGTAATTTTGCAACATCAGTTCTAAAATAAATAAATTTCGTAGTCCCAGACACATTTTCATTAAAAATGATTTTAGAAAATCCGCAAATATTTAAACAAAAAAATTGTAAATCTGGGAATTCTTCAACGGAATAGTTTTCGCAGAATCTGACACATTTTTAATAAAAAAAAAACTGTTTTGGATTCTAATATTTTTCTAAATGTATCAGAGAAAGCTTCGCTTGAAAATATGCCTCCCAAAAAGTTTTTTATATACCCGAGTAAAAAAGATTATATATAATTTTACTTATTTTTATATAAACATATATTATTTCATAAATTTATACGTAAATTGTTTTGCTATCATATAAGATTATATATATTTACACTTCGTATCTTTTTCTTATATAAAATTATATAAAAGAAAATGTTAAGTTATACATAATAACATATGATTAGAGTGAGTTTATATAATTACATATGAAATATAAAAATTTGTATGTTTGTTTTATATAATTTAATATAACAAAATATTTGAAGACATTTTATATAAAACTTTATGCAACTTTTTTCTGAATCATATGTAATCTTATATGAGTAAAATTAAAAAAGAAAATCTAAGTCCTTTATATTTAATTTGATATAACTTTTGAAAATTTTTCTAAGTCCAGAAATTTTTTTTTTTTTTGAAGTTCCAAAACTAAACCTTAAACATTTTTTTTTTAAATTTTATATGTTATTATATATAATGCAAAATTAATAAAAAAAATCTAAGTTCTTTATATATAATTTAATATAAATTTTTTTTTGGGATTTTTTTTATTAAAAAATTTTTTTTTTTTGGATTTTTTTTCATTTAATTATATATAATTGCATAAATTTTTCTAAAAAAGGGGCCAATTTTCGCATCAAATCATATAAAATTATATTAAAATCACATCAAATTATATCAAATTTAATTCAACTTTATATGGTTTTATCGACTCATTTTTCGCATCAAATTCTATGTGAATATATATGATGTCTTTATATAATTAAATATAAACATATATAATCTTTTTTACTCGGGTATATACAATCTCAATTAAAAATGAAGTAATTTATTTTGAAACATTATTTTTCCAATTAAATAAGGTTAATAACCAATTATTGTGAATTAGTGTAAATAAAAAAAATTCCAGTAATTTAATTTGTTGTTTTTTGTCGCAAATAACTAAAAATAAAACTTGTCTACTATAGCACTATCTCGTTTCAATTGAAAATAATTGATTTATTATCATGATAACAAACTTTATACCAAAAAATTTTAAATCACAAAATTAATTTAAATTTGTTTCGTTTTTTATTTTTTTATTTTTAGATAAAAAACCATGCGTTGGTTTAATAAATCCCGAAGAAGATGATGAAATGAATATAACCGGCTATCGCCGGTCACGATTGCGTACGCTCTTATGTTGGTTATGTATTTGTTTGACGGGTGGCCTATTGCGTTTAATACTCCATTGGTGGAACCATTGGTATTTAATGGCCACCCATGAAATCTGTTCTTTGGAAGAAGCTGAAAAAGTTTTAGTACAAGAAGATTATAAGGGAAAACATAAAATCTATTATGTTAAACAAATACAAAATTTAGATATAAATACCTTAAGGTAAGAAAAAATTCTAAAAATAGTAATCAAAATAATTTATAAATTAATTAATTTTTCATTTTTATACCTCCCGTATAGACAAGATCAATTGATAAAGGCCAAACAAGCAAAAAGATTATCATCTGGCAATAAAGAGGATTTAGTTAATGGTTGTAGCAATGTTGATGCACTGGCATCAATTGATGAGAAGAATTTTCATTTATCAATGCATTTTTCAACTGGACAATTTAAATGTAAGTACAGTGAATTTAAGAACTTTTGAGTAGAACAAAAGAATTTGCTTATGCCGAATCTTTAATACCCTCAAAAATTAAAAAACAAAAAAAAAAAAATAACAAGTAAATAAGTTAAATTATACCCTCCACAATTATAAAAAGATTATTGCAAAAAACTTTATTTAAAAGGAAATTACTTTTGAGAAAAAAAAAATTTTGGAAAAAAAATTTCCGGAAAAAAAAAATTTGGAAAAAAATCCGCTATATTTTTTTTTTTGTCCAAAAATATCAAGGTTGGCAATCGATACCCACCCAGAATAACGGTATTTGGCTATTGTACCGCAACCAATAAAGATATGGACATTTTTAAAAGCGATTATGAAAGTAGATGAAATTTCTAGTATTTTTTATGTGTTACTTCGTGTTTGTACCGGTTCATTTTCGTTATATAGGCCAATACCTTTAAAATACCGTTTCAAACGGTATTATAAAGGTATTGACCTATATTTCGGAAAGCAACCGGTACAAACACGAAGTTACACATAAAAAATATTAGAAATTTTATTGACTTTCATAATCGCTTTTAAAAATGTCCATATCTTTATTGTTTGCGGTACAATAGCCAAATACCGTTATTTTGGGTATGAACGTTGCCAACCTTGAAAAATATGTTCTTACTTGTTTAAATTCCATTTTGTTCACATATCGCTCATTTACTTGTATAGTGTCATAACTCAAAATATGTCGTTTTTGGGTAAACCATACAGAATCATTTGTTATATTCTGCTTTATATTGTGCCAAAAATTCGTATTAATATCTTCTAAACTCACCGTTTGAGAAGAAAACACGCCATTGTAACATTTTCTATGTACGGGCCTTTTTTTACTTGTTATTTTTTTGCAGGGTGAATGTTATCAATATATTCCCCAAGGTAGAATTTAAATTTAAAGTTAAACAAAATGTTTATGTTACATATATATATACTCACTTTGTCATTCCGTTTGTAACGCATCCAAATATCGGTCATGGTCATAAAGTACATTTTTTATTGATACATTATCGATTCTAAGAATTTTTATGATTGTTCGTCTGTTTGTAGACAACACGTTACCAAAATAAAAGACCTAGCCTACTGAAGTTTGGCTCAAATATGTATTATGGTCCTAGGCAGGTTAAGTTCGTTAAAGAGGCAAAATCGAACTAGGGGGAAAAGTTCCCCTTTGAAGAACTAAACCAACCTCTACCAACCTTTTTACAACAAATTAAAAGTACCTCACTTGGACCCGGGGGCTTAGAAAATGTGGCCTTTTTGGCCCGCTCCCTTTTGAATATAAACAGTAAAAAGTAAAAAAAAAAAGTATTTGCAAAAAAATAAAAACAAAAAAATTAAAAAAAAAAAAAAATCCGCGAAAAAAATTTTTTGGTGAAAAAAAATTAGGCAAAAAAAATTGTTTTTGTAAAAAAATATGTTTGTACGTGTTTAAATACCAATCGGTGCAGGGTTGCCAGTTTTTTTTTGGATGTCATCCCCAACTTAAAATTTCTCATCCCCAAAAAAAAAATTCTAAAAATTTATTACACGCAAAAAACACTTTCAACCCATCAAGTGCTTTTGTGTAATTTAGCCAATTTTTTAGAACAAAAACTTGGTTAACTTGGCGATTAGCACATTAATTGAAACCGCCAACGTCTCGATAAGTATTATGTAGTGTTTGGGGTCCGGGAATTCCCGGGTCGTATTTCCCGGGAATTCCCGTGAAAAGACTGACGGGAATTCCCGGGAATTTTTTTAATTTTTCCCGGGAAATCCGGGAATTTTATAAAATAGACCATTTTACATAAAAAGGTTTATTTTAATTTAATTTTTAATATCTTTTTTACATACAGGTATAATTACATTTTCTATTTTTTGTATTTTTTCTATTTGGAAGAACAGTGCTAATATACATATATTCATAGGAAAACTGACCAAATGTAAAAAGTATGACAATATTATGAAAAAACTTCAAAAATTCAAAAAATTTACATCGGTTAATGATAATTTTGCTAAGACTGTCAAAAAAATATAAAAATTTTGAACCTAGAATTTACATTTCCAGAACAAATATTAAAAGTGCTGTCAACTTTATTAGTTTTTGCTCGAATGACGCAGTTTTATTTTTTTTTGCGATTTTTAGCTATTTTTGCGTTTTTTTGTGGGGAAAAAAGTTGCATTATTTTTTTTTTGTTTTGTTTTATTGTATTTCACGATTTTTAACTTTTATTTTTTGATTTTTATGTTTTAATTAATTGTTTATCTCTAATAAAACTGTTTTTAATAGAAAGTTGGTAAAATTTTAATGTTTTTTATGATTTATTTTTTTCTGCAGAAAAAAACTTATGAATTTTGGAAATTTTCCATAATAGATTTAAAGGATATACTATAGAAAATGTATGAAAATATACAATTTTGTTTACCCGTGTAAAAAAATAATTATATCAAAACATATCTCCTTTTATAAAAACATATATGGATCATATCTAAATGGATATAATCAGATCTACTCCATATATATTCATATCTGCTTCAGATATGTTTTGATCCGTAAATTGAGTCTATCTGGCATATATGGCATATATGATCAGACATTTTCAGATATGTTCATATATGTAAAATTGTCAGATATCCGAGTAAAAAAGATCTGATATAATCATATATGCTATTATATAGTTATTTATATTTATATATGGTTATGCATGATCTTTGATATGGACATACAAGTTTATATATAGCATTGTATTTTTCCTTGTTTTTTAATATGATAGCATACATATTCATATCTATTTATATACTGATTTATATGAAATTTGATATGACATATAAGGTCGGGAATTTTTAGATATGGCAGATAAAAAGATATATGATTTTATTTATAATTATATCCCGAAAAAATTTTCAAAATTTTCTAAGTCCCGGACAATAAAAAAAAAATTCAAGTCCTAAAAAATTTTATGAAAATTTTCCAAAGTCCCGGACACAATATTTTTTTTGGCAATTTTTATGGAGTAAAAAAATCATTGAAAATGTTTTTATGAGAAATTTAATTTTTTTAAAAAGTTTTTGAGTTCCGAAAAAATGTTTTTAAATTTTCTAAGACACAAACATTTTTTGGAAAATTTAAATCCCTTATAAATGATTTTAGAAAAAAAAAAAATAAAAATTTTTAATAATTTGCTAAGTCCCGAAAAATTTGGAAGAATACAATAAAAACTCTTCTACTTGATAATGTATCCAATCTGATAAAATAATTTCTAATTTCACGTTTAAAATTCCAAAAAATTTCACCAGATTTCATCCAATTATATAAAAATTTATCTAATTTTAACAGATAAGATATGATTTAATACAATTGGATAGACCCATTTTTGGGATCAAACTTAATCAAATTTGATATTATTTTATCAAAAATAATAGAATTTGATATAATCGTATAATATTCGATCCGCCAATTTTCGGATCAAAATTAATATGGATTTACATAAAAGCATATCTGTTCATATAAAATTAAATATTGCCTCATATAACTTTTTTTTACTCGGGTAGACTCAATTTACGGATCAAAACATATCTGAAGCAGATATGAATATATATGGAGTAGATCTGATTACATCTATTTATATATAATCCATATATGTTTTTATCAAAGGAGATATGTTTTGATATAGTTATTTTTTTACACGGGTAAAGAAGAAGAAAAGCATGATAACATGAAACCACTACGATCCAGGTTTTGACAGACACCATAAAAATTTTTGTTTTTTCTTTATAAATCTCACATAACTCCTACGTTTGAGGTTTTTTTTGAGGCGTTAATGTCCACGATTGATCAAAAGTAAAGTAGAGTTCATTTTACCGATTTTATCATTATTTTATGATTGATGTATTTAAAAAAAATTGTTTAAAATATTTCATCCCCTTAAAATCCCCGAAAAAATCAGTGTCATCCCCATGAAATCCCCGGATCCCCAAATCAAATTTTTCATCCACAATTTCCAAAAAAAATCCCCTATTTGGGGACAAAACCCCCAAACTTGCAACACTGATTCGGTGATCAATTCTGTTCACATGTGTCAACCAGTAGCCGAATTAAAGCATTTTGTATTTTTATACCCTACACCACTCTGTGGTACAGGGTATAATGAGTTTGTGCTGATGTTTGTAACTACCCGAAATATTGGTCCTAGACCTACCTTCAAGTATACCGATCGACTCAGAATTACTTTTTGAGTCGATTTAGCGATGTCCGTCCGTCTGTCCAACTATCGGTTTAAGCACGATACAGGTCGCAATTTTCAATCAATTAACTTGAAATTTGAAACTTAAGCATCTTTTGGCCCAAGGAAGAAGCCTATTGAACTTGGAGAAAATCGGTCCATGTTAAGACCTAGCCCCCATACAAACGCCCCCTTTTGGATTCGGCTTAAATGATTCTAATAACTGTATTATAATATCCCTTTGAAATTTGGCAGGTAATCAAGTTTTGTATACACGAATCAGCATTCCAAATTTCAAAGGAATCGGGTTAGTCCTTCTGGTAGTCCCCATACAAACCACCCTCCCGATATTCACATAATTCCCTCAAAATTCATAAAAATGGAAATATTTGATAAAAATTTTATTTTTAGGTGTAAAACGTGTACTTTAGTAACCTTATCAAATCGGAATATAATTGGAACATTTTTGGACTTTCGACCGATATTCAGTTAAATCGGTCTATGGAGGAAAAAATAAACCAATTCCACTAAAATTTGATCTGTGTGCGTTTTCTACACTAAATAAAGATCTAACAAAAGACAGACCCAAGCGGTACATGTTTGGACTTGGGACCCTTATTCCGGAAAACACTGGTGTAGGGTATCATATGGTCGGTCTTGACCGACTATAACTTTCTTGTAAGGTTATGTTGAATGTACCAACATTTTCGAGGTGTCCTTACATTTTCTTTCCAAATTCATATTTAGGGGGTGAAAGTGAGAGGGGAAGAAACGGCAATTTTTCAGTTTTTTTGCGTTTATCTCCTATATTGCACAAAGAAACCTATAGGTCATGTCATAGTAAAAATTTTTCGCGAGAGGGGAGTTGTCCCCCACAGCTCTGTAAAATCCACCTACCCCAAAATAACGTTCCTGTAAAATATTTATTTTTTAACGTTGTTTTTTTATTTTTAGTACCAAAAGGTACATAAAAATAAAATGTATTTATTCGGCCTTTATATATGTATATTAGAGTGTCCCTTATTTTGGAAATGTTGGAAATCTTGAGACGGTACCCGCTCATTTTTTTCCTTTTGACTTAAAAATAACTCAGGAAAAATTTTACGCCCCTAGGACCACGCCTTCCCTACGCGACGGGGCCTTAAAGAGCGGGGCCTAAAAAATCATTTTTCCATACAAACCAAAAAAATTTTTTTTTTATTTTTAATTTTTTTGTTATTAATTATTATATTACTTGGTTTGCTTATTCACGACAAAAAATTTGATTTTGGAGGGATAAGTCTTTCAGCGCTAAAAAATTTTTCGCAAAAAAAAAATTTGGGCGGCCGGGGTCCTACAGTAAAAAATTTTTAAAAAATATTTTTTTTTAGTTTTGACCAGCAACGGTTTTAGCTGCTATGTTGCTTTAAATGATATATATTCAAAAAAAAAAATTATTCATATCTGTGACATCTTTATCTTTTTCGAAAAAAAAAATTTTGAGCCGTAGGAATCCTACGGTAAAAAATTTTTAAAAAATATTTTTTTTTAGTTTTGAAAAGCAATGGTTTTAGTTTTTATGTTGTTTTTAATGATATATATTCCAAAAAAAATATTATTCATATTTGTGACATTTTTATCGTGTATCGAAAAAAATCATCAATGCATTTTTTACCCTTTTTTAGAACACGATTAAGATGTCACAGATACAAAAAATATTTTTTTATGAATATATATCATTTAAAGCAACATAGCAGCTAAAACCGTTGCTGGTCAAAACTAAAAAAAAATATTTTTTAAAAATTTTTTACTGTAGGACCCCGGCGGCTCAAAATTTTTTTTTGCGAAAAATTTTTTAGCGCTGAAAGACTTATCCCACCAAAATCAATTTTTTTGTTGTGAATAAGCAAACCAAGTAATATAATAAATAATAACAAAAAAATTAAAAATCAAAAAAAAAATTTTTTGGTTTGTATGGAAAAATGATTTTTTAGGCCCCGCTCTTTAAGGGCCCGTCGCGTAGGGAAGGCGTGGTCCTAGGGGCGTAAAATTTTTCCTGAGTTATTTTTAAGTCAAAAGGAAAAAAATGAGCGGGTACCGTCTCAAGATTTCCAACATTTCCAAAATAAGGGACACTCTAATGTATATATATTCGATTAGAGTTTTATTCTAGTTCGAGGCCCAAAAATATTTCTATATATGATATTGTCATAATAGAGTATTTTTAATTTATTGCTTTAAAAAAGTTACTCATCTCATAGTATGTCTGTACTGATCAGTTTCATCCCCACTAAGGAATCTTCAGCAGACTTTAGAGAATCATCATTATTTTTTAACATGTTGAATGGCATAAAAGATTCGGCACAGCCTAATTTAACACTCCTATTTGTTTTTATTTCTTTTTTTAATTTAAATCTTTGATTTTCCTTATTCAGATTGTTCCAGTGCCCGCATATTCAATTGTAAACAATTACGCTATGCCTGGAATACACAAACTCAAACTTTTGATAGACTTCAGGGTTTGGATGTTGATATATTGAGTGGATATTTTCATCAGCAAAAAGGTTTAAATGCCCAGGAACAAATTGCACGACGTCTTGTTTATGGGCCCAATGAAATAACAGTTCCTTATAAAAATGTTAAGACGCTATTGTTTCTCGAAGTACTTAATCCATTTTATGTTTTTCAAATATTTTCTGTGGCTCTATGGTTCGCCTATGATTATTATTACTATGCCTGTGTTATAGTGCTAATGTCAGTATTTGGTATAACAATGTCAATAGTTCAGACGAAAAAGGTTAGTAAGAGGACAATTAATTTAAGAAAAAAATACTTATTTTTATCTTTTGGTTGCAAATTTTCATTTAAGAATCAAGATGCTTTACGTGAAACAGTACATAACACAGGTACAGCCCTAATTGTTAGCGAAAGAGGAGAAGTGCGAGAATTGCCTACCCAATGTCTGGTACCAGGTGATATTATAGAAATACCTTCGAGTGGTTGTACTATGCAATGTGATGCTATTTTATTGTCCGGCAATTGTATACTTGATGAAGCTATGTTGACTGGTAAAAATATAGATTTTTTTTCAATTTGAATTGTTTTTATTTCTCGTCTATTTTCTTACTTCTTTCAGGTGAGAGTGTACCAGTTACTAAAACGCCTTTGCCAGTAAAACGTGATGTTGTTTTCGATAAAAAGGAGCATGCCCGTCATACATTATTTTGTGGCACTAAAGTTATACAAACACGTTTAATTGGTGCTGAGAAAGTTTTAGCAATTGTCATTAACACTGGCAATATAACGGCCAAAGGTGGTTTAATACGTTCCATTTTGTATCCACCACCAGTTGATTATAAATTTGAGCAGGACTCTTATAAATTTATTGAGTTTTTGGGTTTAATTGCCTTAATTGGTTTTGTCTATACGTTGGTCAGTAAGGTAAGTTTAAAAAAAAGAAAAAATTGTTCAACACCATTTACAGATGTTATTTGAAAAATATAATTGTTATTCAAAGATTCTACTTAAAAATCGAAGATTCCATTTGTAATTCGAAGATTCTACTTGTAATTCGAACATTTTAATTGAATTTCAAAAAAAAAAATATCAATTGTTATTCGAAAATGATCAATAGTAATTTGAAAATGATCAATATCAATATTTTTTTTTTTTCGGAATTTGCGTTTGTGGGCGTTGAAAAAAAATTAAATTTAATAACGATAAAATTGTTTAAATGTACCCCCTCTCCTACTAAAAAAATGCCTCTGCAATTATTTGTTTTTTAATTTTTTTAACATCTTGAAGCGTATAAAATATTCGGAACTGCCAAATTTAACACTCGCACTTGTTCAAAATACAATTGATCTTTTTTTGAAGTACAATTGATATTCTACGAACTACAATTGATTTATTTTGAATTACAATTAAAATTTTCGAATTGCAATTGGAATTTTCAAATTATAAATTAAATATTCGAATTAAAAGTAGAATCTTCGAACTAAAAATACAATATTCGAATAAAAAATGTAATCTTCCTATAACAAATGGAATCTTCGAATTACAAGGATCTTCGAATTACAATTAATCTTTTTTTGAATAACATCTATAAATTGTGTTGAGATAATGTCGATAGCCGAGTTCGGAATAATATATTAATTGAAATTTGAAAATCATGCATAGTTTCTGTGTTTTTGCGTCATCAGTGATTCTTTGTTGTAATGTTAATTTTTTAAGTATAAGAAATATTATAATTGTCTCTATATAAATCTGTTTATATTGGCCTGCTGCTGTTGGGCTCGAACCTGTGGTCACTAGTGTTGCCTGATTTATTTATAAAACTATGCTAAAGCGTTAAATTAAAACTGCTATGTGATTAATAAATAGTTTAACTCTTTTTTTTTCCTCTTAGATTATGCGTAATGTTGATCCTGTAAAAATAGCTGTTGAATCATTAGATTTAATAACAATTGTAGTGCCACCTGCCTTACCAGCTGCCATGACTGTGGGTCGTTTTTATGCCCAAAAGCGTTTAGAACGTAATAGTATTTATTGTATATCACCACGTTCGATAAATGTTGCTGGCAGTATAGATTGCTGTTGTTTTGATAAGGTAAGAAATGGAGTTTGTTTTACTAAAATTGCGGAAATATTAAATTAATGAAATTTAAAGTTTTGTGTTGGAAATTTGGTATATTTTGATGTTTGAGGTGGAGATGTCCAATTAACATTTCTAAAACGATTTTGGCACAATATTGTGATTAGATATAGTGTTTTTGGTCCACTTCCAAAAAGTCCCATGGGACAAATCTTTATCTTTAATTATTTTCTTTTGCAATATGTGTTTAAAAAAATTCATTAAAATCGGTATTTTATTAATACTAAAAACATTCAAATTTGAAAAAACGATTTAAAATTAATTAAATCTCAATTAAAACCGGAATTTCATTGATATCAACAACATTTTGAGACGAATACTTCAATTCAAATTTGAAAAAAACGCATGGGAATTTTTAATTGGCATTGAATTTTGAACTAATGCCAAAAATGAAATTTTCAAATTTTAAGTGGAGTCTTTAAACCTTTAATTTCAAATACAATTTTTAAATTTCAATTAATGTTTAACGAATTACATAAAGTGCATTTATAAATGTTGTAGAAAATAGTTTAATTCAAAAGTTTCTTAAATATTTTTTTACAATTTTATTTTTCTTCTTTTAGACCGGTACCTTAACCGAAGATGGTTTAGATATGTGGGGCGTTGTTCCAAAATCAGCTACCAATCAATTTCAAATACCCATCAAACAAATTGATCGTTTACCTTGTGATAATTTTCTTTTCGGTATGGTAACATGTCATTCGATTACCATAATGAATGGTAAAATGATGGGCGATCCATTGGATTTAAAAATGTTTGAATCAACTGGTTGGATTTTAGAAGATCCACAAGATCAACCTGATGGTTTGTTACAATCCACCGTGGTAAGACAACCAAAACCCCAACGTAAAATTGTCGAGGAGGAGGAGGATGATAATAATGATGATGAATTAAAAACACCACCAAAAAAAGTTGAACGACAATCCTCATTTGATGATTTACTATCAGATGTTGGTCTGCTCAACGGTGAGGCTGTGAATGATCATGGTGTTATACGTGAATTTCCATTTACCTCCAATTTACAAAGAATGTCAGTGATAACTAGACGTTTAAATGAAAAGAATTTCAATGTTTACTGTAAGGGATCGCCGGAGATGTTGCAGCTATTGTGTACGCCAAAAAGTTTACCCGATAATTTTCAACAACAACTGGCCATCTATGCTAAACAAGGTTATCGTGTTATAGCCATGGCTTATAAGAAACTAAGTCCTAAAATGAATTTTACTAAAGTACAACGTTTGGCTCGCGAAACTGTAGAATGTGATTTAGAATTTCTGGGATTTGTTGTAATGGAGAATCGTCTTAAACCAGATACAACCGAGGTAATAGGAGCATTAACGAAAGCAGATATTCGTACAATTATGGTAACGGGTGATAATATATTGACAGCCTTAAGTGTGGCCAGAGATTGTGGTATAGTTAGTTCCAACCAGCCTGTGGTGACAGTGAATGTACGTGAAAAGACAGAAGCTATAGAACATGATGCTTCGGAACATCACCATCATCATCCACATCATCCTCATCATCACCACCACCACCACCACCACAATAATGAACATGGTCACAGTCATCATGAGGAACACAATTATGAATTGTATTATACTTTGGATTTGGGCAGTGCTTCGTGTGCCTCTACCTCAGCAACAAATGGTAAAACTAATGGTGCTTTAACCAATTCCAATACCAATGATACTCTCTCATATCCAGCTGACAACAACTATCATATACTTAATGGTGATGTGGCTTCTTTATCAAGTGTTGCTTCGATTACCTTACCAAACAGTAAAAGTTGTGGTAGTGTAGAAACTATAGATACTTGGACTCATAATGATATCGAATTAGGTATAGCCACTCCCATGGAGGGAGAACCACCACCTTTAATGTCTTCAAATCATCCTCCTCCCCCAGCACCACCTGCTTTTTCGATGGTGCAGGATAAAAAATGGCGTGAAAATTATCATTTTGCCATGGTTGGAAAAACGTGGCAAATTGTTAAAGATCATTTTCCTGACTTGCTGCCAAACTTTTTAACTCGCGGCGTTATCTATGCCCGTATGTCTCCGGAACAAAAGCAGGCCTTAATAGTGGAACTACAAACCATAGACTATTGCGTTGCTATGTGCGGTGATGGTGCTAATGATTGTGGTGCCTTAAAAGTGGCCCACACCGGCATATCATTAAGTGAAACTGAATCTTCAATAGCCTCACCGTTTACCTCACGCAAACCCACTATAGCTGCTGTGCCCAATGTTATTAAGGAGGGACGTGCTGCTTTGGTTACTTCATTTGGTATTTTTAAATATATGGCTGCCTATTCAATGGTTCAATTTATATCAGTTATGATTTTATATTCGATTGATTCGAACTTAACGGATAAACAGTATTTGTATATTGATTTGGGTTTAATATCAATTTTTGCATTTTTCTTTGGTAAAACGGAATCATTTCAAGGACCTTTGGTGAAACAGGTGCCGCTGTCATCATTGATATCTTTAACACCATTAACATCGATAGTTTTGCATTTGTTGGTTGTCATAGCATTCCAAGTGACAGGTGAGTTTAAAAACAAGGAACAAAATGTTTCAGAATCTGAACTGAATATTTCAACAGGGAAAATGTCTGAGAAGATGTGCCAAAATCTAAGAATTTTTCTATAGAAAAAATGTCTCAGAATCTGAGAATTTTTCTATAGAAAAAATGTCTCAGAATCTGAGAATTTTGCTATAGAAAAAATGTCTCAGAATCTGAGAACTTTTCTATAGAAAAAATGTCTCAGAATCTGAGAATTTTTCTATAGAAAAAATGTCTCAGAATCTGAGAATTTTTTTATAGAAAAAATGTCTCAGAATCTGAGAATTTTTTTATAGAAAAAAATTTCTTAGAATCTCAGAATCTGAGAATTTTTCTTTAAAAAAAATGTCTCAGAATCTGAGAATTTTTCTATAGAAAACATGCCTCAGAATGTGAGAATTTTTCTATAAAAAAAATTTCTCAGAATCTGAGAATTTTTCTATAGCAAAAATGTCTCAGAATCTGAGAATTTTTCTATAGCAAAAATGTCTCAGAATCTGAGAATTTTTTATAGAAAAAAATTTCTCAGAATCTGATAATTTTTTTATAAAAAAAAAAAATTCTCAGAATCTGATAATTTTTCTATAAGAAAAATGTCTCAGAATCTGATAATTTTTTTATAGAAAAAAAAATCTCAGAATCTGATAATTTTTCTATAAGAAAAATGTCTACGAATCTGAGAATTTTTCTATACCCGTGTAAAAAAGATTAGATATAATCAGATCTAATAAGATGTGATTATATCTCGTTATATATGATGGCAGATATAATTATATATAACAATATATTATATATCTACCTCCATATCTTACTATATCTTGTATTATATATGGGTACGTTATAGATACCCGAGTAAAAAAAAGTTATATGACGCAATATTTAATTATATATGAACAGATATGCTTTTATGTAAATCCATATTAATTTTGATCCGAAAATTGGCGGATCGAATATTATACGATTGTATCAAATTCTATTATTTTTGATAAAATAATATCAAATTTGATTAAGTTTGATCCCAAAAATGGGTCTATCTAATTGTATTACATCATATCTTATCTGTTAAAATTAGATAAATTTTTATATAATTAGATGTAATCTGGTAATCTTTTTGGAATTTTAAACGTGAAATTAGAAATTATTTTATCAGATTGGATACATTATCAATTAGAAGAGTTTTTATTGCATTCTTCGGAATTTTTTCGGGACTTAGCAAATTATTAAAAATTTGTCATTTTTTTTTCTAAAATTATTTTAAAGGGATTTAAAAATTCCAAAAAATGTTTGTGTCTTAGAAAATTTAAAAACATTTTTTCGGAACTTAAAAATTTTTCAAAAAAATAAAATTTCTCCTAAAAACATTTTCAACGATTTTTTTACTCCAAAAAAATTGCCAAAAAAATTTTGTTTCCGGGACTTTGGAAAATTTTCATAAAATTTTTTAGGACTTGAAAATTATTTAATTTTTTTTAATTGTCCGGGACTTGGAAAATTTTGAAAATTTTTTTCGGGATATAATTATAAATAAAATCATATATCTTTTTATCTGCCATATCTAAAAATTCCCGACCTTATATGTCATATCTTATTTCATATAGATCGGTATATAAATAGATATAAATATGTATGTTATCATATTAAAAAATAAGTAAAAATGCAATGCTATATATAAACTTGTATGTCCATATCAAAGTTCATGCATAACCATATATAAATATAAATAATTATATAATAGCATATATGATTATATCAGATCTTTTTTACTCGGGTAATGTTCAATTATATCTGTTATATATACGAGATATAACCAGATCTGTATCCAAATTAAAATTCAATAAATTCATTTTCCGTTTTTTTGTATGCAAATGCAATGAACATCCCTAATAAATAAATATTTATTATTTCACATTTTTGCAATTTTCAAATTTATCTTTTTTGGTGATTTTATTATTTTTTTAATTTTCAATTCAAAACAAAATTCATATGATTTTTTTTTTGAACTTGAAATATCTTTCAAAATAAAAAAAATATATAAAAATTATTAAATAAAAAATAGAAAATTTATAAATTTTATATTTTATTGTGTTAATTTATACATTTATAGTTCGCGGCAATAATAGCTGTGTTCGCGAACTCAATAATTTGTACGAATTTGTACAAATTATTACAAATTTTGTCTAAAAGTCGTTCGCGTACTTTAAAAACCCAGCAACGAGAGAGAAAATGAGAGAAAAAAGTGACAGTTCTATTTTAGAAACTTGCAAGTTTTTACTGGATAAATTTTTGTTAGCAAGAATTATCAAGCACAAAAAAACATATGTTTTAAAAACAGATGCTTATATTTTTGTAAACAAAATACAAAATATTCTGCAGTTAGGTTTTTGTGTATAAAATATGATTAAATATCAACGAATGATTAACAAAAATACATTCTAAATAAAAATTTCTTTTATTAACAAGTTAAAAAATAAATACCATCAAACTAAAAATTTACAAATGAAGACAAACATTTTTTTTAAGCTGATTTAAATCAGCTGTTTAACTAACTTGCAAATTTTTACGGATTTCTGTTCGCGTACTTTTTACAATTTTTCCTTTTATAGAGCGATTTCTTTTTTACTCTCTAAAATTTTGTTGCTTGATAATTTTTACTGGGAAAGTACGCAAACAGACTTAATATAACAAACTTGCAAAATAAACTGCAATATGTGTCTGGACACATGTGCCAAAGTACATAATTTTTGAAGAAGAAATATTCTCCTTCGCAACCAAGGAAGTCAAACATCCATATGTAGATAGTAATGGAACATCTACCTTCCCAAGCCGAATCCTCCTACAACATTAATGCAGCGTATTTTATAACCATTCCAAAATATCAAAAAATTACTTGGGAAGGGATAGAAAAACGACTCACGTTAGTGGTTCCTAGATGAAGAATAAGCCTTGTAAACGCTTTTATATGCGTACCAATTTTGCACTGCTCTTGTGATTTTGTGTTTAGTTCATGTTTAAATCGGTTTTCATAAATACAGAAAAATTTAACAAAAGCAAATCCTTATTTTTGCCAACAAATTACGGGATCTGTCACATAGCCAATTCTGTTCGGAAGTGGTTTCAAAGTTTTCCTTAAAAAACGAATAAAGAAAGAATTATTCGGAATGAAAATATTCGTTTTGCGTTTTGCAAGTAAATCATATGGTTCACATCCGAACGGAATTGAGTCTGTAACATGCTCCGATATTTCCAGTTTTAACTTAAGTAGGTTTTTTTGTTTTTTATAAATAAAAATTAAATTAAAAAAAATCTGAAATATGTTATAATTTTTATCTATTTTCAGGCTTAAGGGCAGTTTACACGTTAACTACCCTTTACCACCATTATCTCCTATATCCCAGTATTAGTGATACGATTTGCCGGGTTTAAATAATTTTGTATGAACAATTATTTGAATTTGACAATTGTTATCCCCCAATACTGGGAAATAGTAGATAAGGGAGGTCAAGGGTAGTTAACGTGTAAAACAAGCTTTACAATTAGTTTGATAAAATTTTAGATTTTACCAATTTATATAAATTATATAGCAAACTAAAAGTCGAATTTTAGACTAATTGCATATATCAGATATGATAGTTTCAGATCTAATTATATCAGTTTTGGATCTAATTATATCAGTTTTGATCCGAGATTTGTCCCCATTTTTCGGATCTAATATATCTAATTTGATCTTAAGTCTCAGATATGGAGTGAGATAAATTTATATCTGGAACCATATCAATTTTTTTTTACACGGGTAAGAAAAATGTCTCAGAATCTGAGAATTTTTCTATAAGAAAAATTTCTTAGAATCTGAGAATTTTTCTATAAGAAAAATGTCTCAGAATTTGAGAATTTTTCTATAAGAAAAATGTCCCAGAATTTGAGAATTTTTCTATAAGAAAAATGTCCCAGAATCTGAGAACTTTTCTAAAGAAAAATGTCTCAGAATCTGAGAATTTTTCTATAAGAAAAATGTCTCAGAATCTGAGAATTTTTCTATAAGAAAAATGTCTCAGAATCTGAGAATTTTTCTATAAGAAAAATGTCTCAGAATCTGAGAATTTTTCTATAGAAAAAATGTCTCCGAATCTGAGAATTTTTCTATAACAAAAATTTCTCTGAATCTGAGAATTTTTCTATAAGAAAAATGTCCCAGAATCTGAGAATTTTTCTAAAGAAAAATGTCTCAGAATCTAATAATTTTTCTATAAGAAAAATGTCTCAGAATCTGAGAATTTTTCTATAAGAAAAATGTCTCAGAATCTGAGAACTTTTCTAAAGAAAAATGTCTCAGAATCTGAGAATTTTTCTATAAGAAAAATGTTCCAGAATCTGAGAATTTTTCTAAAGAAAAATGTCTCAGAATCTGAGAACTTTTCTAAAGAAAAATGTCTCAGAATCTGAGAATTTTTCTATAAGAAAAATGTTCCAGAATCTGAGAATTTTTCTAAAGAAAAATGTCTCAGAATTTCATAATTTTTCTATAAGAAAAATGTCTCAGAATCTGAGAATTTTTCTATAAGAAAAATGTCTCAGAATTTGAGAATTTTTCTATAAGAAAAATGTCTCAGAATCTGAGAATTTTTCTATAAGAAAAATGTCTCAGAATCTGAGAATTTTTCTATAAGAAAAATGTCTCAGAATCTGAGAACTTTTCTAAAGAAAAATGTCTCAGAATCTGAGAATTTTTCTATAAGAAAAATGTTCCAGAATCTGAGAATTTTTCTAAAGAAAAATGTCTCAGAATCTGAGAACTTTTCTAAAGAAAAATGTCTCAGAATCTGAGAATTTTTCTATAAGAAAAATGTTCCAGAATCTGAGAATTTTTCTAAAGAAAAATGTCTCAGAATCTCATAATTTTTCTATAAGAAAAATGTCTCAGAATCTGAGAATTTTTCTATAAGAAAAATGTCTCAGAATTTGAGAATTTTTCTATAAGAAAAATGTCTCAGAATCTGAGAATTTTTCTATAAGAAAAATGTCTCAGAATCTGAGAATTTTTCTATAAGAAAAATGTCTCAGAATCTGAGAATTTTTCTATAAGAAAAATGTCTCAGAATCTGAGAATTTTTCTATAGAAAAAATGTCTCCGAATCTGAGAATTTTTCTATAACAAAAATTTCTCTGAATCTGAGAATTTTTCTATAAGAAAAATGTCTCAGAATCTGAGAATTTTTCTATAAGAAAAATGTCCCAGAATCTGAGAATTTTTCTAAAGAAAAATGTCTCAGAATCTAATAATTTTTCTATAAGAAAAATGTCTCAGAATCTGAGAATTTTTCTATAAGAAAAATGTCTCAGAATCTGAGAATTTTTCTATAAGAAAAATGTCTTAGAATCTGAGAATTTTTCTATAAGAAAAATGTCTCAGAATTTGAGAATTTTTCTATAAGAAAAATGTCCCAGAATCTGAGAACTTTTCTAAAGAAAAATGTCTCAGAATCTGAGAATTTTTCTATAAGAAAAATGTCTCAGAATCTGAGAATTTTTCTATAAGAAAAATGTCTCAGAATCTGAGAATTTTTCTATAAGAAAAATGTCTCAGAATCTGAGAATTTTTTTTATAAGAAAAAATTTCTCCGAAATTTTTTTCTATAGAGAAAAATGTCTCTAATCTGAGAATTTTCGTGTTAAGTACGACAAATAATACATATTTTTGTTTTCTTATTTCTCTTTCAGGCTGGTATCATTTACATCAACAAGATTGGTTTGAACCCTTCGTTCATAGCAGTGAAGAACATTTGGGGTGTTACGAAAACTACACCATGTTTGCCATATCATCGTTTCAATATATCATCTTAGCTTTTGTATTCTCAAAAGGTGCTCCCTATCGCCGTCCCATATGGTCAAATCTTCCCTTCTGCCTAACATTGATTATCAACTTATGTATTGTTATCTACCTCACTTTATATCCGCCTGTATGGTTGGCTGATTTTTTCCAAATAATATTACCACCAGAAATGAATTTCCGCTATTGGATGTTAGTTTATGCCGTGGCAAATTTTATAGCTCACATTGTGATTGAAACTTTGGTCATAGAATATTTACTCTTTAAGAAATTTCAAGCTCGTCGCGATCGTGATATGCGTACATCAAAACGTAAATATATGCAAATTGAATATGATTTGAAATTCTATCAAAATTGGCCACAAATCACCGAAGAACCTGTACATACTATGGCCATTGATCAGGATAAAGCTAATCCAGCCTATTTTGAGATAAGTGCAGAACAAAATTATGATACCCCAGCTTCGGATGATAATCCTTTAAATAGTTTTTTTGACTTTGAACCAAATACACCAACAACTCCACAATTAGAAAGACAACAAAATGTACAACCGCCACCGCCAAATACTACGCCCACAACAACTACGACAGCAGCTGTTGTACAGCATATGAAAAATGTAGTGTAGACAAAAAAAAAGATAAGAAATAGGATTTTTAAAATTTTGAATGATAAAAAAAATATAGGAGTTTGAAACAAAACAAAAAAAAAAAAAAAAGAAGAAAAACAAATGCATGTTAGTTAAATTTTAGTTTTAGTTATCAATAGTTTCAATTATTATTTTGTACTTATGAGAAACAAACCACAAAACTTAAATATTTTTTTTTTGGTAGGGGAAATAATCAAAAAACTAGAGAAAATAAATAAAATCTTGGAAACCAGATTTTGTTTACAGACGGAGGGAAAGGCTGAAGACACAATCTTAGAAGCAGACAAAAACTGCTTGGTGCCTTGATGGTGTTTCCAACTATATGTAGAAATTCAGGGAGATTTTTAAATTCACGTGCGAAAATTTTTTTTCCAGTTTTAATGTAAAAAATTGTTTAAAAATTGTTGCAATTTTCGATAGTAATTAAATCCTTGTCAACAATTTTAGTCTTGCAAAATTGTAAAATGTCAAAATTGCAACATTAATTGCTTGTTATTTGGTAAGGACTAGCAAAAATACTACTATTAAAAACAAATTTATTTTTTTTTGCAACCAAGCAGCAAGTAAAAGGTAATAGGCAAAATGTAAAAGTTGATTGAACATTTAAAAAAAAGTTGCAATCTTGCACTGTTGCAATGGAAAAAATTTCTGAAGTGAATCCCCCTTTTTTAGTAAATTAAAGAAATTATGCTGTTTTGAGTATTATTTTAGTAGACATTTTTAGTAAAAATTTTAACAGAAATACTTTAAAAAAAGTTTCTTAAAAACACTTTTGTAAAAAATTACTATTTTTAAGTTTTCTTAGAAAGTCTTCCATTTTTTGTTACACTTCTCAGAAAATCTGATATTTTTAATGCTCTTTCGAAAAATGAAATTGTTGTATTTGTATATTTAAGAATAGTTGCTTTTGCTATACTGTGAAATTAGCAACCTAACCTAAAATAAATAAATAGTGCTATGCTATTTTCTTTGAAAAATAATTTTTTTAAAAACTTGGGAAAATCATAATAAGGGTATTCATTTCAGTTTTTTTTTGGTTGTAAAAATGAAAAATTGGAAAAATGTAACTTTTTATTACAACAAACACATGAAAAAATTTTCCACTCAAAAGTTGCAATTTAAACAACCTATATCCAAGTGTAAAATTATCAGAGTAAAAAGTTACATTTTTCCAATTATTTAAGCGTTGCCATTCATTACTAGTCAAAGAAAAAGTACCAAAATTTGCTACTGATATTTAAGTTTTTTCTACCTCGGCAGCCCTTATTGAACACGTGTTTGAAATTTTTCTTAGAAGAAAATATGTATACAAATAATTTTGGTTATAATAATAGAAATTAAGAATTAAACAACAAGAAAAAACTGTGAAAATAAGTAAAAAGTGTAATTTATAAGTTAATTGGTTCATTCATCGAATAATTTAATTATTTTTGGAAACTTTGTATCACAATTTTTTTATGTACCCGTTCACATCAATGAGAGTGGAATCTTACATTTTTCATTTTTCCACTTTTACATTCTCTGAAATGAATACCCTTAATGTTTTTTATACCCTCCAACCACATTTGTAAGAAATATCGGTCAGCGACCCCATAAAGTGTATATATTATTGATAAGTGATCGATTCTATTCTATAAATGTTCATCCGTCTGTCTGTATATAACGCGATGCAGTACAAAATAAAAGAGTTATCCTCCTGAAGTTTGGCACCAAT
The DNA here is from genome assembly GCA_963921195.1 of Pegoplata infirma. Lineage (NCBI taxonomy): Eukaryota > Metazoa > Arthropoda > Insecta > Diptera > Anthomyiidae > Pegoplata > Pegoplata infirma. The sequence goes on along the minus strand of OY992538.1, from coordinate 98,329,358 downwards.
ATGTCTTATGGTCCTAGGCAGGTTAAGTTTGAAAATGGGAAAATAGGACTAGGGGGAAACATTTTCCCCTTGGAGAACTAAAAAACCTCTGACCTTTTTGTAGAGCTTGAGATAAACTTTCATTTAAAATTAATTTGAGCCAAATGCGATCATTTTAACCCGTGACGCTCTTTGATCAAAGTTTTGTTTGTTTTTTAGAAAAACTCTAAAACTTTTTAGAAAAATTTTGATGCGGTGAGCACGAATATCAAAAAAAAAATTAAAATCGGTTCGAGATATCGCCATTTGAAATTTGCAAAAAATGACGGTTTTTTCCTACGTTCAAGAAATTTTTTAAAAAACATCACAATTTTTTTCCCCTCAGCCATTTCATAGAGCTTAAGACAATCTTTCATTTAAATCTAATTTGAGCCAAATCCGATCATTTTATCCCGTGGCGTTCGGTCAAAGTTTTGGATTTTTGAAAAATTTCCACCAAAAAAAATAGATTTTTTAAAAATTAAAAAAAAACAAGTGAGAGTGTTAAATTCGGCTGTGCCGAATCTTTGATACCCTCCAACATGTTAAAATATATAAAAAAAAATCAGAGGCTTTTTTTGGGGGGGGGGGGCTCTGTGGGGGTGTTTGGGAATACCTTCCCCATCGAGATAAATGTTTACTTATTTATTTATTATGCTCTTTGAACTTTAGTAATACCATTTACTCATAATTTGTATGATTTTTTTAAATCCACGCCCACAAAAGGGGGCGGACCAAAAAAAAAATAAATTTTGTAGCCCCCGAGGTCCAAGTGCAGGACTTTGAGCACCTTCTGACATAAAAAGGTTTTATTTGTTTAACAAAAATGCAAAAAAGCTGCAAAAAAATTGCGAATTTTGAGACGTTTTTTTAGTTCTTAAAGGGGGAACTTTTTCCCCCTGATCCGATTTTACCCATTTCCGAACTTGACCGGCCTATGACCATGAGACACATTCGTGCCAATTTTCAGGAGTCTAGCTCTTTTATTTTGGACTGAAACGTGTTTTATACAGACGGACGGACGGACATTCATAGAATGACTTATAATCGATCATAGATCAATAATATATATACTTTATGGGGTCCCCGACCGATATTTCTATGCGGAATTTCTCAAACGGAATGACAAAGTGAGTATACCCCCATACTGTGGTTGGAGGGTATAAAAAATGTTTTTGATACATTATTTTAATTAATTTTGGCATGCTGAAAACGAATGTCATAAAATTTCTTAAATCGGTCTAACGGTTTTCGATATATCCCCACTTGAAATTTTCCAAAAAATGCCCAAAATGGTGGTTTTTTCCTACGTTAAAGAAATTTTTTAAAAAAACATCACAATTTTTTTTTCCTCGGCCATTTCATAGAGCTTAAGACAATCTTTCATTTAAATCTAATTTGAGCCAAATCCGATCATTTTATCCCGTGGCGCCCTTCGGTCAAAGTTTTGGATTTTTGGTGGAAATTTTTCAAAAATCCAAAACTTTGACCGAAGGGCGCCACGGGATTTGGCTCAAATTAGATTTAAATGAAAGATTGTCTTAAGCTCTATGAAATGGCCGAGGAAAAAAAAATTGTGATGTTTCTTAAAAAATTTCTTAACGTAGGAAAAAACCGCCATTTTTTGCAAATTTCAAATGGCGATATCTCGAAAACCGTTCGACCGATTTTAATTTTTTTTATATTCGTGCTCACCGCATCAAAATTAACAAATATGATGTGTCTAAAAAAGTTTAAATTACATTCAAAAAATTCAACAGATATGACTGAAACTTAATATATTTACTTGTTGTTGTCTCTAGAAGTTTGGTATTACATTTGAGCGATATCGGTTCAAAAGTTATAAGGACACCTCGAAAATGTTGGTGCATTCTACATAACCTAAAAAACAAAATGCTGGTATTTAAACAAGTACAAACATATTTTTTACAAAAAAAAAAAAAAATACGCGGAATTTTTTTTTCACCAAAATTTTTTTTCCGCAGATTTTTTTTTTCAAAATTATTTCTTTTTCCAATATTTTTAACACAAATTGTTCACAAAATTTGTTACAATTTTTTTATACCCTCCTCTCTAGTGATAGAGGGTATATATAAGTTTGTCATTCCGTTTGTAACACCTCGAAATATTGGTCTAGGACCCCATAAAGTATATATATTCATGATCCTCGATCGATTTAAAGACGATCTAGCGATGTCCGTCCGTCCATCCGTCTGTCTGTCTGTCTGTTGAAAATATTTTACAACGTATTTTTGTCACTCAAAAATATTTTTATACCAAAACAAAAAAAAAAATACACTCAAAAAAAATTTTACACTCAAAAAAATTTTACACTCAAAAAAAAAAATTAGTAAATTATTTTTTTTTTCAAAAATTACTAAAAAAAAAAATTTTTAAACAAAATAAAATATTTCTAATCAAAACTGTTATTTTTTTCACGTTAGAAAATTTATTATCACTTAAAATGGGCATTGTGGAGGGAATTCATAGATTCGGCCAAGTCGAATTTAACGTTTCTACTTGTTTTTTTTTAAATAATGTTTTTTATAAGATTCTTTCTTACATTGTGGAGGGTATCAATACATTTGGCAAGGCCTAATTTAACTTTTTTTACTTGTTTTAAATTACATTTTAACATACATTTTTCAAAAATATTTTTTATGCTGTACTACAAATTGAATTTCTACATTTCTCACCGTCTTTAAAAATTAAACTTTGATGATTTCCCATTTAACGTATTTACTTATCGCTTCTCTTACTTAATAAACTCATAGAGTTTGCTTATTATGTATGTGTTTTTTTTTTTATAAATTTTTAATATATAAGTTCAAGGTGATTTTAGCTATTCTTTTGTTAAATAAATGTTATATTACAGATTAAAAAAAAAAAAACATAAAACAATATACATACATACATATTAAAAAAAAAAAATTATATATAAAAATAAGTCAAACTTTTTTATATAGGAAAATTGTTATTACTTGCTTAGAATATAAAATTAAGTAAGTAACTTTAATTTAAAAAAACAAAAATATTTTGTTAAACAAACACAAACTTCCTTTATAGTTTCTTTTTAACCCCCCCCCCCCCCACACACACTCTCCAATATACAACAAATTGAATAAAAACCCTACTCCCTTTCCTAACCTCCACCCCTCCTCCTTATTGTTTAAATTTTAACTAATAGTTTACAAACAAAAAAAAATAATCATAAAATTGTAAAACATTATCTAATTAATTAAATTTACTAATTACTTAAAGGCAATTTAGTCATTTTTGTTTTATATATATATTAGCCATATTTTTAAAATATGTATGTTTTTAAATTTCACTTTAAGTTTATTTAGTAATGTAATTCATAAAATACATAAAAATATAAATATATATCTATATTGTTGTAAATTATATATGTATATGTATTTCTAAAGGAAAAACTTTATTTGACTTAAGTTGAATTTATTTTTCTAAGTTCGTATAGAATACACAGTCCAGTCGGACAACCGGATAATATACGCCTGAATGTAGAGATAAAATGGAGTAAAATTGCATTTACAGTTTTTCATTTCGTGATCCTGTTTCCTTTGGAAAGGACTTCAAAGTTTTTATTTTTTAAATGTTTGTACTTTTCCAATAATGTCACTTTTGGTGGCAATGAAGTAGAATCTTAGCAAGTTTTTCCATTTTTATATTTTGTCATATCAGGAAAAAGGATGTGAATAATGTTCTTTCAAAACTTTATTAAAATTTTTTTTGTTAAAACAAATGTAAATGTTATTAAAGAATAAAGTTTTAAAAAGACATTACTTATCTCCTTTTTTTTCCTGATATGTCAAAATAATAAAATGGGAAAATTATCAAAGATCCTTCTCTTTCATTTGCTATCACTAGTGGCATCCTAGGACAAGTACAAATATTTAAAAAATATTTTACAATAATGTAATCCTCTAAAACTTTAAAAGTCCTTTTAAAGGGAAACTGTAAATACAGTTTTTCATTTCGTTTAAACGTATATCATCCAGTTTATGTTTAACGACTTGTTCTTTTTGTCGGACGGTGATGTATAGAAAAAATTTTCAGAATCTAAAAATTCTGTCTCTAATTCTAAGAAATGTTGCTGTAAGTTTCGACAAATTATAACAAAAAAGCTAAAAACTTTATTTTGCTAAAAATTTAATTTTACTTTAGTCAATTATTGTTTTAACTTTTGCATAGAATTAGTTGTATTTGTATTATTATTATTATAATTATTCAAACCAATGTTGTTTGTCTTTATTTTAATTGATCCTATTATTGCAATTTTATTTTTCCTTTCGTATTATTGCATATATTTTGTTAGTTTTTTTTCTTATTAATTTATATAAATTAAAAAAGAAGTATATACTTAATAATTATAATTGAACGATATTTTAAAGAAACCTTTAATTTCTGTTTTAAGAAGAAAAAAAAATATAAAAAAAAATAAAAAATATAAAAAAAAAATAAAAAAATATTTAAAATACAAATCAAAACGTTAGTTGTGTTTTTTTATTATGGTGTACATTAATTAGGGTGGAACAAATTTAGCTTTTGTCGAATTTCGTAAAAGTCGGGGTCGGAAAAGATGCCTTTTAGGGTCGATATTAACTCACAAAAATATTGAACCTGTACGACAATGGCTTTGGGTTTCTTTTTTGACTTAAAATTCAAAAAGTTCCGAAGTGAAAAAAAATTATCTTTTTTTTATCTTAAAATATTAGTTTATATTCGGACATTATTGAAAAAGTGTTTTATGGTAAATATTTTTTTTTTGGTCTGTAAAATTTAAAGAAAAACAATTTCTTTCAAAATAACTTAAAAAAATTTAATAAATTCCGAATTGAGTTAAAAAGTCTAACAAAATAATACAATAATTAAAAATATACATCTTTTAAATACTGATCTAATAATACGTTATATTTTCAGTTAAAAACTAATTAAAAATATTTTTTTTGCAAAACAAGAAAACAAAAATAAAAAAAAAAAAAATTTACAGACCAAAAAAATTTTTTTTACCAATGCACAGTGGGTTGAAACATATGTAAACTGGGGATTAATTCAGAAAAGCCCTTTATTATTAATATTTATATTTTTTTAGACTAACTATATATTATTTATGTTTTACAGAAAAAAAAAACTATAGAAAATATTTTTTTATTAAAAAAGAAGATATAACCTTTTTATTAAAATTGGCTCCTACCGCTCTAACTGCTCCAATAATGCCCCATGAGATGTCAAATGTGTGACCGGCCCCAATTATATTTTCAATCCCAACATTTTCTTAGAATATACCTACCCTCTATCTTTAACCCTTAAGTTGGTCCCCATACAATTGTTTTTTATTATTTTTAAATTAATTTTATGAAATCAGCTCCTACCGCTCCCAGGGTGCGTCATAGAGTATTAATCAATAAGACCGACCCCCATTAATTTTAACCTCCCAACATTTTTTTGGAACATACTTATACCGTATCTCCACTCGATAATGGGGCTCCCATACAAAATGCCATTTTTAAAAAATCTGCTCCTACAGCTCTAACTGCTCCAAGAGTGCCCCTAGAAATGCAAATGTGTGACCGACCCCCAATATTTTTTCAACCCCAACATTTTTTTAAGTATACCTACCCTCTATCATTAACCCTCAAGGTGGTCCCCATACAATTTATTTTTATTTTTTATAAATTTGTTTTATGAAATTAGCTCCTACCGCTCCCATGGTGTATCTTAGAGTGGTTTCCACTAAGGCCGACCTCCATTAATTTTTACCCCCCCCCCCAACATTTTTTTGGAACATACTTATACCGTATCTCCACTCAATAATGGGGCTCCCATACAAAATGTCATTTTAATAAAATCTGCTCATACAGCTCTAACTGCTCCAAGGGTGCCCCTTAAGGGTGTTCTTATTTTTTTATTTCGGATTTTTGTGTTGCACTGGGCAGAATTTTGTTCCTTTGTACTAAAAACTAAATAATAAAAAATTTGGAGTTAATCCGATAACTTTAAGTGGACGCGGAAACGACCTGAAGATTGAAAAACGAATTACAAGGGCAAAAAATGACTTTTTACTCATTTTCTCAATTTTTTCGACATATTAAGTTAACTTTGAATTCAAATGGTTACAGAATTGTGATATGGAGTACATTACCTTTGTAGTAAGGCAATAAAAACTAAAATCGGTTGAAAATCAGCCAAGTTATTACAACTGCCCCAGGCAACTAGCGTGTGGCAGACCACTTGATCAAAGATTTCGAGTTCCATTTTTGAAATTGATTGAAATTATCTACTATAGCAACATTTTTTTATTCTTTAAGTCCCAATGTACTAAGGTGATAAGCGTTTTTCATATTGTGTTATGCTAACTTGTTTTAAATAAATGGTAAAAAGGTCTTAATTTTTCAACCCTGTTTTCAAATCTCCAATTTCAAATTTTTATTTTTTTTGGCAAATAAAATTTAAAAAATTGACCATTGGACTATAGGATTTTGTTAGGCACATATAAGGGAATAAAAACTACAAAAATTGTAGACATTCCTTCTTTCATTCGGCTAGTTCAGCGATTTTATTTCGGCGGATTTCGAGATAATAGTGATTTTGGTAACTTTTTTAGCTTTTAGTTAATTTTTTTATTATTTTTTAACAAACCTCGTATGTTTTCTACCGAATTATTGCAGCATAATATAGAATACTTCAATTCCTTTAATAAGAGCGAAATTGAGACATGAAAAATTGACCCAATTAAAGGTCAAAGGTCAAATTTTAGAAGAATTTTAATTTTTAAAGATTAACAGATTTTTCGAGCGGATATTAATGAAACTGATTGATGTTATTTTAATATGTCTATAAATTAATAGTTTATTATTAAAATTCAGAACATTAACCCTTAAGTGCCGTTGGGGTCTATATGACCCTATGAAATAATATACTTATATTTTATCCATTAAATAAAAAAAACTATAGACCCCAACAGCACTTAAGGGTTAATTTTCTGAATTTTAATAATAAACAATTTACGTTTAATCATATTAAAACAACATCAAGGAGTTTCATTAATATCCGCTCAAAAAAATTGTTAATTTTTAAAAATTTAAATTCTTCCAAAATTTGACCTTTGACCTTTAATAGGGTCAATTTTTCATGTCTCAATTCCGCTCATATTAAAGGAATTGAAGTATTCTATATTATGCTGCAATAATTCGGTAGAAAACATATGAGGTTTGTTAAAAAATAATAAAAAAAATTAACTAAAAGCTAAAAAAGTTACCAAAATCACTATTATCTCGAAATCCGCCGAAATAAAATCGCTGAACTAGCCGAATGAAAAAAGGAATGTCTACAATTTTTGTAGTTTTTATTCCCTTATATGTCCTTAACAAAATCCTATAGTCCAATTGTCAATTTTTTAAATTTTATTTGCCAAAAAAAAATAAAAATTTGAAATTAGAGATTTGAAAACAGGGTTAAAAAATTAAGACCTTTTTACCATTTATTTAAAACAAGTTAGCATAACACAATATGAAAAATGCTTATCACCTTAGTACATTGGGACTGAAAGAATAAAAAAATGTTGCTATAGTAGATAATTTCAATCAATTTCAAAAATGGAACTCGAAATCTTTGATCAAGTGGTCTGCCACACTCTAGTTGCCTGGGGCAGTTGTAATAACTTGGCTGATTTTTAACCGATTTTAGTTTTTATTGCCTTATTACAAAGGTAATGTACTCCACATCACAATTCAGTAACCATTTGAATTCAAAGTTAACTTAAAGTGTCGAAAAAATCGAGAAAATGAGTAAAAAGTCCTTTTTTCCCTTGTAATTCGTTTTTCAAACTTCAGGTCGTTTCCGAGTCCACTTAAAGTTATCGGATTAACTCCAAATTTTATTTTTTTAAGTTCTTAGTATAAAGGAACAATAATTTGCCCAGTGCCAATCAATTAAAACATTTTAAATTTTTCCCTTACTGTTAAGAACACCCTTAGTGCCCCTAGAGATGTCGAATGTGTGACCGACCCCCAATATGTTTTTAACCCAAACATTTTCTTAGAATATACCTACCCTGTACATTTAACCCTTAAGGTGGTCCCCATATAATTTTTTTTTTAATGAAATCTGTTTCTGCCGCTCCATGCTAGCTCCTAGAGGATGAAATGTGAGATCAACTATCATTATTTCCCCCCCCCCCAACTTTTTTTTTTTCAACATTCGCACCCCGTATCTCCTCTAACTAAGGGGGCTCCCATAATGTCCTCTTTCATATGTTTTTCAACTTTTTTTAGCAACTGGAATTCTTTCACAAAAATTTTAATAAGTTAAAAAACGCGGTGCCTCTGCAAAAGTTTGGTGTGGAATATTTAAGCTAAAATACTATATTAAAATATCACTTAATAAAATTTGCTGGATCGCAACAAGAAATTTGTTGAAACTCTGTGTATATATTGAAAATACCCCAAATATGGAGCACTTTTTAAAAAAATATTAAAAATATTTGCAAAACATTTATCTAAAAAACATTAATGCAATTATGTAGCCAAATACCTGAAGTTGATGTTTCCATTTGAATAAAATTACTTTTAGAACGCTTAATAAGAATTATCAGCACCCAAAATATCTCAATTTTCAGTTTTAGTCCCAATTTATACAGGGCAATTTTAATTGCCGCAATTCTTAGTTTATAGGAGAGAGAGGTAAGAGGAATGGAAAGGGGAAAAACTTGCTCGTACTGGAAATTCGTTTTCTTTTTTCATTCGCAACTCTCACTCTATAGAGTATTTTCATATTCCTTTTTGGAATTGCCGAACAGAATTGCCAGTGTGTAAACATATACGGCAAGTTCAAACGAGAAAAACAAAAATTGCCGCAATTAAAATTGCCTGTTGTGAATTGGGACTTAGGCACGGCACGAAAAATTTTGAAAAATTATTTGACTTTGACAGCTCACAGTCGATAGAGTAATTTACTCAAAACAAAAGTTTTTGGCAATTAGTGATGTAGAATTAAATTACCTTTCACCCAGTACCACACACGAATGTGTAGGATAAAGTTCAGCTTTTGAATTAATCCTCACTTTTGGTACATTTCAACCCTCTGTGCAATGTTTTAAACAATACAAGTAAGAGTGTTAAATTCGGCTGTGCCGAATCTTTTATACCCTCCAACACGTTTAAAATTAAAAAAAAAAAAATCGCAGGGGCGTATGTTTTTTGGAGTTGGGGGGGGGGGGGGGGTCGTTGAAGTTGGGAGACACCTGTACCCCCGCTATATATGTTTTCAAATTATTTGTTTATGATATTTACGCTTCAATAATAAATTTGTCGTTATTTTTAATTAATTTCTATAACCACGCGCCCAAAGGGGAGCGGCCCTTTGGGCGCGTGGTCGAATTTTCTAACCCATTTGGTCCAAGCGCAGGTCTATGAACATAATATGGCATACAAATGTTACATTTGTTGAGCAAAAATTAAAAAAAAAAACTCGTAAAAATATCGTATTTTTCAGGGGTCGTTTTAGTTCTTCAAGGGTGAATTTTTTTCCCCTTGGTTCGATTTTGCCCATCTTCGAACTTAACCTTACCAGTAACATAAGAGATTCAGGGGTGTAGCTCTTTTGGTTTGAACTGCATCGTTATTTCTACAGACGGACGGACATCGCTAGAATGTCTTAGATTCTATCATGGATCAATATTATATATACTTTGTGGGGTCCCCGACCGATATTTCGATGTGATACACACGGAATGACAAAGTGAGTATACCCCCATACTGTGGTTGGAGGGTATAAAAAAAAATATTTTTTTGTTTTAAACAAAAAAAGTCTATTTTTTTCACTTTGTTCAGAGCTTTTCAATTTTCAAGTCAAAAAAGGTCCAACATTTTTGTGAGTTATATCGACCCTAAAACGCAGCTTTCCCGACCCCGATGTTTTCGAAATTAAAAAAAAAAAAAAAACAAATTTGCTCCACCCTAGTGTACATTGAGAAAAGTGTGAAAGAAAAATTACACTGTGCTGCAGTGAAAAAAAAAATACTTTTGATGTGACATACACTCAAAAAAAAAATATTGTAAAACTTACAAAAAAAATGGTTAAAATTAGCAAAAAAAACTGTAGTTTTGGACGTTGCAAAAATTTTGGTAATATTAGCAAAATCATTTTGCTAATCAAAAAATTAGGAAAAAAAAATGGTAAAATTACAAGAATACCATTTTATTTTTGTAAAAAATTAACCTTGTAAAATTATCAAAAAATATGGTAAAATTACCAAAAAAAAATGGTAAAATTGAAATAGATAAAAAAATTTGTAATTTGGTAAAAAAAACTGTTTTATTTAGTAATTTTTTTTTTCTCTGATTAGTAGTTGATTTAAAATTTGGTGAATATACTAAACATTTTTTTGCCTGTTTTTGAGCACCACGTTCTTTAAATATAGTAATAGCAGCATCAACTATTACTTCCATTGTTGGATGGTTTCTTCGGCTTGATGGCATCTTCTTTTGCCTTCTTCTCAGCAGCTGTAGTTGCAGTTACTGGACTTCCAACAACATCAAAATCCAAAATATTTTTTTTTTTCACTTAAACACTTTAAACAAAAAATTTAAAGAACAACACTTCACTTTTTTTATTTTTTTGCGTCATTTTTTTTAGCTTAAGTAGAACAAATGAGAATCGCGTAGTAGTCTACACAAGAAATTTCTTTCATTTTCAGGTAAAATTTGTAAAAAATTAACAATTTTTTTTCGAATTTTTAATTTTTTTCACATGTATTTAAAAAAAAAATAAAAAAAAACTTTTGGATATTAAAGATTAGATATCTAAGTATGTGTTAAAATTTTAAAAAAATAATTTTTCAAAATTATCAACTTTTTATTAACAATTTAGGTGACAATTTTTAAAAAAAATTCATATAAAATTAGCAAAAAATATGGTAAAATTAGCAAAAAATATGGTAAAAAATACTAAAAATTGTGTAGCCTATTTTTGAGCGCACATTCAGTTGATGGATGGCTACTTTGCTATGTTGTTGGCAGCATCATCTTTTGCCTTCTTCTTGGCAGCTGGACTTTTAACAGCAGCAGAATCTGCTTTTATTTTTTTTTACACTAGAACACTTTAAAAGTATTACCATTTCTTTAAGGAAAATACTAATATTTTTGCTAAAATTATAGTAAAATAAAAAAAAAACTAGCAAGAAAATATAGTAAAAGTACCAGAAAATTGTTGTATTTTACCAATAGTAAATTGCCAAAAAAATCTGTAAAAGTTAAATTTTTACAATTTTTTTTGCTAAAGTTTGGTTGAAGTAAATTACAACACCTTTTACTAATATTTTGACTAAGTTTTTTTTTTGAGTGTAGTATAGATTGTTGGTTTCGTGACGAAACTTTCGTCGAGTAGATGATCTACTGTAGATCACAAAAATGTCCATTAAACTTGCCAGACACCCTTAAATTTTAGAGTTCCCAGTTGGCAACGTCCTCGAGCCATCCTCAGTGACGGAGCCGTGACATGTCAGAGTCACTGCTGACATCCACAAGGACAGTTTCATAAAAATTTTCAAAATGTTCTCACTCAAAGTCAGCAGTAGTCAGGGCTGACACCTTCTGGGGACATGTCACCTAAGACTTCTTTGGGGAAATGTCTGACGTAGGTCATGCGAAAATACAAAAAAATTTCGTATTTCCTTTAGTTTTTACTTTTATCCATTTTCCTCTATAAATTATCTTTCTCATATTTAGAAAACACTTTTCGCCTTTTTTAGTCCCAACTGGATTTGAACCTGAAACCTCCAGTTTATTAGTCTCACACCTAACTAGTTGTTCCAAACTTTATTTTGAAAATTGTTTGTCTATTTATTACTTTTATTGTACTTGTTAGATTTTGATTTTATTTTAAATAAATCGATAATATTGCCACAGACTAATACAGACTCGACATAAGTGACAGGTGTCAAAAAAGTAGTTCCGAATCATATGGTTAATATTTTTAAATTATTCTACGAATTAGGTTAGAAAGAGAAAACTGATATAACGCGCCATAAGAAAAATGGATGACAGATCGGTTTTTGTTGTTTCACTCACTCCTAAGTCGTAGAAAGTGTTGCCATGTTAGCGTAAAACGGACTAAAAACCGCTGTGTTTTCTCCTAAAATCGCTTAGTTTTTCCCCATTTTTTCTTATAAAACTCTACTGTCGAGTCTGTATTTAGTCTGTGATATTGCCATATTTTTCTTGGAAATTGAAGAGTTGCCCAGATTTAAAATTCTTATTTAATATACTGCTATTCTGAAGACATTTCCTTTTAGACGTCTTAGAGAAATTGTCCACACTCTTAAAGCAAATATTCAGTGCTGACAATGTTAGGACATGTCATCAAGGATTACCTATGATTTGTCAGGACCTGAAGACATTTCCTCAAGGAATCACTGTGGAAATTTCCTCAGTGACACATTTTCCAACTGGGGAGTTTATCGATTTTTTTCTGCTATACAGTGACTAAAACATATAATGGTACAGGATAAATTTCACAGCAGTTCTTTAAAGGAAAAGTATGCTAAACCTGATTATTAGAGCATCCCTTTAAATTTAAATTTTCGAATTTCATGTCGTAATACCTGCCAAACGATGGCCACGTTATAGCTGATTGTGGGAAAATCTATGAAAAAAAATCGCAAGGTCATCTTCAGTCGGCAACCAGCGGTTAAAGTTAGAAAAAATTACGTATTTCGACCAAAATTCATGTTCGAATTTTTTGACCAAATCCGGCTCAAAAATTCGGAAATTTTGCGCACATTTTCGGACCAAAATCGTGTTTTTATATATTTTTAATATTTTTTAGATAACACACTTAAGATTTTCCAACTTTTGAGACCAATTTGGATAAAAAATAATTTTATGTTCAAAAATCAGCATCTATGGACCAAAATCGCGGTTTTGGAATTGTTTAAATATTTTTCCTATAAAGTGCGGCAAATTTCCGAATATTTGAGCCGGATTTGTTCAAAAGTTTCGGACATGAATTTTGGTCGAAATACGTACTTTTTTCCAACTTTGACCGCTAGTTGCCGACTGAAGATGACCTTGCAAACATTTTTAATAAATTTTCCCACAATCAAATCTAACGTGTCCATCGCTTGGCAGGTATTACGACATGAAATTCGGAAATTTAAATTTGACGGGACGCCCTACTGATTATCATCAATCGACAATTTTTTTTTTTAATTCTATATAGAAAATTTTCCAAGCTTTATTTTAAGCTTGATCGCGTCCAGATTGAGCAAATATTAAATGCGATACGAGGGTAGCGCTGGAAAAGGAAATTATTTATAGACATTTTTTAGAAAATTTTTAAAAAAACTTTAAGTCGATTTTTTTTAAAGTTCGAACATTAGAAATTTAAAAAATAGTCCAATAGTTTTTATTCAGTGATCAACTTATTTTTCCAACAACCCAAACAAAATTAAATTTTTTAAATACAGTAGAAGAAATCCGCCTTTTTTAACCTCCAATTCTTTTGACTACCAATTTTTTGAGATTTTTTTTTGCTGTAACTCAACAAATCGGAAGTTTCCGAAAGACATCTATTTAATAGAGTTTTGTATGGGCTATCGATTGGCATTAGAGATAAGCGCGTGAGTGCATTTTGACTCACGCTCACGAAACAAAAATATTACTCACGCAAGAAATTTTTTTTTCTGCTCACGTTCACGCACGCTCACGTGGGTAACTAAAATGTTCTTACTTGTTTTCTGATTCAGACAGCACAAAACAATCACGCAAACTCACGAGAAAAAAATACTCACGCACGCTTACGCACGAAACTATTTTTTCTAATCACGCGCACTACGACCACGTGAGTAAAAATAAATTTCACTCACCATCACGCTTGAATCATGAAAAATTCGTGCCACGCGCACATCTCTAATTGGCATTATTTGTTTTTGGAAAAAAATCATAACTGGTTCTGAATTTTTGATAAAAATAGATTTTTTTCACAACACGCCAGTTAAAATTATTTTAAAAACATTTTTAAATTAAAGTTCAACAAATTCTATACAAAATTTAAAATTTTCAGGGAGCAGTTATTTTTTGTTTTTGATAAAATTGACTTCAAAGATTAAACTCATTTTCTCGAATACAAAAATTAGCTGCTCTCTGAAATTTGAAATTTTGTATAGAACTAAATGAACTTTTATTTAAAAATCTTTTTAAGAAAATGCAAAAATTGCTCAATTTTACCATGTTTGACCACGCCTATATCGCCCATTTTCCGAAAAACTAAAACTTTTGTTCCGCTATTTGTGAGTTCCATATAGAGCAATAAGCTCTGTAAGTTTGACTTTGATCCAACATTTTTTTTTTCGTGGTACGTTTAAAATGAAAATATATTTAAATATTTTCATGAAATTTGAGAGATTTATGTGAATATCGGGAAGGTGGTTTGTATGGCGGCTACAAGAAGAACTAGTCAGATTTTTTTTAAATTCAGAATGGTGATTTGTGAATACAAAACACGTTTACTTGCAATTGATTAAAAATTCCGACCTGTATCGTGTTTACATCGTTTGCATGAACAGACAGACGGACATTGCTAAATCGACTCAAAAAGTGTACTGAGTATAATTTAAAGTGGGTCTAAGACCAACATTTCGTGTAGTTACATACATCAGCACATTTGGATTCAGGAAGGCAAAATCAATAAGAATCAGTTGGATATTTCTAGTGTCCGACCGAATATTCGGTTTCGGCCAAAAAGCACTATTCGGCCACTATTCGGCTTCGGCCACAATTTTGGCCGAATAGGCCGAATAACGAATAATTGTATATTATTTGTGCTCACGTATTGAAAAACACACTAAACTAACTTTGAATCACATTAGTAAGCCACAAAAACATTTTACTAAGTTTTTTTGCAACTAAAATCATTTTTTACATTCAAAAAAAATTTCGGTCGAAAAAAAATTACACCTGGGCCATTCCAGAAAATTTAGCTCAAATTTTAGTCATTTTTGGAAATGGTGTCTCAGATTAATTTGAACCTTGACACATAGATAGCCCTCATAAATATGATATATGTACCATATATCGTTTTTTTACATTTGGTGTATTTAACGAATTATGGCGGGTCAAAGATTGATTTTTTAAGCAAAAGTAAGAAAAATACATCACGTTTAAAGAGCTGTAACTTCTTAACCAATGACCCGATTTTCACAAATTTAGGCTCATGTGAAAGCTGGGGTTCTTCTTTTTACTTTATATTTTTAAAATAACGCAGTTTTTTTTACAGAAATGATGCGAAAATGCAAAAACATTTTTTCTTTTCGAATATTTAAAAAAACATATCTTCGATTTTTTTAAAAAAAATTCTGGTGAAAAATAACAATGTTTTGTATAACATATTCAAAATTCAGAGTGGGATCTCCATGGGATCAGAAAATATCATGTTTTAAGTACGAGGTTCTCATATTTTTCCCTTAGAAAATTTAAATTTCTAATGTTTTGAATGTTTTAAAAATTTTAATAGTATAATTTTCTTTGAAAATTTTAATTTTTATATTGAAGAAACATAAAATTTTAATTTTCTAAGGTAAAATTTAAGAACTTCGTACTAAAACCAGAATATTTTTTGATCCCATTGGGATCCCACTCTGAATTTTGGATATGTTGTACAAAACAGTATTGTTTATCACCAAACTTTTTTTAAAAAAAATTGAAGATGTGTTTTTTTAAATATTCGCAAAAAAAAAATGTTTTTGAATTTTTGCAACACTTCTGAAAAAAAACCGTATGCTTTTGAAAATATTTCCTAAAATAAGAAGAATTAAGCTTTCATATGTGCCATTACTTGTGATAATCGGATTACTAGTTAAAAAGTTAGAGCACGTTAAAAGTCATGTATTTTTCTGACTTTTGCTAAAAAAGTCGAACTTTGACCCGCGATAATTTGAAAACTACAGCAAATTTTGAAAATCCAAAAATGCAACATATCTCATATAAACGTGGATATCTATGAGCCAAATTCTCAGTGGCATCCAAAGGCATGTTTCCGAACAGTGGGGCGAAAATTATTGGAATTACCCACCTAAAATATATTTTTTACAAAAATGTCCAAAAAAAATTTTTTGCTTAAAATAAAATCATCAAAACATTCTCATGCATTTGAGTATAGTCGAGTTTTATTTTTTTCTTGTTTTTACTACATAAATATTATTTTTTTTTAATATTCGGCTTCGGCTTCGGCCAAAAAAGGTGTATTCGGTCGGGCACTAGATATTTCACTGGGAGGTTTTTGTTGTCGAAAAGTGTAATTATTTAGCAATAACTCGAAAACAGGATCAACTAGGATTTTCGTGTAAACAATTTTTAAAGTTCAAAATAAAGAGGAGTGAAACGCCATCCGCTGATTTTGTCACTATTTTAACACAACCTAAACTTGCTTGATGAAGAGTGGTGTGCTTAAAGGCCAGCCAACGATAAAATTTTCAAATGTGCTAGTGTATGTTGTAGGTCTCGTGGAAAAGATCACAAAAATGCCCATCAAACTTGCCAGACACCCTCAAATTCTAAAGTTATTGTCAAAAACCATTTTTTGGGACTTTTCTCACTGAACCACTTGTAATTTAGAAACTTTTTAACCAATTTTTAAACTGTTTTGGATAGACGAAGGATAGGACTTTCAATGTGTGTGAATTGGCCTATACACTCATAGAAATATCTTAGTAGAAAAATTAGTAAACCCATTGTAGATCAAGTTTTACAGAATAATGCCGTATTCAACAAAAATTAATGTTGATATCGTTGAATAATCAGTAAAGTTGAATCAACTATTTACAACTCTTATACAGAATTCAATAGATAAATCAAAATAGAAAAAACAACCCTGTTCGTTCATTTTTTTTTTTTTATTCTTAACGAGTGACGAGTGAGTTGGTAGCAATGTGAATCGTGTTTATCTCTTATAAAATTATTTTATGTGTTTGTTTTTTATAAAAATATTTAATATTATAAAAATAAATAAAAATAGGATCTGATTTGTAAATATTTGGTAAGTAAAAAAATACATTGATTACTTTATGTAATCATACTATATTAAAACTTTTTTGTTTTTTTTTTAAGGATTTTGTTTGGTATCATCAGAAAACTGGAGAATGGCTTATGGGTGCATAACATGAATAAACGAAGTGTGTGTAAAAATCTTTGTGAAAATCTTCAAATATTGCAGCTTAAAAAGTCGACGATAATACAAAAATATTGTGATTTATGCTTAATAAAAGAATATTAACAAATAACAACAAGTTTTTTACAATGATGGGTACCAATACCTTTTCGATACCAATACCCGTTAATACCAATTCAAATTGAAAACCAATACCAATTAAAAACCAATACCTTTATTTGTGCGATACCAATACCGATAAAAAACCAATACCGATTCCCGACTACCAATACCAATTAAAAACCAATACTTTTATTCTTCAAAACCAATACCAATAAAAAACCAATACCAATTCATTTTTTTTACTTTCGTATCGGTTTTGTTTGGGTTTTTTTGTATTCTTATTTTCGTTTGTTTTAATTATGACGTCAAACATTTTCTTTCCATCACATTATTAGATTTTACCTGACTAGCGAATTGCTAAAGATGTTCACAAAAAATGTTACATCGATCAGTAATCGTTTGTCATATAACAAAAAGGAGTTAGCTACTTGAATTTTAAAAGCCATAAAAACATAAAACAAATATTTTTTTGTCACGTTACGTGATTTTTATGACCCCTAATAAAAGTAGATCTTAAAAATGTAGACCTTTTCTGTGCTGAAATTTTTTCTTTTGCAAACATTGTTAATATTTGATATACATATGTTGAATGTCACTGCACTGTTCTTTGCGTTGTAAAAAAAAACTAATATCCTTTTTTTGGAAATCCCAAAATTTTAATCAAGCAGTCGTTACAAAATTATATGTTACAACACCTGAATAGTGTTGTAAATATATCGAGTATTTGGGCATTTAGTACTCAATACCATAGAAAAGATTAGAAGGTACGCAGTGTTGTATTTGATGTATTTTCCAATATGGTGGCAAAATGCTTGTTCTTCCTCATCTCACACGTATTTTATATCAAATCAGATTCTTTGTTTATAAAAAATAGAATTTGTGTTTTATTTAATTAAATTTATTATTTATTTTGCTTTATTCAACGTTTTTTTAAAGATAATACGCACTATTGATAGTTTAAAACCTTTTGTTTTTTTTCTTTGTTGTTGTTCTCCTTTATGTTGCATTGTTTTTATTAAACGTCAAAAGTTACATAATGTGCTGTCACTAATACTTATTCAAGCGAAATACGACTTTGTTACACTTCTATTTTTTTCTATGCTCAATACCGAACAATTTTACCGGTACTCAATACTTAAAAGTAGTTACTCAATACTTTCAGAGTTGTATTTTTCTTAGCAAAACGCTACAATTTGGTTCAAAAACACGAATTTTGCTAGAAAATACATACATTTTTTTTTATTTAAATCTGAAAATTTATTATATTAAAAAATCAATTTTAATCTATAAGTTTTAATTTTTTTTAATTAGCTTTTGTTTTTTTATACGCTCTGTAACGTAAATACAACGAAATTAAATGTTTTTTCTGAAAAAAAAAGTTAATTCTAAACAAAATTGAAAAAGTATTGAGTAGTATCGAGTAGAGATGGGCGCAGGTCACGTGATTTGCGTGATTCACGTGAATCACGCGTGAGTGTGAGTGATTTTCATTTCAATCACGTGATTGTGAGTGAGTGTGAGTTGAAAAAAAATCTGAGTGAGTGACTAGTGAGTGAGTCATTTATTTTTTGCGTGAG
The DNA here is from genome assembly GCA_963921195.1 of Pegoplata infirma. Taxonomy (NCBI): domain Eukaryota; kingdom Metazoa; phylum Arthropoda; class Insecta; order Diptera; family Anthomyiidae; genus Pegoplata; species Pegoplata infirma. The sequence continues at coordinate 98,310,477 of OY992538.1, read as the reverse complement.
TTTGCGTGGTTAGATTTTTTGATTTGCCCAATTTTTATTTAATTTTTTGTAAAAAAAAAAAATTTTGGATTTTTTTTTCTTTTTGGTAAGAAAATTTTACTGCGTGAGTAGATTTTGCGTGACTCACGCGTGAGCGTGATTGAATCCGGCGTGAGTCACGCGTGAGCGTCAGTAAGCTTTTTATTACTCACGTGAATGTGAGTGAGCGTGAGTAAAAAAAAAAATTGCGTGAATGATTAGTGAGTGATTCGATTATTTTTTGCTTGACGTTAGTGAGTGTGAGTCAAAATCCACTCACGCGCCCATCTCTAGTATCGAGTACTCAATTCAAAAGTATCGACAATTTACAACACTACACCAGAATCCAGAAAAAACTTTTTGTTTGTTTCATTAGAGGCACAGTCATATTATAAAATAATTTAAGAACGCGTAATGTGCGGTTTACACTTGCTATTTTTGAGAGTTTAAGGGCTACGTGTTTAAAAAAAATCTTTATTCTGTATCCATTACGTTTTTATTCTGTTACTGATGTTTTGTTAAACTACTTGTTTAAGGTCGTAAGTGTGAACCCCACATAAGACAAAAAAAATTACCCGTGTAATTGCAAAAATATCTAAAATCGAAAAAGAGGCCCCTGCACCATAACCCATTTCGATCACCTTTTTCTAAACAACATTTATGTATGAAAAGGAGGGATTTCAGGTATATTTTGTTACAAATGTTAAGTCTCATCTTTCTGCAATTAAAAAATATCTCCCCTTGACCACCGCAATTTATATTTGCATTAAATGCAATGTGCATCAGCACAAAAATTGTTTCAAGCATAAAAAGTTGAAATACAGGCTTTTCTGGAATAACGGAACATTAAACATTTTTTTGACAAGATTTTTGAGATCTGCCGTGCTATTTTTACTAAAAAAGTACCTTTTTCCAAAAAAGGAAAAATAAAATTGAATCTTAGTTTCATAAAATTTCCTTTTTTAATTTTTCTCAAAAGAAATAAAATTAAAACGCCTTAAAATATATATTGGTGTGAACCAAAAAATGGCAACACCTAACATTTGTGTCTAAAATATAGACCATGTCTGGCAATGTTTGCAAAAATAAGTACTTAGATCAGAATTGATGAAGGAGAGGAAGAAGAATAATGATTACTAAAAATAAGTTTGTTTACATATAATTACAATAACAATACTCTTCTGTTAGAAAAAAACAACAGCAACAACGACACTCGAATTGAAAAAATCTGATTTAGTTGATACTTGCTTAACAGCCTACTTGGCGTAGAGTGATTGTACGTTACAAGCAGTTAATAGCAAAGTATTACAGATGATGATGAGTTCAATCCTTGTCGGCTGCGATCTGTTAATAATTTTCACATATAGAGTTTTATTGACTATTAACTAAATAAACTTGACATTAAAAGTTTTTCTGAAGATTATTATAACTGGATAATATGAAACTAGTAAGAAACAAACCAGGATGTCTAAATTTTTAGAAAAATTAAAAATTTTTCTTTCACACTTTTCTCAATTCAAAACCATATACACTTTTGATTTAGTTGGCTTTAACTTCAACTTTAATTTTATCATTATTATTTAAAAAAAAAAAACGAAAAATAAGTTATTCTCGCATTGGTACGTACAGTGGACATAAATGGGGTAAAAACTGACCAATACAAGTTAGGTAATTTGTTACGCATTTGAGATTATCGAAAATCAAGGAAATTTTATTTTTCTCCTTCTTCTTTTTCCACAATGGAGCATTGTCAGGCTTAAAGGTACCTACAGTCGACGCAATATTAAGTACAATATGCAATTATATTGATCGTGTGTGGGTAAGATTGACGATTGTACAATGGTCAATCTAACCCACACACCATCAATATAATTGCATATTGTACATAATATTGAGTTGTCTGTAGGTACCTTAACTCTACAATTTTATCATTGACGGTATTCACATCAGAACTTTTTACTCTTGCAAATTGCTTAATGCAACATTTATTACAACAATAAAATATTTTGTGTTTTTATACCCTCCAACTACAGTATGGAGTCTTTTCGTGTATAACGCATTGAAATATTGGATACAAAATAATTTAAATAATGATAAAATTGTAATACTTTAGTGCACAAAGCAGAATAAAATTAACTTGTAAACATATACCGCGATGGGCAAGGAGTCCATCAAATCGCCCACCCCAAAAAACCACCCCTTTCAAATTTTTTTAATATTTTTACATATTGGAGGGTATACAAGATTCGGAACAGGCGAATTTAACACTTACTTGTTTTATATCCCATGTGTTTGTCGTAAATTTTTCATTTCGCACTTTGCAAGAGTAAACGTTTCTGCGTTTTTTTTTTTATTATTTTAGAATGTATTCTAAAGACTATTGCAATAGGAATCTTCTCCAAAAAATTTTACTGGGTTATTAAGTTTTCGGAAGGCGATTTTTTAATACCCAATCAGAACAAAATATAGAAAAACAAAAATAATAAAACAAACAATCAGAAAAAATAAACACCCAAAAACAATGACTACTGCGACTCAAAATTTTAAATATAAAGTCGATTGTTAAAATTATATTTTAAAAGTCGATTTTATCGATTTTTTGAGGACTTGTGGTGAGGCTGTTTAAATTTTAATTTGGATATAACAACTAAATTAATAATACAACAAATGCTATTTACATCATTAATAAGAGGTTCAAATTAGAGATGGGCGCGTGATTGATTTATGACTCACGCTCGCTCACGAGAGGAATTTTTTAATCACGCACACTCATTCACGAGCATATTTTTTCTGCTCACACACACTCACAATCACGTGAGTAAATTTAATACAACTCACACTCACGTGCTCTCGCACAAGCTTCACTCACACTCACGTTGACTCACAGCCACGAAACCCTTATTTTACAAAAAAAAATTAAAAACTAAAATTGAAAAAATCTTAGAAAATTTAAGCAAAATTTAAAGTTCAGCATAATTTTACAATTTTTCGGACAAAATCTTAAGTTTAGCCAAATTTTAACGATTTTTTGTTGGTTTTCTGGTACAAAGGGAAATATGAAGAGAAAATAAATCACGCAAACTCACGCAAAAAAATCGACTCACGCAAAAATCTTGCTCACGCACACTCACTCACGCAATTTTTCCCCTACTCACAATCACGTGAGCAAAATTGAATTCAGTCACACTCATGCGTGAATCACGGTCTAATCTGCTCATATGCCCATCTCTAGTTGCCTATCAATTTTTTTTTAAAGAAAAAATCAAGGATGGGTACCAATTCGATAAAAGTATTGGTATTGGTATTGGTTTTTAAAATTATATTAGTATTGGTATAGGTATTGGTTTTCATTTTTTGTTGAATTGGTATAGGTTTCGGTATTGGTTTTGAATTATTTAGGTATTGGGTATTGGTATTGGTTTTTGCCTCGAATCGGTATCGGTTTTTAATAAGTATTGGTATTTATCTTATATCGGTTTTGGAATTTGTATGCAAAAGGTTTTGTCGTTAATATTAATTAATTTAACGTACGTCGTCCTTCTGTCCGCCCCACAGTGGAGAAAAATATACGTTTATGTGCCATTTTTAACCGAGTTTAGTATTGATTTTAAGCCATCGATCGAACATGGTGGATTTTTGAATAATGATTTATTTTTTATGTTTCTTATATTAAGTAGAGATGGGCTCATGAGCAGATTAGAACATGATTCACGTGATTCACGCGTGAGTGTGACTGAATTCAATTTTATTCACGTGATTGTAAGTGAGAGTGGAGAAAAAAAATTGCGTGAGTGAGCGTGCGTGAGTAAGATTTTTGCGTGAGTGAGTGTGCGTGAGTCGATTTTTTTGCGTGAGTTTGCGTGATTTATTATCTCTTCATATTTCCTTACGTACCAAAAATTGTACAAAAAAATTTTAAAATTTGGCTTAACTTTAGATTTCATCCCGAAAAAAGCAAAAAAAAAATTGTAAAATTTCTCTGAACTTAAAATTTTGCTTAAAATTTTGAAAGATTTTTCAAAATTTTAGTTTTTTGAATTTTTTTTTGTATAAATAAGAGTTTTGTGAGTGTGAGCCAACATAAGTGTGAGCGAAGCTTACGTGAGTGCACGTGAGTGTGAGTTGCGTTAAATTTACTCACTTGATTGTGAGTGAGTGTGAGTAGAAAAAATATGCTCGTGAGTGAGTGTGCGTGATTCAAAAATTCCTGTCGTGAGCGTGAGTGAGTCAAAAATCACTCACGCGCCCATCTCTAATATTAAGGACATTTTTCAGTATTTTTTCTTAAAAAAAAAATTAATAGGCAAGGGTATTTGAACCCCTTACTTATCAATTATGTAAATAGCATTTGTTATATTATTAATTTAGTTTTTATAACCAAATTAAAATTCAAACAGCCTCACCACAAGTCCTCAAAAAATCGATAAAATCGACTTTTAAAATATATTTTTAATAATCGACTTTATATTTAGTAGTAAAATTTTAAGTCGCAGTCATTGTTTTTGGGTGTTTATTTTTTTCTGATTGGTTGTTTTTTTTTTGTGGGTGGGTCGGTAGTGGCAATTAAAGGGGGGGGGGGGGGAATTTTCTCTCTAATATGTGTTTAAAAATTCATTCTTATGCTTTTTGCACTAAAGAAATGAAAGTTTATCATAATTAAAAAAAATTATTCTACGCCCATAAAAGGGGGCGGACCGAAAAAAAAAAAATTCTAATTCTCAAGTTCCAAATGCAGGACTTTGATCTTCTTGTAGCATAAAAATGTTGCATTTGTTAAACAAAAACACAAAAAATCATGTAAAAAATTATGTTTTTTAGAGGTTGGTTTAGTTCTTCAAGGGGGAACTTTTTTCCTCCTGGTCCGATTTTGCTCATTTACGAATTTAACCCGCCTAGGAATATAAGACATATTTGTGCGTGTTAACTACAGACGGATGGACGTTAGAATGTCTTAGAATCGATCACTGATCATAAATATACATACTTTATGGGTCCTAGACCGATATTTTGATGCGTTACACACGGAATGCAAAAGTGAGTATACCCCCATACTGTAGTTGGAGGGTATTAAAATTAAAAGCCTAAAATAATAAAATGCAAAGTTTTCGTTGTTTCTTTAAACAAATTCTGTGCTGATGAGCATTGCATTTAATGCACCTATAAATTGCGGTGGCCAAGGGGAGATATTTATACCCTACACCACACTGTGGTACAGGGTATAATGAGTTTGTGCTGATGTTTGTAACTACCCGAAATATTGGTCCTAGACCCACCTTTAAGTATACCGATCGACTCAGAATCACTTTTTGAGTCGATTTAGCGATGTCCGTCCGTCCGTCTGTCTCTCCATGTAAACGGTGTAAACACGATACAGGTCGCAATTTTTAATCAATTGACTTGAAATTTGAAACTTAAGTCTCTCTTGTCCCAAGGACGAAGCCTATTGAAATTGGAAAAAATCGGTCCATATTTAGACCTAGCCCCCATACAAAGGTCCTCTTTAGTTTTGGCTCAAATGACTCTAATAACCGTATTATAGAAGGTATCGCTTTGAAATTTGGATGGTAAACATGTTTTGTCTTCACATATCATCATTCCGAATTTCAAAGAAATCGGACCAGTTCTTCTTGTAGCCCCCATACAAACCACCTTCCCGATTTTCACATAAATGTCTCAAATTTCATGAAAATAGAAAATATTTAATTAAAATTTTGTTTGTGTATGTTAAACGCGTACATAAATAACCTTATCAAACCTGATAATCATCGGACCAGTTTTGGACTCAGGCCCCTTGTGAAAATTTCGCCCGATATTTAGTTAAAGCGGTTTATTGTCAACAAATAGAAGCCTATTTCACTCAAATTTGATTTGTGAGTGTTTTCTTCACTTATTAAAGGTTTTACAACATATAGATCTAATCGATCCATGGGACCCATTTTCCGGGAAACCTTGGTGTAGGGTATTATATGGTCGGTCTTGACCGACTATAATTTTCTGTCTTGTTTTTATTTGCGGAAAGTTGAGACTTAACATTCGTTACAAAATATACCTGAAATTCATCCTTTTCATAGATAAATATTTTTTTAAAAAGGTGATCGAAATAGGTTATCGTGGGGGCCCCTTTTTCGATTTTATATCTTTTCGTAATTGCTATTACACGAGTAATTGTTTTCTTATATGGGGTTCAAACTTACGACTTTTTTTATCAAAACATCAGTAATACCATATTCGCATTCATTTAAACTAGTTTAATTATGTGTCTTCCCCATATAATTTTAAACACTTTATCTGTCAAAATAAAACGGTGGTTTATTTTGACGTTTAAATTGTATGGGGAAAACCAATAATTAAACTGCCCAGGCAGAAAAATACGAACGGGAGAGCGCTGGCAAAGTACCTTTTATGGTCGCTTGTGTGCTGGGTAGTCTCCCAGCGTCCAAAATGATAACCACGGTAAACGGTAACTACCCGAAATTATAGTCCTAGATTAACCTTTCAGCAAAAGTCCCGAAAAAAAGTGTTGTATTGAACCGAAACGTGTTGTTTTCCAAAGGGATAGACCCAGTGGCATTTCACATGTGATGTATCCGGAGTTTAAGACACTTCCTCACAAAAGAAACGTGTTTTTATATAAAAGGTGTCAAGTTTGTGATAGGCATTGTGTCTAAGTGACATATCACGAGAGCTTTCAAAGACCAATAACTAATACTGCAGGGAAATGAAAAATATTCCAATTGCTATGAAAATTAATAAATTTTAATTACAAATTATACTTTGAACGGATTTAAAAAGAAAACATTGGCAAAGCGCTTGGAAAGCACTTTTTTCATACTACCTTATACACTAAAAATAAAGTGCTTTGCCAAGACTTTTTTTGTGGAACGGTTGGCAGTTTCTGCCTGGGTAGTTAAAAATGAATGCGAACATCGTTTTGCAGAATAAAAACGTAATGGAAACAGAACACAGATTTTTTTAAAAACGTAGCCCTTAAACTCTCAAAAATAGCAAGTGTGAACCGCACACTAAAATAAAATATATTCTTATATAATATGACTGTGCCCGGCACAGTGTGCCTCTAATAAAACAAAAAAAAAATTTTGGATTCTGGTGTTGTGACATAAAATTTTGTAACGACTGCTTGATTGGAATTCCCAAAAAAGGACATTAATATTTTTTTTTACAACCCAAAGAACAGTGCAGTGACATTTAATGTATATCAAATATAAACAATGTTTGCAAAAGAAAAAATTTCATCACAGAAAAGGTCTAAATTTTTTAAGATCTACTTTTATTAGGGGTCATAAAAATCAAATTTGGTTAAAAAGAAGTAAAAAAAATATATATTTTTTTATGTTTTTATGGCTTTTTTTATTCAAGTAGCTAACTCCTTTTTGTTATATGACATTGCATGCAAACGATTACTGATCGATGTAACATCTTTTGTGAACATCTTTAGCAATTCGTTAGTCAGGTAAAACCTAATACCAATTATCAATTTTAAAAATTTATCACAGAAAAGGTCTAAATTTTTTAAGATCTACTTTTATTAGGGGTCATAACAATTAAATTGGGTTAAAAATAAGGATATGGTACGTGACACAAAAAAAATGGTTTTATGTTTTTATGGCTTTTAAAATTCAAGTACCTACTCCTTTTTGTTATGTGACATTGCATGCAAACGATTACTGATCGATGCTACATCTTTTGTGAACATCTTTAGCAATTCGTTAGTCAGGTAAATTCCAATAATGTGATGGAAAGAAAATGTTTGAATTCATAATTAAAATAAACGAAAATAAGAATACAAAAAACCGAAACAAAACCGATACGAAAGTAGAAAAAAATGAATTGGTATTGGTTTTTAATTGGTATTGGTTTTGAAGAATAAAAGTATTGGTTTTTAATTGGTATTGGTAGTGGGGAATCGATATTGGTTTTTTATCGGTATTGGTATCGCACAAATAAAGGTATTGGTTTTTAATTGGTATTGGTTTTCAATTTGAATTGGTATTAACGGGTATTGGTATCGAAAAGGTATTGGTACCCATCATTGGAAAAAATACTAAAAAATGTCCTTAATACTAGAAAAATAAATCATTCTTTAAAAATCCACCGTCCCCGATCGATGGCTAAGAAACAAAAAAAAATATAAAAACTAAACTCGGTTAAAAATTGGACATAAGCACATATTTTTCTGCACTGTGGGGCGCGCCCCACAGAAGGACGACGTACGTTAAATTAATTAATATTAACGACAAAACCTTTTGCATACAAATACCAAAACCGATATAAGATAAATACTTATTAAAAACCGATACCGATTCGAGGCTAAAACCAATACCAATACCCAATACCTAAATAATTCAAAACCAATACCGAAACCTATACCAATTCAACAAAAAATGAAAACCAATACCTATACCAATACTAATATAATTTTAAAAACCAATACCAATACCAATACTTTTATCGAATTGGTACCCATCCTTGGTTTTTTATTAATAAAATTTCTTATATTAACAAAAATATAAGTTGAATTTACAAAAAATAAGAGTTGATTTACAAAAAAACGAGTTGATCAACTTTTACAAAAACTGACAAAAATTTTTATTGAAATCAACATAAATATTTGTAGGGTCAAAATCAACAATGATTTTTGTTGAATTTACAGCGATTTTCTTTGGGAATACAATGATTTTTGGTTGAGTGTACATTAGAGTGTCCCTTATTTTGGAAATGTTGGAAATCTTGAGACGGTACCCGCTCATTTTTTTCCTTTTGACTTAAAAATAACTCAGGAAAAATTTTACGCCCCTAGGACCACGCCTTCCCTACGCGACGGGCCCTTAAAGAGCGGGGCCTAAAAAATCATTTTTCCATACAAACCAAAAAATTTTTTTTTTGATTTTTAATTTTTTTGTTATTATTTATTATATTACTTGGTTTGCTTATTCACAACAAAAAATTTGATTTTGGTGGGATAAGTCTTTCAGCGCTAAAAAATTTTTCGCAAAAAAAAATTTTGAGCCGCCGGGGTCCTACAGTAAAAAATTTTTAAAAAATATTTTTTTTTAGTTTTGACCAGCAACGGTTTTAGCTGCTATGTTGCTTTAAATGATATATATTCATAAAAAATATTTTTTGTATCTGTGACATCTTAATCGTGTTCTAAAAAAGGGTAAAAAATGCATTGATGATTTTTTTCGATACACGATAAAAATGTCACAAATATGAATAATATTTTTTTTGGAATATATATCATTAAAAACAACATAAAAACTAAAACCATTGCTTTTCAAAACTAAAAAAAAATATTTTTTAAAAATTTTTTACCGTAGGATTCCTACGGCTCAAAATTTTTTTTTTCGAAAAAGATAAAGATGTCACAGATATGAATAATTTTTTTTTTGGAATATATATCATTTAAAGCAACATAGCAGCTAAAACCGTTGCTGGTCAAAACTAAAAAAAAAATATTTTTTAAAAATTTTTTACTGTAGGACCCCGGACGCCCAAATTTTTTTTTTGCGAAAAATTTTTTAGCGCTGAAAGACTTATCCCTCCAAAATCAAATTTTTTGTCGTGAATAAGCAAACCAAGTAATATAATAATTAATAACAAAAAAATTAAAAATCAAAAAAAATTTTTTTGGTTTGTATGGAAAAATGATTTTTTAGGCCCCGCTCTTTAAGGCCCCGTCGCGTAGGGAAGGCGTGGTCCTAGGGGCGTAAAATTTTTCCTGAGTTATTTTTAAGTCAAAAGGAAAAAAATGAGCGGGTACCGTCTCAAGATTTCCAACATTTCCAAAATAAGGGACACTCTAGTGTACATATAAGAAAAATATCGAGACCTTAGGACAACAAGGTTCTATTTGCTTAAAGAAATAGGCACAAATAGAACCTTGTTGTCCTAAGGTCGCGATATTTATTGATTTTTCAATAATATTAAATTTTTTGTAATATTTTGAAACTTTTTCGAGTCTATCGAATTTTTTCTGCTATAGTTCGTAAAACATTCTTCATATTTATAAAACTATTCTTAAAGAAAATTTAATTGTGAATACGATGAGCTTTATTCCAAACAAAAATTTACAGAGTTGTGTTAATTTTTATAAAAAAAATAAGATTTTGTATAAAAACGCCGTTTGGATAACCCAGGCAAAAAGAAAAGCATCAAAAGAGGTCGCGTACTATAATTTTAAAGATTTTCGGCGCGCTGAATCTGAATTTGACCATGAAGACACTCTATCGGATTAGGTTTTTAATATAACAAGATATGTTAACTATCTCAAAAACCTGACGCGATAAAGCAATGTTAAGGCCAATTCGGATTCGGCGCACCAAAAATCTTTAAAAACATTATACATGACCTTTTATGAAGATTTTTTTGCCTGGGTAATCCAAACATCGATTTCCAGCAAAATCTTAATTTTCTTGTTTAGAAAAAATTATCACAACTCTGTCTTAAGAATTCAATTGTCAGAATAAAATTTTCTTTAAGAACACTGTGTAACTGTGTCACACCAAAAGATTGTTTTTCACTGTAGCACAGTTGTCAAGGTGTAAAACATGTTTAATACAATAACTAATACATGTATAATGTAAAAAGAAAATGGTTTTTTCCCTCTTAAATGTTTTAACTATCTAAATAATACTAGTGATTTTCAAATTGTGGGACATTAATAAAACAAAACATTAGTAGTATATTTTTTGAGGAGTATCGTCGGTATATGTATGTAACTTTTATTTGTTAAATAAGTAATGTTTTTACTTAGTATAAACTAAATGTTTTTTCTTATTATTTAAAAAAAATATTGATGTTTAACATTTAAAAAAATAACGACAAAAAATATTTAACAGTTTAAAAACTGTCATTTAAACTAAAGTGGATTTACAGTAATAGTATAATCTAATTCATTGTTAGGTCACAAAAAATACATAAATTTACTAAAGAAAATAACACATAAATATTTTTTTAATTATATAAAAAAAAATTTTTTTTTTTTTAAATAAACATTAAATTCATTAGATATACAAAAACCTTTTAATTATAAATACATAATAACTTTAGACATTTGTTAACACAAATTAGTTCTGGTTCATTGTAAAGTTCTTTGGCAATAACTCCAGAACACTAGTGCATAATACTCGAAATGGTGGACTCAATGGTCTGGTGGCATACAATGGAAAATCTTTTTTGGCAGCAAATTCAGCTAAAAATTGACGACAAACTCCACATGGGGTAGTAAAGGCACCTTCTTGTAGGGCAACAACTGCACAAGCAACAAAATCACGTTTACCTTCACTATATTTATATGATAATAAAAAAATAAATATCACTGTGTGACGGTGAAAAAGTAACCTGGGTTTTGACCATCAATTTTATATAATTCGGGCATGCTGATTCCAATGGTCCAAGCCATTTTGAAATCTAAGGTACAGTTTTTTCGCAAAACGTCTTTAAAGTTTTTCACGTCCCCGTGAAGTTTTTTGAATAAAAAATATTTTGTGTGCGAATAAGTCAGTCGTTTATAGTTGAAATTAAAGGATTATATCTGTAACTACATTTTAACTACAAATTTCACTACTAAAAGTTTAAAACTTTAACAGTGTTTCGCGTTTTATCCCATTTTTTCTCATTTTTTAGCATTTTCGCGATTTTAAATGCCTAAATAAATTCCGACCTAAACAACCGTTTCAGCTTAGTATATTTGCACCAAAGGAAATATATTCCCATTAAAATATTTTTCATTTATCAATCGCATAGCACTAAAATTGCGCGATTTGTCAAAATTTCTCTATGACAGCATCACTTTCCAACAGGACCACAAGGTCCAGATTTTGATATATTGTGTAAAAACCTGAAAAAAGTATTTGTGCCAAATTTCAAACAAAAATGTTTTCATCTTAAAAAGTTTTAATAAAAAAACATTTATTTCGCCCTACTAAATTATATTAAACAAGTGTTTTATTTAAATTAGTAGTATTTAGTACAATGTTTTCCTTTTGTTTTTGTAATTAAAATTTAATAATTTAATTTAGTAAGGTGAAATAAAAGTTTTTCTACAATAACTTTTGAAGTTGAAAACATTTTTGTTTGAAATTTGACACAATTACTTTTTTGAGGATTTAACATAATATGTCAAAAGCTGGACCTTGTGGTCATCTTGGAAAGTGATGCAGTCATAGAGAGATTTTGACTAATCCCTCATTTTTGGAGTGATGCGCTTGATAGTTGAAACGTATTTTCATAGAAATATATCCCATTTGGTACATTTAAACTAATCTGAAGCGGTTGTTTAGGTCGGTATTTACTTAAGCATTTAAAATCGCGAAAATGCTAAAAAATTGGAAAAACGGGATAAAACGCGAAATATCACTTGAATTTCAAACATTTGATAGCGGATATGGTACTTAAAATTTAGCTACAGTTACAGTCCTTCAATTTCAATTGCAAAAGAGGGACTTTTTTGCATACAAAAACTTTTTTATTTCAAAAAGTTCACGGGGACGTGAAAATCTTTGAAGACATTTCGCGAAAAAACTGTACCTTAGATTTAAAAATGGTTTGCACCATTGGATTCAGCATGTCCGAAATATATAAAATTGATGGTCAAATGTCAGGTTACTTTTAACATCCAAGATTTTGTCACGCTGTGTATTAATTAAATATGTATTCTTTAGTTTAATTGTTTAAACAAAAGTAACGGATAACAAAATACTTTCTGCCTTTTTAAAAAAAAAAAAATTAAAACCTGCAGAATCTGAGAATTTCTCTCTAACATGGGAAGTCTCCCTAGTGTCACCCGCGGATCTTTATGGAATTGGTTTTATTTTGTAGAGTAGAAAAAATAAAGGGACACGTATTTTTTTTAGCGGCCCAAATTCATATTTAGGGGGTAAAAAGGAGGGGGGAAGACAAGGCCATTTTTCAGTTTTTTTGGTTTATCTCCTATATTATGCAAATAAACCTAGTCATGTCACATACCAAATGAAAGGTCTTTGGAAAACCTATCTACGTGTGCTAAGAACGTGTCCAAACATGCACAACTTTTTGTCATATTGAGTAAAATACCAAAATTTTAGGACATTTTTGTTAATAAGTCGAAAAATATTAACTTCTTTGGCCCGTTGTTGGCACCAAGAGATAGGTATTTTTAATACTTTTAATTTGATACCTCACATGCCTATATTAATTTTGTTTAAATTGGCGTAAATCGTAAAAAACTGAAAAAAGTCAATTTCCCCCATACAAATCGACTCCCCTAAAAATGAGTTTGGGACGCTAAAAAAAAATACGTGTCGAATTAATTTTCGTTTTTAACAACATATCCAAAATGAAGATCGGAGGGTGACACCAGGGAGATTTCCCTTGTAAGACAATTTTCGTATAAAAAATTCTGAGATTCTTAGACATTTTTCCTATTAAATAATTCTTAGATTTTCAAACAATTTTCCTACAGAAAAATTCTCAGATTCTGAGACATTTTTCCTTTAGAAAAGTGCTCAGATTCTGAATTTTCTATAAAAAAATTTCGTATTCTGAGAAATTTTTTTTGTAAAAAAATTGTCAGATTTTCAGACATTTATAGAAAAATTCTCAGATTCTGAGACATTTTTCTCATATTCTGAGAAATTTTTTCTATTGAAAAATTCTCAGGTTCTGAAACATTTTTTCTATAGAAAAATTCTAAGGTATTTAAATAAATTTTTCTATACGAAAAATTCTCAGGTTCTGAGACATTTTTCATATAGAAAAATTCTCAGATTCTCAGACATTTTTTTATAGAAAAATTCTCAGATTCTGAGACATTTTTTTTATAGAAAAATTCTCAGATTTTGGGAACTTTTTTCTATAGAAAATTCTCAGGTTTTGAGTCATTTTTCAGATTCTGAGACATTTTTACTATAGAAAAATTCTCAGATTCTGAGACTTTTTTTCTACAGAAAAATTGTCAGATTCGGAGACATTTTTTCTATAGAAAAATTCACAGATTCTGAGACATTTTTTCTAAAGAAAAATTCTCAAATTTTGAGACATTTTTTCTATAGAAAAATTCTCAGATTTTGGGACCTCTATAGAAAATTCTCAGGTTTTGAATTATTTTTCGTATAGAAAATTCTCAGATTCTGAGACATTTTTTCTATAGAAAAATTGTCATATTCTTAAAAAAAATTTCTATAGAAAAATTTTTCTGGAAATTTTGTCAGACAATTTTTCCCATTTTCCCTGCAGAAAAACTTTCCGAGACTTTTTCTGTTATAAGCCAACTTACCTTATAGCTTTTGCAGCAGCTGTACGCTCAGCGCATATACCAGCCGTATATGCACCATTTTCTATGTTACAACCAGTAAAAATAGTACCATCAGCGGTACGTAATGCAGCTCCGACAGCAAAATTACTATATGGACAATAGGCATTTTTGCGAGCTTCCACAGCAGCCATAATTAGTTCCTGAACTGAGGCGTCTATGATGAAATAAAATTAAGTTAATATTAGGTATAGAAATTTAGTTCTCTCTCTTAATATCAAATGACCAAATACTTACCCAATGTTTCAAATTCTCGAATACTTGTTTCATCCTTGGTACCATTTATATAATATTCTGACGACATTTTTTTTATATAAATTAATAAACTTGATAATTTGTAATGATATTTATTAAAATTAAATGAATTTTGTTGTTAAATAATGTGTTTGTGGCACTTTAGGCTTAATAAAAAAACTTGAATTACTATTCGATTATAGTTTTATAGGTCTTCTCTTTTAATACAGACGACGACAGACGTAAAGAATTAAACGAACATATGTTTTTGTATTGTATTTTGTTGTTGTTATTATTTTCTTTAAAAAAAAAGATATGAGTTGCTCTAATAGTACTCACTAACCTTTCATTAAACTAGTAGGTAGTAAATTTATTTTCTCTAATTCAATACTAATGTACACAGTTGTATAAAATAGTAGTTTTTTGCATATAACGGAAAAGTTTAAAAAAAATAAATAACTTTCACTTTAATTTAAAAATTGGTTAACAAAGCGTCCACAACTGATAAAAATTCTTAACAATAACGTCAAAATTGATATAACGCCAAAATATATACATCAATAATTGCTTGCCAATTTGTCTGAGCAACTATTCTGGCAATTAAACATCAAAATTGTAAGCTATCTTTTTTTGGAAGTCATCAAAATGACGAAAAGTGTTTTATTTTGTTTATTTTGCCGACGTTATTCGTTATTTCTACCAAAAAAAAATCAGGTGGAAACCTGGTGTAAAAATACAATAAAAATTGCGTGTCAATTTGTCTGAGCAACTATTGCTGGAAATTAAATTTAATATTTGTTTAAAATTTCTGAACTTTAAACAAATATTAAAAGAAAATTAAATCGTTTTTAAGAAATCCACATTGACAGATCGATGTGGAATTTTATAAGCTAAAATTGAAACAAAAAAAGCTAAAATCGGTTAAAAATTACGACCTGTAGGCAAAATTGGACAAAAAAAAGTAAATTTTTGCCCACTGTGAAGTCTTAATTTTCTTTTTTAGAAAAATTATCACAACTCTGGCAATTACACTGTGCTACAAAAAATTCAAAATCGAATATACCTTAAAAATGAGGTAGTATAGACAAATTTTAAAGTTATTGTCAAAAAACGATTTTTTGGGATTTTTCTTACTAAACCACGTGTAACTTAAACATTTTTCAACCGATTTTCAATTTTTCAACTGTTTTGGATAGAAGAAGGATAGGGCTTTTTATGTGTGTGAATTGGTCCATACATATAAAAAAGATATGTATTGATTTTTTCAACAATATCTAATTTTTTGTTATTTTTTGAAAAATTTTTTGAGTTCATCGATTTTTTTCTGCTATAGTTCGTTTAACAACATTTATATTTATAAACGTATTCTTAAAGAAAATTTAATTGTGAATACGATGAGCTTTATGCCGAAAAAATCGGATAACAATTGACAGAGTTGTGATAATTTTTCTAAAAAAGAATATTAAGATTTTGCTTGAAATTGCCGTTCGGATAACACAGGCAAAAAAAATAAAGGAACATACTAAGTATCATGATTTTAAAGGTTTTTGGCCTCCTAAATTCGAATTTGACCTTGAAATTGCGCTATCTTATTAAGTTTTTGATATATAAATTTATGTTAAATATCTCATAAACCTGACGAGATAGAGCAATTTAAAGACCAGATTCGGATTCAGCGCGCCAAAAACCTTTAAATTGTACATAAACTCTTATGATAAATTTATTTTATTTGCCTGGGATATCTGAGCGGCGATTTCCTGCAAAATCTTAATTTTCTTTTTTAGAAAAATTATCACAACTCTGCCAATTGTTATCCGATTTCTTCAGGATAAAGCTTATCGAATTCAGAATTAAATTTTCTTTAAAATTACGTTTATAAATATAAAGGTTGTTAAACGAACTATAGCAGAAAAAAATTGATAAACTCAAAAAATTCTAAAAAAAATAACAAAAAAATAGATTTTATTACAAAAATCAATAAACATCTTTCTTATATGTATAGACCAATTCACACACATGGAAAGCCCCATCCTTCTTCTGTCAAAAACAGTTAAAAAATTTAAAATCGGTTGAAAATTTTCTGAATTACACAAGGTTTAGTGAGAAAAGTCCCAAAAAAACGTTATTTGACAATAACTCTAAAATTTGAGGGTGTCTGGCAAGTTTAATGGGCATTTTTGTGATCTACTCGACAAGACCAACAACATATACTATGTCACATCAGAAGTATTTTTTCACTGTAGCACAGTGTTATTATTAGATTTTTTCGAGATAAAGCCCATAATATTCAGAAATAAATTTTCTTTAAGAATGAATTTATAAATATAAAGGTTATTGAACGAACAATAGCAGAAAAAAATCGATTAACTCGAAAAAGTTTCAAAATATAACAAATAAATTTAGTTATTATCATAGAAAAAAATAGAAGTGTAACAGAGTCGTATTTCGCTTGAATAAGTATTGGTGACAGCACATTATGTAACTTTTGACGTTTAATAAAAACAATGCAACATAAAGGAGAACAACAACAAAGAAAACAACAAAAGAAAAAACAAAATGTTTTAAAATATCAATAGTGCGTATTATCTTTAAAAAAACGTTGAATAAAGCAAAATAAATAATAAATTTAATTAAATGAAAGACAAATTCCATTTTTTATAAACAAATAATCTAATTTGATATTAAATACGTGTGAGATGAGGAAGAACAAGCAATTTGCCACCATATTGGAAAATACATCAAATACAACACTGCGTACCTTCTAATCTTTTCTATGGTTATTATTGATCAAATCTGTACATTAGCATGTCCCGAAATCAGGAAATTTTGGAATTTCTTTAGGGCATACCCCCAGAACGATGCTTATTGAAGAGCTGATTACGGGAAAAATAATTAAAAAATTGTTGGAGGTCATCTTCAGGGCGCAACCAGCGCTTAAAGTTTTCATCCGTGGTGCATTGAGTCAAAAAAAATATTTTTTTTTATTTTTAAAATTGGTACCAAAAGTTTCGTTAGGTAGAGTACATTCAGGAAAAAATATTTATAAAGTTTTCGTGGAGCAATTTTGGTACACCGCAACGTTTTGAAACTTCAAAGATGCTTAATTTATTAAATATTTTTTTAAGTTTTTGTAAAAAACAGCTATTTATACAAAGGCTTGAACATAAACTCCGTTTTATACAAAATCTTAAAAGAACTCTTCAAAACTCCGGATTTTACAAAAACTTAAAAAAATATATAATAAATTACACCTTTTTAAGATTTCAAAACGTTGTGCTGGACCAAAATTGCTCCATAAAAACTTTATAAATATTTTTTCCAGAATGTACTCTACACTCATAGAAATATCTTAGTAGAAAAATTAGTAAACCCATTGTAGATCAAGTTGTACAGAATTTAACAAAAATCAATGTTGATATTACAAAATTCAATAGTTGAAAAATACATAGTTGGAAAAAATTGTATAAAAAATATAAGTACATGAAATGTGCAACACTGTTTTTTCTGATCGCCATTTGTAAATTTTTGTTGTCTTTTACAGAAGGGATGTTTCTCAAAAAAATCTTTTTTATTAGAAAATATTTGGTGAGTAATTTAATATATTTTATATTTAATTTATTAATAAAGCAATTTTAATTTTTTTAGCAATTTGTGATTTGGAATCTTTTTAAAAACTCTAGAAGCTAATCACGTAAAATGATTGCCGACAGCAAAACAACAGCGAAATACATCACAGTCAAAGGAAACAAAAAAATATCATCTAAAAACAAAATAAGTTTATGTGAAAATAATGAGTTAATGAAAACCACGAAAAAATATTGTGAAAATATCCAATTAAATAAATAACATTTACACCACAAATAAGAATTTCATTTTAATAAATAAAATTGCATGAATATACAAAACAAAACGAGTATGATTAACAAAAATACGAATAGAACCAACAAAAATACGAGGTAATCAGCTTTTACAAAAACTGACAACAATTAAAGTTGAAATCAACATAAATATTTGTAGGGTCAAAATCAACAATGATTTCTGTTGAATTTACTACGATTTTCTTTGGGAATACAATGATTTTTGGTTGAGTGTACCTAACGAAACTTTTGGCACCAATTTGAAAAATAAAAAAAAATAAAAAATTTTCACTAAATGCACTACGGATGCTAACTTTAAGCGTTGGTTGCGCCCTGAAGATGACCTCTAAAAATTTTTAAATTTTTTCCCCCGTAATCAGCTCTTTACTAAGCATCATTCTAGGGGTATGCCCTAAAATTTTTCATTTTCGGGACACGCTACTGTACATGCCTTTCTTATATGTATGGACCAATCCACATATGTACATGAAAGCCTTATCCTTTGTCTATTCAAAACAGTTCAAAAATTGAAAATCGGCTGAAAACTTTTTGAATAACACGTGGTTCAGTGAGAAAAGTCCCCAAAAAAAGTTTTTTGACAATAACTATAAAATTTGAGGGTGCCAGACAAGTTTGATGGGTATTTTTGTGATCTTTTCGACGAGACCTACAACCTACACCAACTCATTTGAAAAGTATAATATCCCTGCAAACATTTGGAAGAAATATCGCCTAAGAGAAATTGCGGCAATATCTTCTTTTTATCGAAATAAAAATAATCAAAGTAGTAACTTGTTAAAATCATCCTTTTATCATTTTGAGGAAATTTTAGCAATATTTAAAGAAAATATTTATTTTTTTGTCATTTATAAAGTAGATAAAATCGCCAAATTATCAAAAATTTGTCTTCCAGGTGAAAACCTGCGCGATTCATATACGATATCTTCTTTTTATCATACGGATGAAAAAATAACGAAATCAAAATATTTTATTTGTTGTCAAAAAAATATTTCCATTTTATAATTTCGTTTTTCTTTGTTATTTTGCAATAAATATGGAATAAATCAAACAAAAATTCTTAAAAAGTGGTTTGAGGAGGTAAGTAAAGAATTTGCAGTCAAAATAACATTATGCCTCAAATCTAATTATCTGCATTTCTTTATTGTCTTACAAGGGAAGTATCTCAACCCTTATGAACCGATTTGCCTGAAACTTAAAATATATATTAAAGAGACGATTTTAAGGTTGGGGTGTCTCGGCTTATCGGCCATATCGGTGTTTAAAAATTTCGCTGTCCCCTTATGAAACCATGTGGACCTTCGGGAAAATTTTGATAACTTCCGAACTAACAGGAATATCATCTAGGGCAAAAATACGGGTCGACTTAAATTTAATAAAGATTATTTCTTATCCATATGGATATCGTAGGTCTATGTCTTCACATAAGTACCCCCCAAAATTTACACATTTTCCAGAAAAAAATATTTAAAGAAACCGAATTTTTAAAAGGTTATGCCACCGTTGGATAGGCATTAAAAAAACCTTTCTTCTCATATGAAAACATCATATAGTTTCTTAAAAAGAAATGGCTGAAAAATCCAAAAAACGATTTTTTCACCATTTTTTGACCCATGTTTTGAACCCCTTAATCCTCGATATGGCCGATAAGCCGAGACACCCCAACCTTAGAATTGTCTCCTTGATATATATTTTAAGTTTCAGGCAAATCGGTTCATAAGGGTTGAGATACTTCCCTTGTTAGACCCAGCTCATTTTCATCAAATTTTTCATCAATTATTTCAAGACCATGCAAAAAACCCAGAAATCATCATCAAGACACTTTTTGTAATTTTTTATCTCTTTGATTGTAATATCAAATAATAAAGACCCTAATTTTATCTTCTCTGAGACAAAACCGGTAACATCGTCTTTTTATTTTCCAGTAACGGTATCGGGGATATCGTTTAGGGGATTATCTGGCAATATTTCTAGTTTGAGTGATATCTTAAATTTATCTTCCAAATGATTATCTGGCAATATCGCCCATTTATCTTCGAGAAGAATTGCTTTCGAATCTCTTGGACGTATTGCTTTCGGGACACGATTTCTAACAAAGGGTGTTTCTTCCGCAATACGAAGAAGATATCCCCCGCAATACAATTTATCTTCCAGGCGATACGCTTGGGTATCTTCTTCGTATCGAAATAATAATAATAATATTATAATAATATTATATTCTATTTGTTTTTTTTTTTTTGTAGCAGTGTGTACACTCAAAATATTTTGTAGGCAAAAACAAATAAAAAACACACTTAAAACCAGTGAATAAACAATTGAAAACCATCCCAGTAATTATTCATTTGTTTTAACCAAAGCTGTATTATTGAATACTTTTATTTGAATTTTTTGGAAAAAATAAAATACTTTAATATTTTAGTTGGTTATCAAAAAATAAAATGATCTGTTATTTTATTTATTTTGATTTGAATAAATTACAATTTTATTTTATTCAATTTCATATAAATAAAATAATATTTGTTTCCAAAAAATTCAAATAATTTTTTCTGATTGATTATTCAAACAGGAAAAAAAGAAATTTTCTTATTATTTAACAAAAATTTTTGAATAATTTTGGTTATTCACAAAAAATTGAATAAATAACGTATTATTCAAACAAAAAAAAACAAATATTTTTGAAAATTTTGTGTTTGAAAAAGAAATGTATTTTATTTATTTTGTCATTTATTATACAGTGAAACAGAAAATTATTTTTACAAACTAATATTGTTTAATAGTAAACTTCTTAACAAATCGTTTTTTTACTAAAACATTAGTTAGAATATTCTTTGTAAATTTTTCCGAACTGAAATCTTTAGATTTTTACTATTTTAAAATGTTGTTAAAACATTTTCCTATGGAAAATACTGAAGTTTTTAAAATACTTTCAGATATTTTTCAAATACAACAAAAAGTCCTGTGAGGATGTATATTTACTCAGATTTTCAAGGTTTTTGTCTTTGGTGACATTTTTAAGAAAATATTCTTTAGTATTAACTCTAAAATCTTTCTACTACACAAAATTTATTTAAATAAAAAAAATGCATATGTATACAATTAAAAATTTTTCCTATAGAAAAAAAAAATATTTTTGAATGTATTATTCTATTTTTAAATGCACCCGTAACCGTACCCTAACGTAGCGTAGAGAGGTTTTTGTTAGATGGGAAGAAGTGAGAGCAATTATTCTTCTTTGCAGAAGGTTACGGGATTTTATATAATTTTTTGACCGCTACGCTACGTTAGGTGACGGTAACGGGTAGCTAACCTAGTCTTTATTATTTTTCTTACTTCTATGTCAAGTAAAAACGTAAAGAAGTTTTGTTGGGAATAAAATTTCTCTAACTTAACAAAAAAAAAAACAAAACATAAATAAGAATGTTTTGTGCTATTTTGCTTAATGAACATTGCATAGAGTTAACGTTAAGTTGACTTTTTTAGGCTAACTAAACCTTAATGGTCAAAATGTACGCTGAATATTTTAAATACTTTTAGGCATTTCTTATGAAAATGAAGTGTTGATTTCTTCAAAGAATCCTAATACCTGAAATGGGGAATGAAGTGTTGATTTCTTCTTCGAATCCTAACACCTATTGCTTACACGTTTAAGCTCTTAATTTTCTTTAGTTTTTCTCTTTCGTACTTTCTGCAGAAATAGGGTCAGACAGACGGAGATACAGGCGGATATTACTAGGAAGTCTTTAAATCGATCAAGGATAAAAACAAAAACATATCGTTTACAGTAGAGATGGGCGCGTGAGTGGATTTTGACTCACACTCACTCACGCTCACGCAAAAAAAACTTATCACTCACTAATCACTAACGCAATTTTTTTTCACTCACTCACAATCACGTGATTGAAATTAAAATTTCTCACGCTCACGCGTAACTCACGCCAGATATAAACACGCTCACGCATGAGTCTTGCAAGCTCCACTCACGCAAACAAATTTTCTTACAAAAAAAAAAAACAGCTAAAATTTTTTTTTTTTTTGCAAGAAATGAAAAAATTCTAATTAAATAAGTAAAATCAAAAATTAAATCACGCAAACTCACGCCCAAATAAAGGTATTAGATTTTCTTCAGTATTGGTTTTCAATTAAAATTGTTATTAAAGGGTATTGGTATTGAAAAGGTATTGGTACCCATCCTTGCTTTATTGTAAAAATTATAATAAATGAATTTGCTAACATTTATCACGAGTGGAAAGGTATGCCTCAATGTCCCCCGGCTCCCTCCCCTGGTGCTCCATCATAGACTTGGCGAAGGAGTATTAATAATGAATTGGGGGCCTCAAATTAAAGCTACAATAATATCACCAGTGAAGCTTAAAATAGAGTGGGAGAGAAGGATGACAGAAAAGAAGGATTTCAATTGGAATTTCCTGAATTACAACATAACTTTTCTGTATTTCAATTGACTTTTTATAAATTACAACTTATCTTTTCTGAAATTCAATTGGGCTTTTTATAGTTTTAATAGCATTCTCTATACAACAATTCTCCTAAAAATTCAAAAATAAAACTTTTTAAAAGAAGCTAATTTTAAACAAAACTATTTTGTATGAATAATTTTATGTTTCACTGTATAATAAATGACAAAATAAAAAATACATTTCTTTTTCAAACACAAAATTTTCAAGAATATTTATTTTTTTTTGTTTGAATAATACGTTATTTATTTGATATTTTTGTGAATAACCAAAATTATTCAAAAATTTTTGTTGAATAATAAGAAAAATTTATTTTTTTTTGCTTGAATAATCAATCAGAAAAAATTATTTAAATTTTTCGTTATTTAAATAATAGCAAATAAATATTATTCATTTTCAAAATATTTGAATAATCGCTTATTTGAATATTTTTTTAAAAATATTGTTATTTATTTGTTTCGTTATTTCAATCATAGCATACAGCACTGGTTTTAACAAACATCAACATTTATTTTTTACTGTTGACAAAATTTTCTAAAATAAATAACATTAAACATTAAAAAATTACGTTTTTTTCATTCTTTTTTACCAACAAATTCGAAAAAATAACCTACGAAAACATTAAAAATTAATGTTAGTTCTGTTATTTTTACCAACAAATTCCAAAAAAATAACCTATCACTCAAAATAATCACTCTGTTAAATTACAGAGATACTCTGCTGAGCCAACAGAAAATACCATAGATTTCCAACCAGCAAGATTTTTTGTTATTTTACGAAGAAAACTCTGTAAAATGATTTCGATAAAAAACTGCAAATTTACAGAATTATCTATACAATATTGATATACCCGAAAAAAATTTTACCAAAAAAACTCTGAAAATTTATAAAGTTTTAGTTAAATGCATTTTATGAGTTCAAAAAATTTTACAAAAAAACTCTGTAAATTTACAAAGTTTTAGTTAAATCCATTTTATGAGTAAAACTTCTCTGCATCAAAAACATTAATTAAAATCAAAAAAAAATTAATTAATTAAAATTTTAATTTTGTTAAATTTGCCCGATTTAATGCTTCCAAATTGTAAATTTCCTTTTTTATTTTTGTGAATATTACGAGTTTTTAATGAGTAACTCCAATTTTACAAGTCATCCTCGTAAAAGTGTTGAAGTGTTTTTTATTTGAAAACGGTATTACAGAGCAATCAGTAAAATTACAAATGAAATTTAGTATTTTGGTTACGAGAAAAAAACAAAGTATTTTTCTAAAATCCGTTTTTTAACAAAAAAAAAAAATTGTTTATTATCTGGAAAATAGAGATTATAAAGTAAAAAGTAAAATTACAGATAAAATTTTGTTTTTCAGTCACAAGAAAATACAAAGTATTTTCTTAAAATCTGTATTTCGACAGATAACTCTGTCGAAAATCTGTCGAATTGAGATTACAGTCATTTTACAGAGTATTTAACAGAGTAATTATTTTGAGTGTATACGAAAACATTAAAATTTAATGATTTCATAGGTTATTTTTTACAATTTTTTATTGAAATATTTTTTTAAAAATTTTCAATAAAATTTTGGGGAATCGATCCCGCAATCAACTACATTCTGGCCAGACACTCTACCCATCGTGCCAAAGTCACTTGATACAAACATGTTTTTATATTTCTATAAATAATTTTTTGAATTTTTGTTTCTACAAAAAAATAACCTACTTATGTAGGTAAAAATTAATGATATCTCATTAAAAAATACAATTTAACAATTTAAACGACTTACACAAATCATTAAAAATTTAAAGAATAATCAGTAGTTTCTACTTACAGACCAAAAATAAATGACTTTAAAGATTAAATGTTAATGAAAGTCTTTATTTTTTAGTGTGTTATTTTTGAAACAAAGGACAGAAGTAGTCATTAATAAAAACTGAACATCAAACAAATGTTTTTTCTTTTAAAAACGACTAAACGGAAAACTTTTTAAATAAACTACAAACAGTTAATGACATAATTTTTTGAGTGTAATTATAATTTAAATTTAATTTTTAAGTCGTATCATAATTTGCACAAATTTCAATGAATACCATTGACCACGGAAGCTTTTCCAATGTATTCCACTAGCGGTTGCTTTTTTTGGTTCTCTTAAATTGACATCTGTATAAACTCCATTCAAATTACTAGAAATAGAATATTTAAATGTTTTATTTTTATGTTAATTTCCACAAATTTCAGGAAAAATACATATTAACACATTACCTCTCATGACATGCTCTATACCACCATGCTCCCATAAATTTGATAGCACAATTTATATCCAACTGTCGATCATTATCACGATCTTTTGTGGAAAAATTTGCACCTTTATGATAAGTTAATGAATCTCCAGCATTACCACTATACGTTCCTAAATTTTTCAAACGATACAGTTCCGATTCGCTGGCAATTTCAAATAAATCATATTTGGCATAACGAATTTCATTTTCAAAATCTTTTATTACGATTAAAAGTTCATAGGGTTGAGATGAGGTTAAACGATAAAGTTTTTCTAAACCAATAAAGAATTCATTGGATTTATCACCAAATCCATTTTTATAATCATTCCAATTGCGATAAAAGTTTTCTGAACCATCAGTACGTCTTTGTATAATGATCCAATTATTACCAAAACAATAAACATCTTGAGTATTGAAAAGATCATCAGTAGCATTTTTGGAATTACAATATACACTTTGATTTTCAATATCGTCAATATTTGTTAATTCTTGGGAAATTTTAAGATTTTTATTTTTTTCAAATTTACTTTCTAATATTTCAATTCTGTAATTTAGGTAATATATAAAAGTAAACGTGTATAAATTATCCTATAATATTTACAAAAGTCAACCAATCAAAACATTTTAATTTTGACCTCAGCGTACACATTTCTTAGCGCCCATAAAATATGACTCTTTTAAGAATTCAAAAATATCGTGTTTTTTAGCTTTCAGAATTTAAAGTCCTAAAGCATTCATATTTGTATATAACAAAATGACTGTTCCGAAAATATCCTTTTAACTTTTAAGAGTCTGAAGAGACTCAGAAGAAAGAACAACATTTTATCAGATTCAAAAGTTACACATATTTTTGATTGTTTTCTGAATGCTCAAAAATATGGATCAGAAAAAGGGTCCAAAATGTGGAAAAAATTATTCAAATAATACTCCAAAAAAATGCTTAAATATTACTCCGAAAAGAGTCAGAAATTGCTTCGCAAATCCACATAAAAAAATGAGTTCTATATTACTCGGAAAAGAGCGTCCAAAAAGTTATAAGTCTTTTCAGAGTCCGAATCTACACTGAGAAATATTTTTTTTTGGATTAGAAAACTTTAAGGGGAATTCATTTAATTAATTAAAATATTCAAAAAATAAAATGTTCTGATTGGTTGAATTTAATTTTTTTTCATCACTTTACACTGAATTCTTACTTTTTATGAAGTTGTTTAATATCTTGTGCCAATAATTCATTTGCGTGTATAATATGATTTAAACGTGCAAAAAGATGCTTAAAGATTTCAATTTCATCGGAGTTCTGTAAATATTTTAAAGTTTTTAAAAACTGTTTATCATATGAATATTTTAAACTTACATCGTTAATATCAAGAGATTGTGTTCCAATTATAAAATTAAGACACAAAAATACAAATAATCCATTATTTATTGAAATATTCATGTTGTTTTCTTAATGAGAGTATGAGATTTACAAACAAAATTTTTTTTAATATTGATAATAAATTGTTATTATTAAGTAAATACTTTATTTATGTATACTCACAGTTACTCTCAAATCTGAATGCACATACATTTTTCAGAACCAAATAAGAAAGTTTAACAGTCACGAAATGCTAGTTGTTCCTCAATTTAACGGTATTGGTTATTTTCAACTATAAATGCAGTTGTTTTTCTATAACAAATTTTAAACATATATTTTTAACAATTTTTGATCTTTTCAGATTACATCTGTAAATGGTGCACTCAAATAATTATGTTAGTAAAATCAACTGAAAATGTCAGTTAAAATAACTACTTTGTAAGTTGTTTTGGGGTCAACTACTTTTTCAGTTAAATCAACTAACAATGTTAGTTATTTTAACTAACAAAAAAACAACTGACTTATGTAGTAAAAACTACTTACATTTGTAGTCAAATCAACTAAAATGTAGTAAAAATAAAATAATCAATATATAATTTTTGTTTTTCAAAAAAATTTAAGACCAAATTTTTTCCAAGTTTTTTTTAAAGTTGTGAAAAAAAAAAAACGAAAATTTATTTTTATTTTTTGGAAAAAACTTTGAAAATTTTTCAGAGATAAAAAAATAAAATTAACTACTTTAAATAACTGTAACTACATTACAGTACTTTTTTGTTAGTTATTAAAAAAAAAACGACTTAAAATAACTAACAGAAATAGTTGTTTGATATTTTTCATACAAAAACAACTGACTTTGTAGTTGAAAACAACTAACTACTGCAAAATATACAAACAACTAACATGTAGTAACTTATATAATTTTCTGAGTGTGTAAATAAGTCATTTGTTTTTCAACAAATAATTTAGTAGTTGTAACAATATCAGACCCCCGATTCTGTACTACAGAATGAGAAGTGATTGACGACTCAAGGAGAACTCACTATCTACTTTCTCTTAACAGGAGAGAATGTCGGTTATACACGGGAGTGGTCACAGGACAATGCCTTATTGGATTCCACGCAAAAAAGATTAGACTTATCTCTGCCTCTAATTGTAGAAGATGCTATGAACCGAATACGGATGAAACGGTTGAACATACCCTGTACAAATGCCCTGCATTGGCCAGGCATCGCACTCTGTAGAGCTTCAAATTTTAAATTCTATAGAGCTGTAAACTCCTCTCAGAGACCGGTATAGGTGTTAAACGTGCAATTTGGTAATGTAATTGAATTTGATTATTATTGGACCATTTCTAGACTACCACATATAAGTTCGCCCGATATTCAAGTTAATCGGTCCATTGGCAACGAAAACCAGCATATAGACAAAATTTTGACGGTCGGTCTTAATCCGAAATTCATCGCTTAATCAGGAATTTGCAATATTGGCGAGCCGATACACAGAAAAAAATAAAAACTTTAATTAAAAAGTTCGTAGATTTAATTAAAAAATTAATTAAATCGAGACAAATTAGTAAAATGTGCATATAAATTTAAAAATACTTGTATGTTAATTAAAACTAAATTTATATTTAGTTTATTAAAAACTTAGTACTATTAATTAAAAAATTTCATTAAAAAAATATAATAAAAATTTTAATTATATAAATTAAAAAATTAATTGAACAAAATTTGGAAACAAATAAAATTTTAATTGTATTAATTTAAAATTAAACAAGTAGAAAAGTTAAATTCGACTTGGTCGAATCTATGAATACCCTCCACAATGCCATTTTTAAAGGATAGTAACTTTTTTAACGTGAAAAAGAAAAATTTCTATTTTTTTTTTTTTTTAATGTGTAAAATTGTTTTTGAGTGTAAATTTTTTTTTTTAGTGTAAAAATATTTCCGAGTGACAAAAATACTTTGTAAAGTAATTTTGTGGCTTAAGGCCTATTCACATCTGAGGTGAAATCTCGTTCGAACGCGATTTCGATCATACCCAGCAAAAACTTCGCTTACCAAGTAATTAACTAAAGGGGTTAGCAAAGATATGAGTAATTAGTTACCTCCCAATTTCAATGTTAATTACTTTAACACGGTGATGTCATTGGAGGTAACCACATTTTGCCTTTTTTGGTGCAATGTAATGCTAATGGTAATTAGTAGAATTCAAAGCCATTACCTCGTAAGCGAGACAGGAAGGGGTACCGATTACCAAGTTTTTGTTGGGTATGGTTGTGTATAAAATGATACAGACCATATGATCCAAATCTAGTTCGAACGAGATTTGCCTCAGGTGTGAAAAGGCCTTTACCAGTGTTTTTAAAGCTTGTTTTTTAAAGCTAAGGTTTCAACACGTGAATTTAAGGTGAAACCAATCTGAAATTCACGGTTTTGCTAATAACTTTTGAACCACTAGACCGATTTAGCTGAATTTCAATACGAACTAGGTCACGGGAACGATAAATATATATGTATCATATTTCATAAAAAAGTCTCAGATTCTGAGACATATTTCGTATAGAAAACATCTGAGATGCTGAGACTTTTTCGAAAAAAAAGTCTCAGGTTCAGAGACATTTTTCGTATAGAAAAAGTCTTAGATTCTGAGACATTTTTCATGTAGATAAAGTCTCAGATTCTGATACATTTTTTTTTTTAAGAACTCAGATCTGAGACGTTTTTTGTATAAAAAAAACTCAAATACTGAGACATTTTTAGTTCAAAAATATTTTCAGATTCTAAAACATTTTTCGTAAAGAAATTGTCGCAGAGATATTTTTCTTTTAGAAAAATTTCAGATTCTAAGAAATTCTTCATTCAGAGAAAGTTTCAGATTCTGAAAAATTTTTCGTATAGAAAAAGTGTCAGATTTTGAGACATTTTTCGTATTGGAAAAGTGTCAGATTCTGAGATAGAAAAGGTCTCAATTAAACTAAATTGTTTTAAACAAATATCATGGTTTTAATTAGTAAAGAAAAATAACATCGAGCTAGAATAGCCCTACCCAAAATATATTTTTTAGTATCTTTAACAAAAAGGAATTAAGAAAATCGAAACGAGAAAGTTTTAAGAACTTAATTGAGGAGTTGGCAAATATCAAGGACACATCAAGACTGAGAAAAATGCTGTCCAAACAGCAAAATTCACTCAGTAATATTCAGGCCTCTAACGGCACCTGGACTGAAACTACGACGGATACGCTCAGTATTTTGTTTCAGACACACTTTCCAGGGTGTAATCTGGAACAAAGTGACGAAACAATTTCAATAGTTAATCAGTTAGCATCATATCCGGAGGCTACGAACATCATAAATTTGGAGACTGTCACATGGGCAGTTGGTACTTTTGGACCATACAAGTCACCAGGCATAGATGGAATCTATCCAAAAATGCTGCAGGAGGCTTTAAAGGTTATTGGTGAAAATCTTGTACAAGTTTATAGAACTTGTCTAAGGTACACATATGTTCCCATTTCTTGGCGAAAGGTTAAGGTAGTTTTTATACCGAAAGCGGGTAAAATTCAGCACTTCAGTGCAAAGGATTATAGAACAATAAGCCTTTCCTCTTTTTTGTTAAAGACCTTAGAGCGGATTTTGGACGAATATATAAGAAAGAAAATTCTTCCAGCGGGAATTTCGTCTAGCCAAAATGCTTACCTTAAAGGTAAATCTGTGGACTCGGCTCTACATTCACTGGTTCATCAAATTGAAAAGACGCTTTCTTTTGGTGAATATACCTTGGGCGTTTTTTTGGACATTGAGGGGGCTTTTAATAATGTAGAATCCATTGCAATTAGGAACGCTTTACAGAAAACTGGTGTCGATAATCCAGTTGTCGATTGGTTAATGGAAATGTTGATAAATAGGCACATTTGCTCAGAAATGGGCAGCACGAAGTTACATGCTGTAGCAACTAAGGGCACACCTCAGGGGGGTGTCATTTCTCCTTTGTTGTGGTTACTGGTAGTGAATGAGATTCTCGATTCACTTAATGCAAAGGGGGTAACCGTTGTTGCTTATGCGGACGATCTTGTAGTTTTATCGTCAGGTAAATACCTGGACACAATATCGGATATCTTGGACGATTCGTTGAAAACTTTGTCTTCATGGGCTAGGAGTTGTGGTTTGAATGTGAACGCAACAAAAACTGAGTTGGTTCTCTTTACAAGAAAACGGAAAAAAGAAAATTTTAATACTCCGAAAATCGATGGAACGGCGCTGGTTTTATCACCGTCAGCAAAATTCTTGGGGGTCAGAGTGGACTCTAAGCTAAATTGGAATGAAAATCTTAAGGAAAGAACAAGGAAAGCGTATGCGGCGCTTTACTCATGCCGAAAACTTATAGTTGGGAAATGGGGTTTGAAACCTAAACTTTTTCACTGGTTGTACACTGCTGTTGTTCGACCTGTGGCAACATATGGTGGTCATGTTTGGTGGCCAGTGGTTCAAATAGGGGTACATGCGAACAGATGTACTAAAGTAAATAGAGCAGCTTTATTGAGTTTGACAGGTGCAATGGGTTCAACCTCTACAGCATCCCTAGAGATTCTTTTAGGTATTACGCCATTGGATCTTCATGTTATGGAGACGGCGGCCATAACGCTTACTAGATTGCATCAACTTGGGTGTTTACGAAATCGAACAGTTCGGCATACTGAGATTCTGGGTGGTCTGGTTTCTAATCTTAACACGGACTATAAGACTCCGGTTAACACAGTCGAAGGAAAAATAGACGTATTGTTTCCATCGCTTGATGACTGGATGATGGATAATGTTGATTTCTCTCAGATAAACGTTTTTACGGATGGTTCAAAAACCGAGACAGGCACAGGAAGTGGTGTGCACTGCTCTGAATTAAGTATTGATGAATCTTTTCGCTTGCAGAATGATTGCAGCATTTTTCAGGCGGAGATCTTTGCAATCGCCAAGGCAGCGGAGCTAATCTCGATGAGGCCAATATTCTACAGCGATATTGCTTTCTTCATCGACAGCCAAGCGGCTTTAAAGGCGTTAACTACGGATAATATCAACTCCAAGGTAGTCAGCCGCTGCCACAGAGAACTACAAGTTCTCAGGGAGCAGCATAATATACGACTGTGTTGGGTACCTGGTCACAAGGATATTAGAGGTAATGAGAAAGCGGATGTGCTTGCGAAGGCAGGCGCAAGCCTTCCACATGAGCTCGCCGTTGAGGGAGTGTTTCCACCACTCTCCCTTACTTTTCATAATATTAAGCTGGACACTAGAAACAAGTGGATAAATAGATGGACGATATCAAATGATAGCATACAAACGAAAATGCTATGGGACGAAAAATCGCTGGGTAACAGCAAAATTCTTCTGGATATGGACAGAAGACAGATAAGATCAGTAATAAACCTTATCACAGGGCATAATAAACTCGCGAAACACATGGTAAGAATCGGGGTTATGTCAGACGATACTTGCAGATGGTGCAATGAATCTGTCGAGGACAGCTTCCATTTCTTATGTGAATGCCCTGCATTAGCATTTAGAAGATTTAAATGTTTAGGTTCTTATGCACTCAGAAAATTATGTAAGTTACTACATGTAAGTTGTTTGTATATTTTACAGTAGTTAGTTGTTTTCAACTACAAAGTCAGTTGTTTTTGTATGAAAAATATCAAACAACTATTTTTGTTAGTTATTTTAAGTAGTTTTTTTGAATAACTAACAAAAAATTACTGCGATGTAGTAACAGTTATTTAAAGTAGTTAATTTTATTTTTTTTTTAAGTCTGAAAAATTTCCAAAGTTTTTTTTCCAAAAAATAAAAATAAATTTTCGTTTTTTTTATTTTTCACAACTTTTAAAAAAAAAAAAAAAACACTTGGAAAAAATTTTGTCCTCATTTTTTTCTGAAAAATTAAAAAATAAAAATAAATTTTCGTTTTTTTATTTTTCACAAAATAAAAAAAAAAACTTTGAAAAAATTTGGTCTTTAATTTTTTTTTTGAAAATTAAAAAAAAAAAAATATTAAATTGATTATTTTATTTTTACTACATGTTAGTCGTTTTGATTACAAATGTAAGTAGTTTTTACTACATAAGTCAGTTGTTTTTTTGTCAGTTAAAATAACTTACATTGTTAATTGATTTAACTGAAAAAGTAGTTGACCCCAAAACAACTAACAAAGTAGTTATTTTAACTGACATTTTCAGTTAATTTTACTAACATAATTTTTTGAGTGTGTCTTTCAGGATATTCAGGACCTTCGAGGTATAAACCCTTAGCTACTCATGTCATTGATACAAGCGTCAAAGTGGGAAACGTAAAAATGCGTTTTCTTGGGTAAGAACAAAATTGAATGGAGAGAAGGAAGGAAACAATAGCAGGAATCATAATGGGCCAAAATTGGCCTCTATGGATGTCATTCCAAACAAAATTTTTTTTTTTTTTTTTTTTGGGATTGGCGTCATCCTCATTAACCTAACCTAACCTAACCTTGTCTTAAAACAGATACACTCAAAAAATTATGTTAGTAAAATCAACTGAAAATGTCAGTTAAAATAACTACTTTGTAAGTTATTTTGGGGTCAACTACATTTTCAGTTAAATTAACTAACAATGTTAGTTATTTTAACTGACAAAAAACAACTGACTTATGTAGTAAAAACTACTTACATTTGTAGTCAAAACAACTAAAATGTAGTAAAAATAAAAGAATTAATTTAATATTTTTTTTATATATAATTTTTATTTTTTCAAAACATTTTTCAAAAAAAAATTGAAGACTAAATTTTTTCCAAGTTTTTTTTTTTTTAAGTTGTAAAAAATAAAAAAAACGAAAATTTTTATTTTTTGGGAAAAAACTTTGAAAATTTTTAAGAGATAAAAAAATAAAATTAACTACTTTAAATAACTGTTACTACATCACAGTACTTTTTTGTTAGTTGTTCAAAAAAACGACTTAAAATAACTAACAGAAATAGTTGTTTGATATTTTTCATACAAAAACAACTGACTTTGTAGTTGAAAACAACTAACTACTGTAAAATATACAAATAACTCACAAGTAGTAACTTACATAATTTTCTGAGTGTAATAACATGAGTTTAATTTGTACCAAAAAAATGTTTTTGTTTTGTCATGCGACTTTTTACTTTTCCGCGGGGCCCCAAATTCTTGTGTGCCCAGGGCCCCGTCACCTTAAAGCGGGCCTGGTTAAAAAAAATGTTTATACAAACTTTACTAAATATATTTATGCCATAAATACATAAGAATTGAGAAAATTTTATAAAGTTGATTACATACATACAGAAAACAAAAAAAAAAAAAAAATATAAGTTAAAAATTTAATCAAGCAGTTAATTTTATATACTAAGGCTGTTATTCATAATACTAATAGTAGACTTATTGTAGGTTTATTTGACAAATATGCCTTCAATATCTGTCAAATAAACCTACTTTAGTTATATTTCAGTTTTTATGAATAACCACGTAAATATTTAATTGATGTTTACTTTAAAAACCATTCAAATTTTAAATAAAATAAATTAATAAACTTAATTGAACAATAAATTATATTAAATAAATATTTAATTGATATTAAATTTAAAAATAATTAAAATTTTAATTAAAATAAAACATACGAATAATTTAAAACAACTTTGCTTAAACAATGAAGTTACCTTATTATAGGTACCAGGGAACGAAGGAATAGAAGGAAACGAGAAAGCAGATGAACTCGCGAAACTTGGAGCAGATGGCATAGGTACCACCATAATGCTTTCACCGCCACTCCAGCATTACAAACTAAAACGAAATACCCTTACTGTCGCCAAGGCAAATCGAAGATGGAACACTCAAAAAATTATGTTAGTAAAATCAACTGAAAATGTCAGTTAAAATAACTACTTTGTAAGTTATTTTGGGGACAACTACTTTTTCAGTTAAATCAACTAACAATGTTAGTTATTTTAACTGACAAAAAACAACTGACTTATGTAGTAAAAACTACTTACATTTGTAGTCAAAACAACTAAAATGTAGTAAAAATAAAATAATCAATATATTTTTTTTTTTTCAAAACATTTTTCAAAAAAAAATTGAAGACCAAATTTTTTCCAAGTTTTTTTTTTTTTTAAAGTTGTGAAAAATAAAAAAAAACGAATTTTTTTGGAAAAAAAACTTTGAAAATTTTTCAGAAATAAAAAAATAAAATTAACTACTTTAAATAACTGTTACTACATCACAGTACTTTTTTGTTAGTTGTTCAAAAAACGACTTAAAATAACTAACAGAAATAGTTGTTTGATATTTGTCATACAAAAACAACTGACTTTGTAGTTGAAAACAACTAACTACTGTAAAATATACAAATAACTAACATGTAGTAACTTACATAATTTTCTGAGTGAAGGAACTTGGGACAAGTCGTATAAGCAGAACTTTATGGCCACGCTATGATTTAGGAAGAACTAAATTCTTACTTACACTTACGAGAATAGAATGTCGTATGTTGACAGGCACTCAAAAAATTATGTTAGTAAAATCAACTGAAAATGTCAGTTAAAATAACTACTTTGTAAGTTGTTTTGGGGTCAACTACTTTTTCAGTTAAATCAACTAACAATGTTAGTTATTTTAACTGACAAAAAGCAACTGACTTATGTAGTAAAAACTACTTACATTTGTAGTCAAAACAACTAAAATTTAGTAAAAATAAAATAATCAATAAATAATTTTTTTTTTTTTTCAAAAAATTTTTCAGAAAAAAAATTTGAAGACCAAATTTTTTCAAAGTTTTTTTTTTTTTTTTAAAAAAAAGTTTTGAAAAATAAAAAAAAAAACAAAATTTATTTTTTGGAAAAAAAACTGAAAATTTTTCAGAGATAAAAAAAAAATTAACTACTTTAAATAACTGTTACTACATCACAGTACTATTTTGTTAGTTATTCAAAAAAACTACTTAAAATAACTAACAGAAATAGTTGTTTGATATTTTTCATACAAAAACAACTGACTTTGTAGTTGAAAACAACTAACTACTGTAAAATATACAAACAACTAACATGTAGTAACTTACATAATTTTCTGAGTGGGTTTATAAACAGGACGCTGTCTTGTCGGAAAACATGCCAAGAACATGAATCTTATTAACGACGCCAGCTGTAAAAGGTGCGAGACACCAGGCGTCGAGGAGACCATTGAACACAGCCTGTGTCACTGTCCGGCTTTGGCACGAACTCAATTATAGGAAGTTTACAGTTCGAGACTTTGGAGGAAATTACGAGAATAGACCTGAAAAGTTTAAAACAATACGCAATGAAGTTCAATGTATTTAGTTTACATCGATAAGCGGAAAAAGTTTTGTGGTATCGCTATGGACTAATTGGTCTATGCGGAGTGCCATCTGTCACCGCCACCCTAACCTAACCTAAAACATACGAATGTAGATTATTTTCTTGCGTGTAAAAACCAGACAGTGGTCTTCAAATTATTTGCGATCAATCAATCAATTGTTAGATTATAAGATCAATTGTAAGAGTAAGTGTATCAATATGAAAAAGAACCTTTTTATAAATTGATAACGTTGTTAAATACAGAGTGCATGAAGCAGGGATGTTAAATGGGGTTTTCAATTTTGTACCATCTTTCAAAAAAAATTGTACTTTTTGGACACTGATGGTACCATTTTTTTTTTTTTTGAGAGTGTTAATTCGGTTGTACTAAATTTTGTATACCCCACAAAATCGTATAGACCCCCCCCCCCCCCACAAATTAATAGGAAGAATTTATATGGTTGCGTAAACCCGCAAAATGTATCAAGATCTAAGAATTCTTCTAAAGATAAAAGGTCTAAAATTTTGCAATTTATACTATCTTCATTAATTGTCTATGAATAACTGACTGTTAGTATTATGGATAATCTGAGGCCTTTTTTTTTGATAAAAGTGAGTAAGAATTTGTCCCAAAGTGTCTAATTCTGATACTTTTTCTATAAAAATAAGTTTTTAGCATCCGGAAATTTTTGTAAAAAAATTTTAGAAAAATTTTATTTGAAAACTTCTTTAAACTGTTTTAAAACAAGGGGTAAAACTTAAAAAAAGTCTCATTTATTGTGTAAATCGGTCTGAAATTAGTAGCCTTGTGAGCATTCCTTTTTTTTTTTGTTAAGAAAAAAGCTGGGTTCTTTTACCGATATTTCGATGAGTTATAAAAAAAGAATTTGAAAATTTTAAAATTGTACCAAATGAGTTGCGGTAGTACCACGGTACTTTTGAAGGTCAAAATGTACCAAAAAAAGTACAATTGTACCAACTTTAACATCCCTGGCATGAAGTGAACAGATTTTTTTTGTGATTAAACAAAGTCAAAATAATTATTTAAAACGATCAGAGTTGGGACCAATTAATTAAAAAGTAGTTTATTATCATTGATAAAATTATTGTTATACCCTACACCAGTGGAAGATTTGGCAAATTTTTTGGAAATAATTCAGCCAATCAGTAAGTACTGGACCGATTGCCAAAAAAAGCGACATTTTTTGATCCCTAAGTCCAAGCGCAGGACTTCTTCGAACATAAAAATGTTTCATTTGTTTTTCAAAACTTAAAAAAACGTTCAAAAAATTGGCGTTTTTCAGGGGTTGGTTTAGTTCTTAAAGGGAGAACTTTTTTTCCCCTGGACCGATTTTGCCCATTTCCGAACTTAACCAGCCTAGGAAGATAAGACATATTCGTCCCAAACTTGAGGAGTGTAGCTCTTTTATTTTTGGAGTGGAGAAAGAGCGTAGGTATGTTTTAAATAAATGTTGAAGGGTAAAAATAAATGGGGGTCGGCCTCAATAATGACCCTTCTCGGACGCACCATTGGACCGGTAGAAGCTGATTAAATAAAACAAATTTACAAAAAATAAAAAAAATTGTATGGGGACCACCTTAAGAGTTAAAGATAGAGGGTAGGTGCGTTCAGAGAAAATGTTTGGACTAAAAAAATATTGTGGGTCGGTCATACATTGACGCACCATTGGAGCAGTAGAAATGATTTTAAGATTGAAAAATTACAATAAAATTTTTTCAAAAAAATTTAAAAAAGTAGTAATAATCGTTATCCCACGATCTTACTGGTCAAAAAATTTGTAGAATCGACAGAAGTTTTACACAAAAAAAATTTCAAAAAAATCAAAGAGTACAAACATTTTCAAAAATGAGATTTAAATTTTTAAACTTAAAAATCGCATACTAGAGCACTTTTTAGAATTTTTTTAGATTTTTTTTTTAAAGTACGTAAAAAAACAATAATTAAAAAAAAAAATTGCTATTTGGACCATTATTGAAGAAGTTATGAGTAAAAGAAGTTTGAGTAAAGGAACAAACTACCAATTTTTAAAAATTCGATATTTTTTGAACGGGTCATCAAAAAAATCTAAAAATTTACCACGAAGGAGTTTTTGAAGGGTACTTAAAACTGACAAATTGGGAAAATCTAAAAAAAAAAAAAATTATTCAAAATGTCCGATTTGACCTGGAATGTCTCATATATCATGAAATCTTTTTTAAATTTCAACTCAGTGAAACTGAAATAAATGTTTAAAAAAACCGGCAGTTTTTGGAATTTGGAAAAACAGTAAATGCTGTTGTGTAAACAAGACCTTGAACCATCACTGAGCAATGTTTAAGGATGACCCCACTTTATCCGTAAAAGTTACAGAGGGTTAAAGTTGAAAAATCGATAAAAATGGCTTGAAATAATCCATAGTTTTTACCTTCTTTCGCTTTTTTTTAAAAGTTCTCCTTACATTTCAATCTTTTCCGGCATAACACAAAGTCAGTACATATAAGAGATTATTTTAATGTTAGCTTGATAGATGCTTCATGGCTTGGTAAGAAGTTATAAGACGGTTAAGTTTTGAAACCAAAAATTAAGAGTTTTTAAATTTTCGAGGTTTTTTTATCAGGGATTTCGGCCCCCTCTATAAAATGAAAAAAGTTCAACTAGAGTTGGTACACTCAAAATAATTACTCTGTTAAATACTCTGTAAAATGACTGTAATCTCAATTCGACAGATTTTCGACAGAGTTATCTGTCGAAATACAGATTTTAAGAAAATACTTTGTATTTTCTTGTGACTGAAAAACATAATTTTATCTGTAATTTTACTTTTTACTTTATAATCTCTATTTTCCAGATAATAAACAAATTTTTTTTTTTTTTGTTAAAAAACGGATTTTAGAAAAATACTTTGTTTTTTTCTCGTAACCAAAATACTAAATTTCATTTGTAATTTTACTGATTGCTCTGTAATACCGTTTTCAAATAAAAAACACTTCAACACTTTTACGAGGATGACTTGTAAAATTGGAGTTACTCATTAAAAACTCGTAATATTCACAAAAATAAAAAAGGAAATTTACAATTTGGAAGCATTAAATCGGGCAAATTTAACAAAATTAAAATTTTAATTAATTAATTTTTTTTTGATTTTAATTAATGTTTTTGATGCAGAGAAGTTTTACTCATAAAATGGATTTAACTAAAACTTTGTAAATTTACAGAGTTTTTTTGTAAAATTTTTTGAACTCATAAAATGCATTTAACTAAAACTTTATAAATTTTCAGAGTTTTTTTGGTAAAATTTTTTTCGGGTATATCAATATTGTATAGATAATTCTGTAAATTTGCAGTTTTTTATCGAAATCATTTTACAGAGTTTTCTTCGTAAAATAACAAAAAATCTTGCTGGTTGGAAATCTATGGTATTTTCTGCTGGCTCAGCAGAGTATCTCTGTAATTTAACAGAGTGATTATTTTGAGTGTATTTCAAAAATATTTAACTTTAAAGTTTAATATATTTCGACGTTTAAATATTAAATATAAAATGTGGTATTAAATTATATATATGAGGAGTTCCGGCTAAGACTTAAATTTTGAGGTAAAAAAGATGTGATTTTTGTTTTGACGGCACATCGATGAAAGTTGGCATAAATATTAGAAGCTATTTAAGAATAAGAAATTCGTTCGAGTCAATTAAATCGCGCAAGGGGGTCAAAAGTTATGGTGGTTTTAAGATTTAGCGGTTTTAAAAAATCTTAAAAATATTTTAAATATTTTTTTTCTACACATTTGTTGCATGCGTTATTAAAACATGCCAGGATGTATCATTTCTTCTAAAATATATGATATAAATTTAACCCTTTAATGACCAAACGATTAAAAAAAAAAAATATCTAAGTACCTAAAATCGCGATTAATTCGCGGTAAAAGAAAAGTTTCACAATTTTTTATAACATATTTAGTAGCGCGTCCCGAATTCGGCTCTTTTTCGAATTTGAAAATGCTTGCCCCCTCAAAAGATGGGGATTTAGGACCCTTTTACGGGAAAAATAACAAAAAAAGTTTTGGACAAAAAACCAGTTGGCTACCAGCGGCTAAAGATTGCAATCTTAGTGCATTTTGAAAAAAATTTTGTTTTTTTCTTTTTTAAAAAATGTATGCCAAAAGTTGCGCAATATAGAGTACATTCCTGGAAAAATATTAATAAAATTTCCATGGAGCAATTTTGGTGCAGCGTTGCATCCTAAAGATGAAAAGTGTGACTTAAAATTTTTTTATTTTTTCTTTTAAGCTAAATTGGTCTCAAAACCTGCGCAAAAAAGATCACATTCGTTAAAACTGTGTCAAAGCAGATTTTGAGACTAATTTAGCTTAAAAGAAAGAAAAAGTAAAAATTAAGTACACTTTTTGATCTTTGAGATGCAACGCTGTATCAAAATTACTCCATGGAAATTTTATTAATATTTTTCCTCAAATGTACTCTGTATTGCGCAGCTTTTGGCGTCAAACTTTTGGACAAAAAAAAAAAAAAGTTTTTTCAAAATGCACTAAGATTGCAATCTTTAGCTGCTGGTAGCCAACTGGTTTTTTGTCCAAACATTTTTTTGTTATTTTTCCCGTAAAAGGGTACTAAGTCCACATCGTTTAAGGGGGCAAGCTAAAAAAATTTGAATTCGGGACGCGCTAATATTTAGGCAATGCGCGTTGGTATTACTGAAAAAAAAAATCACGGAAAATCGTTTCATTGTACCAGTGTTTAAAAAAATCGGTGATGCTTTTTTATAACAAGAAAATTTAATATGGTCCAAAAAATCGATAATCATCAAAATTTTTTAACCCGCCTCTGATTTTATGATGACACATCAAGTGGGCTTTCATTTAAAAAAAATTTCATCCGATTTCGTGTAAAGCCTTGGATGTGCCAGATCAAAACAGGTTTAGATAAAATCATCGCGCTTTCCGCTCAGAATGGCTTAAAGTAAAAAGTCAAAAAGCAAATCAGTTCTACTCGTTAAGTCACGTCTTTTATTGTATTAAAATGAACATTATGCATTAATTGCTACTAAAAAAAATTGGAAACAGATTTGCAAATTTCGCACAATTTTCAAAAATGCCATAAAATTTTTGCAATTTATTTTTTATAAACCCGCCAGTGATTTTTTTATGTAAAATCCTAAAAAACTCGGTTTACGCAAGAGTCCACCAAATTTCGAATGAAACCGCGAATGTGCCTCGCGAAAAACTGGTATTTTAAAAAAATTACGTTTTTCCTTTCGAACTTTGATCTGCTGAAACTCCTTAACTATTCGTGGCACATTAACGGGATTAATTCCAAAATGTTAAGAATTACAAGAGCTACACTCAAAATAATCACTCTGTTAAATTACAGAGATACTCTGCTGAGCCAGCAGAAAATACCATAGATTTCCAACCAGCAAGTAAAATGATTTCGATAAAAAACTGCAAATTTACAGAATTATCTATACAATATTGATATACCCGAAAAAAATTTTACCAAAAAAACTCTGAAAATTTGTAAAGTTTTAGTTAAATGCATTTTATGAGTTCAAAAAATTTTACAAAAAAACTCTGTAAATTTACAAAGTTTTAGTTAAATCCATTTTATGAGTAAAACTTCTCTGCATCAAAAACATTAATTAAAATCAAAAAAAAAATTAATTAATTAAAATTTTAATTTTGTTAAATTTGCCCGATTTAATGCTTCCAAATTGTAAATTTCCTTTTTTATTTTTGTGAATATTACGAGTTTTTAATGAGTAACTCCAATTTTACAAGTCATCCTCGTAAAAGTGTTGAAGTGTTTTTTATTTGAAAACGGTATTACAGAGCAATCAGTAAAATTACAAATGAAATTTAGTATTTTGCACGGTGAGCCTCAGCGATGTTCAGGTTGAGCTTTAGTGTCGACGAAAAGTGTAAATGCAGTTCGATTTCTACATGATTAGTTGTCACAAAACTGTTTTCAGCGAAATCGTAGCTGATCGCATTCGCGAGATATCGCGAAATTAGTGATTTTATATTTAAAAAAATTTTGATATTGAAGTTTTTTAAATATTTTCAAAAACTGAGTATACAGTTTTCATTGTACTTATTTTAAGGTCACAAAACAGTAAACATCGAAATCCTATCTTCTTTAGTTCGCGAGAAATCGCGAAATAACTTTTTTGTCAATTTTTGTTTTTCAACTTTTTCTAGGTTTTTTTCAAATGTTGTGGAAAGCTGATATGCACTTTAATGTGTACGTGATCGAAGGTCATAAGGGTGTTGACATCAAAGTTGTAGGTGTACACTGTCGCAAGATATCGCGGAATTATTTATATATTTTTTATTTTTTTTTTTATTTTTCAATTTTGCATGTTCTTTTGAAATGGTGTAAAAACGTGGTATCCCGGCTAAAAATGTTGTATATCATCATATATGATATCATATATGAGACCATATACAGTATCATATATAGTATCAAATATGGTCTCATATATGAACATATTCCAAAATTGGCGCTTATATAAGACACGATCATATATGATCCAATATATGTGATCATATATTAGATCATATATTGAATCATATATTGGATCATATATTGAATCATATATTGGATCATATATGATGTTGTTTTTAATTTGTTTTACATTATTTTTAATATTTTTTATTTATTTTTCATCTTAAACTATATGTAATAGATTATTATGTATACACCAGAATTGCAAACGATGTACGTACTAGGTATAATTAAAAATAAAAAATATTTTTTTATTCATTACTGGTGTTTTTCATATACAGGGTGATTCAGTCACGACCCGCCGAATTTTACCAGCGTATTCCTTGGCTCATTTCATGAAAATATAT
The DNA here is from genome assembly GCA_963921195.1 of Pegoplata infirma. Lineage (NCBI taxonomy): Eukaryota > Metazoa > Arthropoda > Insecta > Diptera > Anthomyiidae > Pegoplata > Pegoplata infirma. The sequence goes on along the minus strand of OY992538.1, from coordinate 98,267,727 downwards.
CCATTACGACCATCCCCCGAAAATGCATGTGTGCGAAATGGCAGCGGTTTGAAAATTTTCGGATTAGTGGTTGGAGGGTAGTAGGTTAAAATTGATAACTTCTGAACCTGTGGTCCGATTTTTTTGTTTTTGGGCTTGTTGGAAAGTTCATTAGGAAACCTTTCAGAGTCAATAACACAAAAATTAAAATAAAGAGAAATCGTCGAGATACAGAGCTTTTAAAAATAAAATTTGAAAAAAAGACATACAAATTTGCACATAACATCAATTTATTCAGCCAAATGGCAGGTAACTTACATTTTTTTTCTCTCTTAAAAGATAGCCCTACGTCTTACCTTTCCAAATTGCCCTAAAAGAAGCCCAGAGGTCTTACCGTTCCAAAGTTATGACCATTTGCCTTCCAAAAATTTTAATAAAATAAAATCTTAAACTTGTTAATTTACAAAAACAAATATATGTGTGCTGTTATTTCGCCTCTAAACCCAAAAAAAAATTGTTTGCATTTCATGTGCAAATTTGTATGTCTTTTTTTTTCAAATTTTATTTTTAAGAGCTCTGTATCTCGACAATTTCACTTTATTTTAATTTTTTTTGTTATTGACTCTGAAAGGTTTCCTAATGAACTTTCCAACAAGCCCAAAAACAAAAAAATCGGTTCAGAGGTTAGGAAGTTATTAATTTTACCCTACTACCCTCTAACCACTAATCCGAAAATTTTCAAACCGCTGCCATTTCGCACACATGCATTTTCGGGGGATGGTCGTAATGGACATATTTTCATGAAATGAGCCAAGGAATACGCTGGTAAAATTCGGCGGGTCGTGACTGAATCACCCTGTATTTTAATGGACACCTTTAGTTTGATGATTTTGATTATTTTTTTTACAATCGTTTGCATTTTTGGTGACCATAAAAAAATATATAATTAAACTTATAGATACGAGAATACATTTTGACATTCAAAAAAATAAATTGAACATAAAAGATCTAATATATCAAGTCTTTCGATTGATATCAATTACGAAAAATGGGAACAAAGGGCTTATTACAGGAACGATGATTTCCTTTGTGTTTTCTTGTTTTAGTGTTAATTTCGATTATCTTCAGACTTAGCGTTTTTGTTAAAAAAGTCAAAATCTAAAAAAAATAGATATAAAATAATATTAGTATGTATATAAGATATTTCTAGAATTTTTATTGTATTGAATTATTACCAACGACAGCATTTGGTGCTAATGGGTTAATGATAACACGAATATCATTTAACGAAACAACCATGTACCTTTAAAGATTGTCTTAATACTGCTAGATACATACATACATGTTAATGGAGTGTATTTTGTAAGGACCATGGGATGCTTAAGGCCATGAATGCTTTTTAGGGAAAGATATATTGCCTTTCAGAAATCCATCTGATAAAATATTAAAAATTATTCCATATTCCTTTTTTATTCCAGAAAAAAAGAGCTTGCTACTACTAAATGCATGTTTTTTACTAAAAATTTTTAGTAGGCACATAATTACTTAAGACTTCGATTAAAAGCAATATATTTAGAAGTATTTATTTTATTTTTCTGGGTTATGTGTGTAACGATATTTGAAGAATAGGGATAAGAAACTATTTTTACTTACATCAGGGCAATAATGTGCCAGGTTGTCACTTTCGCTAATTGACAGCTTTCTTGTGATTGTAAGTAAAAACGTTGTCCTTCCGAAATCGTTGCTCAACCTTAAAACTGATCATACGTTTTTTCAATTCGATTTTCTATGGCGACAGTAAGCGATTTTAAAATAGTTTGTAGTGTTGGATACGTAGTGATAACGTTATGGTGGTGCATATGCCCTCTCCTCCTTCTTGGGCGAGCTTAACGTAGCTCCTCATGGTTGAATTTTCTTTAAATAGTAACTCGGCCTCCAAACTTATACGTTCTTTACATTTCCAATTTACTATTGCGACAGTATGGAATTTGGAATCGCAGTGATAACATTCTGGTGGTGCATATGTCCTCTTCTCCAAGTTGAGTGAGCTTAACTTAACTCGGCTTTAAAACTGCATACACGATCTTTCTAATTTGCTTTGGCGACATTTATGGTTTTTAAAATAGTTTGCAGTATTGCAATCGTAGTGATAACATTATGGTGGTGCATATGACCTCTCCACCACGAGATTAACGAAGATGTGTAGTTTAATTTTCTTCAACATCAAATTACTTAATAATATTGTATTTGCAACATATTTACATTTACTCATTTTGAATATGATCTTGTTTTGGAATAAAATGTCCACGCTTATACTTGTTATAACGATGAACTGGAAAAAATTAAAACATGATTTTAAAATTCAAATACATATTAATGAAAGCTTACCTTTTCCAAATTTTTTTTTTATGTAAATTTACATCATGGCGAAAATGTGTCAGGTTGTCACTTTCGCTCATTGACAGATTTCTTGTAATTGTAAGTAAAAACGTTGTCCTTCCCAAATCGTTACTCAACCTTAAAACTGATCTGACTGAAAAGAAGGTAATTTCATTTCGATTTGCTATGGCGAAAGTAAGCGTTTTCAAAATAGTTTGTAGTGTTGGAACCGTAGTGATAACGTTAGGGTGGTGCATATGCCCCCTCCGTTCTGGTGGTGCAAATGTCCTCTTCTCCAAGTTGAGAAAGATTAACGTAACTCGGCCTCAAAACTGCTTATACGGTCTTTTCATTTCCAATTTGATATGGCGACATTATGGGATTCCAAAATAGTTTGCAGTATTTCAATCGTAGTGAAAACATAATGGTGGTGCATATGCCCTCTCCACATAGTTGCACGAGATTAACGAAGCTGCGTAGTTTAATTTTATTCAACATCAAAGTACTCAATAATATTGTATTTGCGACATACATTTACTTATTTTAAATATGATCTTGTTTTGGATAAAAAAGTCCACGCTTATAGTTGTTATGACGATGAACTGGAAAAAATTAACACATATGATTTTAAAATTCTAAGTACGTGTTAATGAAAACTTACCTTTTCCAAAATTTTTTTCGTAAAAAACTTTTATTTTGTAATTCTGGTTCAAATTTGCATACACATGTACCATGATTTAACATTTTATGATAACATATATGGTTCCATATATGATATCATATATAGCACATATTTTATAGACGACCACATATATGGGAGCGTTTCTTGCATATATGGTTACATATATGTTTCCATATATGTCATATATGATCATATAAAGATCGATACATAAGCATATATGAACATACATATTTATTTTTAGCCGGGATGCATTTTTATTTGTACATGATAAAAAGACATTAAACTGCTAACACAAAAGTCCTATGTGGTCAATTCTTTAAGGAATCGCAAAGTTAATATTAAATCTATTATTTATAAATCTATTAAGAATTCCTTTAGCCTGTTCATTGATTTATTTCAAATATCTAAAAAAATGGTATTCTGTTTAAATTGTAAACATGGCAAGTTCACAAAACTGAAAACATGGAAAAACTCAATTGCTCAAGAAATCACATTTAATACCAAAAAATTATTTCTTATAATTCAAAATAATATGACAGTTAATAAATGGTTATGAGTTATTTGAAGAAAAAGAGAGTGCATAATAATATTACAACCCGGCTAAAAATAAATGTATATGTTCATATATGCTTATATAAAGATCTTTATATGATCATATATGACTTATATGGAAACATATATGTGATCATATATGCAAGAAACGATCCCATATATGTGGTCGTATTTAAAATATGTGCCATATATGATATCATATATGAAACCATATATGCTATCATAAAATGTTAAATTTGAACCAGAATTACAAAATAAAAGTTTTTTAGGTTAAAATTATATTATTACTTTACCATCGATTGACATACCTTAATATATATCAATAATTTAACAAATATTGCAAAATATTCTGCATAAAAAAATTTTAGAAAAGGTAAGTTTTCATTAATATGTATTTAGAATTTTAAAATCATATGTATTATTTTTTTCCAGTTCATCGTCATACCAAGTAAAAGCGTGGACTTTTTTTATCCAAAACAAGATCTTATTTAAATTAAGTAAATGTGTGTCGCAAATACAATATTATTGAGTACTTTGATATTGAATAAAATTAAACTACGCAGCTTCGTTAATCTCGTACAACTATGTGGAGAGGGCATATGCACCACCAATATGTTTTCACTACGATTGCAATACTGCAAACTATTTTGAAATCCCTTAATGTTGCCATAGCAAATTGGAAATGAAAAGACCGTATAGGCAGTTTTGAGGCCGAGTTACGTTAAGCTTGCTCAACTTGGAGAAGAGGACATTTGCACCACCAGAACTGTTATTACTACACTATAAATTACTTTGAAGTCCCTTACTGTCGCAATAGAAAATTGGAAATGGAAAGAAGGTATAAGAAGTTTGGAGGCCGAGTTACTAGTTGAAGAAAATTTAACCATGCGGAGCTACGTTAAGCTCGCTCAACTTGGAGGAGAGCGCATATACACCACCCTAACGCTATCACTACGGTTCCAACACTACAAACTATTTTGAAAACGCTTACTTTCGCCATAGCAAATCGAAATGAAAAGAAGTTTTAATGTTGAGTAACGATTTGGGAAGGACAACGTTTTTACTTGCAATTACAAGAAATCTGTCAATAAGCAAAATCGACAACCTGGCACATTGTCGCCATGATGTAAATTTACATGAAAAAAAATGTTGGAAAAGGTAAGCTTTCATTAATATGTATTTGAATTTTAAAATCATGTTTTAATTTTTTCCAGTTCATCGTCATAACAAGTTTAAGCGTGGACATTTTATTCCAAAACAAGATCATATATAAAATGAGTAAATGTAAATACGTCGCAAATACAATATTATTTAGTAATTTGATGTTGAAGAAAATTAAACTACGCAGCTTCGTTAATCTCGTGAAACTTCGTGGAGAGGGCATATGCACCACCATTATGTTTTCACTGCGATTGCAATACTGCAAACTATTTTGAAATCCCTTAATGTCGCCTTACCAATTTGGAAATGATAGATCGTATAAGCAGTTTTGAGGCCGCGTAACGTTAAGCTCACTCAACTTGGAGAAGAGGACATATGCACCACCAGAAATGTTATCAATACGATTCCAACACTATAAATTATTTTGAAATCCCATACTGTCGCAATAGCAAATTGGAAATGGAAAGAACGTATAAGTTTGGAGGCCGAGTTACTATTTAAAGAAAATTCAACCATGAGGAGCTACGTTAAGCTCGCTCAAGATGGAGGAGAGGGCATATGCACCACCATAACGTTATCACTACGGTTCCAACACTACAAAATATTTTAAAATCGCTTACTGTCGCCATAGAAAATTGAAATGAAAAAAACGTATCATCAGTTTTAAGGTTGAGTAACGATTTCGAAAAGACAACGTTTTTACTTACAATCACACGAAAGCTGTCAATTAGCGATAGTGACAACCTGGCACATTGTCGCCATGATGTAAGTAAAAATAGTTTCTTATCCCTATCCTTCAAACATCGTTACACACATAACCCAAAAAGATAAAATACGTACTACTAATATATTGCTTTTAATCGAAGTCTTAAGTAATTATGTACCTACTAAAAATTTTGAGTAAAAAACATGCATTTAGTAGTAGCAAGTTCTTTTTTTCTGGAATAAAAAAAGGAATATGGAGTAATTTTAATATTTTATCAGATGGAGTTCTGAAAGACAATATACCTTTCCGTAAAAAGCATTCATGGTCTTAAGCAACCCATGGTCCTTACAAAATACACTCCATTAACATGTATGTATGTGTCTAGCAGTATCAAGCCAATCTTTAAAGGATATTCGTCTTATCATTAGCCCATTAGCACCAAATGCTGTTGTTGGTAATAATCAGAGCTTCGAAGGAATTAATTCTATTGAGAATTAATTCCCAAAAAGTTCAATTCTGTTTTAAAAAGTTTTGAATTATCATTCCTTACTAGCATTCAACACGAATTAATTCAAAGGCTTAATCTCAAAGCTTAAATCAAATTGAATTAATTCCCGAGAGAATTAATTCCTTCCAACCTAATCATTCAATTGAATGATCAAAATTGTTCATCATTCAAATCTATTACAAATTGAATGATGATTTTTTTATTTCATTCCCTTTATATTTTTAAAAATGTGTTGCTTGTGTGCATTTTAAGCATCTTCGTGTGTAAACGATTGGCTGTTGTTTTGTCGACGTCTCGTCTGCTGCTTCCCACACAAGCATAATTGTGTGTGTATGTGTGTTGCGCTTCACTGTTTAAAATTGAATGATAAGAAAATTTCACCATTCAATTTGTAGTAGATTGATTTGGATAAAAAATACTTCATTCCTTAAGAATGATCATTCTTAAGGAATGAATTCTTGAAAGAATTAATTCAGTGATTTTGAAAGTTGAATGATTTTAGGGAATGCCAAATTCTATTTTTTTAATTCGAATTAGAAAATTGAATTAAGGAATTAATTCTTTCGAACCTTTGGTAATAATTCAATACAATAAAAATGCTAGAAATATCTTGTATGCATACTAATATTATTTTCTATCAATTTTTTTAGATTTTGACTTTTTTAACAAAAACGCTAAGTCCGAAGATAATCGAAATTAAGACTAAAACAAGAAAACACAAAGGAAATCATCGTTCCTGTAACAAGCCCTTTGTTCGCATCTTTCGTAATTGATATCAATTGAAAAACTTGATATATTAGATCTTTTATGTTCAATTTATTTTTTTGAATATCAAAATGTATTCTCGTATCTATAAGTTTAATTATATATTTTTATATGGTCACCAAAAATGCAAACGATAGTAACTAAAAAATCAAAATCATCAAACTAAAGGTGTTCATTCAAATATATCAAAAACAACAGTAATGAATAAAACAATATTTTTAATTTTTAATTATACTTGCGTACATCGTTTGCAATTCTGGTGAATATATACATAATAACCTATTACATATAGTTTAAGATGAAAAAATAAATAAAAAATATAAAAAAGAATGTAAAACAAATTTAAAACATCATATATTATTCAATATATGATTCAATATATGATCCAATATATGATTCAATATATGATCTAATATATGATCACATATATTGCATCATATATGATCGTGTCTTATATAAGCGCCAATTTTGGAATATGTTCATATATGAGACCATATTTGATACTATATATGATACTGTATATGGTCTCATATATGATATCATATATGATGATATACAACATTTTTAGCCGGGAATACAAAATAAATGAAAAAAAAAAAAATTTAAAAATTTTTCGCGATTTTTCGCGAAAATTAGCGTCAATATATAGATTTCAGCAGTTTTACCACCTTCAGTTACGGGCAATTTAAACTGCATACCATATACTTGTCGTTACTTAAATTTTTTTTTTTTTTGATACCAAAGAAAAAAAAGTAATTTATTATAAAAGCTAGTACAGTAATTTTGCGATTTCTCAGGAAATTTATCGTCTATAATTTTTATGCTTGCAGTTTTGTCACCTCTAATAACCTCGAATTCAAACTGCATACCACATTTTTGTCGTTAATTGAAGTATATGTTTTTACAGACCACAAATAACACAAATTAATGAATAAATAGTAGATAAGCGAGTTTTTTTGCGATATCTCGAAGAATTAAGCAGCTAGAATTTAAATGTTAACAGCCTTATGATCTTTGATCAATAGCAAGTCAAACTGCATTTCGTGTTTTTCAACAATGTTAAAGAAACTTCTTTTATTAATCAAAACAAGAAATACCCCCAAAAAGCTGTTTTTTGCTATTTCTCGCGAAAGTGAGCAGCTATAATTTTTTTGGGGGCAGTTTTAATTTCTTCCAGCATGTTCAAATCAAACTGCTTACCACTTTTTTTTATCATTTCTAAAGAACCGGGTTGAAAATATAATAAAAAAAAAAAATATATATATAATTACGCGATATCTCGCGAAATTTAGCACCTACAATTTTGATATCAACAGCTGTGTGACCTTTGATCAACCACAAGTAAAACTGCATACCATGTTTTTATGAAATTTTAAAAAATCATATATGAAGATAAAAACAAAAATAAAAACAGCAAAAAAGTAACTTCGCGATTTCTCGCGAAATTGAGAAGATATGATTTCGCTGTTAACTGTGTTGTGACATGCAAATAAATACAATTAAAACTGCATACCCAGTTTTTGAAGATATTTAAAAAACTTCATTGTCAAAATTTTAGAAAATACAAAAACACTAATTTCGCGATATCTCGCGAATGCGATCAGCTACGATTTCGCTGTTAACAGTTTTGTGACATTTATTCATGTAGAAATCGAACTGCGCTTACACTTTTCGTCGACACTAAAGTTCAACCTGAACATCGCTGAGGCTCACCGTGTTTGGTTACGAGAAAAAAACAAAGTATTTTTCTAAAATCCGTTTTTTAACAAAAAAAAAATTTGTTTATTATCTGGAAAATAGAGATTATAAAATAAAAAGTAAAATTACAGATAAAATTTTGTTTTTCAGTCACAAGAAAATACAAAGTATTTTCTTAAAATCTGTATTTCGACAGATAACTCTGTCGAAAATCTGTCGAATTGAGATTACAGTCATTTTACAGAGTATTTAACAGAGTAATTATTTTGAGTGTAGTGATTCCTCATACAGTTTGGGTAGGTAAGTTTACAATAAGAACAAGTCTCTTATATTCATCATCCAAATTCCATATCGCATAGCTTAGTAGCCTTGAATTTAACACGCATGTGTCCATAAATTGAGTCTAGTCCAGGAAAAATATCTTCTTCTATATATTGTACTTTTCATTTCCGCCTTTTCATTTCCAGGAATATTATGGTGTCCAGGTACCCAGCACAGTTCTAAATTGTGTTGCTTAGTAAGAACCTTAAGCTCTTGACGGCAACGGCTGACTGTCTTGGATCGAATACTCCTGTTCCTCAGTGCCTTAATAGTAGCTTGACTGTCTATGTATATAGTGATATCGCTAGAAAATATCGGTCTCATAGAAATAAGTCTTGCCGCCTCGGCAACTGCAAATATTTCAGCCTGAAAAGTGCTGCATGAATTATTTAATCTTGAGCTATGTTTAGGGTGACCATTTATTCCTGAACTCAAATCAGTACGCTCAAGTTTGTATGTTTATTTTTCCAACACTCAAAAAATTTCAATTAAATTAACAAACTTAGGGTCAATTTGAATTTTAGTGAAATCAACTGTTCAAAAAACAACTGCCATAAACTGCTGTCGTAGTTGACTTCAAACAACTTTATTTCAATGTTTTGATCGTTTCAGTGCAAATTATATAACAAAAACCCACAGGTTTTGAGAATAATACTATTACGGTATTTACACCAACGAAAACAACTTGTTTTTGAATATTTTTATGGTTTTTGGCAAAAACTACATGTATTTTCCATGCAATTTAAAAGCTGCATTGCCAACTAATACCCTGTTCTCACGAGCATCTATTTATTTTGGTTTTTATGTTTTTATTTTGACATTTGCATTATCAGCTGATAAACATGTGGGCAAGGCCACCGTCAGTAACGTGACGCTCGTTTACATATTTTGGTCAATATCTTCATAAAATACAATTATTTCTCCCAACTTGAGAGCGGCATATGAAAGTTCTCGTCATAACTGTTGTTTCGTACGCAGACAATTTTGCTGTATCTCGTTTTGTTGTGAAGTTATGACCATTTTAAGTCGTCAGTAACGTGACCGAATTTTGGAAAAATCCGGTCACGTTACTGACGACTTAAAATGGTCATAACTTCACAACAAAACGAGATACAGCAAAATTGTCTGCGTACGAAACAACAGTTATGACGAACACTTTCATATGCCGCTCTCAAGTTGGGAGAAATAATTGTATTTTATGAAGATATTGACCAAAATATGTAAACGAGCGTCACGTTACTGACGGTGGCCTTGCCCATGTACACATTTTAACAACAAACGATATTAAAATATTGAAATTATATTCATTAATTATACATATAACTGTTTATAATGTTCAAGAATTGTTTAAAGATAAAAATATCACGATTTTTTTGTATTATTTACATTTTAGTAATAAACAATGTTGCCAATATTAATAAAATGCTTTAAAAACGCTGAACATTCAAAAATACTCAATTCAACCCCTGGAATTCCGCTCGTTTTAAATCGATTTAATTTTAAAACGAGCTAAAAACATTTTTATTTTGACATATTACAACAAAAAAATGTATGGTAAAACGAGTCATATAAATGGCTTTTAAGCATAAAACGAAAAATGTTGCTAAAAATGGTTTTTAAGTGTAAGTGAGAACAGGGTATAAAACTGAACAAAAACTAGAATTTAGGTTGTGGTCTATGCTACTATTAATTCAGTGTGAATGTTTTTTTCAACTTTCTTTTGGTAAAAACGAATGTCAAAATAAAAATATTTGTTTTTTTGTGTGTAAATACCGTATAACAAAATTTCTCAAATTCTCACGACCCTTAAGTTTTGATAACTATTTCTTTTAAAAAACTTCCCAGATAATAAGCTCATGTTGTTATTAAACAGCCAAATAAATGTCAAATTCTGAGGACATTACATATTAAACATCCTAGAATCATTTGGATTCATGCAATTACATTACTAAAAATATAGAAAATCCATCATTCAGAAACATTTTGTTACAGAAAAGATCAAAATAACTTCACGCTCAGATTCATACATTTTTGCGTTAAGGAACCTTTAGATTAAGCTCCTTAGAATAATTTCATTATAATTTCATTGCCAGACTTAAGTTATATAAAACTACTCTTACAACTTATTTAATAGAAATTCATGTTTTTGTATAGAATTTTTGAAAAAAAAATATTTTTTATGTTGAAATGTTCAAAAATCAGTACAATCAGTACATATTTCAAAAAATCAGTACAAATCAGTACAACGTTTTTTGATCAGTACAAGTGATGAAAAATCAGTACATGTACTGATCAAATCAGTACGAATGGTCAGCCTAGCTATGTTCTATCCCTAATTTTTCGCAATAGACACCACTTCCGGTGCCATTTTCTTTCTTAGATCCGCCTGTATAGATTTAATACTACACTCAGAAAATTATTGCAGTTACTACATGACGGTCGTTTGTGTAGTAAGTAGTAGCTGTTGTTTTTAACTACAATTTCGGTCGTTTTGTATGAAAAAATCTCAAACAACTTTTTTTGTAGTAGTTTCAAAAAATAACTACAAAAAATATACTACACTGTAGCAATAGTTGATTTATGTAGTTGTTTTTAGTTTTTTTTCTAAAACTCGTTTTTTTCTAGAAATTTTTATTGCAAACGAATGTGTCGAGCGAGTTGGTCGTGCGGGATGCGGAAGGAATTATTTTTATACCAAATAAATAATATCTAAATAAATAAAATTACAATTTATTAAATTTAATTATAACAAAAAATATGTTTTTGGAAAAATATTCTTGAGCGAAAGAAAATAAGTGGATAAATGAGATAACAAGTGTGTATAATATAGCGCTCACATAAGCGTGCGTAAAAACCAATCGGAAAAAAACAAAATAAAATGTGTGCAGTGTTTTGTTTTCTTATGAGCGCGCCATCTTTCTTTTCTTTGTATACACAACAGAGCAGGTACATACTTTTTTGAAACATTTCAAATTAATTCTTTTTTTTTTATAAATCAATTTTGCCAAAGCATTTCGTTTTTTTTTTATTCCAGACAAATTTTGACCAGTAGCGGTGAAAATTTGAAATGAACTATTAAAAAAACAAAGGTAAATACAATCAATTTATTTTGTTTAACATTTTATTAATATAATTTTTTTCTTCTATAATTCCAGATAAATACATCAAAAAATTGTCATCATGTCGAAATTCTATACAACCAACTGAAATGTATTGCTTTTTAAATAAATAAATATCAATCATTTAGGCCTTTATTCATAATACTTAAAGTGTACTTAAAGTAGGTTTATTTGACAAATATTCATGCAATATCAGTCAAATAAACCTACAATAGATTTAATTTACTCATTATGAATAGCCCAGTTAAACGTTTAAGAAATTTTTTAAATAAAATTTCAGGCAATTGTAGAAAAAACAACTGTATTAAACAGTTTTGTAGTAGTTTTTACTACATTTTGTAGTTGAAAATCAATAGTTAAAAACAACAACATGTTCAGTTGTTTTTACCGTTTATGTAGTGGACGCCTTTTCAACGACAAAATGTAGTCAAAACAACTGTCTTTTGTAGTAGATTTTACCGACATACTTTTTTGAGTGTATGTTCTTTTTTCCTTAATTCCTTCCATTGTTCCCTAGGGGGTATGACGGTTTTAATGTTTTCTTCCCATGTTATATAATCAGTCCCATATAATCAGTTTTTAAGTTATCGTAGCCGAATTTTTGCAACAGTGATGTATGATCATAATGTTTTGAGCGTAGGCTACTGCTTTGTTGGAGTCTTACCTGAGTGCTTAGTGCATGTTGTTGAACATAGGAGTTCAGTGGACATATGTCAAAAATCCTAGATAAGGATGCTGTAGCAGTGGATCTGCGTGCTCCTGTGATGCTCATCATTGCGACTTGATTAGTTTTATCTACGATAGACCACCACACCAGAGATCCATGTGATAGTATAGGTCTTACTATGGCCATGTAAATCCAATGTATTAAAATTGGTCTGAGTCCCCAGGTCTTCCCTATTAGTTTTTGACACGAGTACATGGCTGCATAAGCTTTCCGTACCCTTTCCACTAAATTGTCTACCCAAGTCAGCTTATTGTCAAATATAATTCCCAAAAATTTAGTCTTTACCGAAAGTGTCAGAGAAAATCCCCGCAATTTCGGAAGTTGAAATTGCGGAATTTTTCTCCTTCTCGAGAAAAGAACTAATTCCGTTTTGTGTGGATTTACATTAAGTCCGCATTCCATTGCCCATCCACTTAAAATATTGAGTGCGCCCTCCATGATGTCGGAAATAATGTCCAGGAACTTACCCTTCACTATCAAAACCACGTCGTCTGCATAAACAACTACGCTTATTCCAACGCGGTTTAGCTTCAAAAGTGCTTCATTTAGCACTAGAATCCAAAGAGTGATATGACTCCTCCTTGTGGAGTTCCCCGAGTCGCTAAGGCGCTTATTGATGACCCGCCTAGCTCTGCCTCAATTTTACGTTGAGTCAGAACTCTCATGATCCAATTAATCGTCAATGGGTCGCTGCCTGAGGTGTTCAATGCCCGTTCGATTGCATCCGATTTAACGTTATTAAATGCTCCTTCTATATCCAGGAAACAACCAAGGGTGAATTCACCATAGTGCAGTGATTCTTCTATATGTGTGGTTAAATCGTGTAGACCTGATTCTACTGACTTTCCCTTCATATAAGCATGCTGATTCCCAGAAAACTCCATTTTCTTCATATTTTGTCTTATATGGTCATCTAAAATCCTCTCTAAAGTTTTCGATGAAAGACTTATTGGTCTATAATCCTTTCCATAGCTATGTTGAATCTTACCCGCTTTTGGAATAAATATCAATTGTCATTTCAATACATGCTGTATACAATGTTTTTAAAATGGGACCTAAATTTTTTTTCGATTTCTGGAGCATGATTGTATAGATACCGTCAACTCCCGGTGACTTATATGGTCCAAATATGTCAATAGCCCATTCAACTTTCTCTAAAGTAATAAAAGTGTCAAAGGACTGTCTAACATTTACTACGTTTGGATCTAAAATTACGTTGTGGTTTATCTCACATCCTGGAAAATGAGTATCAAACAACAGTTCTAGAGTCTCACTTGCCGATGTTGTCCACAGTCCGTCTGCGGTTTTTAAATTACTCGGAGCATATTTCTGCTTCGACATTAATTTTCTTAATCTCGAAGTGTCTTTTATTGTCTCAATTTCACTCAGCATGTCGATAAAAGATTGCCTCTTGGATTTTCTAATCTGTTTCTTAAATTCCTGTAGTTTTCCCATTTTTTGTCTGTGTCATTTTTCCGTGCGTAATTTAAGGCTTCTCTTGTGCTTTTTTTGAGTTTTTAACTCATTATTTCACCGTATTATCTAATAGGATGCCTTCCTTGTAAATAAGAATGAAAGTGATAAAGTTTACAGTTTCGTGACTGGTGACAATATGTAGCTGTCATATTTCATCAATCTAAACATGCAGACGATGATAATGAGAACACACAACAACATGATATTAAGGGGGAAACTAATTCCTACATATTGAAAAAAAAAATCCAAACCAAATTTTACCAATTTGTGGGAGTGATAAAAAAAAAACTATGTAACCTTTAAATTGACAAAAAAAAAACATGGCTTTTAAATAAGGCAATAATCCTTCATCCCCTTAATTTTGGTTTTAGAAGGTAAATAAACGTTAACAATAAAATGTGTGCACCCACCGAACTCCACTCCTACAGTACACTCATAGAAATCCTACAGTATTCCTTACTAAAAAGTTGGTAGATATTACTAATTGTTAGTATTAAAGGGCCCTACAACGCGTTAGTCAATTTTTACTAACGCAGTTATAAAAAAACGGTAAATAAATTTAAAAGCGAAAACCTATCCAAAATCGATTTTGACAAATTTTTTAACAAAAAAAATGTTTCAAAAATATATAATTATTGAGCTTGATGGCTGGCAATGATCTATTTCGGAAATTTTTTAAAAAAATATACATTTATTTTTTTTCAACAAAAATTTGCTATGTGCGTTAAAAAAAAAAAAAAAAAATCAAAAATGTAAATTTTATCATATTAGGTGTCAAAAATAATTTTTCAAATTTTTTAAAATTACTAACAAAAATTATTAAAAAATCGGTAAAAAATCAGTATTCAGTAAAGTTCAAAGTCTTCCAATTTCAAAAAAATAACTAAATTTATACTGTAAAGCTAAATTTATACTGTAAATTACTAAAAAAGTAGTAAAGTTGAAGTTATAACACTTTTACTGTATTTTTTACTGTAGGATTATTTTGAGTGTAATAATGCACCTGTCTAACTTGCGTTAGAATTTGTAAAACAATTTTTCACCCAATAACTTTTCAAATTATTTTATTTGGTTTAAATATTTATTTGTAACACTTCTTCCGGCCGGATATCGCCAAAAAAAAGTAACGGTTAGATATGAATAATCGCTGTAATCGTGTGTGTGAATTAAAAAATCACATCAAAATAGAAAGCAACGGATTGAGAGCTACATTTTATTATCCGGGAGGTGGTACCTATCGTGGATGTTGGTTAAAATCACAACATCATCGTTTCGGTGTCAAAGAAAATAAAAATAATTTAATATACGACGGACAATGGTGCAATGGTAAACGTCATGGTAATGGTATGATGCGTCAACGTTTACCAGATGGTACCATGGAACGTTTATACATCGGTCAGTGGCGGGATGATATGAAATCGGGTGAAGGAAAACAATTTTATGAAAATGGTGTTTACTATGGTTGGTGGAAATCGAATCGATGTCATGGTTTAGGTATCAAATGGTTTAAAAATGGTAACATTTATATGGGAGAATGGCAGGCGGGTGTTTATCATGGTCAAGGAGTATTTTTTTATGGTAAATATGTAAATTGTATGAAAATGTTTAAAAAATAATTAATTATTCAAAATTCAAATTAATTGATTAATCATAGTTCTGATTAATCAGAAAGTATGATTAATCGATTAATTGATTAACCAATATTCCGATTAATTAAAAATTTGATTAATCGATTATTCGCACATCCCTAAAAAATATTAAAAATTAAAAAAATAAAATGTTTTTTTTGTTAATCCTTTAGAAAATGGCAATCGTTATGAGGGTAATTTTGCTAGAGGTCTTAAAAATGGCGAAGGTACATTTTATCACATGCACACCGGACAAATACAAAAAGGCATGTGGGAAAATGATATTTGTAAAACTTCCATAGTACAAGATGAATTTCGTAATCAAGTGGATCAACCGACACCACAGACTAAATACAGACTCGACAGTAGAGTTTTATAAGACAAAATGGGGAAAAACTAAGCGATTTTAGGAGAAAACACAGCGGTTTTTAGTCCGTTTTACGCTAACATGGCAACACTTTCTACGACTTAGGAGTGAATGAAACAACAAAAACCGATCTGGCATCCATTTTTCTTATGGTGCGTTATATTAGCTTTCTCTTTCTAACCTAATTCGTAGAATAATTTGAAAACATTAACCATATGATTAAGAAATACTTTTTTGACACCTGTCATATATGTCGAGTCTGTATTAGTCTGTGCCGACACCATATCCCATACCAATGGTAAGTTTTGTAATAAGCGAAAATAAACTAATTCAATTTTAAAAAAAATTTTAATCACAGATTCGTATTTATAATCCAAATTCATTTATTAAGGATATTTTTGAAAAATATAAAAATAGTGCTAATAACCCATCGAAATCATTGCAGGTAAATATGTTTTTGCTTTTTTCCATAGCACGCTCAAAAGAAAAACTCTATGAGGCATTCCATGGCAAATTGGATATTTGGAATTTTTTTTTTTTAGATTTCCCAATTTTAACAGTTTTAAGTACCCTTTGACAACTTCTTCCTGGTAAATTTTCAGATTTTTTTTGATGACCCGTGCAAAAGACATGGAATTTTGAAAAATGCAAAGCTTGTTGGTTTATTGAAACTTCTTTACTCATAATTTCATTAAAAATGTTTCAAATTTAATTTTTTTTTTACTTTTTAGAAAAAAAAAATAAAAAATGTTCAGAAGTGTTCTATTATGCGATGTTTAAGTTTTAAAACTTAAATCTAATTTCTGAAAATCTTTGTACTCTCTGACTTTTTTGTGAAAAACTTCTATCGATTCTACAAATTTTTTTGCATAGTAAGATCATGGGATTATGATTATTAATATTTTTTTGATTTTTTGAAAATTATTTTTTGCAGTTTTCCAATCTCAATAGCAAGATCGACCCCATTAATTTTTACCCCTAAACACTTTTTTCATTCTCATCAAGCATTGAAAATTTAATAAACACAGAGTTAAATTTTATCAACATGAACCCCTGATTTCCTTCAGTGTCTCCGAATTTGATGAAACTTTGTGTATATGTTGGGACTTATAAGACATTGACAGATTTTTGGCAGAGTTTTTGCATAAACCCTTCGTAAAAGTATCTGGAGTATGAAAGTTCTTCAAAAGATCTATTTTCTACATAATTTCAAAAGTTTTATGGCAAAAACCACCACACTGAGGGAAAAAATCATCGTCAAATCAAAAATTTTCGTACTCATTTTTAAAATTCTCAAATTATTTAAACAAATTTTAATAATGAAGTGGAATTTTATAAAATTGAATATGTTTCGGTCTTAATTTTAAAATTGTATTTTTTGAATTAAATATACAAAAACTCCTTTTTATTTCATGATGGTGGCATGATGAAAATAATCATTTTGATTGTAAAAAATAGCAAAATGAGTTTTCAACAACTTTAACAATGACGCCTCAAAAATGACGCAATTATTTTAAAAAAGTGACGTGGTGTAACATAAGTGAAAACTTTTCAATTTCCAAAAAAATTAAGTAAAAAAAAAACAATATATATTTTCGTTAAGTAAAACAATGAATTAAATTTAATTAATAAGTGATAAAAAGTCAAAATAAATTCATACAAAAATAAAAATTCGCAGATGTCTTAAACAATTTTCGAAAATCGCATGGGTGTTTTCGTCGGAGTAGCGACGATATATTATTTTATTTCTACATATAGGAAAAATGCAACTTTATAATTATTCTGAAGTAAAGAAAAATAAATAAAATTTGTATATAAATATAAAGAAATGCCAATAGTTTTATTTACATTGAAAATTTAATTTTATTGTCAATATTAAATTTGATTATGTGCATTTTTGATTTGAACATAAAAACATTCTCAAATCAACGTTGTTTCTTTTCATTTTTAAAATTTTGTTTGTTACTCAAGCCATATTAAAAGTGTCAATAAACATTTTCAAAATGAGAAAAAACAAAGTTTGTTGACTTTTGTCACTGTTTTATTTTTAATATGAGGTTGTTTTTGCTTGATTTGAGATTTTTTTTTCTTAGTGCATAAAATAAAATGTTTATCGAGTTTTTACAATAAGCCCTTCATTTATATCTTCAAAAGTATTTGAGCTATATTATTCCCTGATAGCTTTTTTTAAAGACAAAACCATGACCTTTCGAATAACATTTAGCAAAAAATTTTATTTTGGTATTTTTTTCTATTTCTGCAAAATTCGCGATTCTCGAAAATATTTCTAAAAAAGAGACATTTTTAAAAATCTGAAAAAAAAAAATTTGTGAATGGCTGTTATTTTAGCTACAAGCTGTAGGACCCGAACCCAATAGGTTCGGGTCCTAAAAAAAACGTAAATAGCTCAAAAACTATTGCTCATATTGCTTTTGGGTGTTCGGTGGTCTTGCACCAAGACCCAAGAACTACAAAATTGCTTCGTAACTTTTTGTCGCATCGCCGGTAGTTGCAGAGATATTAGCATTTTAAAATTTCCCGGAATTCGATTTTTTGATTCAAAGTTAGGACCCAATAGGGTCCACACATGTGTAGATTTCAACTTTCCCTTTAGGGTCGCCATCGATTTTGATCCTAAATTTTGCTCCAATTTGCTCTATTTTGCTTAGTTTTATTAGATATTAGCATATTAAATTTTAATATTTTAAATTTTCGTTATGCCGTGAGTGAACGATTTTTTTTGTTAATGAAAAGTTTCATTCGGTGAGTGATTGAAAATATAAAATTCTCATTTGAAAATGCTCATGAGAATTCTCATAAGGATTTTCATTCATTCACCAGCACATGTATTTTTTCTTCTTTCATTACATATAAAATGAAACGAGAGCAAACAGCATGTTTTTCATTTTCACAAAAAATGAATGAGGGTGCACAAATGAAATCTTCTTTCGTGAGCAAATACTTACTCTGGAATAAACTAATACTCTATCCCCAATTCCTTAGGGTATGCCATACAAAATGACATTTATTTGTTGAAATTTGGACCATTTTTGAAGAAGTTATGAGTAAAAAAAAGAAGCTTTAGTAAACAAAAAAGCTCTGTATTCTTAAAAATTCATCAAAAAAATCTGAAAATTTACCAGAAAGAAGTTTTTAAAGGGTGCTCTAAAATTTCAAAGTGTTCGATTTGGCATGGAATGTCCCATATATATAATTTTTCAGTGACCGATTCTAAGACATTCTAGCGATTTCCGTCTGTTCGTTTTCGAGAAGTTTGGTATTGATTTGAGTGATATCGGTTTAGTGGTTTAAAAGTTATAAATGAAAATGTAAGGGCAACTCGAAATTTTTAGTACATTCCACATAATCTAAAATCAAAATGCTTAATTTCGGCTGTTGGTTGACATAACTGATTTTTTTTGACAAAATTTTTTTTCACGGATTTTTTTTTTTCAAAATTTTTAACAAAAAATTTTAAAAATAATCTTTTTAAATTGTGGAGGGTATCAAAATATATTTAATTTTTTTACTTGTTAAAATTGGAAATTTTTAAAATATAGTACATTTTAACTAAAATTTTAAAATACATTTGGATAATTTTAAAATACAATTGGAAACTTTTAAACTACATTTGGAAAATTTTAAAATACAATTGGACAATTTTAAATTTTATTTAGACAATTTTAAAATAAATTTAAACAACTTGAAAATACATTTAGAAAATTTTTAAATATATTTGGACAATTTAAAAATACCAATGTTGGCAATCGATACCTTTTCAATACCGTTATCCATTTCAAAACCCTTTAAATTGAATACCGGTACCGATACGAATACCGAAACCCAGTTTTGGTATCGGATAACGGTATCCAAAAACCTTTCCCTTCGGTATCGGTACGTACCGGTATTGAAACGGTTTTTCTTAAAAAAACATGTTTTTAAAAAATAAAATATTTTTTAAAAAAAAATTTGTAAATTGTGGTTATGTAAATGAAAAATCGTACTAATAACATCGCACATGATTAATAGATTTGAATTTTTGTTGAGAGCACTGTTTTTTCCATTGGTTTTCGTAAAATATATTCATGTCAAAAAATGACCAATATTTTATTTATTAACTTAAAAAAAAAAGTGATTTCCTACTCAAATTAATTTTGGGCACTATGCATTGTAGGTACTCATAGATTCGGCCAAGTCTAACTTAACTATTCTACTTTTTTCATACCTTACACTACTCTGTTATACCTTGTAATAATGAGCATGTTCTTCCTAGACCAACCTTCAAGCCCTTGTGCTTTAAGGCCCTAAATATCTAAAATCAATTTTAGAAAAAAGGCACTTGAACCCCTTGATCTTTCATCAATATATTATGGATTCATGATCCATTCTAAGACACTATACATGTAGGTCGTCTGTGGAGGACACGATGCAGTCCAAAATAAAAGAGCTAGGCCCCTGCAAACAACTGAAACATTTTTATGGGAGAATAACTTCAAAATCCTGTACTTGGATTAAGGGGATAGGAAAAATTACAGTTTTCTAGTCCCACCCCCTTTTGTGGGCGTGGAAATAAAAAATAATTTGTTTGTTAATATTTATCGCAAGTAGGATTTTTTTCACATGTGAGAAGGTATTCGGCGCAGCCGAACTTAACACTTTCACTTGTTTTTAATTTTGTGAAATTTTTCAAAAATAAACAAGAATATTTTTCTTAAAATTAGGAATTTTTGTTTACTTTATGGGAAAAACATTTAAAAAATTTCAAAAACGTGATTTTGGTCTACAGATCCTGTTCAGTAGAGATTTTCATGCAGGAAGAGATTTTCATGCACTATAAAATCGAAAATACACGCTTAAAATATGCACCAAAAAATAAAAATATGCACTAAAAACCTTTTTCTAACACTCAAAATATTTTTTGAAACAAATAAATTTATATTTGAGTTTTTGTTAATTTATGCCAAAATATGCAAAAATATACAATTAAAAGTTGGAAATATGCAAAAAATATGCATTTTCACCAAAATATGCAAAAATATTCAAAAAAAAAAAAAAAATCGATGCCATTTTAACACAAATTGCTTGATTCGCAATGATAATTGGTCGATATCGTTTTTGGACTATTAATAAAAAAAACATGCATTTGCATGGAAATCACATCCCTAGTGATTAGAATTTTTGGACAAAAATAGCGTTATGTTTTTTTAATATTTTTAACATAACATACTCATCATCTTCCAAATTTTGAGGCGAACTTAATTAAGCAAAAATTTTTATATTTGAAAATCAGCATCGAAAATCAGCATTTGAAATTTGCTGTTTTGAAATATTTTCAAACTTTGATCGCTGGTTGCCGAATACGGATGCTCTTGCAAAATGTTTTCTTAATTTTTCCACAATCAGATTTTATGTGGTCATCGTTTGGCAGGTATTACGAAACGAAATTCGAAAGTTTAGATTTGACGGGACGCCCTAGTCACAGACTATATACAGACTCGACAGTAGAGTTTTATAAGAAAAAATGGGGGGAAACTAAGCGATTTTAGGAGGAAACACAGCGGTTTTTAGTCCGTTTTACGCACAGTACAGACTAGTATGCAAACACTGGTGCTAATTGCGTACTTTCCAATATGGTGGTATGGTTTTTAGTACAGAATGATCATCGCTGCCTAGTATATGTGTGCCTGTACGTGTGAGCTTTTGTGCATGTATTTATGATGTTTGTTTACGTTTTGTATGAAACGTCAAAAGTTACACCGTGTGCTGTCACTAATACTTACACCCATCAGATGCAACTCTGTGATACTACTACTCATGTACTGTGGTTTTACGCTAACATGGCAACACTTTCTACGACTTAGGAGTGAGTGAAGCAACAAAATCCAATCTGCCATCCATTTTTCTTATGGCGCGTTATATCAGTTTTCTCTTTCTAACCTAATTCGTAGAATAATTTGAAAATATTAACCATATGGTTAAAGAATACTTTTTTGACACCTGTCACTTATGTCGAGTCTGTATTAAGGTACCTACAGACGACGCAATATTATGTACAATATTTAATTATATTGATGGTGTGTGGGTAAGATTGACCATTGTACAGTCGTCAATATTACCCACACACCGTCAATATAATTGAATATTGTACATAATATTGCGTCGTCTGTATGTACCTTTAGTCTGTGCCCTAGTCACAGACTAATACAGACTCGACATAAGTGACAGGTGTCAAAAAAGTAGTTCTGAATCATATGGTTAATATTTTTAAATTATTCTACGAATTAGGTTAGAAAGAGAAAACTGATATAACGCGCCATAAGAAAAATGGATGCCTGACCGGTTTTTGTTGTTTCACTCACTCCTAAGTCGTAGAAAGTGTTGCCATGTTAGCGTAAAACGGACTAAAAACCGCTGTGTTTTCTCCTAAAATCGCTTAGTTTTTCCCCATTTTTTCTTATAAAACTCTACTGTCGAGTCTGTATTTAGTCTGTGCCCTAGTGTTTAGTCACAGACTAAATACAGACTCGACAGTAGAGTTTGATAAGAAAAAATGGGGAAAAACTAAGCGATTTTAGGAGAAAACACAGCGGTTTTTAGTCCGTTTTACGCTAACATGGCAACACTTTCTACGACTTAGGAGTGAGTGAAACAACAAAAACCGATCTGGCATCCATTTTTCTTATGGCGCGTTATATCAGTTTTCTCTTTCTAACCTAATTCGTAGAATAATTTGAAAATATTAACCATATGGTTAAAGAATAGTTTTTTGACACCTGTCACTTATGTCGAGTCTGTATTAGTCTGTGGTAGAGTATTACAAGAAAAAATGGGGAAAACTAAGCGATTTTAGGATAAAACACAGCGGTTTTTAGTCCGTTTTACGCTAACATGGCAACACTTTCTACGACTTAGGAGTGAGTGAGACAACAAAAACCGATCTAACGCGCCATTTTTCTTATGGCGCGTTATATCAGTTTTCTCTTTCTAACCTAATTCGTAGAATAATTTGAAAACATTAACCATATGGTTAAAAAATACTTTTTTGACACCTGTCATATTTGTCGAGTCTGTATTAGTCTGTGGTTTAGTCACAGACTAAATACAGACTCGACAGTAGAGTCACAGACTATATACAGACTCGACAGTAGAGTTTTATAAGAAAAAATGGGGGGAAACTAAGCGATTTTAGGAGAAAACACAGCGTTTTTTAGTCCGTTTTACGCTAACATGGCAACACTTTCTACGACGTAGGAGTGAGTGAAACAGCAAAAACCGATCTGTCATCTATTTTTCTAATGGCGCGTTATATCAGCTTTCTCTTTCTAACCTAATTCGTAGAATAATTTGAAAAAATTAACCATATGGTTGAAGAATACTTTTTTGACACCTGTCACTTATGTCGAGTCTGTATTAGTCTGTGGTAGAGTTTTGTAAGAAAAAATGGGGAAAAACTAAGCGATTTTAGGAGAAAACACAGCGGTTTTTAGTCCGTTTTACGCTAACATGGCAACATTTTCTACGACTTAGGAGTGAGTGAAACAACAAAAACCAATCTGGCATCCATTTTTCTTATGGCGCGTTATGTCAGTTTTCTCTTTCTAACCTAATTCGTAGAATAATTTAAAAATATTGACCATATGGTTCAGAACTACTTTTTTGACACCTGTCACTTATGTCGAGTCTGTATTAGTCTGTGGTTTAGTATTAAAATTGAAAAAAAAAATATATTTTTTTTTAATTTTTATAAGTTTTTTTTATATTTTTTCGATAATACCTGTACGTACCGGTATTGACGTTTCGGTATCGGTATTACCGTAACCGATTCCACTAAAATACCGTAATCGATACCGATACCGAAATAAAATAAAAAAAGATACTAATACCGATATCGATACCGTTATTCGTTTCGATTGACAACCTTGAAAAATACATTTAAACAATTTTAAAATACATTTGTAAAATTTTAAAATACAATTGGAAATGGTGTAGATTTTGCTATTAATGTGATTACGTATTTACTGCCAACGCAAAACTTTGTAAATTAATTTCGTTTCTTTTATTAAAATTTTAGGAATTAATAACACTCAATTTTGTACGCAAAATCAATAAATTTGCTAAATTTTAAACAAAACATCAAGTTCAAAAATATTATTACATAATTTATCTAATTTCTGCACTTGTAAAAAAAAAAATCAAAAATGTTTAACACAAAAATAAATTTAATTGAATTTTCTGATGTAAAAAATTTTTAATTTGTGTATACATTTAAAATTTCAGGCTCTGAAGATTGTCTAATAAACGGAAGATTGTCTATTAAAACGAGTTTTAATTTTACTATTGGATTAAACTTAAAATTAACGTTATTCAAAATCAGTAAAGGATTACACAGGCCAACAAACTTTTAACCTATACAGCAGAGTATACTTTTCTAGGGATTTGAGTTGCGCTGAATCCGAATCTAATTTCAGAATTTGCCTATCACATCAGGTTTTCGAGATATCTTAGATTGAAGTTGAAAAAAAAAAGTTTTTCGCCATATTCGAGACGATATAATTGCGTGAATTCACCTTTACTTATAAAAAGGTAATTAGTAGGACTTTCAGATGAAATATCAGGTTTTATAAATTAAGGTGAACTCGCGCAGTTATAACGTCTCAAAGATGGCAAAAAACAAGGGTTTTTCTAACTTTAAGCTATGATATCTCGAAAATCTGATGTGAGGGAGAAATTCTGAGTACAAATTCGGATTTAGCGCAACTCAACCTCTTAAGGAAATATTCTTTAGTCTTGGGGTTTTGACTTTTTTCAAATTTTGTAGGCCTGTGTTATCATTCCGTGTCAAACAAAATAGACTTTGATTGGTAAAATAAAGTCAATTTAAAAAAAGCTACTTTTGGAACAATTTTTTTGCGTTGAAATAGTATCTGGGAAAACTGAAATATTTTTTTGCAATCAAGTTAACAATTTGAATTGTTTTCCTTTCGTTTTTCCCAAAAGCTTCCCAGAAAATTTTGCCATTTATTGATAACGACACCGTTATTACTGACAGCTAATTTCATGTGCTACCCCAGGATTTTCTCAACAAATTGTTTTAAAAAATGCTTAAAAATACTGAAATCTTTAAAAACGATTCTCTGACTCGTAATGTATTTTCCGACGGACAAAACACAAATTAAACTCGTTGAATTGATTTTTTGAGAATTATTTAGAAACTCTTCGCGACCTCTTGGAAAAGTTGCTACGGTGATTAGTAACCAATCATTTGAAAGGCGTTATTAGGTTAGGTTAGGGGTGGTGGAGCCTAAAGTTCAGACTCCTCGCATAGACCGGCTGGTCCATAGCGATACCACAATTTCCTTCAGCGACGAGGATAAAACGCGTTAGTCCATGTTGCGAACAGTTTTAGTTGCGTAAGGCCCGTAGCGGCGATATCATCCAGATTATCGATTTCTGCTTTACCTAGTATTCGCTCGCGGTGTCTGGCCAATGCGGGGCATTTACACAAAATATGTTCAACTGTTTCATCTGTATTGGGTTCATCACATCTTCTACAATTGGCATCCGAGATAAGTCCCATAGTTTTCGCGTGCAAAGCAATTAGGCAGTGTCATGTGAGCACTCCCGTGAGTAAACGACAATCCTCTCTGTTAAGAGAGAGAAGGTAGCGAGTTTTCCCGAGGTCGTAATGCGGCCAGATTCTTCTGGTGATACTGCTCGTGCTTAGCTATCTCCATTTCCTGTTTGCAATAGAAATGCAACGACAGTCACTTCTCGTTCTATAGTACTGAATCGGGGGCTCAATATGAACAAAAGTTCCTACGCCATCTGCTCCAAGCTTAGCGAGCTCATCAGCTTTCTCGTTCCAAGGCGTTATTTAAAAGGTCTGAAAATACGCGTATTTTTATAGATTTTGTATTTTAAGCGTTTTAAGTATTTTAACGGTAATTTTTGGCATTTTTAATTTTTCCAAACCCTGCCTTTTACCGTTATTCACTACTATTTTAACAACCTTGTTTTTAAGTTAGTTAAACAGCTGTTGCTGACGTTTACTAAATAAATAAAAACAAAAAAAACTCTACATCACCAATTTTATTGCAAATTTTGTAAATGTTGTAAAAAAAAACTTGAAATAAAATGGATATCTCTGCTCTATCTGAGGAAAAATTTGATCCCGTCGATTGGATTAATGAAAATTTTAAAAAATATAATGAAGAAACTAAATCTAGCAAAAAAACGGATATTAATGCTGACAGTGAAAAAGCAGTAGACTTTATCAATAATTATGTTTCCAAACTGCAACTCTATGTCCAGCAAGTTAACTATGCTGTGGAAGAAAGTAGTCAACAATTAGTAGCCAGTATGCCAAGAGTTGTTAAAGATGCTAAAGCTTTACATTCGGACGTTAAGGAGTTGCAACAACGTATGCTGGTTATGCGTCAAGAAGTAGCAGCTGTACAAGAAGAAACCGGTGAATGTATGGCAACTTTGGAACGCTTAAATACATTGCAGACAAAATTGCAAAATGCTAAGGAATCATTGCAGGAGTCAGATGGATGGGGTAATTTAATTTCTGAACTGGAGGATAGCTTCGAAAGAAATGATTTGAAGGTAAGGGGACAAATTAGGCTTGCCAGACGTACTTTTTTCAACAGTACTCGTACTTTTTTTTACTCAATGTACTTTTTTCTGCATAACACCTAAAAAAGTACGCTAAAGTACTTTTTTTAGGCTTTTGTACTTCTTTTTTTTTTTTTTTTTTTGGATTTTGATGTGGCACTAAACCTATAGATTTCAAGTCTATAGTTTTGTTTAGGCCTGTTGGACCAGCTCAATGGCTGACATAACCAGGTTATTCAAAAAAAATACGTCCAATCGTATTTTGTTAATATGTATGTATATATTTAAAAGTTGGCATACGTGCAAAATGCAACACCAGGTTAAAGTGACGATAGCAGTGAAGCAAGCCGACGCAAAATTTTCGGCGGCGGCTGAAGAGCAAAAATTTTCGGCGGCGGCGGCGTTTCGGCTGCGCGCCGCGTTTTTTTTAGAACAGCGCGGCTGAAAAAAAAATTCGGCTGCGCCGCTATTGTATAGTTAAAAACAGTTTAAGTCTAGGCATATTAATCACGATACCCTACCGAACAAGTGGTTGATATAACATTCAGCATAGATGGGAACTTTAGGGACCAATTAAATAATGGTTTATTTACCATTTTATTGGAGTTATGGTAACAAGTAAGAAAATTATAGTGGGTCAAGACCGACCTTATACCCTACACCAGTGTTTTCGGGAAAATGTGTCCGAAGTCCAAACATGAACCGATTGGATCTATATTTTGTGACATCTTTAATTAGTGCACAAACTTAATTTGAGTCCAAGAATGGTCTAATTACACCGCTCAACAAGTTTTTTTTCGGATTGAAATCTTAGTTTTTAGTTTAGATATCGCCATTTTATGTTTTTTAAAAAAAAAATTCTCAACTTTTAAAAAATTTACTAAAGTAGTGAAAAAAAAACTTTCTTAAATCTAAGAAGATAAATATGATAAACTAATGGGTAGAAAATTTCGAAACTTTTCTAAACTTTTAGTGAAATTCTGATTAATTTTTATTAATAAATAAAAATTGTTTTATTCGACCTTTAAAATATTATATTTTGTGAGGATGTTTATTCTGGCTCGAGGTCATTATTTTCTTTACTAATTAAAACCATGATATTCTCATAGCATAATTTTCAAGAAAATTATTTTTTTTGTTTTAAATTTATTTATGTTGGTCATTTTTGCAAGACTTAATCGACACGTGTTTCGGAATTTGTCAAGATTCCATTGTCAAGATTATTTAGCAAAAATAGAAACGATATACTACAAAGTAGTAAACGAGTCTAATGACAAATCGTTTGTGCACAAACTAAAACATTAATACATATTCGACTCTATCCACAATGTGAATTAGAAAGACGAAGAAATTGTACTATGTTAGTAAGTAACGATTGTCAATAACCAACAAAAATATTTAAAACATTTTACATACGATAGTCCATTGGACTACAACAATATGTTTTTTGTTGCTGTGAATGAAATTATACCATTATTAGGGCTTTTAGTGAAATTTTACTAAATTGTGGTAAAATTTATGAACTATTTTGAAGAAAATTGTATCCCAAAATTAAGTTAGCTCTTTTGTTAGTGTGGGGACAACAAGTAGAAATGGTCAGATTTCTTCATAATTTGGAAACATTCCAAATATTTGATTACAAAATATGTTTTTTCGGGTATTTATTTATTCACATGCCAAATTTCGAAAGGATACCTGTTAAATTACGGGTATAAAAGTAATGTTAGCCAAATTTGGGGGGCGTTTGTATGGGGGTTAGGTCAAAACATGGACCGATTATTTTTTTTTAATTTCAAGAGGCTTCTTTCTTGGGAAAAAGAAGCATAAATTTAATTTCAGTCAAATCAATTGATTGTTGCGACATGTATCGTGCTCACTATGTTTACATGGACGGACATCGCTAAATCGACCCAGAAAGTGATTCTAAATCGATCGCTATACTTGAAGTTTGGTTTAGGACCTATATTTCGGATAGTTTCAAACATTAAGACAAACTCACAATACCCTGTACTTGAGATGGGCATATGAGCAGATTTGTGCGTGATTCACGCTTGAGTGAGACTGAAACTCAATTTTACTCAAGTGGTTGTGAGTGAGTGGAAAAAAAATTGCGTGTCATTTTTTTTGTGCTTTATTTTCTCTTTATATTTTCTTTCATTCCAAAAAAAGCGAATTTTTTTTATAAAAAAAAGTTTCGTGAGTGTGAGTGAAGTTTGTGTGAGTACTCGTGAGTGTGAGTCAGAAGTCACTCACGCGACCATCTGTACCCTGGACCACAGAGTGGTGTTTGCATAAGCGTATCTAGGCCATTATTCTGGGGTGGCCAAAAGCCCCCCCCCCCTTCCGTACAAAAAAAAATTAAAACAAAACTAAAAAACATACATATAACACGAAATCACAAAAAAGTATTTAAAAAAATTTAAGTTAACTACCATTTTCGTTAAAAATATATAAACGGTTTTTGCACAGACATGTTGGATACAATTTCTAAAGTATTTTGGCCTCCTAAACACGAGTCTATCATCAGAAAATTTGTATCGAATCGCCTTCTCGAGATATAGGCATTTTCATTTTTTGTGGACCAAGCCCTCAAAACGAAAATGTTTTTAATATTAAAAAAGTGTATGTTAATATTATTCGTATTTTTATTTATTTGAACTTGGTCCACAAAAATTAAAAATGGCTATATCTCGAGAAGGCGATTTGATACAATTTTTTGGTGTCAGATTCGTTTTTAGGAGGCAAACATTTTTAGGAAATGTGATTTATTCTTTTTTTTTTTAATTTTACCAAAAAAATCATAAAAATTGGTACGAACAAATGTATGAAAAAAATATTCAAATTTGGTTCAATATTTTGACTACTTTTGCAAATATTTCAGTTAATGGACACGGTGAGCCTGCGATGTTTAGGTTCAACTTTAGTGTCGACGAAAAGTGTAAACGCAGTTCGATTTTTACTTGATTAAATGTCACAAAACTGTTAACAGCGAAATCGTAGCTGCTCGCATTCGCGAGATATCGCGAAATTAGTGTTTTAGTATTATCTGACAATGAAGTTTTTTAAATATCTTCAAAAACTGAGTATGCAGATTTATTTGTATTTATTTACAGGTCACAAAACAGTTAACATCAAAATCATATCTTCTCAATTTCGCGAGAAATCGCAAAATTAAAACAAAAACAAAAAATTGGAAAAAAAATATTTTTCGCGTAAATTAGCAGTCAAGATATTGATTTGAGCAGTTTTACCACCTTTAACGACATAAAATTTAAGCTGCATGCAACATATTTGTCGTTTCTTGATTTTTTTCCTTTATTTTAGACACTAAAGAAAAAATAAATTAATTACTATAAAAGCTTGAACAGTAATTTTGCAATTTCTCTGGAAATTGATCATCTATAATTTTTATGCTTGCAGTTTTGTCAACTTTAATAACCTCGAATTCAAACTGCATACCACATTTTTGTCGTTAATTGATATAAATGTTTTTACAGACCAAAAATAACACAAAGTAATGAATAAATAGTTGTTTAGCGAGTTTTTTAGCGATATCTCGAAGAATTGAGCAGATAGAATTTAAATGTTAACAGCCTTATCACCATTAATCAATGGCAAATCAAACTGCATTTCGTGTTTTTCAACAATGTTAAAGAAACTTCTTTTATTAATCAAAACAAGAAATACCCCAAAAAAGCTGTTTTTCGCTATTTCTCGTGAAAGTGTGCAGCTATAATTTTTTTGTGGGCAGTTTTAATTTCTTCCAACATGCTAAAATCAAACTGCATACCACTTTTTATTATTATTTCTAAAGAACCGGTTTAAAATATAAATAAATAATAAAAAGATTATATAATTACGCGATATCTCGCGAAATTTAACACCTACAATTTCGATGTCAACAGCTGTGTGGCCTTTGATCAAGCACAAGTAAAACTGCATACCATGTTTTTACGAAATTTTAAAGAAACTTATCTAAAGATAAAAAACGAAAACAACAACAACAAAAAAATAATTTCGCGATTTCTCGCGAACTAAGGTTAGGTTAGGTTAGGTTAGGTTAGGTTGTAAGTGGCTGCTGACGTTTTACGTCAACACACGTAGACTCTGAGGTCCATTGTGATACCACGGGATCGTAATAGGTTTCCCTACTAGTCCCTGTCGTTAAACCAGTTTGAGCTTCTTATGAAACTCCTTAGATGTTGAATTTTGACATCAGACAAATCTGAAAGATCGTACAGCTCCCTAGATCCCAGTGAAGCAAGTCGCTGACCAGAAAGTGCCGGGCAATGGCAAATAAAGTGTTCGATAGTTTCCAACTCCTCTTCATCCATGCAACTTCGGCAAAAGTCATTCGACGGCACATTTAACCGCTCTGCGTGCTTCCCTATAAGACAGTGTCCGGTAATTATAGAAACCACCGTTGAAATCTCTCCTCTTGGAAGCGATATCAGCTCACTTGTGCGCCCCTGATTAAGAGAAGGCCAAATCAGTCGTGTTGTCTCACACGTCCATCCATTTGCCCATCTTTGATTAGTCTCCGTCGCAGAACAAAGCCGTAGGTTTTGCTTGCAAGTTTCTAGAGGCATACCAACACATTCCAATTCTGTTGGAACCTGTAAGGTAGTTCCTAGTCTTGCAAGCTCATCGGCTTTGCAATTCCCTGGAATGTCTCTGTGCCCTGGGACCCATATGAGTCGTATGTTAAACTGCTTGGCCATCTCATTTAAAGACGTGCGGCAGTTAAGGGCAGATCTTGTTTTCAGAAACATTGAATCCAGGGACTTGACCGCGGCTTGACTGTCAGTATAGATGTTGACTGCGGTTGTAGACAAGACATTGCAGCTCAACCAGTCAGCCACTTCCTTTATTGCCAGCATCTCTGCCTGGTAGACACTGCAATGATCTGGCAATCTACGAGCCAGGCTCAATCCAAGCTCTTCCGAATAGACCCCAAAGCCCACTTGTTCGTGCAGCCTCGATCCATCTGTGTAAAAATTTATGGTAGCTCCACTTCCCGGAGTATCCCCCATCCAAGACTCCCTGGATGGTATCATAGTGGTAAAGTGGCGCTCAAAGAGGCTCAAAGAGGGAGCACAATCCACATTTTGTGGTATTGTTATCTTTTTCAAGATCGCGCTATGGCCACAATCGCTGCTCCTCCATTGCAGCGTGCTATTAAGTCGAATTGCCGACGCAGCTGCATACTGCCTACCCAATATGTCCAAGGGTATCAGGTGAAGGAGGATTTCTAATGCAGCTGTAGGTGTAGTACGAAGAGCACCAGTGATGCACATTGACGCCATTCTCTGTACCTTCGTGATAAAGCAGGCCACCAGACAATGATTCCATACAGCAAAATTGGACGCACCACTGCTGTATAGATCCAATGAACGACTTGAGGGCTAAAACCCCATCGTTTTCCAATGGCCCTTTTACAGGAATACAAAGCAATCGTTGCTTTTCTCACCCGTTCCTCAATATTACGCCTGAAATTCAGCTTCCTATCTAGAAATACTCCAAGATACTTGGCTCCATCTGAGAAGGTGATTTCAGTACCGTCCAGAGAAATAGGATCAAAAGCAGGAATCTTATTTTTCCTTGTAAATAAAACAAGCTCTGTTTTACTAGGATTAACTCCTAGACCACAGTCTCTTGCCCATTTAGACAGATCTTTCAGAGAACCCTGAAGAATGTCCCGCAATGTTGGCAGATGCTTCCCCTTTACCGCTATCGCGACATCGTCAGCATATGCGACAACATGACAACCACGTGCTTCTAGAGATAGTAGCATTGAATTCAGTGCCAGGTTCCAAAGAAGCGGCGAAAGAACACCTCCTTGTGGTGTGCCCCTATTGACAAATCGAGATATGACGGACGCTCCCAATTCAGACGTTATACGTCTACTGGCAAGTAGGCTTTCCACCATTAAAACGATTTCACGCTTTACTCCCAGACCAGACAATGCCAATATTATCGATTCTGGGATGACATTATTAAAAGCCCCCTCAATATCAAGAAAGGCCACCATAGTGTACTCCTTTACCGAAAGCGATCTCTCGATGGTACCAACGAGCTCATGAAGAGCTGTTTCCGTTGATCGTCCCTTGCTGTGTGCATGTTGCTTTGTCGAAAGCAACCTCGGGTCAATCACTCTACGCAAGTATGAGTCTATCATTCGTTCCATTGTCTTTAACAAAAAAGAAGACAGACTAATTGGTCTGAAATCCTTCGGAGCTGTGTGGGAACTTTTCCCAGCCTTCGGGATAAATACGACTCTGGTATCCCTTCATTTTAAAGGAATGTACGACCAGTTGATGCATGCTGTGTATAGATTATACAGCAACGGGGCTATATAGTCCGACACTTGCTGCAACTCAGCCGGGATTATACCATCAGGTCCCGGGGATTTATAGGGCCTGAAGCTTTTTATCGCCCAGATTAATGTTGGCATATTTATTATTTCCGAGGCAATTTCAGATGCTTGGGCGTCAGAACGTTCCAAAGCTTGAAACGGCGTCATGGAATTGCCCGGAAAATGCGTGTTTAAAAGGAGATCCAGCGACTCTCCACTGGAGGAAGACCACACCCCATTAGGATCTTTCAGGTATCCCAGGGTGCAAGGAGAAGAAGCCAGAACCTTGCGCAGCCTGGATGCCTCAGAAACGTCTTCTATGTTTCCACAGAAGTTTTTCCAAGAATCACATTTTGCATTTCTGATCATCTTTTTATAACTCTTAAGTTGCAGCCTGTATGCAGACCAGTCCTCGTCCGCTCTTGAAAATTTAGCCTTATTAAAGAGCTTTCTGCAGGAATCTCTGCTCGTCTGCAACTCATTTGACCACCAAGGTGGCTTTTTTTTCCCTCTAGGCTTTGCAGAAGGGCAAGACGCATCCAGGCACCTATTACAAACATTTGTTATATGGTCAACCAGACAGTCAATTTGCGCCAAACTATGTGGTTTAGATAAGGGTACTTCATCCAAAAGCAAAGAAAAAGTCTCCCTATATTTCACCCAGTTTGTTCTCCTCAGATTTCTAGAGACTGTCTCAACCGGGGCACGCTCCCTGAGTAAAAACTCAATGTAGCGATGATCTGAGAAAGAATGCTCTTCCAAAACTCTCCAGTCATCAATTCTATCAGACAATGTATCTGATACAAGTGTTACGTCAAGAACCTCTTGCCGCGTACTTGTAACGAAAGTTGGTTCACCACCCTTGTTACAAATATAGAGGTTAGTGCTTAACAAAAACTCCAAAAGTGATTCGCCTCTATCATTTGTGTCTGTACTTCCCCATATCGAATGATGTGCATTAGCATCACAACACACTACTAACTGGTGTCCCCTAGATTCCGACTCCCGAATTAGACCGACAACCTTCTCCGGGGGTATTGACCCCGGATTAGGAAAATACGCAGAGGCGAGCCAAATAGACTTCCCATGAAGCTCGCGAACTAAAGAAGATAGGATTTTGATGGTTACTGTTTTGTGACCTTTAAATAAGTACAATTAAAACTGTATACTCAGTTTTTGAAAATATTTAAAAAACTTCAATATCAAAATTTAAAAAAATACAAAAACACTACATTCGCGTTATCTCGCGAATGCGAGCAGCTACGATTTCACTGTTAGCAGTTTTTGTTTAGAAATCGAACTGCGTTTACACTTTTCGTCGACACTAAAGTTCAACCTAAACATCGAAGAGGCTCACCGTGTTTATGAGGCTCACCGTGAAATTTCTTGCAAACTTCGGATACTTATAAGGATATAACCATAAAAAGGATATTTTGAACTTCCTTATAATGTCCTGATGGTTTCCTTGATCGTACCGATTCCGGATTTCTTGCAAAAGTTAGGTAATATTATTGGGAATTTGAATAAAAAAGATATGAATAACTTTTACATAAACTTTTCAAATATTAAAACATTTTCGGATTTTGCGTAAGATTTTACATTGAAAACAAAGTGCCGTGGATCGCAAAATTTTTTTAATTTGTAAACAAGAGTTAATTTTTCTCAGAAATAATAAGGACTCAAACCGAACTAATATACCTAATAAATCATAAAATATAAAGCCCAACAATATAAAACACAAATAAAACAGACAATTAAAATTCAGCAATCGCAATCACAATTAAATTTGAAAAAAGTTTAGTTGAAATTCAAATGAAATCTAGAAAAAAAGTATTGAAACCTAGAAATTTCATTTGAAATTTGGAAAAGGCCAATAGTCATTCAGAAATTGTAATTCTCAATTAGTGTTTCTGAGAATGCGAACTTTTTAATTTCAGTTGTGATTTCTATATTTTAATTGGACTTTTTTGATTTCCAACACGACTTTTAGAAATTTTAAATCCAAATGGAACAAAATTGAGGAATATGCTTTTTTAATTTCAAAACCGCCAAAATCGGCTGGAGTTTGAGCCGCCGATCAGCCGATGATATCGGCGGCGGCGCGGCTCGTGGAAAAATATCGGCTTAGCGACTCAGCCGTCAGCCGCGCCGACCGGCTTGCTTCACTGGACGATAGATTAGCAACCACGAAGAATAACGGGATATCCCGTTATTGATGATGACGCCACGCCAAAGCCTAGACACTCAAGTTGGCTTTGCACACAAAAAACGACCATTGCCTTTGCAATGGAGGCAGTGAAACAATGCTCCCAAGTGCCAATAGACATATAATCAGACCACAAGTGTCCGACGCAATGCCGAGTGAACCAGCAGGCTCAACAAAAAAACACGCGGTACAGTTTTGTCTTTAACTTTAATCAACTACAACGCCGCAGCTTACACGTCCTTAATCATTGTTTGACCGATTACAACTGGTACTTCTTTTTGTAAAAAAAACTATTGAAGAAAAATAAAATGTTAAAAATGTCTAAAGTAGCGAAGCAGGGATGTTAAAGTTGGTACAATTGTACTTTTTTTTGGTACATTTTGACCTTCAAAAGTACCGTGGTACTACCGCGACTCATTTGGTACAATTTTAAAATTTCCAAGTTCTTTCTTTATAACTCATTGAAATATCGGTAAAACCCCAGCTTTTTTTCTTTACTTCTTCCTCATTTTTATCGATCAAAAAATCTCAGAATTTTTCATAGAAGAATCAGTCCGGGGTGTAACAGCTTTCAAGAAATTGTTCAAAAACGCCCCTGAAAAATGTTTTTTGTATTTTAATTTTTTAGCATTTTTTTGAGAGGGGGGAGGGGGTTAAGACGGTTCAGTACGACCGAATTAACACTCTGATTTGTTAAAGTTTTTATTAATTAAAAAAAATGGTACCGTTGGGGTCCAAAAAGTACAATTTTTTTTGAAAGTTGGTACAAAATTGAAAACCCCATTAACCATCCCTGTAGTGAAGTACTTTGTTATAAATATTATTTACAATCCTATTTTTTATATTCTTTGCTGAATAAATTGTTATAAATTTTTAAAGAAACGACGAAAATCAAAACTTTAGCCAGAGCCGTTTTTGAAAAAATCGCTGTCAAAAGCCAACAAATTAACATTTTAAGCTTATCTCGAAAACGATGAGAGATATGAAACAATTACTGAAAACAAAAATTATTTCTCGGGAAAAATGCAATAAAACAGCAAATTTACGTTTTTCATTTGCAATGTTTTTGTTGCCGAAAATTGCACTTTTAAATTCAGAGCTAAAAGCTTCGCGTTTTGGGGGGAAAAATATCGAACTGTAAATACCGCTATTAAAACTTCATTATTTAAATAATTTGATCGGTTTTGTTGCTCAAAAACTTTTTTGCAATATGTTTTTTACAAATGTCGTTTTTAGCAGACAAGGAAAAACAATTAAAATTAAAATTCGTTATTGATTAAATTCTATTTTGAATTTATCAAAAAATTCAAGAAAGAATTAAAAAAAAAAATCTAAAAAAATTTATTTAAAATTCTTAAAAGAATTTTATTAATTAAAAAAGAATTTTATTTTCATACGAACAAATATATTTATAACAAGTAAATATTTTAAAAATGTTTGAAAATTTATTTTTGGAAAATAAAATAAAATTTTTTTTTTTTTTGAGAATTTTATTTTTGAAAATAATTAAATTCAAAATTTTTTGAGAAATTTATTTAAACAAAAATTTTATTTCAAATACCTTATGAATTTTAAATAAAAGCTTAAAATGTAAATTTTTAACGTTTGACGGCGATTTTTGAAAAAAACGTATCTGGCGAAGATTTTGATTTTCGTCGAAATATAGTAGGCACCCCAGATTCATAATAAAGAAAGACATTCACAGTGCTCGCAACTTGAGGTTAATGTTGGTTCTGCCGAGGTGTTAAAAACACAATGTACTTTTTTTTTCTTAATTGTACTTCCTTTTTTTCCTTAATGTACTTTTTTTGTCAATTCTATATCTGGCTACCCTAGGACAAATATATATATTGAGTTTTCGGAATTTTGGCTAAAGTGCACTTTACGGGGCACAAATATTTTGGCAAAAAAAAATATGCCACCCCTTTCAAATAAAAAAAAAAAAAAAAATTAATATTTAAGGGGGCTGGGCCCCGGGGGCCCTCTGGAGCCAAAAAACACCCCCACCCACAGTGGTTCCAAGTCCAAATCTAGCTGGACAAAATTATTTTATCACCGTTTTATATGTTTTTGGGGTCGCTGAGTTCAAAAAACATGTTTAAATTTTTCTAAGTCGATTACACTAATCGACAACTTTTTATTTTTTTTTTCTAATTTCAGTAATTCATTAATGACAAAAATGGTTTATTTGCAGAACAGAAATATGAAAAGCAAAAACTTATTTTTTGAAAGTTTTGTAATCTCTAAAAAAAAAAAATTTTTTTTTGTCGAGAAGTGTAATTGAAAAAAAAATGAGAGTGTTAAATTCGGCTATGCCGAATCTTTTATACCCTCCAAAATGTAAAAAAAATAAAAAAACAGTGAGAGTGTTACATTCGGCTGTGCCGAATCTTTTATACCCTCCAAAATGTAAAAAAAAAACAATTTAAGAAAAAAATCCAGGGGCGTCTTTTTTTTTGGGGGGGGGGGTTGGTGGTTGACGTTAGGGAGCACCTTCCCCTTTCGATTTCGAATTTCATCTGAGAGAAGAATGTTGCATTGGCTTAGCAAAAGTACAAAAACCCTGCAAAAAATGTGATTTTTCTTAGGTTGGTTTAGTTCTCCAAGGGGGAACTTTTTTCCCCTTGGTCCGATTTTAACCATTTCCGAACTTAACCTGCCTAGGAATATAAGACACATTCGAGCCAAACTTCGGAAGTCTAGCTCTTTTATTTTGGACTGTATCGTGTCCTCTACAGACGGACCGACGGACAGACGGACGGACATTTTTGAATTTAGTCGAAGTGTGTAATTGGCCGCGGTTCAATAGGAAACATCACATTTAATGCTTTATTTAAGCTAAGCATAATTATTATACTTAAAAGTTATCAAAAACTTACAAAAATTCGATACTTTATTTAGAAAAAAAATTTTAGGCGAAAATCTATTTTCATAAAAACTGTGATTAATTTAAAACCTGCAAGAAATGTCTGCATGATAACGTTCAGTAATAAATTACCTATAAGTTGTATGTAGTAATTCGACATGATATGCCTGGATTCGGTTTTGGCAAGCTGCGGAATTTTCATAAGTCCTCAAAAATATTGTTATTATTGACCATACTTCAAAGTACAAAAAATTTAAGAAGAAGATCGATAATAAATTTCTTATTAATGTCCAGAATAAGTATAAATCTGTAGCTTTCTTGTGCATAAACCGTTTTGAAACAATTGATGTAACATGGATAATATGATGTTATTAGTTGAACACTTATATATATATATATATTTTTTTAAATATTGGATACCAAAAATGTTATTTCATTCGCATATTTAACAAAGTTAAAGACCTAATTCCAAAAAATGGTTATTAGTTTGATCAGAACACACCCTTAGCTTGCCCCTAGCACTATTAATTCCCAATTTTAAGGACACTAATTTTTGGACTTTTGTCCAGCTAGATTTTGATTTGGAACCAATGTGCCACCCACCAACATGTATGTATGGGTACTCATATGAAAGGTAATTTGCTCACGATTGCAAATATGTATTTTTTTTAAGTATTTTATCAATATTGGCCCCCCCTAGGTCCATTTTAGTATTATAATTACAAAAAAATAAAAAAAATCGCGCGATTTTTTCTAAAAATTTTTTGCCTGTGGCGCTAGTATTTAATACAATATACCACTATTCACTTTTTAATAATTTAAAAAAAAATTTTAAAATTTTTGGAAAAAATCGCGCGATTTTTTCAAAAAAATTTTTGCCTGCGGCGCTATTATACCTATAATATAATTCTATTAACTTTTTAATCATTTAAAAACAAATTTAAAAAATCTTTTCTTCAAATACTTTGACTTTATCAAATTTAAATGGGTTTGTATCAACTTTTTCATTCACTACATTAATTCTTAACCTCTAACCCAATTCTTAATCTAACCCAAAGGGTTTCAAATAAATAATTACCTGATTTTGCGGGAACCGCAATAAATATTTATTTTTGATAGTATTTTATTCGTAGAAGTTAGCAAATTATCTTTTATTTGAGTATCCATACTTTAAAAAAGTGGGCGGTGGGCGGTTTTTTGGACCTAGAGGGGCCCAGGGACCCAGCCCGCCCCTTTATTTTTATACCCTCCACTCTAGTGATAGAGGGTATATATAAGTTTGTCATTCCGTTTGTAACACCTCGAAATATTGGTCTAGGACCCCATAAAGTATATATATTCATGATCCTCGATCGATTTTAAGACGATCTAGCGATGTCCGTCCGTCCGTCCGTCTGTCCGTCTGTCCGTCTGTCTGTCTGTCGGTCTGTCTGTCTGTTGAAAACACGCTAACTTTTGAAAGACTTTACGGAGGCTCCTGAAGTTTGGCATATATGTTGGGCATTTACCTGGTCATGTTGGTATTGCAATCCAGCGAAATCGGTCCAGTGGTTCAAAAGTTATGAGCAAAAGACTGAATTTCGGCAAGGGTTTTTCGTGAATTTATGAGATAAAAAGCACTATAACTTTCGAATTCTGAGGATGCTGAAGCTTGGCATATATGTTTCTCGTTCCTCCAGCCTAGTTCGTATTGAATTTCACCCAAATCGGTCCAGTGGTTCAAAAGTTATTAGCAAAACCGTGAATATCAGATTAGCTTCACCTTAAATTCACGTGGTGAAAACCCGTTAAACCTGTTTTAAAACCATTGGTAAGTCACAAAAATATTTTAAAACGTATTTTTGTCACTCAAAAATATTTTTATACCAAAACAAAAAAAAAATACACTCGAAAAAAATTTTACACTCAAAAAAAATTTTACACTCAAAAAAAAAAATTAGTAAATTTTTTTTTGAATGTAAAATTCGAAAAAATTTTACACTCAAAAAAAAAATTAGTAATTTTTTTTTTTGAATGTAAAATTCGAAAAAATTTTACACTCAAAAAAAAAATTAGTATTTTTTTTTTTTTTCAAAAATTACTAAAAAAAAATTTTTTTACACAAAATAAAATATTTCTAATCATAACTGTTATTTTTTCACGTTAGAAAATTTACTATCACTTAAAATGGGCATTGTGGAGGATATTCATAGATTCGGCCAAGTCGAATTTAATTTTTCTACTTGTTTTGTTTATTATTTCTTCTTTAATTACCTATAATTTAAGTACCCACACTAGTCTGTAGGTAGGTGGGCGGTTTTTTTGGCTCCAGGGGGGCCCCCGGCGCCCAGCCCCCTTAAATTTTAATTTCGGGGTTTTTTTTTTTTATTCCAGAGGGGGTCCATTTTTTTTTTTTCAAAAATACTTGTGCCCCGTAAAGTGCACATTTGCCGGAATTTTTTTTAAATTACATAGAACTATGCGTTGACAAAGTTTTGCTTTTAGGGTTTTTTGAACTTTATAGTTTTTTTCGTATAGAAAAATTCTCTGATTCTTACACAGTTTTTGGATAGAAAAGGTCTCCGATTCTGAGATATTTTTCGTATAGAAAGAATCTCAGATTCGGAGACAGTTTTCCTAAAGAAAAAGTCAGATTTTAAGAAATTTTTCGTATAGAAAGTCCCAGATTCTGAGATATTTTTCGTATAGAAAAAGTCTAAGATATTGAGACATTTTTCGTATAGAAAAAGTCTCAGATTCTGAGACATTTTTCTTATAGAAAAAATCTCAGATTCTGAGAAATTTTTCGTTAACAAAAGGTCTCAGATTCTGAGACATTTTTAGTAAAGAAAAAGTCTCAGATTGTGGGAAAAAATCGGTCCATGTTTTTACCTAGTCCCCATACAAACGTCCCTCATAAATTTGGCTTAAATGCCTCTAACAACCATAATAGGTATTCGTTCGAATTTTAGCATGTCAACCTATTTCGTATTCACAAATCATCGTTCCAAATTTTAAAAGAATCGGACCAGCGCTACTTTTAGTCCCCATACAAACCACCTTCCCGGTATTCACATAAATCTCTCAAAATTCATGAAAATTAGAAATGTAGTGGTAAAATTTTGTTTGTAAGTGTTAAATGTATAATTTGGTAACCCTTTGAAATTTGATTTTAGTTGGACCATTTCTGGAATTAGTCCCCAAATAAAATTTCGTCCGATATTCAGATAAATCGATCTATCGGCAACAAAAATAAACCTATTTCACTTATATTTCGTTTGTGCGTGTTTTTATACTAATTTAAGATCTAACAAGATATAGATACAATCGGATCCATGTTTGGACTTGAGACCCATTTTCCGGAAAACACTGGTGTAGGGTATTTTATGGTCAGTCTTGAGCGACTATAATTTTCTCACTTGTTCGTTTCGAAAAAGGATCAGATTCTGAGACATTTTTCGTATAGAAAGTCTCAGATTCTGAGACATTTTTCGTATACAGAAAAAGTCTTAGATTCTGAGACATTTTTCGTATACAGAAAAAGTCTCAGATTCTAAGACATTTTTTGTATAGAAAAAGTCTTAGATTCTGAGACATTTTTCGTATAGAAAACGTCTTAGATTCTGAGACATTTTTCGTTTGCAGGAAAAGTCTCATATTCTGAGACATTTTTCGTATAGAAAAAGACGAATATTCTGAGACATTTTTGGTATAAAACGTCTCAGATTCTGAGAAATTTTTTGTATAGAAAATGTCCCAGAATCTGATCCAATATTTTTTATACCCTCCACTTAGTGATAGAGGGTATATATAAGTTTGTCATTCCGTTTGTAACTCATCGAAATATCGATCTGGGACCCCATAAAGTATATATATTCATGATGCCCGATCAATTTTAAGACATTCTAGCGATGTCCGTCTGTCTGTCTGTCTGTCTGTGGAAAATGCTGTCGCGGACAAAATATTGCACAGAGATGACTGAAACTTATCATATTTATTGGAAGTTCTCTCGATATCGGTTCAGCGGTTCAAAAGTTATGAACGAAAATGTAAGCACACTTCAAAAATTTCAGTACATTCAACATAACCTAAAAATACAAAATGCTTTAATTCGGCTTCTGGTTGACATATGTGAACACAATTGAACACCAAATGGTATTAAAACAAGTACGAACATATTTTTTGACAAAAAAGAAAAAATCGCGGAATTTTTTACCAACATTTTTTTTCGCGGAAAATTTTTTTTCCAAAAACAATTTTTTTTTCCAAACTAATTTCCTTTTTAATAAAGTTTTTTGCAATAATCTTTTTGAAATTGTGGAGGGTATCACTACATTCGGCAAGGCCGAATTTACCTTTTTTACTTGTTTATGTTAATATTGAACTTAAAAAGCAACTTTTCCTACCCAGACGATTTTTAAATGTCTAAAAAAGCTTAATTTGCTACACCCTAGTATTTATATGATCGAAATCTCGTTTAAACAAGAACCTCAAATCTCGTCCGAATAAGATTACAGATGTAAATGGGGCATTTTATATTAATAGTCTTTTAGATGTGACGTTTTCCCTTATTTTAAGAGTGGTTTCTCAAGCCAAATTTACCTATTTAAAATGTCTGTTCGATTACTAAAATGTTCTTACTATTTTTTCTGCAAATGGAAATTTTTGTTTACATTTTCTATTAAAAATGTCCAGTTTTGTAGTAAAAATAGTAGATTGTAGTATAGTAATCGAACAGACCTAAAAAGTTTAAATAAAAAATTTGTAAAACTATTTAAAATTCATGTTTTTTTTCTTACAGAGTGTCTGCGATAAAATATCATCTTTGCAAAAGAGTCTACAAGCTCAAGAGCAGTTACCGGGTCACTCCGATCGACAATCTCAAGTTGAAGATTTTAAAAATCGTCTGGAAGCTTTAGCTTCACCAAATGTCGTGCAATGTTTTGCTGAAGGTAGCGTTGAGCAGGCACAACGTTTTGTTGTCATATTTGCTGCTATACAAAGGCAGCCCCAATTATTACAATATTATCGAGCGGTTCAAAAGACTGCCTTGCAACAACAATGGAAACAGACGTTAGATTTACAGGCCACAGATACGGCAGGACAACAACAGCA
This sequence comes from Pegoplata infirma, assembly GCA_963921195.1. Taxonomy (NCBI): domain Eukaryota; kingdom Metazoa; phylum Arthropoda; class Insecta; order Diptera; family Anthomyiidae; genus Pegoplata; species Pegoplata infirma. Next base: position 98,224,521 of record OY992538.1, on the reverse strand, counting down.
CTTTCTTACATTATACTATGATCAGTTATTAGAAAATTGCCAGCGTCAAGTGAAATGGTGTTCACAAGTATTCGATAATGAAGAGGCCGCCCAACAACCATTTATATTATTGGCCGAACTTTTGCCAGCTTTGCAGCCGTCAAGAGATAATCATATTTTACAATTGCTTAAAACCTGTAATGAACGTTTGGATTTATTACAACAATTTGCTCAAGCAAATCATAATTTTGTTTTGCAATTAAACGCTTATTTAGATCAATCTTCTATACAGTTATCAAAAGATTTAAAACAACAATTGGGTTTGGCTATATATGAATATTTTCATAAATTCATACAACAATATCCACGCTTGGAAGAGACACAATTATCCACCCAAGTTGATCGTGTTTTAGTAACACAACCTCATGCAAGTGACGCGGTTCGTCATTTAAAGGATATAACCAGTAAACTGTTCGATTGGTTAAATGAGTCTTTAACCAGATGTTCAAATATAACAAGTGATTTGGCTTTATGTAAGCTTATCAATTTATTAGGTGGGATATTTAAACGTTTAATGGAACAGTTTTCTAAAACTCAACGTCAATTAACATTGAATATTGGTTCAAGTGTTAATACTGTTAATTCTGATAGTAGTTGGTCTATGTTGCAGTATACCCTGGCCCTTTTAGAATGCCTGGCAGATTTTCAACAAAAATTACAGAAATTTGAAAAAACTTTACAAGAACGTTTACAAGCAATGGAACACAAGTTAAAGGAAAATCAATTATTAAATATTAATATTTATCAAACATTTGATTCGGCTGAACAACAACGTATTTTAAATTCAATTATAGAATTTCAACAAAAACGTTTGGAAGCTAATCAAGATTCTGTAAATTCCTCATTGGGCATATTTTCCAATATATATGATGCTTTAAAAACACATTTTACTGAAACTCATGATATAACTTTAAATATTTTGTTACAACCATTGGATTCACATTTATCCGAAATACAACCTCCTACAGAATTGTCCCAAGGACAGTTACATGATATGCCATCATTTAGTTTTGCTCCTCAAGAATGTATTACACAAATTGGTCAGTATTTACTAACGTTACCACAACATTTAGAACCATTATTATTGGCTCCTTCATCGCTGCTTAAACAGGCCTTAGAAATGTGTCATATTAAGTATTCCCAACCTATACCAAGTGCTGATATTTTACTTTCTTTGGTAGTGGCTCAATGTTGTGTTTTATATCAATCGCAAATTTTGCAAATTAAATCTTTAACAAATTCTTCCGCAAAACAGTTGTCGGTTGATATTGAATATCTGTCCAGTGTAGTAGAAGAATTGGGTTTAACCCTCAACACTTCGTTAATACAAATATTGACATTGCTAAAAGCATCACCAGAAAATTATTTATCATTAAGTTCAGGCTGTGAGCCACGTTTGGTAACGGCTGTTAGACAAATGCGCAATATTATATCAACGCAGTAAGTTGTTTATTTATATTTAAAACTATATTAAAATATGCGTCTATCTTTTTAATATTATGTAGGCATTCCTAAGAATTTTATGTTTTAATTAATAAATTTAATTTGCATATTCATGTATATTTTTCTTATGTTATGTTTCCATAAATGGATAGATTTTACACAACAAGCTGTTTATAAACAGTAATTAATTTTTGCACTCAATAAAATAATAAAACCAGAAAAATTGTATGCGTTAAACAAAGTGTAGGCTTTAAAACTAAAAGCAAAGTAGTTTATTTTTAAATCAAATAATTTAAAATTCTTTAATGATAGATTTTTTTTTTTAATCTCAAAAAAAAGTTAAAATTCTTAAATACTAAAAGTTTTAAATTTTGATTTTTTTTAGAATATAAAAAAGTTTTGTAAAAAAATGTCTCAAGTTTTGAAAATTTTTCTATAGATAAAATCTAAAATTATGAGATATTTTTCCGTAAGACAATCTGTAATAATAATGGAAATCACCTCAGAAATTTTAGTCTTGCAAAATTAAACAATGCCAAAATTGCAACATGAATTTTTTTCTTCTACACACAAAAAAAAATTATGCCAGTTTTTGGTTTAATTACAACCTATAAATTGTTTTTGGATAACTTACCAAAGTTTTTGCTCTAAAAAACTTAGGTTAATTATCCAAAATCACTTTATAGGTTGTATTATCCCCAAAACGTACACAATTTTTTTATAATTTTTTTTTTTTGTGTAACGACGCATCATATGAAAAGTAATAGAAAAATACAAATTTTATTAAAAAAATTTTTTAAAAAAAAGTTGCAATATTGCACTGTTGCAAGGGTCAAAATTATCAGGGTATTCACTTCAGAATTTTTTGACCCTTGCAACAGTGCAATATTGCAATTTTTTAAAAAAAAAAATTTTGAATAAAATTTTTATTTTTCTATTACCTTTTATATGATGCGTAGTTGCAAGAAAAGATTTGCAATTTATTTTAATATAAATACAATTGATTTTATTTACAAAGAAACAAGCAAAAAAAGTTGCAATTTTAACATTGCGCAATTTTGCAAGACTAAAATGTCTGACGTGAATTCCATTTATCTGAAGTAAATACCCTGAATACTTAAAAAAAATCCAAAATAGGTAAAATTTTTTTTTTTCATTTTAACCTATAGTTGCAATTTTAACATTGCGCAATTCTGCAAGACTAAAATTTCTGAAGTGAATTCCATTTATCTGAAGTAAATACCCTGAATACTTAAAAAAAATCCAAAATAGGAAAAATGTAACAGAATTTGTGTCATTTTAACCTATAGGGCACAGGGCCCCGAACTTGCGGGACACTAGGCACGATATTTTTTAAAAAATATATTTTTGTATAGGAACTTTCTTAATGAATGGATATAGGTTTTAGGTATGTTTTTAAAAAAAAATTAGGGGTTAAAAATTAGTTGGGAGTCATTCCTACATTTTACCCCTCTAAGAGGTACTATGGGAGCGGTAGGAGCTGATTTAATTGAACAAATTTATAAAAAAAAATTCTATGAGGGCCGCCTTAAGGGTTGAAGACAGATGCTAGATATGTTTTGAAAAAATGTTACGGTTGAACAAATATTGGGAGTCGGTCATACATTTGACTCCTCTAGGGGCACCCTTGGGACAGATAAGGGGTTGGAAGCATTTTTTAAAATTATATTTTGTATGGGGGCTGCTTTAGGGAGTAGAGATAGGGTGGAGGTATGTTCGCATTCTTGAAAATTTAAAAATGCCCATATCTCGGTAAAAATTGCCGATACAACAAAAAGTAATTTTTGTAGCTCTTAGTTTCTAGAACTCTTCCACCAATTACTCTCAGAGTAATAGTTTTTTAGTTATTCAGTTTCTAAAATGCTCAATACCCTTTTTGGGCCCCAAATTGGAGTACCTGGAAAACTAAGTAAGATAACCCTAAACTGACCAACATTTTGAATCTATTGCGAACCTAAAGGGACCTAGGGGACTGAACCCAATGGGGGAAATAAATCAACAATTTTGGACTTTTCTTTCGTGTCAGGAGTATTAATCGATGCATCTTAATTTTTAAATTTTCGGGAGTATCAATTTTTTTATATTCAAAATTTGAACCCATTAGGGTCCACACTATGGGGATGCTAAGAACCAAAATGCCCTACATTTTGCTCTATCTGGCTTAGTTTTTGAGATACGGCCATTTTAAATTTTAACCAACAAAATATTTTTTACAGAATAAACACAGAAAAAATTTGAAACGAATTTCAATAAACAAAAACGCGGATTCAATCAATTTTTTATTGAAATTCCTCCAATTAAAAAGTTTGTCATTCCGTTAGTAACTCCTCGAAATATTGGTCTAGAACCCCATAAAGTATATAAGGAAGGGCTTACTGTAAGAACTTGATAAGCAACATTTTATTTTTTCGTGTTTTTCGCCTTCTGCTGATATTCCATTGACAGATTTTTGGCAGAAGTCTTCATGTAACCCTTCGTACAAGTATATTGAGAATAAAAGTTCTGCAAAAGTACTATTTTCTACATTATTTAAAAAGTTTTAATGCAAAAATCCCCATAAAATGAAATGTTGCTTATCGAGTTTTTACAATAAGCCCTTCATATGTATATTCATTATCCCCGATTGATTTTAAGTCTATCTAGCAATGTCCGTCTGAAGAAAACACGCTAACTTTCAAAAGACTACACTCAGAAAATTATTGCAGTTACTACATGACGGTCGTTTGTGTAGTAAGTAGTAGCTGTTGTTTTTAACTACAATTTCGGTCGTTTTTGTATGAAAAAATCTCAAACAACTTTTTTTGTAGTAGTTTCAAAAAATAACTACAAAAAATATACTACACTGTAGCAATAGTTGATTTATGTAGTTGTTTTTAGTTTTTTTTCTAAAACTCGTTTTTTTCTAGAAATTTTTATTGCAAACGAATGTGTCGAGCGAGTTGGTCGTGCGGGATGCGGAAGGAATTATTTTTTACCAAATAAATAATATCTAAATAAATTAAATTACAATTTATTAAATTTAATTATAACAAAAAATATGTTTTTGGAAAAATATTCTTGAGCGAAAGAAAATAAGTGGATAAATGAGACAACAAGTGTGTATAATATAGCGCTCACATAAGCGTGCGTAAAAACCAATCGGAAAAAAACAAAATAAAATGTGTGCAGTGTTTTGTTTTCTTATGAGCGCGCCATCTTTCTTTTCTTTGTATACACAACAGAGCAGGTACATACTTTTTTGAAACATTGGAAATTAATTCTTTTTTTTTATAAATCAATTTTGATAAAGCATTTCGTTTTTTTTTATTCCAGACAAATTTTGATCAGTAGCGGTGAAAATTTGAAATGAACTATTAAAAAAACAAAGGTAAATACAATCAATTTATTTTGTTTAACTTTTTATTAATATAATTTTTTTCTTCTATAATTCCAGATAAATACATCAAAAAATTGTCATCATGTCGAAATTCTATACAACCAACTGAAATGTATTGCTTTTTAAATAAATAAATATCAATCATTTAAACGTTTAAGAAATTTTTTAAATAAAATTTCAGGCAAATGTAGAAAAAACAACTGTATTAAACAGTTTTGTAGTAGTTTTTACTACATTTTGTAGTTGAAAATCAATAGTTAAAAACAACAACATGTTCAGTTGTTTTTACCGTTTATGTAGTGGACGCCTTTTCAACGACAAAATGTAGTCAAAACAACTGTCTTTTGTAGTTGATTTTACCGACATACTTTTTTGAGTGTATACTGAGATTTCTGAAGTATGACATATATGAGGCATTCCACACCAAATGTTCAGCAAAAAAAAAGTGATGTCATGTCAATATGAAATCAATTGCAGAGTATTCGCCCTTAGGTCACTATTAAATAACACAAACAAAATTTCAATTTTTTCAAAAAGTGGACTTTGTAGGCCTGGTCAAAAATTGAAAATTTCAGCATTTTTTGCCTAAGTATCTTTATTTCAATATTTATGCCAATAAAATGAAACACAGTGATGTCTTTAAAATAAAAGTTTTTTATAGATTTTTGTATGAGCTATCGATTAAAAAAATAAAAATTTGAAAATTTTCAGAAGAAGTTCTGAATTTTTTAAATTTAAACTTAAACTTTATTTATCAAAAAACATGCCACAATTTTATTTCTTTTTTAAATGTTTAAAAATTAGTTAAGGTGTAAATCTATCTGTTCTGAAATTTTCAGAGATGCTTTTTTCTTTGTTTTCGAGAAAAAAAATGTTGAACATTGCACTATGCTTATAATTTACAATAATGGGGAATATTACGTATGCGAATGAGTAATATTAACTATTAAAAAACATTTAAAATAGAGATGTTTTCGTGGGTGAGTTTTTTTTGACGATCACGCACGCTCACGAAGGAAAAGTTTTAATCACGCACGATTTTTAATTTTCCTCACGTTCACGCACGCTCACGTGAGTAGAAAAAATGTTGTCACGGGCACGATACTCACGTGAGCGTGACTAATCGTGAGCGAAATAAATTATCATGCGTGATTAAAATAATTTCCTTGGTGAGAGTGCGTGATGGTAAAAAAAAACTTACCCACGATCACATCTCTATTTTAAATGTTTTTTAAGAGTTAATATTACTCATTCGCATATGTAATATACACCATTATTGTAAATTATAAGCATAGTGCAAGTTCAACATTTTTTTTCTCGAAAACAAGGAAAAAAGCATCTCTGAAAATTTCAGAACAGATAGATATACTCCTTAACTAATTTTTAAACATTTAAAAAAGAAATAAAATTGTGGCATGTTTTTTGATAAATAAAGTTTAAGTTTAAATTTAAAAAATTCAGAACTTCTTCTGAAAATTTTCCAATTTTTATTTTTTTAATCGATAGCCCATACAAAAATCTATAAAAAACTTTTATTTTAAAGACATCACTGTGTTTCATTTTATTGGCATAAATATTGAAATAAAGATACTTAGGCAAAAAATGCTGAAATTTTCAATTTTTGACCATGCCTCCAAGGCCCACTTTTTGAAAAATCTTAAATTTTATTTTTGTTATTTAATAGTGCCCTAAGGGCGAAAACTTTGCAAATGTTATCCTATTGAAACCACCATGGTTTTTCTGTAGTGGAACAGTTGGTGTGGAATGACTCATATGTACGTTTGTAATTTACCTGGTCAGGTTGGTATTGCATTCCAGCAAAATCGGTCCAGTGGTTCAAAATGTATAAGCAAAAAGAGTGAATTTCGGCAAGGGCTTTTTGCAAAATTTACGAGTTGGCAAATATCTTTGTCGTTCCCCAGGTCTGGTTGATATTGAATTTTAGCAAAATCGGTCCGGTGATTCAAAAGTTATAAGCAAAACCCTAAATTTCAGATTGGTTTCACCTTAAATTCACGTGTTGAAAAACAGTTTTGATAGCATTGGTAAGTTACCAGTGCTTTTCAAACTTGGTAACCAATGGTAAGTCACAAAAATATTTACAATTAAAATAAAAAACTATTTTTTTTTACAAAAATAACTTAAAAAAAGTTTTTTACTCAAAACAAAATATTTCTAATCAAAATTGTTAGGGGCATTGTGGAGGGTATTCATGGATTCGGCCAAGTCGAATTTAACTTTTCTACTTGTTATCTGTCAAATCGTATGGAAAATGTCATTCTGGGCTCGTTCTGTCCGCACTCTATGATGTCTCCTAATTTTCCCTTTATTAAATAATATTTTTTTTTACTCAATTTTCCAATTTGTCTAATAAATCTTAACTCTTATATTCTCATTTGTTTTTAGACCCTTCACTCTAGTGATAGAGGGTATATATAAGTTTGTCATTCCGTTTGTAACTCATCGAAATATTGGTCTGGGACGCCATAAAGTATATATGGGGCATTCCATCAAGGACCATAGAGTATATTATAATATAATACACTCTATGGTCCTATATTATATTATAATATAATAAATTTTTTTAGATTTTCCCAATTTGTTTACAGTTTTTAGTACCCTCCGAAAACTCCTTCGTGGTAAATTTTCAGATTTTTTGGATCACCCGTTCAAAAGATATCGAATTTTTAAAAATTGATAGTTTGTTCCTTTATTGAAACTCCTTTTACGTATAACTTCTTCAATAATGGTCCAAATTGCAAATTTTGTTTTTCAAAATTTTTGGTTTTTTTACGTACTTTAAAAAAAAAAATCCCAAAAATGCTCTAGTATGCGATTTTTAAGTTTTAAAATTTAAATCCAATTTTTGAAAATGTTAGTACTCTTTGATTTTTTTTGAAAGTTTTTTGTGTAAAACTTCTATCGTTACTACAAATTTTTTGCCCAGTATGATCGTGGGATAACGATTATTACTATTTTTTTTTAATTTTTTGAAAAAATTTTATTGTAATTTTCCAATCTTAAAATCATTTATACTGCTCCAATGGTGCGTCACAGAGGGGTCATTTTCAAAACCGACCCCCATTAATTTTTACGTCTTAACATTTCTTCGGAACAAATTAATACCCTATCTCCAATTTCAAAGGGGGATCCCACACAAAACGACATTTTTTAAAATTTGTTCCAACCACTCTAACTGCCCTAGAAGTGTCCTTAGAGCAATCAAATGTAAGACCGACCCACAATTTTTTTTTAGTCCAAACATTTTCTCTGAACACACCTACCCTCTATCTTTAACTCTTAAGGAGGTCCCCATACATTTTTTTTATTTTTTGTTAATTTGTTTTAATTAATCAGCATTTACCGGTTCAATGGTGCGTCCGAGAGGGGTCATTAGTGAGACCGACGCCCATTTATTTTTACCCTCCAACAATTTTTTAAAACATACCTACGCCCTATCTCCACTCCCTAAGTAGGCTCCCATACAAATTACAGTTGCAGCAAATTTTATAAAAATGTAATTTTGAATGGAAGCCCACTACGGGAGTGGAGATTGGGCGCAGGTATGTTTTAAAAAAATGTTAAAGGGTAAAAATAAATGTCAGTCTAACTAATGACCCCTCTCGGACGCACCATTGGACCGGTAAAAGCTGATTAAATAAAACAAATTTAGAAAAAAAAAAGTAAGAGTGTTAAATTCGGCTGTGCCGAATCTTTTAAACGTTTAAAATTAAAAAAAAAATTGCATGGGCGTCTTTTTTATGTTTACAAATTATATATTAGACTGCCCAGAAAAAAAGCGAAGTTTTTATTTTCTTGGGGGATACCTGCAAATTTTGTTCCTTTTTGTGCAAAAAAATTTCGGTTTTTTTTTGGGATTTTTAAAATAATATCTAGAGGTCGCGATCTCGCGTTTTATAACGATTTATTTTTTTTGAGTTTTTTATTATTTTAAATTGTTAAATATGATTAATATGATAAAATATTAATAATTTCAGACAAAAAAAAATTAAATTAAAAATTAAATATTGCTCATTCCATGAGATGTCTCCCAGCATCTAATCAAATGTTCCTTAATTTATTTGAAATTTTGCACACATGAACACTATGAAGCTATTAAAATAAATCAGTTGTTAGTTCCGAGAAAATCCGTGAATTCGCGAATATATTCGCGTTCGCGAATTCGTGGATTTTCGCGAAACTAAAAACGAATTTATTTTAATTGCTCCATAGTGTACCTGTGTGCGAAATTTCAAATAAATTAAAGAACATTTGATTAGATGCTGGGAGACATCTCATGGAATGAGCGATATTTAATTTTTAATTTATTTTTTTTTTGTCTGAAATTATTAATATTTTATCATATTAATCATATTTAACAATTTAAAATAATAAAAAACTCAAAAAAAATAAATCGTTATAAAACGCGAGATCGCGACCTCTAGATATTATTTTAAAAATCCCAAAAAAAAACCGAAATTTTTTTGCACAAAAAGGAACAAAATTCGCAGGTATCCCCCAAGAAAATAACAACTTTGTTTTTTTCTGGGCAGTCTATTATATATGTTTACAAATTATTTGTTTATGATATTTACCCTTAAGTAATAAATTTTTAACGTTATTTTTAATTAATTTCTATAACCACGCCCCCAAAGGGGTGCGGCCTGAAAAAAATCGAATTTTCTAACCCCCTTGGTCCAAGCGCAGGTCTATGAACATAATATGGCATACAAATGTTACATTTGTTGAGTAAAAATTAAAAAAAAAACTTGTAAAAATATCGTATTTTTCAGGGATCGTTTTAGTTCTTCAAGGGGGAACTTTTCCCCCTGGTCCGATTTTGCCCATCTTCGAACTTAACCTTACCAGTAACATAAGAGACAGTCTTACCCAATTTCAGGGGTCTAGCTCTTTTGGTTTGGACTGCATTGTTATTTCTACAGACGGACGGACATCGCTAGAATGTCTTAGATTATATCATGGATCAATATTATATATACTTTATGGCAATGGTTCCCAACCTTTTTAGCGCCATGCCCCACTTTTAAGTTAAAAAAGCTACAATGTCCCCCTACACTTTGCTTTAAAACTAAAAATTAAAAACTTAATTGTGGTTAAGCAAACTTGATGTTAAAATCATCGTTTAAACAAAGTTTTTAGAAAAAAATTTCAACAATCAACTAAATAATTTACCTAAAATAATATTTTTTTAAAAAACGAACCAGGATGTCTTAAAATTTTTAGAAAAATAAATTTTTCTTTCACACCTTTCTCAATTCAAACCATATATAACATAATATTTTTTTAGTTTATTTAACAAAACAAAATCTTAAATATTTACTCGTTGCCCCCCTGAAGCATTCAAATTGCCCCCCAGTGGGGCGAGACTCAAAGGTTGGGAACCATTGCTTTATGGGGTTCCCGACCGATATTTCGATGTGTTACACACGGAATGACAAAGTGAGTATACCCTAGACTTGCCACCTTTTGAAATTTCCAAAACGGGACACCACTAAAAAACATGAAAAAATTCAAAAAAAAATCGACGTCTCAAAAATTCTATAACGTCTCAAAAGGACTTAGATTCAGGACATCAACATTTATTTATCATATGCTACACTTTAACACAAGTTGGACCGTTTTTCTGTAGCATCCAATAAGATGAAAATCTTATTATCCCAAAAACCCCACTAACGATTTTTTTTCAAATGGGGCTTAAAATGTTTGTACGGGTGCCAACTAACATAATCTGCAAATAAAATTTCATATGCAGCGAACTTTTACCCCCAGTTTCTGTAATACGAACGCCATTCGTCTGCGACGAATTTGCATGTATTTTGTTTTTGTTACAATAACAAAATACACACAAATTCGTCACGAACGAATGGCGTTCGTATTACAGAAACTGGGGGTTAATTAAACTTGTTCAACCACACCGTGATCTGGTTGAAATTTGCAATACCTTTTCGTTCTATTTTCATCCTTTTCCTGTGTTGCTGCCGATTCATTTATATCTGCAGCTCTTTTTCTGTTATTTTCCTGTGAAAAATTTAATAGTTTAACATTTGTGCAAATTTATTGGAAAGAATATTTACTAAAATAATAAAAAAATACCTCTACAAAAAATCACGCTCTGTTAAAATTTTAATTCATTTGAAAGTTGACAAATAAAATAAAAAATATATTTAAAAAAATGCCAGTGTTGCTAATAAAAATAAGTACTAAGTTTACGATTTATTTTTTGTGACAATGAAAAAATTAGTTTTTTTTTCTCAAAACGGGACAAATGGCGTCCCGTTCAGGGTATCGTCGGGACACGGGACAATCCACTCTAAAACTGGTCTGTCCCGACGAAAACTGGACGGTTGGCAAGTCTAGTATACCCCCATACTGTGGTTGGAGGGTATAATAAAAAAATTGTGTGAGGACCGCCTTAAGACTTAAAGATACACAGTAAAAAGTTTTGGGTTAATTTTAATTCCTAGCTGGTGTGTATATATATCAAAGACAAAAAGAATTAAATTTATTCCTTTAAAAGTGTACTTTTAAAGAGATAAAAAGAGAGTGAGAGAGTGGCTTTTTAACCTTTTTTTTGGTGTTAAAATAATTCCCAAATAGTCTTATTAATGTAAACAATTGTATACCTAAACTGGTGTTAATTTTAATCTAGGCAGGACTAAAATTAGTACCCCTTTCATAAAATTTACCCAAAAATAAATAAAACAAAAGGTTATGTTTTTTTTTAATATTTTTGTGTATTGAATAAATAAGAAGACTTAAAATACAGATCAAATACCTGAATAAAGTTAAAATGAAGAGGAATGTTGATGCATTTTTTACCCAAACTCAGTAAAACTACATGGATAAGTGATAATTCTTCTATATTACGAAATCATTCCTGGGGGTCTTCCAAATCAATTTCGGCACGGTTTGTTGATGTCGTTTCATCAAAAAGAAACAAAAGCAGCTGCTGGATCAGTGTTGTGTAATTAATTATTTATGGAAGGTTTTTAAAGTTAATGAATGTACTGCCCGATCAAAAATTCCAGTCTCTGCCTTCTGCTTTAAGATTCAGCTGGTCTAAAAGTAAGGTTAAACAAAAATTAATTAAAAACGATTGCAAAACGTTTGTAGTAAATACTTACTTGATAATTATATTCCGGTCGGAATCAAAACTTCAAAAATTATCTATAAATTTTTATTTTTCCGTACATTGCAAACATTTTGCCACACTTTCATTGAATGAATAGGTGTGTTCCAGAACGTTACCGCGGGTGCCCGCGGGTACCCAAACCAGCCCGAAAAGCGTTCCCGTACGCAAAAATTGGGTAAATGAGAGAGTTTTTGAGAGAATAAATTTGTTTCTCATTTTACCGAACTTACCCGTACTATTTTTTTCGTGTAAATTGGTAACAATCAGATGTTTAGAAAACAGCTGATTTTTGTTGTGAAAATAAATTAAAAATTTTAATAAAATTAAAAAAGGAAACAAAAGTAATGTTTTATTTTAAACAAAATAATATATTTAGTCATTAAAATCAACTTTTACAATTTGTTTCGCATTGTTGAACGTATTTTTTCTAACTAAAATATGTTAGCATTTCAATTTGTTTACATTTTTTAGTTTTTGGGCTAGAAATGTGGTTTTTTGCGTTCCCGTACTTTTGTGAATTTTTGCGGTATGGTGAGAGTTTTTAAGATTTTCTCTCATTTTACCGAACTTTACCCGGAAAGTTCTGGAACACACCTAATAATTTTTTTTTGCTCACTCAATACAACAGCTGTTTTCAATTCCTTGTTCAGTGTTTATTTTAAACTTGATGAAATACAATTGTTGATGACGTTTGACGTTTATTTTTTATTAGTTTTTTAAGAGAGAAATTTAATTATTTTTTGGCATTAAAATAAAACTAAAAGAAATAACATAAAGAATAGAGTTCGTTTGGAGACTATGTCACTTCATCTGTTTATCGGATATCATCATTTTTTTAATCGATTTAGGGGAGCTAAAAAGAATGCCGGTATTTTTTTGGAAAAATTTTCACTCCTTGGGGTGGTTCAAAGCATCTGAAAACGCGGATTTTGAGCTGATTTTTTTGCAGAGAAAAAACGGCTGAATATATTGCAAATCTGATTGCACCAGTCGATTCTACACCAAAAATTAAAATAATAGCAGTTTTTTGAACTCCTAAAAAAAAGTTCCAATAACCCACAACAGGGGGCGGAAAAATTGATTTTTAAAAAAAAAAAATTAAATTATTTTTTTAATCATGCACGATGAAGAGGCAGTTTTTGCTAAGAAATTTGGTATGAAAAGCACCTTTCTATCACAACCCATTAAAAAGTTATAAGGCTTCAAAGTTTTTTTTCTAATGGCAAAATTATAAAACACTAACAGAAATTTGAAAATTTTTTGGATGGGTCCGCGGTCTGGACACTCGTTTTCGATTTTCATCTCAATGCTGATTCCAAATCTGGTTTCCAAAATGTTCAGTAACGTCAGGTCTTTGAGATAATTGAGGTCAAAGTTCACAAAAAACGCATTTTTTGTGCATTATGAGAGCATTTTTTTGTGATGTTTTTGGATGATATTCTGATATATATCATAAAACTTGCTTTCGATTAACATTTCGATGCTGATTCTGAATCTAGATTTCAAATTTTTCTATCACGTCATGTTTTCGAGAAAATTGAGGTCAAAGTTCTCAAAAAACGTGTTTTTGTCCATTTTTGAGAATTGATAACTTTTTAACGGGTTGTGATAGAACGGAAAATTTAGTACCATTTTGTTAAGCTAAAAATGCCTTTTAATTGTGCATATTTAAAAAATTTATTTAAAAAGAAAATGGAAAAACCTTATATTTCCGCCCTCTGTGGTGGGTTTTTGGAACTTTTTTTAAGAGTTTGAAAAATGACCATTGTATTATTTTTTGCTGTAGAATCGACTGATGAAATCAGATTTGAGATATATTCAGCCGTTTTAGCTCTGCTGAAAAATCAGCTCAAAATTCGCGATTTCAGATGCGTTGAACCACCCCAAGGAGCGATTTTTTTTCCAAAAAAATACCGCCATTATTTTTAGTTCCCCTAAATCCTTCAAAAAAATGATGATATCCGCATATCAAATTTTCAAAATGAACTCTAATAAAGAAAAACAAATTTTTAATTCCTATATGGTTTAACATATAAACCATTTCGGATTTAACTTTCAATTTAATTCCAAGGTGGTTTAAAATGTGTTCCGATAGGTTTTAAATTTAACCCAAAACTTTTTACTGTGTAGAGGGTAGGTTTGGACTAAAAAAATATTTTGGGTTGTTCATACATTTGAATGCTCTAATGGCACTTTTATACTGTATACAGACTAGCGTGATTTTAAAATCACCATGTGATTTTCCTTTGAACAAAATCACATAGTGATTTACAAAATCATCTCAAATTGTACTAGCATAAAGAAAAATTGCAAAATCATCTTAACTTACCATGGTAAGTTCTTGTAGTGTGAACATGACCTTAGGCAAATTAGAGCGGTTGGAGCAAATTTTAAAAAAAGTCATTTTGTGCGGGAGCTCCCTTAGAAATTGGAGATCGGGTATTAATTTGTTCCGAATAATGGGGGTCGGTCTAAGAAATGACCCCTCTATGAATCATCATTGAAGAAATAGAAATGATTTTAAGATTGGAAAATTACAATAACATTTTTTCAAAAAATTTAAAAAAAATAGTAATAATCGTTATCCACGATCCTACTGGGCAAAAAGTTTGTAGAATCAATAGAAATTTTACACAAAAAAATCCAAGAGTACAAACATTTTCAAAAATGAGATTTAAATTTTAAAACTTAAATATCGCATACTAGAGGACTTTAAAGAATTTTTTTTGGATTTTTTTAAAAAGTATGTAAAAAAAAAAATGCAATTTGAACCATTATTGAGAAGTTATGAGTAAAAGAAGTTTGAGTAAAGGAACAAACTACCAATTTTCAAAAATTCGATATCTTTTGAACCGGTCATCACAAAAATCTGAAAATTTACCACGAAGGAGTTTTCGAAAAGTACTAAAAACTGTTAAAAAATTGGGAAAATCTAAAAAAAAAAATATTCAAAGTGTCCGATTTGACATGGAATGTTCCATATATATAAGTGATAGATTTTAACACATTCTTGCGATGTCCGTTCGTCTGTCTGTCTGTGGAAATAGTGATCGCGGCCAAAATATTACACGGAGATGACTGAAACGTTACATATTTATTGGAAATTCTCCCGAGAAGTTTGGTATTGCATTTGAGTGATATCGGTTCAGCGGTTCAAAAGTTATAACCAGGGTTGGCAACCGAAACGAATAACGGTATCGGTAACGGTATTGGTATTACATATTTTTTATATCGGTAACGGTAAAGGTAACGGTATTTTTGATCATTTCGGTAACGGTGAACCGTTACCGAAACATCAATACCGGTACATGCCGGTATTATGAATAAAATGTTAACAAGTCATAAATTTGTTAAAAAGCATGTAAAAAATAAAAAAATGTTTAAAAAAAAATAAAAAAATGTTATGTTCAGTACATTTTCTATAAATAATTATATTTTTACTTGTATTAAATACTATGAATTAGCTCAGAATTTAATTAAAACATACACGTAATATTGCAATTCAACAAATACGAACTTATGCTCGTAGAGACACCTTTGTCGAATAAGCAAAAAAATCAGCATTTTGAGCCATATGAGAAATCTGCTGTTTATAGCTGACGCGGTTTGCTAAATTTCTGTCTGAATAATCCAGGTAGAATCTGCAGAAAAAAACCGTCAGCAGAAAAATTTTCTGATTTTAACAGAGAAATCTGCTGATTTCAAATAAACAGCGTGTATGTCAAAATTGTTTGTACTGTTGTTAAAAAAAAATCGGCAGGCATAAAAAACTTGGCAAGGATGTTTCAGGGGATGTTTATTTAAGGGGTAGGGCGTGCGGGATCGGAGGGACACCTTTCCCCTCGTCATAGATGTTAAGAAATTCATTTTATTTACTATATACGTGTTACTATATACTGTAGATGAGCGCGTGAGTGATGTTTGACTCACACTCACTCACGCTTACGACAGAAATTTTTGAATCACTCACAATCACTCACGAGCATATCTTTTCTACTCACACTCACTCACAATCACGTGAGTAAATTTAACACAGCTCACACTCACGTGCACTCACAGTAGCTTCACTCACACTCACGTTGACTAACACTCACAAAACTCTCGTTTGTACAAAAAAAAGTTTAAAAACTAAAATTTCAAAAATCTTACAAAATTTTAAAGGTGGTATGATGTACACTTGTTTTCATCAATTTTTCGTCTTGATAAAGAATAGTTGAAAAAGTGCGACTATATTCCAATAGGTTTTGTAATGAGTAAAAAACAAACACTATAAAAACAAAAAAGTTATTTCAAGTCAAATTTCAAGTTTCTGAAAGCAGAGAAAAAGCAGCAAAACTTTAAAAAAGACAAAAGTTTTCGTCTTTTTATTATTTTTCAACTGGCAGTTTTTTCTTTTTCCAAAACAAATAAACAAAATTAAAAAAAAAAACCAAAACAAACAGAAAAAATATATTTGAAAATTACAAAAAATATCAAAAATTGTGTTTATTTTTAATAAAAATGTGCAAAAAATTTGAGAATAAATTAATAGCAAAATAAATCTATTTAAATATCATAATTTCAGTGTGTTTTATTGCATAAATTTGGCAAAAATTTGCATTTTTGTTAATATGTTATTTTTTTGTTCGAACAATGGGACAATTTTGTAAATTTTTTGGAACAAAATTTTTATACTTAATTTTTTTCTATGTATACAACGTGGTTTGCACGGTTTATTATGAAAAATATGCTTTAATTTATGCTTTGAAGCTTTCTTGTGTCTTTCATAAATAAATTAAATTTTTTCATAGAATATTTAAATTTGTTTAATTTATTTTACAAATAATGATATTTGGCCCATTGTGTAATTAATAAAATGGAAATAAAAAACGTCAACTTCGAAAATTTCATGTAGTTTTTATTCTTTTACTCATATACCTATATCTGTTTTGATCACACAGCTCTTGCAAGAAAAGACAAAAAATTGAGGAAAAAAAGTGTACATCATAATACCTTAAGCAAAATTTAACGTTCAGGCAAAATTTTACAATTTTTTTTGCTTAATGTGGGACGATATCTTGAGTTAAGCCAAATTTTAAAGTTTTTTTTGTTGCTTTTTTTGGTACGAAAAGAAATATGAAGAGAAAATAAGTCACGCAAACTCACGCAAAAATATCGACTCACGCACGCTCACTCGCGCAAAAATCTTACTCACGCACACTCACTCACGCAATTTTTTTACCCACTCACACTCACTCACAATCACGTGAGTAAAATTGAATTCAGTCACACTCACGCGTGATCACGTGTGAATCCCGCACTAATCTGCTCATGTGCCCGTCTCTACTGTAGATTATATTACTGTTTTTAATCGAGAAAAAAATTAAAATAAGTAATATTAATACAACCGAAACAAAACCGATATAATACCGGTAAAAATCCGAATAAAGGTAACGGTTTTTTATCGGTAACGGTTTTTAAAAATTTTTATTTCGGTATTGGTAACGGTAACGGTAGCCAATACTAAAGGGTTTTTAATCGGTAACGGTATTGAAAGGGTAACGGTAGCCAACACTAGTTATAACTTATCATATATGAACGAAAATGTACACTCAAAATAATAACTCTGTAAAATACTCTGTAAAATGACTGTAATCTCAATTCAACAGATATTTGACAGAATTTTCTGTCAAAATACAGATTAAAAGAAAATACTTTGTAAAGTATTTTAACAAAGTTTCTTCTGTTATATTGCATTTTACTTTGTAATCTTAATTTTACGGATAATTAACAGATTTGATGAAAAAAAAAAAATAACAGAAAAAACTCTGTAAATTTACAGAGTTTAGTTAAATGCATGTTATTTTGTAAAATTTTTATAAGATTTCTGAAAAAAAAAAAATTATAACTTTTTTTGCAACTTTTTCAACTTTTTCTCAAAAAAAAATATACACCCGAGTAAAAATTTTTATATGATGCAATATATATTGATATGTAATACAATATATAATTAAACGCAATTTGATCCGAAAAATGGTGGATGTTTTTGCATTAAAAAAGATCAATTTGTATAAAATATGATTTGATTTCATCCGAGTTTTGACCAGACATTGCCATATATTAGTGGATCTAATTAGATCTAATTGCATAAAAACATGTAAAATCCTGGTGTTTTTTGGTTTGGGTTGAGTTACACCACAGGTCAACGATACATTCACCAAACATATAATTTTCTTAAACAAAAAAATGTTCGGGTACGCTTCGAACCAGATAGGTGATATACATAACCCTAACAAGGAAATGTTTAGGAACATTTTAAAAAGTTTCTTATACTTTGCCTTAAAAACTTAGAAAATTGTTGGTTAAATGCAAACATATAGTGTTATATATGGAACAGAATAGGATATATATAATTTTATATTAAATTATACAGAAAAACAAATTTTGTATTGACCATCATGTAATTTTATATAATTATATCAACCGTACACCTTTTAATCCGAATCATGATTCAATTATATATTACTACATATGACTGCATTAAAAAAATTTAGAAAATATCTCACGGATGTATAATCATATATAATTTATTATGTTTGTATCAAGTTATATATTGTAATATATGTTTATTTTTACTCGGGCAGATAAAATTTTGATGTTTGGTAACAAAAACTACTCAAAACAGAAAACTTTTTTGGTTATAAAAAATACATACCCGAGTAAAAATTTTTATATGATACAATATATAATGATATGTAACACAATATATATTTATACGCAATTTGATCCGAATAATGGTGGATGTTTTTGCATTAAAAAAGATCAACTTGTATAAAATATGATTTGATTTCATCAGAGTTTTGACCAGACATTGCCATATATTAGTGGATCTAATTAGATCTAATTGCATAAAAACATGTAAAATCCTGGTGTTTTTTGGTTTGGGTTGAGTTACACCACAGGTCAACGATACATTCACCAAACATATAATTTTCAAAAACAAAAAAAATGTTTGGGTACGCTTCGAACCAGATAGGTGATATACATAACCCTAACAAGGAAATGTTTAGAAACATTTTAAAAAGTTTCTTATACTTTGCCTTAAAAAAAAAAAAATTGTTGGTTAAATGGAAACATATAGTGTTTATATGGAACAGAATAGGATATATATAATTTTATATTAAATTATACAGAAAAACAAATTTTGTATTGACCCTCATATAATTTTATATAATTATATCAACCGTACACCTTACATATGACTGCATTTAAAAAATTTTGAAAATATCTCACGCGATGTATAATCATATATGATTTATTATGTTTGCATCAAGTTATATATTGTTATATATCGCTCCTTTACTTGTATAGTGTCACAACTCAAAATATTTGATTTTGTAGAAAACACGTTTAAAGTTTACTATTGAAACTGGTTTCTAATGAAAAAGGCCGGTACATAGAAAATATAATAATGACGAGTACTCTTCTCAAACGGTGAGTTTAAAAGATATTTATACGAATTTTTGACACAATATAAAGCTTGATATAACGAATAATTCTGCATCATTAACTCAAAAAACGCATTTTTTGAGTTATGACACTATACAAGTAAAAGAGCGATATGTTTATTTTTACTCGGGTAGTTTGGTTAAATCTGTATTTTAGCAGAAAACTCTGTTAATTATCCGTAAAATTAAGATTACAAAGTAAAAAGTAATATAACAGAGGAAACTTCGTTTTTTTGTCACAACAAAATACAAAGTATTTTCTTTTAATCTGTATTTTGACAGAATATTCTGTCAAATATCTGTTGAATTGAGATTACAGTCATTTTACAGAGTTATTTTTTTGAGTGTAGACACATTTTAAAAGAAAAATTTACATATTTACAATATCTGTCAAATAAACCTACTTTAAATATATTTTAGGTTTTATGAATAACCACATAAGACGTTTTTCCTTTAGAAATGTTATTCGATTCTGAGAATTTTTTTCCTGAAAAAATCTTGGTATATTCTGAAACATTCTTTCAAAGGAAAAATGCTCAGTTGCTGTGGGATTTTTTCAATAGAAAAGCTTTAAGACATTTTTCCTAAAATTTAAGATAGTTTTACAGTAAAAAAATTTTTACATTTAGAGTCAAATAAGTATCAAAACAGTTTCTAAAAATAAAGTCTGGAATTTCGAAACATTTTTCTATAAAAATATTCAGATAATAATTTTTTCTTAGAGAATTATAACACTATTGCAATTTAACTCTATTGTCGTTTAAGTTTTTAAAATGCAATTTCTTTCATTCTGAAACATTTTAAGGATTTAAAAAAAATTTACTTCAGTACAAATAGCCTCTATTTGTTTACATCTTGGTCATTTTCCTTCTATCTTTGTTCCTCTCCCTTTTTCCTTTTTCTTTTCTTTTCTTTTCTTTTCCTTTTTTTTCTTTTTTCCCCCCTTTCTTTTTTTTCCTTTCCTTTCTTTTTTTTGAAATCATTTTGGGGGGGGGGGGGAGAAATCCCATTCCCCCCCTGGATCCGCGACTGATTAAACATAACCTAAAAATACAAAATGCTTTAATTCGGCTGCGGGTTGTCATATGTGAACAGAATTGAATACTGAATGGTATTTAAACAAGTGCGAACATATTTTTTTATAAAAAAAAAAATCGACAATTTTTTTTTTTTCACCAAAAATTTTTCGCCGAATTTTTTTTTCACCAAAAATTTTTTTTTCGCGTATTTTTTTTGGTACATTCAACATAATCTAAAAATACAAAAATTAAATTCGGCTGCTTGTTGACACATGTGAACAGAATTAATAACCGAATGATATTTAAACAAGTACACTGAAAATAATAACTCTGTAAAATACTCTGTAAAATGACTGTAATCTCAATTCAACAGATATTTAACAGAGTTTTCTGTCCAAATACAGATTTAAAGAAAATAATTTGTATTTTGTTGTGACAAAAAACAAAGTTTCCTCTGTTATATTACTTTTTACTTTGTAATCTTAATTTTACAGATAAATAACAGAGTTTTCTGCTAAAAAACAGATCTAAGCAAAATTCTTCGTATTTTTTTATAACCAAAAAAGTTTTCTGTTTTGAGTAATTTTTTGTTTTTGTTACCAAACTTAAAAATTTTATCTGTATATTTTTTTTGAGAAAAAGTTGAAAAAGTAGCAAAAAAAGTTATCAATTTTTTTTTTCAGAAATCTTATAAAAATTTTACAAAATAACATGCATTTAACTAAACTCTGTAAATTTACAGAGTTTTTTCTGTAAATTTTTTTTGCATCAAATATATGTAAATTTCATAGTTTTCCTTGCTAAATGGTGGTTTATTTAACCAATATTTTACTAGAAACTCTGTAAATTAACAGTTTTTTTGTCCAAATCATTTTACTGAGTTTTATGGTAAAATTACGGAGTTTTCTCTGTAAAAAAGCTTTCATATTTAACCAATATTTTACTATAAACTCTGTAAATTAACAGTTTTTTTTCTGTCAAAATCATTTTACAGAGTTTTTTAGTAAAATTACCAAGAAATGTTGTTAGCTGGAAAAGTATGGTGTACTCTGTTAAATTAGCAGAGTTTTTCTGTAATTTAACAGAGTTATTATTTTGAGTGTAGTTTTCTTTGCTAAATGGTGGTTTATTTAACCAATATTTTACTAGAAACTCTGTAAATTAACAGTTTTTTTTTGTCCAAATCATTTTACAGAGTTTTAAAGTAAAATTAAAGAGCTTTGTCTGTCAAAAAGCTTTAATTGTTAAACAATATTTTATTATAAACTCTGTAAATTTTAAAATTACCAAGAAATGTTGTTAGCTGGAAAAGTATGGTGTACTCTGTTAAATTAGCAGAGTTTTTATGTAATTTAACAGAGTTATTATTTTGAGTGTACAAACAATTTAAAAAAAAAAATTCGACGAATTTTTTTTTCGCGGATTTTTTTTTTTTCAAAAAAAAATTTTTTTTTGCAAATAAACTTTTTTTACATTGTGGAGGGTATCAATAACTGCGGCAAGGTCGAATTTAACTTTTTTACTTGTTTATACTCAATTTTTCATCTTCTCTAATAAATCTTAACTCTTATATTCTCATTTTTTTAATACAACTTGCTTCATATGGATTTTCCATTCTGACCAACGAAATTTGCTAATAATAATTCACTAACAAAACATTAAATTTTAGTTACTCCATAGCCAAGTAACAGTGTATACGTGTTTCTCTTATTAAAAACGAAATTCTGACCGTATCAGACGGCATACCAAACCAAATCGAGTGAATTAAATGTATTCTTAAAAGTAGTATATGCACAATATCTACACAAGAAAGTTCTTGAATAAAAAATTTATTAACTAAAAAAATAACTTTTTAAATAGTAAAACCAAAAAAAAAAATTGAAAAGTTTTGCAAATATTTTGAAAATATTTTAAAAAATACCAAAAGGCAAGTGTTGTTGTTGTAAAATCTTAACTTAAATGATTCATAGTTTTTAAATAACCATCCCGTCAATTACACAAATTTTGTTTATGGCCTAAAAATGTCAATTGTTTTTAAAAAATTATGGTTTGTTTTAATACAACAAAAAAGTGAAAGTTTTATTTTTGTTTTAATTTGAAAAAACAAAAAAATAATTGAAAATAGTGTATTCACTGTGCATCTTCAATCAATAAGCAAAGTGCTATTAAAAAAAAGTTTGCCTTCTCTTGAAAAGTACAAAAAAAAAAAAATGTTCAACAATACAGTGGCTTTAAAAAAAATCGTACATGAGAGAAAACAAGTAAAAATGTTAAATTCGGCCTTGCCGAATGAATGGATACACTCTACAATGTAAAAATATTATTAAAATTTTTTTTTTAAAAAAAAGTTGAAAAAAATTTTCTAAAAAGTTGTATTAAAAAAAATTATTTTAAGAAAAAAAAAAATTTTAAAAAAAAATTTTCGCGGAAAAAAATTTTGGGGAGAAAAAATTTCCGCAAAAAAATTTTTTGGGGTAAAAAAATATGTTTGTACTTGCTTAAATATCTTTCAGTATCCAATCCTTTTCAAATATGTTAACCAGTGGGTATCAGGTTGGTTGGCTACCATTTAATTTCCCCTCTCAAAAAGTTGGTTCTCTTAGTGTTGCCTATGCTATTGCATGTAAAAACTCTCTTAAACATTAAGAGAACCAATTTATATAAAGTGACATATTGTTTTGGGGCCTATCAAAATCTCTGATATTATTCTTTACTCTATGATGTTAACCAGCAACAATTTTCCAGGTCTCCTTACATGTTCGTTTAGTACTTTTAAATCGCTAAACCGATATCGCTCCAATGCAATACCAAACTTCTCGAAGCAACAACGAGTAAATATTTAAAGTAGCAGTCATATCTGTGTAATATTGTGGCCATGATCGATAATGAAAAAATGTTATTACAGTAGAAAATTTCAATAAATTTAAAAAAGGGACTTCTTTAATCAAGTGGTATGACACACGCTAGATGTCTGGGGAAGTTGTAATTACTTGGCTGATTTTCAACCGATTTTAGTTATTAGTACCTTATTAGAAAGGAATTTTACACCACATCATAATTCTGTAATCACTTGAAATAAAACTTAACTTAAAATACCAAAAAAATTGCGAAAACATAAAAAAATTAATATTTTCCTAGTAATCCGTTTTCTAAACTTCAAGGACCATGCTAAACGCCTTACCCATGTCCGATCGTCCTAAATTTTTGTGAGACGAATTTTTACCTCCAAATGAATATATCTAGGGTAAGTTAGGGTCAGTATCTACCAATTTCTTTTTTTTTTGAGCACCATATAAAATAAATCAGAGCCAAAAAATAAAAGACGCAATTTTAAAAATTAAAAAAAAAAAAATAGAAAGAATTGTGATCACATCTCGAATTATGGCTTAAAAGTTGCGTAATTTAGAGTAGAATTTTTATAGTTTTTTACAAAAAAATCGAAGGTATCGGACTTTTTGAAAAAGTCGATTTTAATTTTTAAATGTCAAAACATAAGTAAGAATTACTTCGAATAATTTTTTCATATTTTTTTCTAAAACTTCATTTAAATACCAACAAAACGTTGTCCAACTTTTTTTAAAATATCTATATTTTTTAATGGTCAAAACAAAAAGTATGGAATAAATAAGAGTATTCGTCCGCTAAATTTCGGAGGCACTCCTCTCTGGAATTTTGGTCCTTAAATCGGCTTATCTCGAACATGTTTTGAGAGAAAAAAATTGGAAAAAAGTGATAAAACACATCGAAAAGTGAAAAACACATCGAAAATTGAAAAAAACACATCGAAAAGACAAAAAAAAACAAATCGAAGAACAGAAAAAATAAAGAGGAATTAAAGAAAACACATCGAAGAAAAAAAAAGACAAAGAAGAAATAAATATGAAAATGTTAAACTAAAAGGAATGTCACACTCAAAATAATAACTATGTTAAATTACAGAAAAACTCTGCTAATTTAACAGAGTACACCATACTTTTCCAGCTAACAACATTTCTTGGTAATTTTACTAAAAAACTCTGTAAAATGATTTTTACAGAAAAAAACTGTTAATTATGAAAGCTTTTTTCAGATAAAACTATGTAATTTTACTTTAAAACTCTGTAAAATGATTTGGCAAAAAAAAACTGTTAATTTACAGAGTTTCTAGTAAAATATTGGTTAAATAAACCACTATTTAGCAAAGAAAACTATGTAAATTTACATATACATATTTGTAAAATGCATTTGATGCATAAAAAAATTTACAGAAAAACTCTGTAAATTTACAGAGTTTAGTTAAATGCATGTTATTTTGTAAAATGTTTATAAGATTTCTGAAAAAATTATTTTGATAACTTTTTTTGCTACATTTTCAACTTTTTCTCAAAAAAAAAAAAACAATATATATGTAGATAAAATTTTGATGTTTGGTAACAAAAACAAAAACTACTCACAGTATTTTGCTTAGATCTGTATATTAGCAGAAAACTCTGTTAATTATACAAAAGTACAAAGTATTTTCTTTGAATCTGTATTTTGACAGAAAACTCTGTCAAATATCTGTTGAGTTAAGATTACAGTCATTTTACAGAGTAATTTACAGAGTTATTATTTTGAGTGCAGATATTCAGTGAGAGGATTCGAGCAATTCCATGAGAGGATGAGAGCTAATAGTACGCTTATTAAAGACTTTTTGAAATAATCCGACTTGTTAGTAGATTACTAGTGGGACGAATACTCTTATTATTCCATACTTTTTGTCAAAATTAATTAAATATTTAAATTTTTTAATTTTTTTGATAAAATCGCAATGATGGGTACCAATACCTTTTCGATACCAATACCCGTTAATACCAATTCAAATTGAAAACCAATACCAATTAAAAACCAATACCTTTATTTGTGCGATACCAATACCGATAAAAAACCAATACTGATTCCCCACTACCAATACCAATTAAAAACCAATACTTTTATTCTTCAAAACCAATACCAATAAAAAACCAATACCAATTCATTTTTTCTACTTTCGTATCGGTTTTGTTTCGGTTTTTTGTATTCTTATTTTCGTTTGTTTTAATTGTGACGTCAAACATTTTCTTTCCATCACATTATTAGGTTTTACCTGACTAACGAATTGCAAAAGATGTTACATCGATCAGTAATCGTTTGCATGCAATGTCACATAACAAAAAGGAGTTAGCTACTTGAATTTTAAAAGCCATAAAAACATAAGAGAAATATTTTTTGTCACGGTTTTTATGACCCCTAATAAAAGTAGATCTTAAAAAATTTAGACCTTTTCAGGCAACCAAGCCGACACAAAATTTTCGGCGGCGGCGGCGCGACCAATTTTGCTTGCCGGCGGCGGCTTTTGTACTTTTCGGTCGGCGGCGGCTCATTCATCGGCTCATTTCCCATTTAATTTTTTTTCGTTGTAGGGTTGTATTTTTGCGAGTTTGTGTTTGGTTTTTGTAATGATACAATCAAAATTTGCATTTTTTTGACAGTTTTAATGTGCATCAGAATTAAAATAAAGAAAAGAATTAAAATAAAGAAAATTATGTTTTCGCTTGTTATTTGATTACAATTCTCATTAAATTTTGTACCGGTCATAAATCTGTTGCACTATTTTAAATTAAACCTTGTGAAAAAAACATCTCTCAAGACGCGTTTAGACGGGAGAGAAAACCCATAGATTTAAAGTAAAACACAACTCTGTGGTAATATACTTTTGACTTTGTGTCAAATCTCATTTCTTTAATACTTGTTTTTGCTTACCATTTTCATAATATTATTATTTGTTTTCGCACATTTAGTCAATAATTTGTAGATTGGAAACCGAATTAAAGTAAATAAAAATTATTTTCAAGGCACTTATTTATTACCTTAATATAGTCACTTGACTTAAATGAAAATCACTCTATAACCAAATGATTTAAATGAAAATCACTCACGCTCACGCGTGAATCACGGGACCAGAGACTATCTCCAATTCAAATACTTAAACAAAAGGCAAGTGTCTCTTCATTTGATTCATCTATAACATCTGTAAATTTTGTTAAAAATGAAGTGTCCACCTTGAAATAGTTTCCTTGTAGGTCCGATTTCAAAAAGTTTCAAGTCACTTATTTATTACCCTTATATACACCCAAGCAGAAATTGACGACGGTTATAAAAAAAAAGCGTTCTGAAAGCACTGTAACAAAAAAAAGAACGTTCTCAAAACGTTATTTTCGAACGCTTTGCGAGCGTTTTCGAAAAGCGTTCTGAAAGCACTGTAACAAAAAAAAAAGCATTCTCAAAACGCTTTATTCGAACGCCTTGAGAGCGTTTTCGAAAAGCGTTTTGAAAGCACTTTATTAACAAAATACATGTTCGTTTCAAAATTAAATGGTTTTAAAGCAGTTTTTGCAAACGTTTTTAAATTTTTTTCGGAATACATACAAGTATAGTATTTTTTTAGATTATACTCAATTTTAAACAAATTGCTATAAAAACATTTTGTTAAATCAAATTAAATAATTTTTCCCTACCACCACATTGAAAACGCAAAATTTTGAAAACATAAAACATTTTTTAATTTGTAAATATATTTTAAGTTTTATTATTATCATTTATGCTAAAGAGTTATAGCAATAGTTTCGTTATAAAATTTACAAATAATGCATTTAACTTCTACAATATGCACAATGACTTCAATAACATCTTCACGTAAATTTTTAACGTTATAAAGTCCTATTTCTTTTGATGGAATTGGATAGACAAAATAATCGTTTATTTCATTAAAGATGTTGCCTTTTAAATATATATTATCACATGTGTGTTTAGATCGATTTGTACTAAAAATTTGGTTTACTATCATAATATTTCCATTACTGAGTAGAATTGCGTTATCAGGATGGGATGCAGTAATTTTGAAACCATGAATATTAATAAAAGAAAACACAATTTTTGTTTCAGTGGATTCCATTACTTTGCCAAGAGAATACTTTTTGTTTTTAAAGAGAGGATATACCAATGGAGCTTTATTTGGAGAGTTAACGGTATGAAAAACATGCAATTTTCGTTGAATTTCAGCAAGAGGATTGTTCCGAGAGTTAACAATCGATTTTAAGTAACCCAGACTGTTTTCAAAATCAAAAGCAGAGAACTGACAGAATGACAGAAAAAAATGCCTGTACTGGTCATATTCCATTACATTTTTTAAAATTATAGCTCCACCATATAGCAAAAAAAAACCTAAATTGAGTGGCTTTCCAATTTCCAATATCATATAAATCAAAACTTTTTCTTTGAAACTCTGACGGTATGTCTCTTGATTTTTTTTTTATTAAGAATTACCATATAATTACAAATCATATACTAATTTTACCTAACCGAGAACTGGTAACAATGACCTTCGTCTCGTTGTAGCGAAACAGACCAAGGCCTCTGGTGGGAATCGAACCCACGACCCCCAGACTCATAGACTAGCACGCTACCAACTAGCCTACTGGGCCGCCTGTGTCTCTTGATATATTTGTGAAGTTTTGTTGTAACTTCGCAACATTTTCATCAGAAATGAAGGAAAATGATTTTTTGATAATTATTTTTTGCAATAAATGTTTGCTTATACCAAGATACAACATATGCATTTCATCTAGTACGACAGATTTTACCACGTCAAAATTAACGATGTTGAGCAATTTTTACAAAAATTAGCCGCTGGCTGGCTGCAGTAAAGGACAGAATGGGAGGAAGAAAGTCCCTATAAATAAATTAGTTTACTTTTTTTATTAAGTTTACCTTTACTAAGTTTACTTTTTTTTATTACATTGAATTTAATTTTTATTTACTAAAATACTTTTATAAAAAAAATATCTACAAGTCCTTTAAAGTATCTGAAGTCCTTTAAAGTACTGTTTTTTCTTATTTCAATCGCTGGAAAATATCTTTAATTTTTGTATTTAAGCTCTTTATAAGTGCTTTACTTTTGGTTTTTAAATCGCTTTCATGACTTTTAACAAAACGTTCTGAAAGCGCGCTTTTAAAACGCTTTAAACCTAGCGTAGATCGATGTTATCATTCGGATCATCTGAAAGCGCTTTCAAGATGGTAAATGGAACGCTTGTAGAACCGTTTACAACGCTTTCACAGCGCTTTTGCGATTGTATTTTTCTGACTGGGCAGTGTTCGAAAAAAAACAGTACGTTATTTAACGTTCCGTTCCAAGAACACATTCACTAAAAAGTTTTTTAGTGGTTGTGAAGGTGTTCGCAAACAGAATTTCGAACGTTATGCCTGCGAGTTGAAGAACAGAAACTTTACGATAACGTACCGAACTAGGTTAGAAACAAAATAAAGTTCTTTTAGTGTTCTGTTTGCGAACTTTTGAGACATTTTTTTTTTTAAATTTAAAATGGCGATATCTCGAAAACTAAGCAAGATAGGGCAAAACGGAGCACATTTTTGGTTCTTTTTATATAGTACTTAATTTAAATGAAAATAACTCTATAATCACGTGATTTAAATAAAAATCGCTCACGCCTGAATCACGTGGTTTTTTGAGTCACGCAAATTACGGGACCACAGACCATATGTGATTCAAATACATAAACAAAAAAAAAAAAATCGGTTAGCATTTACGACCTGTAGAGACTTTTGGCCAAAAAACCTACCATCTCGCCCCAGTGTGCACTGTGGGGCGGACAGAAGGACGACTTACGTTAAATTAATTAATATTAACGACAAAACCTTTTGCATACAAATACCAAAACCGATATAAGATAAATACCAATACCTATTAAAAACCGATACCGATTCGAGGCTAAAACCAATACCAATACCCAATACCTAAATAATTCAAAACCAATACCGAAACCTATACCAATTCAACAAAAAAAGAAAACCAATACCTATACCAATACTAATATAATTTTAAAAACCAATACCAATACTTTTATCGAATTGGTACCCATCCTTGTAAAATCGCCATTTTGAAAAATTTATTACTCAACACCATCTTCGAATAAAAGGCTGTAAATTGGTGTCCAATTTGCACTTAATAAGTACTAAAACATATCTAAAAATAAAATAAATCGAAAGGGGTCGGGTCCAAAAGTGAGTTATTTGGCCTGGAAAGCCCCAAATGTATTTATTATTTTACTTTTACTACATGTTGGTTGTTTTGTCTACAAATGTAAGTAGTTTTTACTACATAAGTCAGTTGTTTTTTGTCAGTTAAAATAACTAACATTGTTAGTTGATTTAACTGAAAAAGTAGTTGACCCCAAAACAACTTACAAAGTAGTTATTTTAACTGACTTTTCAGTTGATTTTACTAACATAAATTTTTTGAGTGTATACACTGTTTTTGGCATATGAAGTTCATTGACCTGCACTTAGACCAAGGGGATCAGGGAAGTAATTTTTTACGCCCCCTTTTTGTGCACGTGGATAAAAAATTGTTTAAATAATGATAAAACGGTTTTAATTTAGTGGAAAACCACTAACGTCTTCCGCAAACCACCCCCAAAAAAACATTCCTGAATATTTTTTTTAACTTTTTTTTAACAAAAAAAATCTTGGAAAGTCCTGCTTTAGAATATATGGACTTTAAAAAAGAGCCCTATTGACTTTTTTGACAGTTTTTTAATGATTTTTTTACTCGAAAACCCTTAGTTGTACGATAAAAGGTCTCAAGATCCAATGAAGTCTCCATGTTGCGTTGAATAAAACCTTTAGATTTTATTCTTAAAAAGCTTCAAGAACCTATATGAGGTTTCTTAATGACTTCTAAAATTAACAAAAGTTTTTCTTTCCTTTACCAGATACTTTTATTGCACCTCACGTAAAAAACGTCTCATTTGTTTGTCGGTGCCTTTATTGTTTTGTGTTTTGAATGGTGAGAAAAATAAACGAAAAGATTAAATAAAACGTGTTTGCAAAAAAAAAATATATGTACAAAACATCTGTTAAATTATAAGAGAAAATTCTGACAAAAGAGCTTAAATTAGCTCACGCAGCAGTGTTGGTATTTAAGAAATTTCAATTAGTGCCAAGTTGAAGGCTAAAAAGGGCCAAAATAGGTTGGAAAGGGCCAAAAAATTTGTTTTTAAATATTTTTTAGTTTTTACTACTTTTTACAACAGCAATTAATAATTCTCTTATTAAAATCCACACTTTTTATTATAATTGTCATTTATGACAGTAAAATCATCCCTGCGGGAAAGTGCCTACACGAGGACCGGCTATAGAGGAGTACTTTTGTACGAAAGGGGACTTTTACTTTAATATGGGAAGATCTTACGACGGGGTTAATTAACACTTTGTGATATGGACTAGTCGCGAACTGATCTTTTAAATCACTTAACACATTTTTACTAGTTGTACTCAGTGTTGCCATATATCAAGATTTATCTTTTTTTGCAAGTTTTTTGAGGTGCTAAAAAGATTTTTTTTCTGAAAAAAAGATTTTTGGAAAGGTAAAAACAAAAATTTAATTTCTAAATAAGCTCAAATTACCTCAGAAATATATATTTTTTATAAATTTAGTATTATTTTTTCATTCTACGCTATACTTTAACTTGTTTTTTATGTTAAAATTGAATTTAAAATACAATTTGGGATTTTTTAAAATGATTTTAATACTTTTTTCAAAAAAAAGTTTTTTTTTACAAAAAAAAGATTTTTTATCAGAAAAAACAAGATTTTTCCAAAAAATATATGGTAACACTGGTTGTACTAATAATATTCTATGACCAGTCCGCTTCAAACCAGTCATAGGAAAGGTTTTTCGGATCAATTTAAAGAAAATAAAAACTTACACTGTTGCAAAAAATGGTAGATTCTTAAAATGGAAACAAATGATACTTTTTTCATTTTTGTAATAATTAAATTTTAAAATTTATTTTTTTTTTAATTATTTTTAATAAATTTTGACAATATTTGGAGAGAATGAAAAAGGGCCAAAACTATTATTTGTGGTGCCATTGACCATTCAATAGTGCCAAAAATGGCACTATTGTGCCACATTTCCCAACCGTGTCACGCAGTTAGAGACATGTGTTACCAGTGCTACCAGTTGGGGGTTTCCCCTAAATTTATTTTTTGGGGATTTTTTAATTTTTTTTAGGGGTATTTAAAAAATATTTTTTTAAGTAGCAGTATTTTACGTTTAAACATTGATTAGTTACCAGCCCTTAATTTTTTTTTAATAAAAATATACAGTGCACAAAAAAATTAACTTAAAAAAATGCGAAGATTAACAAGGAAAATCTAATGTCTAGACCAGTGGGTATCAGGTTGGTTGGCTACCATTTAATTTCCCCTCTCAAAAAGTTGGTTCTCTTAGTGTTGCCTATGCTATTGCATGTAAAAACTCTCTTAAACATTAAGAGAACCAATTTATATAAAGTGACATATTGTTTTGGGGCCTATCAAAATCTCTGATATTATTCTTTACTCTATGGTCTAGACCATAGAGTAAAAGCCAACCAACCTGATACCCACTGGACCCTGATGGGCCCAGTCTTAGTTGGATCCCTCAAGAATAGTCATAATATTTGATTCAAAATGTTGGTCCGTTTTGCTCTACCTTGCTTAGTTTTTGAGATACGTTAATTTATGGGCCCAATAGGTCCTGAGAATTTAAAAAACTGAATAACTTAAAAACTATTACTCGGATAGCATTTGGGTATTTGCAGAGCTTCGAAGGATTTCATTCCTTAATTCGATTTGGTATTCCAAATGAAAATTTAGTGATTGCATTCTCCAATCACATT
Organism: Pegoplata infirma; assembly: GCA_963921195.1. NCBI lineage: Eukaryota > Metazoa > Arthropoda > Insecta > Diptera > Anthomyiidae > Pegoplata > Pegoplata infirma. Next base: position 98,192,239 of record OY992538.1, on the reverse strand, counting down.
TTAGCGAATTGAATGAATTTAGACTCATTCGATTAAAAAAATTTACATTCCCGAAATTTTTAAAAACAAATACAGTTGACTCAAACTAAAAATGAAACAGCATATATTTGACAGACCTTTGAAGATTTAATTCCCTAATTCAATTTCTTAAATCTGATTTAAAATAATTGAATTAATTCCCTGTTTCTATAAATCGAAAAGAATTAATTCATTATTTAATTCACTTAATTTCATTGCAAAGAATTAATTCTTTGATTTGATTAAATTGAATTAATACATTTTGATTTGAATCAACTGATTCAAATCACTTTGATTTGAATCAACTGATTCAAATCACTTTTGATTTAAATCAACTGATTCAAATCACTTTTGGTTTGAATCAACTTGATTTAAACTCTTTTCACTTAAATCAAACACTAAAAATGCACATTATAAAAATCTTATCATGTCTGATTGCGTTAAAGTCATTGGAATATCGTCAATTTTAAACACACGCCATCAATAAACAACACTCCAAATTGTACAGTATTATTAAATGTATACCTTTAGTCTAGAGTTGGGCGCTGGTCACGTGATTTGCGTGATTCACGTAAATCACGCGTGAGTGTGAGTGATTTTCATTTCAATCACGTGATTGTGAGTGAGCGTGATTTGAAAAAAAAACTGAGTGAGTGATTAGTGAGTGAGTCATTTATTTTTTGCGTGAGTTTGCGTGATTAGATTTTTTGATTTGATTTAGTCAATAACGAATTTGGCTCTTCAGCATAAAAATAACTTTAAATTTACCACAAAAACAATTAATGATTAACATTTTTATTATACACATACATTTCCATTATATCGAAAAGTCGTGCATTATCCCACTCTTAATATATATGTGCAAATTAATAAATGTTATATTAAAGCAATGTCTTGTATTTTTGTGATTCCTATGCATGCGGGCATAGGCTAAAAAATGCAGCTTGTGCGCTGCCAATAAAATGTACACTATTAAATTCTGTTGCTTTGACTTTTTGCTTGCTACTACCGCACAAGCATAAATGTTATAGTATGTGTGTGCGTGTGTAAAGTAAATACTTTGATTTAAGAAAAAAATGTTTAAATCAACTGATTCAAAACATTTTTGATTTGAATCAATTGATTTGAATCAAATTGATTTGAATCAATTGATTTGAATCAAATTGATTTGAATCAATTGATTTGAATCAAATTGATTTGAATCAAGTGAATAATTCTTGTTTGATTTGAATCAAGTGAATCAATTCATTATTTAAACAAGGAATTAAACAAAAAATTAGTTAATTCTTTCAACAAAAAGTTGAAATTAATTCTTTTGAATCAAATCAGCAAGAATTAATTCCTTGATTTATAAATATGAATTAATCTTTTTGCGAATCAAATCAAAAAGTGAATTAATTCTTCAAAGGTCTGATATTTGACAGCACTTCTAAAGGAAAAGTTATCAATACTAAACCTGATTATAAAAATCGACTATTTTTTTAAAAAAATGCTATATAGGAAATTTTCAAAGCTTTAATTTGAGCTTGATAGCGCCCAGATTGAACAAATATTAAATGAGATACGAGGGTCGCGCTGGAAAATGAAATTATTACATATTTTTAAGATATTTTTTTTTTTTAATATTTTTAAGTCAATTTTTCCCAAGTTCAAACATTAAAAAATTATTTAATAATTTTTTAAATACACTAGAAGAAATCCGCATTTTTTGACCTCTAACTCTTTTGACCACCAATTTTTTGTAAACAAAGAAAATATTTTATTGTTTATTAATTTTAGTACACCTAGTGTACTAGTTTACAAAAAATTGGTGGTCAAAAGAGTTGCATGTCAAACAAGTAAAAAAGTTAAATTCGGCATTGCCAAATGTATTGATACCCTCCACAATTTCAAAAAGATTATTGCAAAAAACTTTATTTAAAAGGAATTGCTTTAAAAAAAAAATTCCGCCAAAAAAAAAATTTAGTAAAAAAAAAATTCGTGATTTTTTTCTTTTTTTGTCAAAAAATATGTTCGAATTTGTTTAAATACCATTCGGTGTTTAATTATGTTCACATATGTTAACCAGCAGCCTAATTAAAGCACTTTGTATTTTTAGGTTATGTTGAATGTACTAAAATTTTTGAGGTGTCCTTATATTTTCGTTCATAACTTTTGAATCGCTGAATGGATATTGCTCAAATGCAATACCAAACTGCTCGGGAGAACTTTCAATAAATATGTTAAGTTTCAGTCATCTCCGTGTAATATTTTGGCCGTGATCCCCATTTCCACAGACAGACAGGCGGACATCGCTAGAATGTCTTAAAAGCGATCACTGATCAATTACACTGTGCTACAAAAAACACAAAATCGAATATACTTTTAAAATGAGCTAGTTAAGGTTGTAGGTCTCGTCGAAAAGTTCACAAAAATGCCCATCAAACTTGCCAGACACCCTCAAATTTTAAAGTTATTGTCAAAAAACGTTTTTTTGGGACTTTTCTCACTAAACCTCGTGTTACGTAAACATTTTTCAACTGATTTTCAATTTTTCAACTGTTTTGGATAGAAGAAGGATAGGGCTTTTCATGTGTGTGAATTGCTTTATACATATAAGAAAGATATGTATTGATTATATCAACAATATCTAATTTTTTTGTTATTTTTTGAAAATTTTTTGAGTTTATCGATTTTTTTCTGCTATAGTTCGTTCAACAACATTTATATTTATAAACGTATTCTTAAAAACAATTTAATTGTGAAAACGATGAGGTTTATGCCGAAAAAATCGGATAACAATTGACAGAGTTGTGACAATTTTAATAAAAAAGAAAATTAAGATTTTGCATGAAATTGCAGTTCGGATAACCCGGGCAAAAAAGATAAAAAAAATAAACGAACATACTGAGAGGTCGCGTATCATTATTTTAAAGGTTTTTTGCTTCCTGAATTCGAATTTGACCTTGAAATTGCGCTATCTTATTAAGTTTTTGATATATCAATTTATGTTAAATATCTCAAAAACCTGACTAGATAGAGTAATTTAAAGGCCATTTCCGGATTCAGCGCGCCAAAAACCTTTAAAAATTTATATTTTTGCCTGGATTATCTGAACTGCGATTTCTAGCAAAATCTTACTTTTTTTTTAGAAAAATTATCACAACTCTATCAATTGTTATCCGATTTTTTCAGGATAAAGCTTATCGTATTCAGAATTAAATTTTCTTTAAAAATACGTTTATAAATATAAAGGTTGTTAAACAAACTATAGCAGAAAAAATCGATAAACTCGAAAAATTAAAAAAAAAATAACAGAAAAATTAGATTTTATAGAAAAAATCAATAGATATCTTTCTTATATGTGTTGACCAATTCAAACACATGGAAAGCCCTATCCTTCTTCTATCCAAAATAGTTTAAAAATTAAAAATCGGTTGAAGATTTTCTGAATTACACAAGGTTTAGTGAGAAAAGTCCCAAAAACAGTTTTTTGACAATAACTCTAAAATTTGAGGGTGTCTGGCAAGTTTAATGGGCATTTTTGTGATCAACTCGACAAAACCAACAACCTATACTACGTCACATCAGAAGTATTTTTTCACTGTTGCACAGTGTTATATATATACTTTATGGGGTCCCAGACCGATATTTCGATGAGATACAAACGGAATGACAAACTTATATACCCTCTATCACTAAGTAGAGGGTATAAAACAGCGGATTTCTTTGCTTTTGGGTTGTTGGAAAAAATATCTATTAACTTAATAAAAATCGAATGCAACCCAAGGACTGCATTCAACGTTGATTTATAAAATCGAATGCATTCTTCGAAGCTCTGGTATTTGGCACGACCGCCGACGTACTAAGAGCTACCAAAATGCCTTGAGACTTTTATGTTGTATAGGCAATATTTTCCGAGATGTGATCATTTTTGGGAACGCCAAATTTTTTTAGGTCCAAAGGTAAAAAAAATGTTATATAGGAAATTTGCCAAGCTTTAATTTAAGCTTAATATCATCCCGATTGAGCAAATATTTAACAAGATATGAGAGGCGTACTGGAAAATGGTATTAGTTATAGATATTTTTTAGAAAATTTTTTTAAACAATTTCTAAGTCGATTTTTTCCAAGTTCAAACACTAAAAATTTAAAAAAGCCAAAAATTTTTTTCAGTTATCACCTGGGTTTTCCAGCAACCAAAACAAAAAATTTAATTTTTTAATTACTGTAGAAGAAATCCGAATTTTTTGACATCCAACTCTTTTGACCACCAATTTCTTGTAAACAAAGAAAAATTTTCAAAAGAGTTGGATGTCAAAAAATGCAGATTTCTTGTAAAAATTTAAAAAAATAGGTGATAACTGAATAAAAATTAATGGATAATTTTTTAAATTTTTAGTGTTTGAACTTAGTAAAAATCGACTTAGAAATATTTTTTAAAAAATTTCTAAAAATTATCTATAATAAATTTCATTTTCCAGTACAGCCCTCGTTTTTAATATTTGCTCAATCAGGACGCTATCAGGTTGAAATTAAAGCTTGAAAAATTTCCTATATAGCATTTTCTACAAAAACAGTCGATTGATAATAATATGGTTAAGTATTTATAACTTTTCCTTTAAAAAATTTCTATCAAATATATACTGTTCCATTGTTGGTTTAAGTCAGTGTATATCGCTTAATACTTTCGACACGACATAAAATTCAAAATCATTTTTGTAGTTCTTGGCTCGTATAATACGAAATCCAAATACCCGAAAGCTCTTCGAGTTACAGTGTTTTAGTTACACAGTTGTTAAAATTTTCAAGACACTATTAGGCCCCTTAATTTCTTCATCTTAAAAACGTAAAGATCGGTATAGTTTTAAATCCAGAATTTTGATCCGCTATGCGCTACTTTGCTTTGTTTTTGAGAAACTGAAATTTTTAGGGCCCTGTAGGGTCTTGAGAACTAGATAACTAAAGAACTATTATTCGGAGGGCTTTCGGGAATTTGGCGGACGAAAATGTCGCGTAGGCAGTATTTAGCATTTTTAAAAATTTCGGAAATGCAAATTTTTTTTAGATTTAAAATTAGCCCATTATGGTCAACTCATGTGAAGAGGGTCAGCGATACTAATCTAGAGAGAATCTAAAAAAAAAATTGGCTCCTTTTTGCTAGTATCCGACCGAATACACCTTTTTTGGCCGAAGCCGAATATTCGGCCATATTTTCACTATTCGGCCGAAACCAAAGCAGAATATAAACAAGAAAAAAAGTAAAACTCGACTTGGCGGAATACACAAATGTATAAAAATGTTGTCTAGAACGATTTATTTTGAGCAACAAACTTTTTTTAGACATTTTTGGAAATAAAATTTTTTTGAGTGTAATTTTTTTTCGATTGAAAAATTTTTTTGAGTGTAAAATCTCGTTTTAGCTGCAAAAACACTTAAAAAATGTTTTTGTGGCTTACTAATGTGATTCAAAGTGTGTTTAGTGTTTTTTCAACACGTAAGTATTCGAATACTCCAATTGTAATTCGAAGATTCCATTTGTAATTCGAAGATTCCAATTGTAATTCGAAAAAGATCAATTGTAATTCGAAAAAGATCAATTGTAATTCGTAAAAGATCAATTGTAATTCGTAAAAGATCAATTGTAATTCGAAGATTCCAATTGTAATTCGAAAAATATCAATGGAAATGCAGTTGATATTTTTCGAATTACAATTGGAATCTTCGAATTACAATTGATCTTTTACGAATTACAATTGATCTTTTTCGAATTACAATTGATCTTTTTCGAATTACAATTGATCTTTTTCGAATTACAATTGATCTTTTTCGAATTACAATTGATCTTTTTCGAATTACAATTGGTATCTTCGAATTACAAATGGAATCTTCGAATTACAATTGGAGTATTCGAATTACAAATGGAATCTTCGAATTACAAATGGAATCTTCGAATTACAAATAGAATCTTCGAATTACAATTGATATTTTTCGAATTACATCTGTAAATGGTGTAGAACGATTTATTTTGAGCAACAAACTTTTTTTAGACATTTTTGCAAATAAAATTTTTTTGAGTGTAATTTTTTTTCGATTGAAAAATTTTTTTGAGTGTAAAATCTCGTTTTAGCTGCAAAAACACTTAAAAAAAATGTTTTTGTGGCTTACTAATGTGATTCAAAGTGTGTTTAGTGTTTTTATTTGGTATTCGGCCATATTCGGCCAAAAATGTGGCCGAAGCCGAATAGTGCTTTTTGGCCGAAGCCGAAGCCGAATATTCGGTCGGACACTACTTTTTGCTCTATCTTGCTTCGTTTTTGAGATAGATCATTGGGGGCCACTTTCCCCCTTTGCGGCTTATACATGTTTACAAATTCATTATAGTGCTTTTTGCACTATATTTATACAATTTTATAATTATTTTAATATTTTTTTATTCTCTAAACCCCGCGGTCCAAGTGCGGGTCCATGTTTCATATAATTTTCCTTAAATGGAATTCCCCATTAGTCATTATTTTGGATCTAAAAAATGGCATTCCCGAAAATTTTAAAATGCTCATATCTCGTTAAATACATAAAAAAAAGTCCAAAGGCATTTTTGTAGCTCTCCGAGTAACAGTTTTTAATTTATCGAGTTTTTCAAATTCTCAAGACACCATTGGGCCTCTAAATTCACGTATCTCAAAAACTAAGCAAGGTAAAGCAAAACGGACAAAAATTAAGTAACAATAACAGTTTTATATTTATCGAGTTTTTCAAATTCTCAAGACCCCATTGGGCCCCTTAGTTCACGTATCTCAAAAACTAAGCAAGGTAGAGCAAAACGGACAAAAATGTTGGATCACTGTGACCATCCTTAAGGCACCGAGCTGGGTCTGGGCGCATCGAGGTCTGGACCTATCGGGTCCGAACCCAATGGAGTCTTCAGATTTGTCGAAAGTTATATTTCAATAACTTTTTTATCGTATCCAAAGATTCTAAAAAAACAAATATAAAACTTTTACTTGGTACAAATTTGTTTAAATTTCTTCAATTGAAATTTGTTTTTTTTCTACTGCTGAAAGGATACAATTAGCAACAAATTTGAAATTATCTAATTGAAAATCATCATATTGAAATCCCTTGTTGTCAAAGCAAATTATTTGCAAAGTATTCATCATAAAATTATGAATTTAGATTAAATTAAACATTTTATATATTTGCTGTTACACTTGAAATTGTGACCATGGGATGAATAAGGGTAAATTATGATATTGTGTGAATTTGTCTAATTCTTCTATTTAAAGGCAAACATACATATTTTTTACCCAAAACCGCACTATGGATTAAATTTGTTATGATTCTGTGGTGAGGTTATAGTGCGCATGTAGGAGTTTTATACATTGTTTGATGGATACCATAGATAGAAAGTTAGCTCTTATTTCTAATGGTATTTTTAATTTTATTATATATTTAGTGAAAAATGTTTCAGAATCTGATATGTAATTTTCTATAGAAAAAATTTCTCTGAATTTGAGAATTTTTCTAAAGGAAAAATGTTTAGAATCTACAAAATTTTCTATGCAAAAAATGTCTCAGAATCTGAGAATTTTTTTATAGGAATTTTTGTATAAAATGTCTCAGAATATGAGAATTTTTCTATACAAAAATTGTCTCAGAATCTGAGAATCTTTTTGTAAAAAATGTCTCAGAATCTGAGAATCTTTCTGTAAAAAATGTCTCAGAATCTGAATTTTTTTTATAAAAAACAATGTCTCAGAATCTGTGAATTTTTTATAAAAAAATGTCTCAGAATTTGAGTATTTTTCTGTAGAAGAAATTTCTCAGAATCTGAGAATTTTTTTCAATCTAAGAATTGTTCTATACTAAAAATGTCTCAGAATCTGATAATTTTTCTATACGAAAAATGTCACAGAATCTAAGAATTTTTTTATAGAAAAAATGTCTCAGAACTTAAGAATTTTTCTATGGGAAAAATGTTTCAAAATCTTAGAATTTTTCTATAGGAAAAATGTCTCAGAGAGAATAAGAATTTTTCTATAGGAAAAATTACTCATAGAAATTGAGAATTTTTCTATAGGAAAAATCTCTCAGAATTTGAGAATTTTTTTACAAAAAAAAATAATTTTTTAATATTTTTTGAATGTTTGAATTTTTTTATACGAATAATGTCTCAGAATATGGGAATTTTTCTATGCGAAAAAATGTCTCAGAATTTGAGATTTTTTTTTTATGGAAAATGTTTCAGAATCCTAAAATTACTTTATACGAAAATGTTTCAAAATTTAAGAATTTTTCTATACGCAAAATGTCTCAGAATCTAAGAATTTTTCTACACTCAAACAAAAACCTTGTAAAATTACAAGAAAAACTTGTAAAAAAAACTTTGTCAAATTACTAGGAAAAGTCTCGTAATACCATTTTACCAATATTTGACAGTTTTCCTTGTTTTTTAACAAACAAATTTGGATCGAAATTTACATTTTTTTTTTTGTAATTTTACAATTTTTTTTTGTAATTTTATAAATTTTCAAGATAATTTTACAAAAAAAAAAATCTAGTAAATTCACGAGAATTTCTTGTAGTTTTAATTGCGCCACAAAAACTGTAAATTTACAATTTGATTGGTAAAAAGCTTGTAAAATTACAAAATTATTGGTAAAAAGCTTGTAAAATTACTAGGAATTGTCGTAAAATAGGAGGTAGCAAAAAATCTAGTAAAGTTACGAAACCTCCTTGTAAATTTTATGGTGTCAAAAGATTTGCAAATTTACAATTTTATTGGTAAACACCAATGTTGGCAATCGATACCTTTTTAATACCATTATCCGTTTCAAAGCCCTTTAAATTGAATACCGGTACCAATACCAATACCGAAACTCAGTTTTGGTATCGGATACCGGTGTCCAAAAACCTTTTCCTTCCGTATCGGTACGTACCGGTATTGAAACGGTTTTTCTTAAAAACCATGTTTTTTTACAAAAAAAAAAAAATAATAGAAAGTTTGTAAATTTTTTGGTTTTTGAAAATGAAAAATCGTACTCCAAATGCCTCACCGAAGTCTCATAAAAATCAAAAAATCTTTTGGCACCCACATCGTAAATTAAATAAAAATTTCAAAAAAGCCATACCTCAACCGCGATGCGAGAGCAAAAGAAAATTATTGATTTTCACAAAATTTTTATGGATTTATTTTGACTCCCAATAGAAACCTCTGGACCCCTTTTGAATAGTATAGTTTTTTGGGGATTTTTATTTAATCCGTGATGTGGGTGTCCAAGGATTTTTTTTGATATTTACAGCACTTCGGGGAAGGCATTTGGAATACTTGCAGGAGGTTTTCCACCATAGTATAATTTTTTGAAGTGGCATAGCATAACTCGTAGAAATCGTCCATAAAAGTCCCGAAAAAAAATTGTTTGCAATATTTTTGAATGTGATCTTGTCTAGACAAGGAATACCTATTTTTCCAAATAGATAACACCAACAAAAAAAACTTGGTTGCCTATAAATAAGATGAAATATTTAATTTGTTGGGGTTTTTACTTTAACCGCGATGCGGGAGGGAAATACATTTTACGGGGTTTTGACACCCAATATAAACTTATTGGACACTTTTCAGCCCAAACAAAAAAGAAAGGTAAAAATCGATACGGCCTTATATTTATATACTAAAGACATCCAGCAAAAGCGGTCCAGTGCTTCAAAAGTTATGAGCAAAAGACATAGTTTTGGCAACGATTTTTCGTGAATTTTCGAGATAAAAAACACGCTAACTTTCGAAAGGCAATCCTGAGGATGCTGAAGCTTAGCATATATATTTGCCGTTCCCCTGGCCTGGTTCCTATTGAATTTCAGACAAATCGGTCCAGTGGTTCAAAAGTTATTAAGAAAACCGTGAATTTCAGATTGGTTTCACCTTAAATTCACTTGTTGAAAAACCCGTTAAACCAACTTTAAAAAAATTGATGAGTCAGGAAAATATTTTAAAAAGTAATCTTGTCACTCACAAAAATTTTTATACTAAAACAAAAAAAAAATACACTCAAAAAAAAAAATTTACACTCAAAAAAAATGTTGTCAATTTATTTTTTTTTTAATGACTAAAAAAAGTTTTTTACTTAAAATAAATATGTGTTTTGCCAACTGTAGCCAAAATAGTTGCAAAAATAATATTAAATCGCATTAAGGATCATTTGGAACAAACCATCAGCTCATGCCAAGCCGGATTTCGCAGTGGCTCTTCGCGCGCAGACCGTGTTAACTCATTACGCATCATCATAGAACAAAGCGTTGAGTTCAATTCCAAACTTCATCTTCTATTTATAGATTTTGAAAAAGCTTTCGATTCAATTAATCGAAAATGTATTTGGTCAGCTCTGCGAAGAAGAAATATACCTCAAAAAATTATATCTCTAATAAAGGAAAGCTATAACCGTGCAAAATGCTTTGTTCTCCATAAGGGAAAACTTTCCGACCCTTTTATGGTAGAAAGTGGAGTTCGCCAGGGTTGCATACTATCACCTCTTTTGTTTCTTGTTGTCATGGAAGATGTTCTTAACGCTATTGAGAATAAAAGGCAAGGAATTCAATGGAAAATCAATAACCAATATCTTAACTACCTGGCCTATGCTGACGATATCTGTTTGCTTTCTCACAAGCTTAATGACCTAAGACAAACAACTACACTCAAAGAAAAATGCTTCATCATATTGATGATACGGTTTCATCACTTGCTGTCATCAATTTTGATTACAAATTTCATCATATTGACGAAGATTTTCTTCTATATGATGAAACATGTCATCCAAATTGAAAAAACAAGTGATGACACATTTCATCATGTCATCAAAAAGTGTCATAATATGCCTTTCAAATGTTTTTTTTGTAAATAATTAAATTAATGTTAAAATAAATAAAAATATCCCAGCAAAAAAAAATCGAAGTGGTGCAAAAAGAATAAGTGATTCACTACATACATAGTAGCTATATGTGCCGATCTTCATATTCCATAAGAAGTACTTTTATAAGCACTTCCAAAACTGCTAAAAAAATGCCAATAATAACAACTTTCACCAGTTCTTTCCTCAATGATTTAGAAGTACCATTTTCATCTGTGTTTACAAATGCAATTGAAAAGTACAAATTTGTGGCACTTAAGTATTGGATTTGTTTTGTTGAATATTTTTTTTTTATAATTTCACCTGATTTAATAAAAAGTTAAATTTTATAAATGAATTAACTTGATATGCCGCAAAAGCGAATTTGTTATGTAAATTATGTTATAAAAAAATACAGTTTCCAGATTTTTGTTAAAATTACCAAATGACTCAAGAAGTGCTAAAAAGATAACAAAAAAACTGTTAGCCCTTAAAAAAGACAAGGGTTAAATATAACCAAAAAAGAGCTATGTTGGTATTGCCGTTTAAAGGTATAAAAACTCTTCTAAAAATATACGATATCTGATTTAAAATGAGAGAATTACTTTTTTTTATCTCTTCATTTTATTTATTGGATGTTTTTTTTTAACTACATGTATAAAAACATTTTTTTTTTTATAATTTTTGGAGTTGTTTTGTAAATTATGTACAAAAAAAAACAATAAAAAGTTTCCAGATTATGGTAAAAATCAAATGACTTAAAAAGTGCTTAAAGGGCTAAAAAAGATAACCAAAAAAAGGTGGTAGCCTTTTAAAAAAAGGGCTGAATTATAGCCACAAAATGACTAAAAACTCTTCTAAACATTAGGGTATTCAATTAATCGAGGTTTTGGTTTAATCGGCTAATCGGGCAAATAATTAATCGCACTTAAAAAATTATGTTAGTAAAATCAACTGAAAATGTCAGTTAAAATAACTACTTTGTAAGTTGTTTTGGGGTCAACTACTTTTTCAGTTAAATCAACTTACAATGTTAGTTATTTTAACTGACAAAAAACAACTGACTTATGTAGTAAAAACTACTTACATTTGTAGTCAAAACAACTAAAATGTAGTAAAAATAAAAAAATCAATATATTATTTTTTTTTTCAAAATATTTTTCAGAAAAAAAAAATTGAAGACTAAATTTTTTCCAAGTTTTTTTTTAAAAAAAAGTTGTGAAAAATAAAAATGACGAATTTTTTTTTTTTTTTGGAAAAAAACTTTAAAACTTTTCAGAGATAAAATAAATAAAATTAACTACTTTAAATAACTGTTACTACATCACAGTACTTTTTTGTTAGTTGTTCAAAAAAACGACTTAAAATAACTAACAGAAATAGTTGTTTGATATTTTTCATACAAAAACAACTGACTTTGTAGTTGAAAACAACTAACTACTGTAAAATATACAAATAACTAACATGTAGTAACTTACATAATTTTCTGAGTGCGGGGTTGAGATTTAATCGGTTAATAATCGGATAAATTTGAATTATTCGGTTAACCGAATAATAAAAATTTTAATTGAATATAAAACTAAGAACTCTATGTACTTTTAAGAATTTTATTAATTTTATTTAAAATAAATCTTTATCCGATATGGCGCAGATCTATAATGTTAGCCCAAATAAAGATTTTTTGTATGGCACCCTGAAAATTTACCCTAAAATTGATACCCAAATTGATGCCGGGCTTAGATGCACCTCTAATAGAGTTTCGAATTCGGTACTATTATATATCAACAAGACAAATTGGTGAGTTTTCAAATTTGTTTTCTTTTATTTTTTAGGGCCGAAATTGCAATAATTTTATCGGTCGATATCTCCGTAATGAAAAAAGATATCTTAAGGATTGCAAAAGTAATTTGAAAAATAAGTGAAGTATTTTTAGATGTGCTGAACTAATTATACATCATAAAATAATTCTCGGTTTTATAAGGTCCCGAACATTGCGAATATCTGAGTTTATGCAGTACTGTCAATCGAAAATCTAAATATCTCAAAATAAGATAAATCACTTCTAAGGCCAGATTCGGATTAAGCGCATGAAAAACTATTAGAAAAATATATACATCCACATTTAATTAATAATTCCTATTAGCTAAACTAAATTATTAAAAACATCGATTTAATCTTAACAATTTCAAGTCTAAATATTACATAATAAATATTATACATTGTTAAAAATATCGTTTTGGTTTTAATTATTATTAGTGTAAATACTAAAAAAAAAATACTCTTAAAATCAATCCCAAAAAGTCATGAAATATGTACTTATCAAGAAGTGATGAAAAAATCACTTCTAAATCACCATATAAAAATTACATAATCACATCCAAAATGCCAAGAAATATATACTTCTAAAGAAGTGATGAAAAAAGCACTTCCAAAAGGTCAAGTTATATTAACATCCCGATCACTACTTCAGAAGTTGTGATAAAGATGTTAATATATATGTACATACTAAACACTAGTGATATTGTGTGTCACGCCCATATAAAATTCATCAGTGTTTCAGCTGAAGAAGAAGTACATCTGGTTCATAAGTTGTGGTGAATTTTGTAGTGAATGGTAAGCTCTTTTTTTGCTGGGATTAAATAGATATATTAAAAAAATATAAAAAAATAAAAAAAAACAAAAAAAAAAAATAAAAAAAAGTCCTGCCCCGGCTGGTACTTGAACCCACGTTCCCCAAGTTGCAGTGTTTATTGTCGACGCCTTAGCTAGTTCAGCCAACTATAGATAAAAATCTCGCACCGCTACTTAATTAGATAACGTTTTCTAATATGTAATTGTGAAGACTCAACATTTTTCGTTATATACAATGTATAATATGTATATAAACATGTTTTTAAACGTTTGTTTATGGGAATTTGTAAAGACTCAAACATTTTATGAATGTACAATATCCCTCTCTTTCCCTCTCACTGCTTTTAGCAAAGCATAGTTACGCACAAACTTTTAGCGTTATTATTAGCACACAACAAACAAAACGGCTTTTTATTGGTATTATGTATTGTCATGATGTAGGTCAGTGGCTAGAGGCTAAGCCCAACAAACAAGAGGTACGGCGTTCTAATCTCGGTGGATACGAAAAAAAGATGTAAGTTTTTAAAAATTAGAAAATAACAAACAAATGTAAGCTAATAAAAATAAATTAAATAAAATCAAATAACAAAAAACAATTTTTTCTTATTTTTTTTTCTTATTTTTCAAATAAAAAATGTTATTGATGACACCGCTTCATCATATTGATGACAAGTTACATTGGACGAAAAATGATGTAACATTTCATCATATTGATGTTACTTTTCATCAATATGAAGAAGCTTTTTCTTTGAGTGTATAGATCTGCATGCAGGAAAAATTACAATACACAGGACTCAAAATAAACGCTGGCAAAACAAAAACCCTAAGTGTTGGTACAACAACAGTTCCAATGACCATCAACAACCAAACTTTTGAGGCAAGTGAACATTTCTGTTATCTTGGATGCGAGATCTCTTCTACTTAATGGTGGAACAGACATTGATGTTGATGCTAGAATTAACAAGGCTAGATCGTCTTTTGGCATACTAGCTCCAATCTGGCAAAGTATTAAAATAAGTCAAACCACTAAGCTCAGAATTTTCGAGTCAAATGTCAAGTCTGTCCTATTATATGGGTGCACGACCTGGAAGGTTACCAACAGCATTACAAGACATCTGCAAACATTTGTCAATCGTTGCTTAAGAAGGATATTACGCATCTTCTGGCCTCGAACAATATCGAATGAAGAGCTGTTATTAAAAGCAGAACAAATGGAAGTAGCATATGAAATACGCAAGCGAAAGTGGCAGTGGATTGGACACACCCTTCGTCGGAATGATGAGAATGTATCCAAGTAAGCTCTTAGATGGAACCCATTTCATCAAGATGGTAGGGAAAGCGGTAGGCCGCGTACAACATGGAGGCGTTCAACAGAATCCGAAATGAATCAACTAGGTGTATCTTGGAACGAATTAAGGTCTATTTCTCAAACCGAGTCAGGTGGAGCTCTGCAATTGTTGGCGCCCTATGCTCCAGTGGGAGTTAGAGGAATATATATATACTTAAAATAATATATTTCTAATCAAAATTGTTAATTTGATTCACGTAAGAAAATTAACTATCACTTTAGAAGGGCATTGTGTAGGGTATTGATGGATTCGTCCAAGTCGAATTTAACTTTTCTGCTTGTTTTTACAATTTTTTTTAGTTTTTATACGTTTTTTTTATATTTTTAGCATTTTTTCGATAATACCGGTACGTACCGGTATTGACGTTTCGGTATCGGTAATACCGTAACCGATTCAACTCAAATACCGTAACCGATACCGATACCGAAATAAATAAAAAAAACGATACCAATACCGATCGATACCGTTATTCGTTTCGATTGCCAACCTTGGTAAAAACCTTATAAAAATAACAGAATTATTTGCAAAAAAACTTGTAAAATTACAAGGAATTTTTGTCTAATAGGAGGTAGAAAAAAAAAGTTACAAGATTTTCTTGTAATTGTAAAAGGTTTTTTTTTAGAGTGTAGACGAGGTTGAGATGGTTCTACTTGGATTACACCAGCGAGATATTTTAGTATGTTTACTAAACTTTCGCGACCCCCCCAGAAATAATTCCGCGACCTCCTTGGTGGTCTGGACCCACCGTTTGAGAACCGTTGCTCTAAAGTAAAGTGCTACCCTAATATTACTACATTGGACATCATGCAACAACCAGCTCAATTCAACTCAAATATTATTTATTCTCAGTTCAGTTTTAACATTCATTGCGAATAGAAGTGCGAGATAAATTCGTATTAACACCAGTGGATTTACTAAAGTAACAGCTTAACAGCCACAATACGTTCACACAAACGCATTTTAAAGTAGAATAAAAATAACAAGGTGCTAATTCGAGGGTTTGCGGTGTATTCTCAGTGTATTTTTTATATGTTCGATTTTTCTTTTTTATGGCATTTACTAAGAATTTTTGTTGGTATACCATACAAAAAAAAAATATCCTTTTTTTCTTATAACAACAAGGATAATAAATAAATTACAAAAATAAACAAGAAAATTTCAAGAGTTAAAAGAATTTGTGCAAATTTAATAAAAAAAAAAGAAAAATTAAATAAAAAAAATCAGTTTTATCGAATTATTGATAAAACAATACTAAAAAAATTATCAAGAATAAATTAATAATTGAGTGAATTTATTAATAATTTGATTTATTTTCTATTCCACACTATTTTGCAATAGTTATTTAATTGAATAATTTTCTTTTTTCGCTCAAAATCAGAAAACGTATCCTGTGTGTAGTTTCTCCTCTCAATAAATAAACTTTAAACATACACTTATTGTAAATTTTCATTTAACAACATTAAGTTAAGGTAAGTGATGGTTCTTAATTTGGTTTTCCCAAGAAAATTATATTTTCCTTTATTTAATATACTAGTAGTACACACACGCTCTTTGATATTTGAAGTACGATAGATACCAAGAATCTATTATGTATTTTCGTACTGTGCCACTTGCCACTTGTTTTCTTGTTGTCTTAACAACTTGATATAATGGTTGCATTTAACCTACTGCTTGTATTTTCAAGGACATTGTCTGTATTGTTTAGTCCTTTTGTTAATACTCCCTTACATATCTTCATTACTTGTACTATATTACAAAACAGTGCTTTGAGTGTATAAATTCTTTAATAGGAATTAAAATTTTTCAATTAAACTGGATTATTTGAATATTTTTTTTACAGATTTTTTATCCAAAATTCATCCGAAGATAATTTTAATTGGGCAATTTCAAAAAATTTCGCCCCACTGTTCAGAAACATGGTTCGGATTTTTTTGCTCATGAGCTAAAACACCTCATTTCAACCGAGGAGTTGACCGCACCCCCTCAAAATTTAATGAAATTAAGTACTGTGGTTTACTTTAACAAAAAAGAGATTTTGTCAATTTTTCAGGCTTCTGGTCATTCCAGTATTTGAGATATTCGGTCTTGAAAATTAACAAAATCGTATATATTTGACAAAAGTGTTCTGACATTAATAAAGATATCTCGAAAAGAAATAACAATTAAGGTCTCATTCAGGTTTCAAATAATAGGTAATGAGACGGCCTTTAAAACTGCATTCCCCAAGATTTTTTTTGAAAAAGGTCAAAGGTCGTTGGTGCCCAGCAAATTTTTGCATTACTAGTAATGAGTATAGTAATTAGTAATAATTATTGGTATTTACTTACTCATTGCATGAAACACTACTTATTCTATAAAGGCCGTGAGACAAAAATAATTAGTGCCTACAAGCTTACGAGTAGGGTGATAAATAACTACTTACCTATAACGAGTAAAATAAGTAGTAACTTATAAGGGATAAAATAAATAGTTGCAAACGGAGTTTGAAGTAACTATTTATCATTAGATTATTCGTTTTCGCCAAACTTTAAGCGAAAAAGGTAAAACAAATATTGTTTTTTTCTGATTGGACTTAATTTCCCAAGTGAACTTGTAAATAAGTATTTATTTTTAACGTTATAAATAACTAATTATTTATATTATTGCAAATAAGTACTTATATATTACAATATAAGCCACTAGTTGCTTTTTGGACTGAAGTAATGCAGTGGGTAATGAGTAGTTGTTATAAGTAATGAAATTGGCAGTCATTACTTTTCACAACACATTACCTAGTTTTTGCTGGGTGTAAACCTAAATTTTTGGAGAGCTATATCTCAAAAAACGATATTTTTCAAATTTTGAAAAAAATATATGTTATTAAGAATCACCTATACTACTTAAGTTTAAATTTTCAGGATGGAGACTTCATTGGAACTTTTTATATTAATAGACACATTGTGCCAGGAAAGAAAAAAGCGATGTAATTTCCCTTAAAAAAAATATTATTTTTTGTCATTGAAATTCTGGTTTTAAAATTAATTTTTCTGAATGTTTTTGACGTGCGGAGTCCAAATATGACATTTGAACTGGCCTATCGCTATTAGTTTTCAAGATATATGCACCTAAAGGTTCAAAAAACACAGCAATAGCATTTTAGCAATTTTCTCACATTTATATGCAGGTATCTCGAAAACTAATAGCGATAGGCTAGTTCAAAGGTCATAAAGGTCTTTCTAAGGGAAAATACAACGCTTTTTTTTCCTGTCACTATGTTTCTATTAATATAAAAAGTTCCAATGAAGTCTCCATCCTGAAAAATTAAACTTAAGTAGTACAGGTGACCCTTAATAACATATATTTTTTTCCAAAATTTTAAAAATATCGTTTTTTGAGATATAGCTCTCCAAAAATTAAGGTTAAAACCAATGACCTTTGACCTTTTTCAAAAAAAATCTTGGGGAATGCTATATTAAAGGCTGTCTCATTACCTATTATTTGCAACCTGACTGAGACCTGCATTGTTATTACTTTTCGCGAGCTTGTTTTTTTAGAGCTCGACTGAAGACAACACGTGAGGGAATGTAACAGACTCAATTCCGTTCGGATTTGAAAAAAGTGGTTTACTCGTAACGCAAAACGAATATTATTTTTTTCGGAATGAAATCGCTTTCAAAAACCAAAGTGGAATTGAATTGCATAAAAGTGGTTTCATTCCGAAAAAATATTAGTTTTGCGTTTAAAGAGTAAACCACTTATTCCACTTCCAAACGGAATTGAGTCTGTGACATGCCCCGTGAGCTTAAGGAGAAACCAATCTGAAACTCACGGTTTTGCTAATAACTTTTGAACCACTAGACCGATTTCGGTCTAGTTTTTATCTCGTAAATTCCCGAAATACCCTTGTCGAAATTCACTCTTTTGCTTATAACTTCTGAACCACTGGACCGATTTTAGTGGATTTCAATACCAACCTGACCAGGTAAATGACCAACATATGTATATTCCAAACGTAAATTCTTTCAAAAGTTTGCGTTTTTTCAACAGACCGACGAACAAACGGACGGACTGACATCGCTAGATCGTCTTAAAATCGATCGAGGATCATTATGGGGTCCTAGACCAATATTTCGAGGTGTTACAAACGGAATTACAAACTTTTATATACCCTATATCACTAGAGTGGAGGGTATAACAAGGACGTCTTTTGGGCGGTTCTGTGGGTGGCGTTGGGGGACACATTCTCCTTCGCAATAAATCTTAAAAAATGCACTTAAGTATTATAATTTTTCCATTTAAATAATGAAATTTTATTATTTAATGATAAAATTTCATACAGCAAGGGTAAACCATAAATGTCTCTAAATCTGAGAGTTTTACTATACGAAAAATGTCATCTGAGACTTTTTCTATACAAAAAATATCTCAGAATTTTATACTTTTTCTGTAAGAAAAATGTCTCAGAATGTGAGATTTTTTCTATACGAAATGTGTCTCAGAATCTCAAAATCTGAGACTTTTTATTTTGGCAAAACTTCTATGAACTTTAGACTTTTAAAAATTCAGTATCTGAAACTTTTTCTGTACGAAAAATATTTCACAATCTGAAACTTTTTATGTAGGGAAAATTTCTATGAATTGGAGAATTTTGATTTTGAAAAAATTTCTCCTATAGAAAAAGTCTCAGATGTATACGAAAAATCTGTTAGATTCTGAGAATTTTTCTGAAAGCAAATGTGAAATTTTCTTTAAAAACAAATTAAAAATAAAGTTAGATCCATTTTCCTAAAAGCGAATTTATTGGCGTTTTGGGCCAGCTTAGGTCGGGGGACCTGGGCACGTGACCAGTTTGCCCTAATGGTTAAAACCGTACCGGATGTCGCGATAACAGTAAGGGGAAAGCACCTGCCAACATTAAGGGACATTCTTTAGGGTCAGAGCTTCGAAGGATTTCATTCCTTAATTCGATATGTCATTCTGAGTTAAAATTTAGTGATTGCATTTCCCAATCACATTTTAGCGAATTGAATTAATTCACTTTAGACTCATTCTATTTATAAATATCGAATGCATTCGTTTTATTTTTCATTCGACTTTCAAAAATTGAATGCATTCGATTCTTTTTCATTCGACTTTTAAAAATCGAATGCATTCACTTGCGAATGCAATCGATTTTCTTTTCATTCAATTTGAAAAATCGAATGGCTTATTCATTCATTGCATAAAAAACTTAAAAAAAAACTAACCAAGATAGAGCAAAACGGAGCCAATTTTTTGTCCATAGTATCGCTAACTGGTTAGGTTAGGTTAGGGGTGGCGGAGCTCAAAATTTTGAACTCCTCGCATAGACCGGCTGGTCCATAGCAATACCACATGTTCCTTCAACGACGTGGATAAAACGCGTTAGTCCATGTTGCAAACATTTTAACGCGCATAAGGTCCATAACTGCGATTTCCTCCAGATTCTCGAGTTCAGCTTTGCCCAAAATTTTTTTGCGATGCCTGGCCAATGCGGGGCATTTGCACAGGATATCTTCAACTGTTTCATCCGTATTCGGTTCATCACATCTTCTACAATTGGAATCAGAGATGAGTCCAATTGTTCTTGCGTGGAAAGCAATTAGGCAGTGTCCCGTGACCACTCCCGTGAGTAAACGACATAGTATCGCTAACACTCTTCACATTTTTTTTGTCGTATAGGCAGTTAATATGTGCATTTTTAAAATTTTCGGGAACACCAATTTTTTTGGATTCAAAATTGGAGCCCATTAGGGTCATCATATGCAAAGAAAGTAGGCGATACTATGGACCTAAATTTGGCTCCGTTTTGGTCTATATATTTAAAAAATCGATTGCATTCGCAGTGGAATGATAAAAAATCGAATGCATTCGATTTTTCTAAATCGAATGAACAAGAAATCGAATGCATTCATTTTTGTTCATTCAATCGAATGAATTCCAAACTGCATTCAATGTTGATTTATGAAATCGAATGCATTCACTGACTATGAAAATTGAATGAATTTTTTTGAGAATTCATTCGAAAAGGATTTCATTCTTTGAAGCTCTGTTTAGGGTTCTCTGATATTTTTAGAAATTGCGTTTGGTACGGAAAATGAAACGCAAATACGATTTTAAATTTTTCTTAAAAATGAGCCATAACCCTAGTGTTCAGTCGATTAATTCTTGTTGTTAAATTCAGTAAAAAAAAATTGTTTTTTTTTATCTTCAATTCTTTTGACCACCAATTTTTTGTAAACAAAGAACATGTTTAATAATTTTTATATCTCGTTACTTAACACTTCAGTGTACTAAAATTAATAAACAATAAAATCTTTTCTTTGTTTACAAAAAATTAATGGTCAAAAGAATTGGAGATCAAAAAAATGCATATTAATTTTTGTTTGGGTCATTGAAAAAATTACCTTAGAACGGAATATAAATTATTTGACATTTTTTTATTTTTGAAGTTGGAAAAAAAAAAATTTTTATTAAAAATATAATTTTTGAGTTTGACCCTCGTAGAACATTTATTAATATATTCGATTAGAGTATTATTCTAGCTCGAGGCCCAAAAATATTTCTATTTATGAAATTGTCATAATAGAGTATTTTTAATTTATTGCTTTAAAAAAGTTACTCATCTCATAGTATACCTGTACTGATCAGTTTCATCCCCACTAAGGAATCTTCAGCAGATTTTAGAGAATCATTGCACTTAAGTAAATATAAAACGTTTCGTTAAATCAAAACAATTTTTTGGAAAACAAAGTTAATTGGTTTCTAGGAAAAATATATTATTAGTTTTCCTTTTGTCTTAAAATTCTTTTAAAGGATGTTTTATGGCGTATAATATGTTCAGTTTGTCACTATAGATTTTAATAATTATTTTGGTTATATGACGTCATGAGTTTATAATAATAACCTTTTTACGTCAAAAATTAATGGTGTTTCTTGTTATTTTTGAAGTGTGTAAGCAATATTTTATTGCTACAACACGTGTCTCAAATTTGATTGTTAACCCTTTCATGCCCGTTTTTTTTATACGATATTTTCATAACCTTCACTTACTATTGGTGGAGGTTATGTAAGTTTGTCATTCCGTTTGTAGCTCATTGAAATATCGGTCTGGGAACATAAAAGGTATATATATTACTGATCAGTGATCGATTCTAAGACATTCTAGCGATGTCCGTCAATCTTTTGAATAGCAATTACAGTCAATATATTCAACAGATATGAATTGAAATTAATACATACTTTTTGTGTTCCCGAGAAGTTTGGTATTGCATTGAGCGATATTGGTTAAGCGGTTTTAAAATTATGAACGAAAATGCAAGGACACCTTAAACATTTTTTTACATTCCAAATAACCTCAAACTACAAAATGCTCGAATTCGGCTGCTGGTTGACAAATATGAACAGAATTGGATACAGAATGGTATTTAAACAAGTACATTAGAGTGTCCCTTATTTTGGAAATGTTGGAAATGTTGAGACGGTACCCCCTCATTTTTTTCCTTTTGACTAAAAAATAACTCAGGAAAAATTTTACGCCCCTACGACCACGCCTTCCCTACGCGACGGGGCCGTAAAGTGCGGGGCCTTAAAAATCATTTTTCCATACAAAGCAAAAATTTTTTTTTTGATTTTAAATTTTTTTGTTATTAATTATAATATTACTTCGTTAGCTTATTCACGACAAAAAATTTGATTTTGGTGGGATGAGGCTTTCAGTTCTAAAAAATTTTTCGAAAAAAAAATTTTTGAGCTTTTGGGGTCCTACAGTAAAATTTTTTTAAAAAATATTTTTTTTTAGTTTTGACAAGCAACCGTTTTAGTTGAATTGTTGCTTTTAATGATATATTTTCATAAAAAAATATTATTCCTATCTGTGAAGATACTCCTTCGTTGTGGCTCATCGTTATCAACTTTTTGCAGCTGCATATTATAAAGGGTTTATAATATGCAGCTACTAGTCCCTGCCGTTAAACCAATTTGAGCTTCTTATGAAACTCCTAAGATATTGAATTTTGACATCCGGCAAATCAGAAAGATCGTGTAGCTCCCTAGATCCCAGTGAAGCAAGGCTTAGACCAGAAAGTGCCGGACAATGGCAGATAAAGTGTTTGTTTTTGCAACTCCGGCAAAAGCCATATACATTTTACCACTCTGCGTGCTTTCCTATAAGACAGTGCCCGGTAATTACAGCAACCACCAGGTTGCACCTTCAAAATCTCTCCTCTTGGAAGCGATATCAGCTCACTTGTGCGCATATGATTTACAGAAAGCCAAATCTGTCATCTAGAGTCACACGTCCATCCATGTGCCCATCTCTGATTAGTCTCCTTTGCAGAAGAAAATCTTAGACTTTCCTTGCCAGTTTCTAAAGACATACCAACACATTCCAATTCTCTTGGAACCTGTAAGGTAGTCAGAATTGGGTCTTAATCATTGAGTGATTGATTTTTATACCCTCCAACCACAGTATTGGGGTATACTCACATTGTCATTCCGCGTGTAACATATCTTAATATCAGTCGGGGACCCCACAAAGTACATATATATAATATTGATCCATGATTGAATCTAAGACATTCTAGCGATTTCCGTCCGTCCGTCCGTCTGTAGAAATAACGATGCAGTCCAAACCAAAAGAGCAAGACCCCTGAAATTGTACAAGAATATCTCTTATGTTACTGGTAAGGTTAAGTTCGTAGATGGGCAAAATCGGACCAGGGGGAAAAAAGTTCCCCCTTGAAGAACTAAAACGACCCCTGAAAAATACGATACTTTTACGAGTTTTTTTTTTTAATTTTTGTTCAACAAATGTAACATTTGTATGCCATATTATGTTCATAGACCTGCGCTTGGACCAAGGGGTTTAGGAAATTTGATTTTTTTCAGGCCGCCCCCCTTTGGGGCCGTGGTTATAGAAATTAATTAAAAATAACGATAAAAATTTATTATTTAAGGGTAAATATCATAAACAAATAATTTGTAAACATATAAAGCGGGGGTACAGGTGTCCCCCCACCAACTCCACCGCCCGCCCCCCCTCCACCAAAAAACAAAAAGACGCCCCTGCGATTTGTTTTTTATTTTAAACGTGTTGGCGGGTATAAAAAAAAAGACGCTCCAGCGATTTTTTTTTTATTTTAAACGTGTTGGTTGGTATAAAAGATTCGGCACAGCCGAATTTAACACTCTTGTTTCATATAAAATGCTCAATGAAATCGATTTCATTGAATCATTATTCCATACAAATTTCTATCATTGCCAAACTATGAAGGTAGTTCCCAGTGTTTTAAGCTCATCGGCTTTGCTATTCCCTGGAACGTTTTTGTGCCCTGGGACTCATATGATTCGTATGTCAAACGGCTTGGGCATCTAATTTGAAGACGTGCAGCAGTTAAGGGCAGATCTTGTTTTCAGAAACGTTGACTCCAGGGACTTGACTGTCAGAATAGATGTTGACAGCGGTGGTAGACAAGACATTGCAACTCAACCAACTCAGCCACTTCCTTTAATGCCAGCATCTTTGCTTGGTAAAAACTGCAATGATCTGGCAATCTTTGAGCGAGGCTCAACCCAAGCTCTTCCGAATAGACTCCAAAGCCCACTAGTTCGTGTATGTTCGATCCATCTGTGTAAGAATTTATGAAGGCTCCACTACCCTGAATACCCCTCATCCAATGGTGGTATTGTCAAATACTTTTTTTTTGGCTTCTCTTCCAGAATCTTTTGTCAGAATCCAGTTATTTTGGAAAAGTTTGAAACTGTCGAGTGACATTATATAATAATAATAATAAGCCTTGCTCAAAATTAGTTTTTGAGCTACCTCATGGTGGGCATAGGCTCTCAATAAAAATTTTCTATCTGGAACGTTCACTGGCAATACTTCTTAATTCCAATAAATTTGATATCTTCCTGTCAGTATAATAGGGCATTCTGTTGACATCGTCCAAAGAAGAACGACGCCATGAGTTTTTTGGTCTTCCGCGTCCTCTTGCACCTTGTGGATTATAATTAAGGGCTCGTAAGCATATGGAGTCTTCTTCTCTTCTTAGAGTGTGTCCAATCCATCCAAATTTTCTTCTTCGTATCTTGGTATTTATGTCACACATGTTTGCTTTGACGAGTAATTGGGCATTAGTAATGGTGTTGGGCCAAAATATTCGCAGGATTATGCGAAGACACCTGTTTATAAATACTTGGAGTTTACGCTTGATTTCTTCCGTCACTAACCATGTCTCGCAACCATATAATAAAATGGACAGTACACATACAGAGAATATGTTTAATTTTGTTCTTGTCCCATATTCACTTGATTTCCATGTTTTAGATAAGAGTGCAAAGGCACCTCTGGCTTTTCTTATTCTTGTCACGACATCAAGATTAGCACCCCCACTTGTATCAATCATGCTACCGAGATATTGGAACTCGCCGACACTTTCAATAATTTGGTTGCCGATGTTTATTTGTTGTGTGGACTCTGCATTTAGACGAATTTCTTTAGTTTTATCTATATTAATTTTAAGGCCAACTTTTGCTGATTCCCTTGCCAGATCATTGATTTTTGACTGCAGGTCGCTTAGTCTGTGGGAAAGTTCACATTTATCATCGGCATAGTCTAGAGATTCTAAACGAATTTGTGGATTTAAGGGGTCCCATACAATTCCTCTCGGTGTTTTCGTTGAACGCTTAACAACAGCATCTAAAATCATGAGGAAAAGAAGCGGAGATAAAACGCAACCCTGTCGAACGCCTGATGTGGTTTTAAAGGGTGTGGATAGTTCACCGTCATGCAGCACACATCATTCGAATGTGTCATAGCTAGTTCGAACCATGCGGATGGTTTTATCTGGGACACCAAAGTTGTGCATTTCAGCCCAAATGCAGTCTCTGTTTATGGAGTCAAAAGCCTTTTCATAGTCCACAAACAACATATATAAGGGGGAGCGCATTTCTAGAGATTGTTCAATAACAATTCGAAGAGTATTTACTTGATCCGTGCATGACATATTCGGTCTGAATCCAGCTTGTTCGGGTCTTATCATTTTATTTACATATACCATCATTGGATCTAGCAGTATCTTCATTATTATTTTCATTATTGCCGGTAATACTGCACACAAAAAATTATTGGCTAAAAATTTTCAATTAAATGTATTGATCAACAAAAATTAAATGAGTCAATCAATGTTTTGATTAAAATTTTTGCTATTTTTTGTTACAAATTTTCAACATACCAGATTTTTTTTCGCTTAAATTTGTTTGAATAGATTAATTCAAAAATATACAAAATAATCGGGCTTTACTTTTTTTATTGTGGGCAACATATTGGAAAGCAAAAAAGATGAATTTTTTTATAGTTTTGTCATAAGCTTACAATTCATTTGTTAAATCAATCATTATTTTGATTGACTTTAAACAAAAAATTGATCAAATTTTTGATCAAAATCGAAAAAATGTTTGACTGAAAAAATTTTCAATCAATCACCTACAATTTGATGATTGGTATAACAATTTTTTTAATTGGAGGAATTTCAATCAAAAAATTGATTGAATCCGCGTTTTTGTTGATTGAAATTCGTTTTAAATTTTTTCTGTGTGTTATACCACGCCAATTATCGCAATTCTTCCGGTCACCTTTTTTAGGTAGCTTGATTATAGTTCCGTTCAGCATTTCCTTTGGGTATAGTTCTCTTTCCCATATATCAGTAAGTAAAGGGTGAATAATTTCAGAAAACATAATTGGATTAGTTTTAAAAATTTCAGCTGGGATATTGTCAGCACCGGCAGCCTTGTTATTTTTTGGGGATTTTATCGAGTCACATATTTCAGACTTTGTGGGTGGAATTGTTGGTATAGGAACCGGTGTTATATTATCTTCAAAGGTTATTTCTATACCAGATCTGTTAATATTCATCGTCTCCATAAAGTGTTCTCTCCATCTGGACAGTTGGGATTGTGTTGTAGTGAGAATTTCGCCATTTTTATTTTTAATTGGCACTGATTTTTCATTTTTGTGACCATTAAATTTCCTTGTAATTTCAAATACCTTTTTCATATTATGAGCTTTTGCTGCTTCATCGGCTGATATGGCTAGCTGTTTAACTGACTCTCTTTTATCATCTCTGATAGCTCGTCTGACCATCTTATCGAACTGGTTGTAGTCCTTTCGCGCATCTCTACGTTTGTTTATATCTTTTATAGCATTCATATTGTTCTTTTTCATTCTTCGTTCATCAATCAAATTCCATGTTTGTTCTGAGATATATTCTTCACTTTGTTTTCGTGCTTTACCAAGTGTTGTTATATTAAAAAATATATATTCAACTGTAATATTCCGAATCCTTCTTGCCAGCCCCGGTACTGATGGAAAAAGAGAACTTTATCAAAAATATTTTCCAAAATACACTTTCTGTACACTTTTTCCAGATGGAATTATTTGCCATTCTGTTTGGATGCACACGTTTCCATCAATACATTTATGGAAGAAATATTACTGTAGAGACTGATCACAAACCGCTAGTCCCATTATTCAATAAGCCTTTGTACAATATTCCTACACGGCTTCAAAGATTCATGCTACGATTATTGTCGTACAATTTAACGGTCGTCTACAAGCCAGGCAAAGATTTGTTTATTGCAGATACATTGTCTAGGGCTCCACTTAAAGATAAAGTTCTGTCAGATTTTGATAAGGATATTGATCTACAGTGTAATTCATTAATTTGCCAAATTGCGCTACCAGATAGTGATATAGTAAAGATTAAAAATGAAGTTATAAATGATAAAGTTTTTCAGAAACTTAAATATTTTATAAAAAATGGTTGGCCTGATAATTAAAAAAAGGTTGATGTGGAAGTAGCGCCATTTTTTAAAATAAAAGATGATCTAAGTGAGATTAATGGTTTAATATTCAAGAATAATCGTATTCTAATACCAGCTTCTTTACGATCAAGAATGCTACAATTTATACATGAAGGGCACATGGGTATCAATGGTTGCCAAAATTTGGCGAGAGGTTCCATATATTGGCCCAATATTAATAACGATATTCAAAATCTGGTTTCAAATTGTAATATTTGCATTAAATATAGAAATGCAAATCCTAAAGAGGAATTAAAAAATCACGAAATTTTTAATATACCTTGGTACAAAGTAGGATGCGATTTATTTGAATTCGAGAAAAAAATGTATTTAGTAGTCGTTGACTACTATTCAAAATTCTTTGAAGTAGAACTTCTGGGTTCGGGATACTCGTCCCCGCATGTTATAACAAAATTCAAATCAATTTTTGCTCGTCACGGCATACCTACAATATTAATTTCCGATAACGGACCGCCTTTTAATTCGAAAGAATTTAGTAAATTTTGTTCTGATTGGGCTATTGATAATATTACATCAAGTCCATATTTGTCCCGTTCCAATGGTCTTGCGGAAAGGATGATCCAAACAGTAAAAAATATTTTATATAAATGCAAGGAAACGGGTGCAGATCCATATATAGCTTTTTTACAATATCGCTCAACATCAAAAAATGATTTACCTAGTCCGTCCGAATTACTAATGAGTAGAAAATTGCGAACAAAAATTCCAACTGTTTCGGATGTTTTAAAACCAAAAATATCAAATTCTAAGGAACTTGAAAAAATATTCAAACAAAAACAAATAAAATCATCTCAAAATTACAACAAAAATTCCAAAAAATTAAAACAAGTTGAAATAGGTGAACAAGTTTATTTTAAAAGGAATCCAACGTCGATATGGTATTCAGGAAAAATCATAAAGAAGTGTAAAGAGCCAAGATCTTTTTTGATTA
Organism: Pegoplata infirma; assembly: GCA_963921195.1. Classification (NCBI taxonomy): domain Eukaryota; kingdom Metazoa; phylum Arthropoda; class Insecta; order Diptera; family Anthomyiidae; genus Pegoplata; species Pegoplata infirma. The sequence goes on along the minus strand of OY992538.1, from coordinate 98,163,572 downwards.
AAGATGAGAATGGTGTAATTTATAGGCGAAATAGACAGCATATCATGAGAGCATCGGCAACCAAGTCAACCCATTTAAAGAACAATGACAATGAAAAAAACAATATTAATTTTGACAAAAATCATAATTTTTATTTTGATTTAAATGTAAGCGAGGAAAATCCTAACGATAGTTTGGATAATGATGATCAGAATACAAATGCTGTTAACAATCAAAATGTAAATAATGAAAATATAAATAATGAAGATGTAAATAATGAAATTGTTAATTGCAGTAATGAGAATAAAATATATACATCAAAGTTTGGAAGGAAAGTAGTTCCACCAAACAGACTAAATTTGTAAAATAATCTTATTATTATTATTATATAAAACATTTGTTAAAACTTTTAAAACTGAATTATATATATATAAAAAAAGGATGAAAATGAATTAACAAAATTTTGTATTTCTTTTTAAAAAAAGTAGGATGTTGTGGGATTATGTTTATAATCCTTAATGGCAACTCTTTTATATAAGTAGTTATTAAGTATTTAGTAATTGGTTTTAAGTTACTTTTAAGTTACAATGTATTTGTAATAGACATTCAATAAACGTGCTTAAACCAAACAAGACATAATACAATAGTCATGACACACAGTAAGACTCTGAATACCGTTAATGTCAATAACTCTTTTGATTTTTGTTTATTAAACTAATCAAGATTATTTGTTAAATTTATTTATTGATCTATTAGAGTAAATAGTAAATGCTACTGTTTTTTGTAGTTTTTTGTTTGAATAGCGTTGATTTAACTCAATTACGGTAACAACATTCATCCATTATATAGAAGAGGGTGTTTATTAAACATTTGCTGACACATTCATGATATGATGATGAAAAATGAATTACACCAATGGCAATAATGAAATATTGTAGATTATCAAGAGCAGCGCACACTTTACTACCGATTAACGTTTGTAATTTGAGTAATGTGAAACAAAAGTACATAAGTTTTAATCTAACTCATCTAAACTGTCATAATTTAACATTGCGGTTACACGAGGTCATAGTTTTTAGCACAAATTCTCTGTTTACCCATTGACCACACACATGCACCTCAAATTATAAAATCCTGATGTTGATAGTTTTTTTTTTAGGAGAGAAACAAAATTATGATACTATTATAGTAAGTTTGGTTTTTGAACTGGTTTAAATGACCGTCTTGTTGTAGCCTTGTTGTAGCAAAATCGTCCAAGGGTTATGGTGGGAATCGAAGCCACGAAAACTTGGTTCATATGCTAGAACGCTACTCGGGATGCTAAACCGGATTTTCGGAATTTAAAAAATCCAGGTATCAGACGCAGATCAGAGTTGGCCAATCGACATCTCCAAGATGGCTAATAAAACAAAAACCGAACTTCGTGACCAAAATATTGATCGTTTGATGGGCTGTGTGACATTGCTCGCCATCCTACTAAAAACGAATGGAGTATAACACAGTATAACACATGATTTGCCAACTCAATTCTGTGAACTGTATGTGAAATTAGACCCAAAAAGAAGAATTTCTGCATCATTCGTTTTGTCTGCTTACCTGCGAAAATATTTTTAATATCGATTTGAAGTTAGTACTATCGTATAGGGGAATTTATCACGTTTTAGGCCCTGTTGTTTGACATAGCTCGACAACCACTAGCCCGATTTAGTTGAAATAAATTTTAAAAAATTAAGAATTACAATTCCCTTAATCTGTTCATATATTGTTTTCCTATACAAGTAACACTTTCGAAGTTAAAAATGAATGTATGAAGGGAAAAAAGTATTTTTTGCCTAAAAATTTAAATTTTTTTTTTTTAAAATACATAAAAAATCCAAAATGGAAAAAAGTGTCTAATCTTATAACTTTCGCGTAAAGTCACATGACCTATGAGCAAAATAAGGCATAGATCATGAAAATCGATGCACGCGTTTGTCATTTATTCACAATTAACTAAATGTATGAATTTCAAAAATTTGCTCGAGATATGCACAACATTATTTGGAGAAAACATTGACACCTTTTTCATGATTCTGAGAATTAAAAAAAAAGGAATAAACAAAAGGTTATTTGATTTTTATGATTGCGGTAGCAAAGTAATAAACGCTAATAAATGTACGTGGACAATTAAAAGGAAAAAATGAATGTGGACTACTACCTGGCTACCTGCATGATTTTTTTACAGAAATTGCACCCACATTTATGAGTGCTCATGTTTTGCAATGTTTCGAAAAATTTAAAACGCACACGTGCTGAAACGCTAATAAATGTACGTAGACAATTAAACGGAAAGTGGACCTTTTTATTATTTGGATTTTTCCGGTGGCTACCTATATGATTTTTTTTACAGAAATTGCACCCACATTTAAGGGTGGTCATTATTTGGAAAGTTTTGCACAGTTTGAAACGTACAAGTGCTGAAACAGGTATATAGCCAGCCGCCCTTAAAATATGCGCCCATTTATAAGTACCTGGCAGTAAAATATTCAAAAATACGTAGTATTTATAGGTGTGCATTGATCGATTTTTGGCATTCAGCCAGTGCCGACGAACGCGAACAGTAAAAGTGATTTTTCTCCAGTTTTTTAAAAGTGAATAACAACAAAACATAAAATATATCAATATGGAAAACAACAAGTGACCAAATTTGGATGAATATTGTTACGTTTGTGGTCATATCGTCCGAAAAATACAGAAAAAAGATCGAAAAAATTTGTTTACTGAGCAATTCAAAACCGCGTATTGTAATTATTTCGATGAAGCAGATTTAAGTGGTGCAAATTTTACGCCGAACACAGTGTGCAACAGTTGTTATACTACCCTTCTAAAATGGATTCACGGAAAAAGTAGAAAGTTCTCTTTTATGAAGCCAGTAATTTGGGTGGAAGACACAACTGGACATGATGAATCCAGGTGCTATGCATGCATAAATTTTCGTCCTGGATTAAACAGACAACAATTGAAAACAAAAGTATACACTGCTGCATTTACCGCCACACTTCCAGTGCAACGCCCTGCTGATACCGATGCACCTAAACCTCCGAGTGCGGATACTGTGTCCCTGCTAGCCGAAACCGTTTTCACCAATCCGACCGATTTGGATGATGCTGATTGGATACCCGATATTGAAAATAGTGCACCACAACCGCTACCACAAATCGAAATGGATTACATTGTGGCCAAGCTGGGACTATCACAACACGACTCCGAATGGCTGACATCATTTTTGAAGAGAAGAAAACTCACACAGCAAAATGTCAGCGCAACATCATACCGACAACGCCAAGCTGATTTTCAGAAATTTTATTCCGTTGACGAAGCAAATACGTTCACGTACTGCCATGATATCCCAGGTTTAGTGAAAAAATTGGGAATGGATTATATCGCTGGCGACTGGCGTTTATTCATCGATGGTTCAGTTACTAGTTTGAAGGCTGTGCTGCTGCACAAAAAAAATAAAAAACCATGCATTCCATTGGGATTCAGCACAACTATGAAGGAAACGTATGAAGCATTGGGCGAAATTTTGAAGAAAATCAAATACGATGAACACAAATGGAACATTTGTTGCGATCTAAAGGTGGTCAACATACTACAAGGGATTATAGAAAAGGGCGGATATCCAAAATACTTCTGCTTCCTTTGTAATTGGGATTCACGATACAAAGGAAATCAATATCAATGTAAAGATTGGAAAGGAACAACTCCCGAGCTCAACAAACAATTAAAATTACGCAATGAACCTATGATAAAGGACCTGGATGATATTTTGTTGCCACCGCTCCACATGAAACTGGGAATAGCTGGGAAATTCGTTGAAGTGGTGGTCAAAAAAGTTAACGGCGCCTTTGACTGTTTGAAATCCATCTTTCCGAAACTCAGTGATGAGAAAATTAAAAACGGTACGTATCGTACTCTGTATTTCAATATTGTCATATCTAAATTTGTTAATTTCTATACATTCGCATTACCAATAATTTTTTCGTTTTTCTTATGTATTTAAAACAGGTATTCTCAATGGACCTGATATTCGGAAATTGATCAAAAGTGATTCTTTCACACATTTGCTTTCAGAGCATCACGACCACCAACATGCATGGAACGCATTGAAAGAAGTAATAGAAGGCGTTCTAGGAAAGAACCGTGTCCAGCGAGAAGAGATACAGCAACGAGTGGACAGGTTGCTGTTTTATTTCGAAAAAATCGGTGCATCCATGACGCTGAAATTGCATTTCTTGCACCACCACCTCGATACTTTTTTGGCACAATCACCTCAGGAATCAGACGAACAAGGAGAGAGGTTCCACCAGGTGACCATGCCATTTGAAAAGCGGTTCAAAAGCAAAAAATTGGATGCATTGCTTGCGGAGGTTTGTTGGTGGAGTTCCACAATTATGCAGTTTGAAGAAAGCACCGAAGATGAAGACATTGAAATTGGTGGACACAGTGAAAGAAACACGCCCTTGAATAGTATGTGTATCTCGGATGACGATACAGACTCAGACCATGAATATGAACAACCTACGAAGAAAACAAGATCATCAGAACCACAAGCGTCAACTTCTACAAGGATGGATATTGCCAATAATTGAAAAAATGTTCTAAATTTTGTTTTTATGCATATTATAATTGCGTATTAATTGCATATTATTTTATTTTCATTAAGTTTTTATAAATAAAGTTTTTTTTTGCATGATAATTTTTTAATTTTTATTTTTATTTTTATTTTAAGGGTGGTGGCTATAACTGATTTTTGAAATTCATACCTTTACTCAATTGCGAATAAAAGCGAAACGCGTGCATCGATTTTTATGATCTTTGTCTCATTTTGCTCATAGGTTATGTGACTTTGCGAAAAAATAACTAGACTTGAAAAAAAATAACTTATTTCAACTAAATTGGGCTAGTGGTTGTCGAGCTATGTCAAACAACAGGGCCTAAAACGTGATAAATTCCCCTATACGATAGTACTAACTTCAAATCGATATTAAAAATATTTTCGCAGGTAAGAAGACAAAACGAATGATGCAGAAATTCTTCTTTTTGGGTCTAATTTCACATACAGTTCACAGAATTGAGTTGGCAATCAATTAACTGAAAAATGTTGTACTGTGTAAGTTTATGGCTGAATTTTGCAGCCATTACTTAAGACTAAGTAGATGCCTAAGTACTAGATTATTCAAGCATTGATAAGAAATCAAGAACTAGTGCTTATTAGTTTAAAATTGGATCTAATCGCTTTAACCAACCAATTAAGAAGGCCTAATTGTTTTAATACATAGAAATAAACCAAAAAAAAATGCATAAAAAAATACCAACCCAATCAAAAGTTATGGAATTTTGACCGCCTTCTCGTGAAAGTTCCCAATGTGCGCTGGTTACAGACTTAAGATGTTCTTGCAAAATTTTATTACTATTAATAGACGAACTTCTTCGAATTCAACCACTTTGTCCACGTGAAAAATTAAATTTTAATAATTGCTTGGAGCAAAAGTGGTTTAAGTGCTCATATACCCCTTGTGCTCCAAGCAAAACAGATATTTTAATAACATACATGGGAATTTTTAATTTAAACATATTTTAAAAAAGTGGGCGTGGCAGTTGTCTGACCGCCCCCTTTTTTTGTGATATTATTTCTACAGTCATTGAGAGTATATATACCAAATTTAAAGAAATTATAACCAAAATTACAAATTTTAAAAAAAATTTTAAAAATTTTATAAAAAGCACCAAAAGCGTCACGAAAAAATAAAAAAAGCGCCATGAATACCCGTTTTTTTAAAAAAGGGTATTTGAAAAAAACTCCGGGTAAAAAGACAAAAAAAGCACCATAAAATACCCGAAAAGCTTCAAAATGGCAACACTGGAAATCGGACAACTTTAAGCTGTGCCCCTTTAAGGTCAAAGTTCAAAATGGTTAAAAAAAATAAATTTCATGCAAGCAAAAAAAAATGTATATTTTTTATTTTTGATTATTAGTAAGCTTTATTATTTTTTATTAACGACAAAAAATGTCATTTCCGTCGAACAAGCTTTTCAGTTCTAAAAGTGACTCCGAAAAAACATTTTAAGCTGGTTAGGGAGTCACATTTGAAACTAAATAACTTGTCCGATCGAAAAAAAATTTTTGCTTGTATGGATTTTTTTTATCATACAGTGACTCAAAGTAATAATGGAACAGCATATATTTGTTAGAAGTTCTTTAAAGGAAAAGTTATCAATACTAAAGCTGATTATTATCAATCGACTATTTTTGAAAAAGTACTATATAGGAAATTTTCCAAGCTTTAATTTAAGCTTAATATCGTCCAGATTGAGCAAATATTAAATGAGATACGAGGGTCGCACTGGAAAATGAAATTATTTGTAGATGTTTTTTTGAAATTTTTTTTAAAAATATTTCTGAGTCGATTTCTTCCAAGTTCAAACATTAAAAATTCAAAAAATTATCCAATAATTTTTATTTAGTTATTAGCTAGTTTTTACAACAACCCAAACAAAAAATGAAATTTTTTAAATACAGTGGAAGAAATCCGCATTTTTTGACTTCCAACTCGTTTGACCACCAATTTTTTGTAAACAAAGAACAATTTTAATTATTCTTATATCTCATTACTATATACTTAGATGTACTCAAATTAATAAACAATAAAATATTTTCTTTGTTTACAACAAATTGGTGGTCGAAAGAGTTGGAGGTCAAAAAATGCGGATTTCTTCTATTGTATTTAAAAAATTTCATTTTTTGTTTGGATTGTTGGAAAAACAAGCTGAATACTAAATAAAAATTATTGGGTAATTTTTTAAATTTTTAATGTTTGAACTTGGAAAAAATCGACTTAGAAATGTTTTTAAAAAAATTTCAAAAAAATATCTACAAATAATTTCATTTTCCATTGCGACCCTCGTATCTCATTTAATATTTGCTCAATCTGGACGCTATTAAGCTTAAATTCAAGCCTGGAAAATTTCCTATGTAGCACTTTTTTCAAAAATAGTCGATTGATAACAATCAGGTTTAGTATTTAAAACTTTGTCTTTAAAGAACTGCTAACAAATATACGCTGTTCCATTATTACTTTGAGCCACTGTATGTGGGGCTCAAAGCACAAGGGGTTCAAGTGACTTTTTTAAAAAAAATTGAGTTAACATGAATTAGTAGGTGAAGTTCACAGAAGTTCAGAGCACAAAAGGTGAAGGTGAAATTCTCATCCGTTAGCGAGATATTAGCTCTTGTTATTAAACATACATGGGACTATTTAAATAAATGGACTAATTAATTGACGATTTCATTGGCATTTTATTGAAACTAATGCCAATGAAATTTTTCCATCAATGCCGATGCTCGTTAGGGAATTAGTAGCATTAGTAATGCCAATTATAAAAAATTTCATTGGCATTAATAAATGCCTTAATGAAAATAAATTTTTAGCTCTTGTTATTAAACATACATGGGACTATTTAAATAAATGGACTAATTAATTGACGACTAATTAATTGAAACTAATGCCAATGAAATTTTTCAATCAATGCCAATGCTCGTTAAGGAATTAGTAGCATTAGTAATGCCAATTATAAAAAATTTCATTGGCATTAATAAATGCCTTAATGAAAACAAAGCATTAGCAATATTAAATGTTGTTTTTACGTCAGCGAGTTGTGAAATTTTTTTTTGCTTAAAACTTAAAATGGCTATATCTCGAAAACTAAGCCCGATAGAGCAAAATGGAGGGCATTTTTGGTTCTTTAAATCACCATAGTATCGCCAGTCCTCTTTACATGTGTGGACCCTAATAGGTCCAAATTTTGAATGTAAAAAATTGGCACTCCCGAAAATTTGAAAATTCACATACCTTTAGCATTATCTTGCTTAGTTTTTACTGCAATTTAGGGGCCCAATAGGGTCTTGAGAATTTTAGAAACTGAATAACTGAAAAACTATTTCTCAGAGTGTTTTCGAGTATTGGCAGACGAGTTCTAGAAACCGAAAGCTACAAAAATGCTTTTGGAATTTTTGTTGTGTCGGCAATATTTACCGAGATATGAGCATTTTTAAATTTTCGGGAATCCCAAATTTTTTGGATTCAAAGTTAGAAAAAAAGAACCAAAAATCCCTTCATTTTGCTCTATCTGGCTTAGTTTTCGAGATATCGCCATTTTAAGTTTAAAAAAAAATATATATTTATTGTAAACAAATGCTTTTTTTATCAATTGTAAATAGTTTTTTTAGGCATAGGATAGATCCATTTGATAAGTCCTTTTGATAGGTCCATGGACAGGTCCTTTTGATAGATCCATGGATTGGTTCTTTTAATAGGTCCAAGGATAGGTCCACTTGATAGGTCCTTTTGCTCTAACCCCCTCATATGAAATTTGACCTCAAAGGGGCACGGTCTAAAGTTGTCCGATTTGGCTCAAATTGTTTTCTCCATCAGTTTAAGACCATGTGGCACAATTTTCCGCACGGGAGATGGTGAAAATCCAAAGTTGAAATTTCGCTGCCACCCTAATATGTATGCATGTAGTGTTGTACGTACATATCCTCACCTAAAATGCAAAACGCCATAACTAACAAAAAATTCAAAATCGCGTTTTTATTTGATTCGTATGTATTGGATCAAAATACATGTCCACAAAAAAATTCAGACTCCTTTGATCAAAAATTACGATTTTATCAACAAAATTCAAAAAGCCATAACTACAGGCATTGATATATGTTAAACAAAAAGCCCTAACTACACATTTTTTTACATAATATTGCCGACGCAACTGTCATTGTTTTAAGCTTTAAAATTTTTTGATGCTTTTTTCTGCTTCCAATACAAAAAATATCTGTATATGTACACAAAAAATAAAGTTTAGAAATTTACTAATTAACCCCTTCAGGCCCGTACTCTCACGAGAATGGTTACTTTTTCAGCTATAGAAATCGCAATTTATACAGTACAAATAGTAATTATTAGAGATGGGCACATGAGCAGATTAGAGCGTGATTCACGTGATTCACGCGTGATCACGCGTGAGTGTGACTGAATTCAATTTTACTCACGCGATTGTGAGTGAGTGTAAGTGGAGAAAAAATTGCGTGAGTGTGCGTGAGTAAGATTTTTGCGTGAGTGAGTGTGCGTGAGTCGATTTCTTTGCGTGAGTTTGCGTGATTTATTTGCTCTTCATATTTCCTTTCGTACCAAAAAAAGCGACAAAAAATTTTAAAATTTGGCTTAAATTAAGATTTCGTCCCGAAAAAAGCAAAAAAAATGTAAAATTTCGCTAAACTTTAAATTTTGCTGAAAATTTTGAAAGATTTTTGTAATTATAGTTTTTGAATTTTTTTTTTTTTTGTATAAATAAGAGTGTCATGAGTGTGAGTCAACGTGAGTGTGAGTGAAGCTTGCGTGAGTGCACGTGAGTGTGAGTTGTTTTAAATTTACTCACGTGATTGTGAGTGAGTGTGAGTAGAAAAATTATGCCCGTGAGTGAGTATGCGTGATTCAAAAATTTCTGTCGTGAGCGTGAGTGAGTGTGAGTGAAAAATCACTCACGCGCCCATCTCTAGTAATTATGTTAAATTTTATAACACATCTGCTTAGTGTTTTTAAACATGTTCAGTGCAGTTATTTGAGAAAATTGTAATGAAAATTTTTATAGTTTTTATATAAACACATTTTTTGCTTCTCCTGTAAAATTTATAAAATGTTAGTTAGGTCGTTTTGCATTTTAGGTGACGATATTCTCTTTCAAGTCAGCTCTTTATTAACTAATTGTATTATTATTTATTTAGTTATTTTGTTTATTTATTATTTACTTAGTAATACAGTCCGGCAATACAAATTGTATACAATACGAATAATGAATAGTGTATATTCGAGAGTGAATAAACTAATAATAATGATGATAATAAAAGAAATCTATTCTACTTTTGTTGCTACTTATATAGAAACAGAGATCAATTATAATTAGAACACAAGCTACAAAAAAAAAATCACTAAAAAAAATGTTGATATACTCCAGCCACAGTATGGGGGTAACCTCACTTTGACATTTCGTGTGTAACGCGTTGAAATATCTAACTAGGACCCCGTGAAGTTGCGGTTATCGTTTCGTTACCCATCCTTGATTCTAAGACATTTTAGGGCAATTGGAATTCAGGAAGTCACAACTAAAATTTAGAAAGCCCGATATTAATTCAAAAAAGCCGAATAGAAATTCAGAATTATTCAATTCAAATTCAAGAAAACCAAATAAAAATAGAAAATCCCAATTTAAATTCAGAAAGCCCGATTAAAATTTAGAAAGCCCGATTGTAACTCAGAAAAGCACAATCGAAATTTAGAATCTTGGAAAAATTTTCAACGGAATGTATGAACTCAGAATAACTCAATCGAAATTTAGGAAAACCTAATTCGAATTCAAAATATTCCAATTGAAACTCGGAGAAGTCCAATCAAATTTCAAAAAAAATTCAAATTGGAATACTAAACAGTCCAAATAAAATTCAATAAATCTAAATTAAAGTTTACAAAAATCCAATTGAAATTCAGAATTGCTCTTAATACCCAATTCACACCTGAGGTGAAATCTCGTTCGAACGAGATTTCAATCATATGGTTGTGTATAAAATGATACAGATCATATGATCGAAATCTCGTTAGAACGAGATTTCAACTGAGGTGTGAATAGGCCTTTAGACAATTATTATTAGTTTTCATACAAAGCCATCAACAATTTCGTATTTGAAGCTTGTCTCCATAATTGTAGTTTGCCTCTTCATAAAAAAATTTCAATTATTGTTAACTTTTGATTGGATTTTATTATTTATTATTATTGCAAATTCAATTGTATTGAGTATTAATTAATAAATAGTATTACATTGTCAGTTGTAAACAGTGATTTTTCAAAAGAGTTATTAATAATTTATTTATTTAATCACAAATGATTCAAATTTCATAGCAAGTACATACATATGAGGCATTCCACACCAAATGTTCAGCAAAAAAAAAGTTGTGTCGTGTCAATATGAAATCATTTGCAAAGTATTCGCTCTTGGGTTACTATTAAATAACAAAAATAAAATTTAAGTTTTTTCAAAAAGTGGGCCTTGTAGGCGTGGTCAAAAATTGAAAATATCAAACTTTTTTGCCTGAGCATCTTTACTTCAATATTTATGCAAATTAAATGAAACACAGTAAAGTCTTAAAGACAACAGTTTTTTATAGATTTTTGTATGGGCTATCGATTAAAAAAAATAAAAATTGGAAAATTTTCAGAAGAAGTTCTGAATTTTTCAAATTTAAACTTGAACTTTATTTATCAAAAAACATGCCGCAATTTTATTTTTTTTAATTTTTTAAAAAAAAGTTAAAGGACTTTTCTATCTGTTCTGAAATTTTCAGAGATGTGTTTTGCCTTGTTTTCGAGAAATCAAATGTCAAAGATTGCAATACGCTAATTTTATACAATAATGGTGTATAAAACGTGTGCGTATGAGTAATATCAATACTTAAAAAATATTTTAAGAGGCGATGGTAGCGTGAGTGAGTTTTTAATAACACTGCGGAACACTAAAAAATAAACAAGAGTTACGACCATCATTTCTATATATTTCGGACATGCTGATTCGAATGGCGTACTCCGTTTTTCGATGTATGGTACAGTTTCCTTGCAAAATGTCGTTCAAGATTTGCTGATTTAGAGACATTTTTTAACAAAAAAATTTGCAAAGTTAATGATTTATAAATTTTATGGCATGGAAAACAAAGATATGACTTGTAGCAATATTTCTTATGCAAATTCGGTTTAAAGCTTTTCATCTTAAGTCATTAAATTCACGAATTTCTTATTTTTTTAATGTTTTCGCGAAATTAACAACCAAATAGGTCTTTGATAAAAAACTTGCTTTTAGTGAATCAAAAAGGCATCCCTAACAATACGAATAGTGGGAAAAACAGCTATATTATATGGTCCATCATGATGAAAATCGCGAAAACCCGTTTTTTTGTATATGGCAGCATCACTTTACGAGATGATTTAAGACTCCATCTTTTACCCCCAGTTTCTGTAATACGAACGCTATTCGTTCGTGACGAATTTGTGTGTATTTTGTTATTGTAACAAAAACAAAATACATGAAAATTCGTCGCAGACGAATGGCGTTCGTATTACAGAAACTGGGGGTTAGTATATAATGTGGTAACCTTAAACAACTAACTTACCAAAAATTTGGCCAAAAAAGTTTTCATTTGCAAAATTTATCTTAACACTAACAAGTATTTCAGTGTTTTCCATGCAATAATTATGTATAGTTTTTATTAAGATTGTTAAGATAACTTTTGCAAATGAAAACTTTTTTGGACAAATTTTGGGTCACTTCATTATTTAAGGTTCTCACGTTATATACTAAAAGATGGGGCCTTAAATCATCTCGTAAAGTGATGCTGCCATATACAAAAAAACGGTTTTTCGCGATTTTCATCATGATGGTCCATAAAACATATATGTTTTTTGTTCACTATTCGTAGTGTCATGGGTACCTTTATGATCCACAAAATGCAAGTTTTTTATCAGAGACCAATTTAGGGGTTAATTTCGCGAAAACGTAAAAAAATTAAGAAATCCGCGATTTTAAGGGCTTAAGATGAAAAGCTTTAAACCAAATTTACATTAGAAATATTGCTACAAGTTATATCTTTGTTTTCCATGCCATAGCATCATTAGCTTTGGAAAATTTTTTGTTAAAAAAGCAGCAAGAAAACTGCACCATACATCGAAAAACGGAGTACGCCATTCGATTCAGCATGTCCGAAATATATAGAAATGATGGTCGTACCTCTTGTTTTCTAAAATAGTGGTTAGTTTTGTCACGCAGTGTAACGATTACGCACGCTCATGAAAGAAAAAATTTAGTCACGCACGATATTTTATTTTGCTCACGCTCATTCACGCACACGTGAGTAGAAAAAAATAAGTCACGGTCACGATGTTTACGTGAGCGTGAGTAAAATAAAATATCGTGCTTGGATAATTTTTTTCTTTTATTAGCGTGCGTGATCGTAAATTAAAACTCACTCACGCTCCCATCGCCTCTTAAATTATTTTTTAAGTATTGATATTACTCATACGCACACGTTTTATACACCATTATTGTATAAAATTAGCGTGTTGCAATCTTTGACATTTGATTTCTCGAAAACAAGGCAAAACACATCTCTGAAAATTTCAGATCAGATAGAAAAGTCCTTTAACTTTTTTTTTTTAAAATTCAAAAAAAAAAAATTGCGGCATGTTTTTTGATAAATAAAGTTTAAGTTTAAATTTAAAAAATTCAGAACTTCTTCTGAAAATTTTTCAATTTTTATTTTTATTTTTTTAATCGATAGCCCATACAAAAATCTATAAAAAACTTTTGTCTTTAAGACTTTACTCTGTTTCATTTAATTTGCATAAATATTGAAGTAAAGATGCTCAGGCAAAAAAGTTAGATATTTTCAATTTTTGACCACGCCTACAAGGCCCACTTTTTGAAAAAACTTAAATTTTATTTTTGTTATTTAATAGTACCCTAAGAGCGAATAATTTGCAAATGATTTCATATTGACACGACACAACTTTTTTTTTGCTGAACATTTGGTGTGGAATGCCTCATATGTATGTAATTTAATTAAAATTTTAATAACAGACATAAGAGCGGTATTTTTTTTTTTAACTTTTGATTTTCGTAGGCCTAAAACTTATGTGGTACATTAGACTGGCATTTTTCTGTATAGCAAAATTTTTTCTTCTCCGATTTTCAAAGTCCGGGCATTTTTTTATTCTACTAGGCCTAAACCTCATGTGGTACCAATTTGAGGTCAATCGGATTAAATAAACCCGTGGCGCCCGGCGGTCAAAGTTTTGGATTTTTGAAAAATGTTTAAAAATAAAATTAAAAAAATTTGTATCTTTCGACACATCATATTTGTTAATTTTGATGTGCTGAGCACGAATATCAAAAAAAAATTAAAATCGATCGAACAGTTTTCGAGATATCGCTATTTGAAATTTAAAAAAATGCCGGTTTTTTTCCTACGTTCAAGAAATTTTTTAAAAAAAGTCTCAAAATTTCATTCCGCCGACTTTTTTTGTAGATCTTGAGACAATCTTTCATTTAAAACTAATTTGAGCCAAATCGGATCATTTCAAGCAGTGGCGCCTATCGATCAAAGTTTTGGCTTTTTAGAAACTTTGTACCAAAAAAACAAATGTTGAGGTATGAGGTATTTTTTAAAAAATTCTTGTATGTACTCATTTTTTGCAAACTTAAATTAAAAACAAGGCCTGGGAAAATAAAAATTTGCCAGGACGCTCAAAATCAGTAGAGAAAATGTTTGCTATACAAAAAATGCTGATCTAAAAAGACATGCACTAGCCGACAAAACTCTACGTACGACTAATTACGCAGTAATACAAAATCAACCTTTCCAAATAGGAATGGGATGAAACCAAATGCAAATAAAAGTTGACATTTCACATAACAAAACACTTAAGGTTTTTTTAGTTCAGCGCTAGATTTTTTTACACACATTTAAAGTTGGCGATTTAATGGTATTAAAAATTTTTGTGTACCTAATGTGTCCTACTTTAGTGGCCCCTGGTGGTGGCCTTATTGGACCTGTGGGGTCCAGCGTCCAACCTTAAGCTCGAAATAACGTCAGCTATAACCGGTATGAATTTCGCTGCAATCGGTCCAGTACCTACTTACTGAATAGCCAAATTATTAAAAATTAATCACTGTGCACCGTTGCATATGATTGTTATTTAAAGGTAATTACAAAATTAAGTATACGCCTTATACAGTTTTCAAGCAGGTTTTGTTATAATTAAATAAAAATTGACCAACTTCAAATGCGTGTAAAAAAAAATCTAGCGCTGAACTTAAAAAAATGCTTGAGGCTTTTGTTATGGAATATGTCAACTTTCATTTGCTTTTGGTTTCATCCTATTCCGATTATGGTTGTTGCACTGTGTTATTATCAAGCAAGTATTTTTGTAAAAAGTGCTGTGTAGGTAATTTATCGAGCTTTAATTTTAGCTTAATGGCGTCCAGACTGAGTAAATATAAAATGTGCTACGATGATCGAAATGGAAATTGAAACCAGAGGTACAGAGATATGTAGCAAATGGCGCTTGAAAATGTAGTAAACAAAAACCATATGGTATTGTTTACGAAATTGTCATCACAAATCGAAATCTGAGCGAGATGGAAGATACCAGTTATACAGTGAGAATGCAGACTGTTTTTGTCTATCTTTGTTCTACGTTTGAACTTTAGTGTTTAGTATTCTTGGCGATGCCAGATCTACAAAACAGCCGATACATTACTCTATAACTCTGATTGAAACTATTAAAGACCTTTGTTAGAAATTTTTTTACAAATATGTATTTGTAATGGTGTTTTCTTTTCTGAAAAAAAATGTTTTCGTTTTTGGGGTATACATTTTTAAAATGTTTAACTCACACCTTCAAAAAATTGCATTTTATTTGACTGGAATAGAACACAACATACCTCTATACTCTGCCCTGTATTTTTTTAACAGCTGTTTTGGGAAAACAACACAGAAAAAATCAGCTGTTGTATAAGGCAATTTCAACCCCGTGATTTTTTACGGGGTAAAAAGTGCAACTTTTTTGCACTTTATAGGGCAGACATTTTTAGAAAAGAACACGATATTCTTTATAAGGGTTGACATTTTTTTAGAAAAGAACACAAAAACATAATTTTTGGGGCGAAATGCAAAAAAAAAGGCACATTTTTTGCCGGAAAAGAAAACACCATAAGTCCATTTTTTTAAGCTTAAACATTAAAAATCTAAAAAATGGTCCGATAGTTTATATTCAACGACTCAAACAAAAATATAATCAAATATTTCTTCTACTGTATTTTTTTTAATACAGTAAAAGAAATCCCTAATTTTTTTATCAAAAGAATTGGAGGTCAAAAAAATTCAGATTTCTTCTATAGTTTTAAAAAAATTTAATTTTTGTTTGGAGTCGTAGGAAAATTTTGTTAATAACTGAATATAAACTATTGGACGATTTTTTTAATTTTTAATGTTTGAGTTTGAGTTTGAAAAAAATCGATTTAAAAATATTTTAAAAAGTCTATCAATAATTTAAATTTTAATTTCGACCTTCGTAGAACATTTAATATTTGCTCAATCTGGACGCCAATAAGCTTAAATAAAGCTTTATAAATTACCTACACAACGCTTTTTACAAAAATACTTGTGTGATAATAATTAGGTATATTATTTTTAACTTTGTCGTTACTTATGTAGTCGTACGTAGACTTTTGTCGGCCACTGTATGTACTGAGTTAATAAAACACCTTAATTCAACCGAAAAAAGTAGCATTTTTGACCTTACCCCTTTCGAATTTGATAAAACTTGGAAAATTGTTGGGCCCTTACAAAAAAATTATAGTACCAAAATTTTGGACTTCTGGTACTTTTTCTTCCCGAGATATGGGGTCTTGAAAATTGGCAAAATCGTATATATTTGACAAAAGTACTCTGAGATAAATAAAGATAACTCAAAAAGTAATTACAATACACGTCTCAGTCAGGTCGCAAATAATAGGTAATACGACAGCCTTTAAAATGACATTCCCCAAGATTTTTTTTGGAAAAGGTCAAAGGTCATTGGTTTTAGCCTTAATTTTTGGAAAGATATATCTCAAAAAACGATATTTTTAAAATTTTGGAAATAATATATGTGATTAAGAATCATCTATACTACTTAAGTTTAAATTTTCAGGATGGAGACTTCATTGGAACATTTTATATTAATAGAAATGTTGTGACAGGAAAGAAAAAGCGGTGTAATTTCCCTTAGAAAAAAAATATTTTTTTTTGTCTTTGAAATTCTGGTACTAAAATTCATTTTTCTGAATGTTTTTGACGTGCTGAGTCCAAATATGACCTTTGAACTGGCCTATCGCTATTAGTTTTCGAGATATCTGCATAAAATATGTGAAAATTGCTAAAATGCTATTGCTGTTTTTTTTTTTGAAAATTTAGGTGCATATATCTTAAAAAGTAATAGCGATAGGCCAGTTCAAAGGTCATATTTGGACTCAGCACGTCAAAAACATTCAGAAAAATGAATTTTGGTACCAGAATTTCAAAGACAAAAAAAATATTTTTTTTCTAAGGGAAATTACACCGCTTTTTCTTTCCTGTCACAACGTTTCTATTAATATAAAATGTTCCAATGAAGTCTCCATCCTGAAAATTTAAACTTAAGTAGTATAGATGATTCTTAAAAAATATCGTTTTTTGAGATATAGCTCTCCAAAAATTAATGTTAAAACCAATGACCTTTGACCTTTTTCAAAAAAATCTTGGGGAATGCTATTTCAAAGGCTGTTTCATTACCAATTATTTGCAACCTGACTGAGACCTGTTTTGTTATTATTTTTCGAGTTATCATTATTTATCTCAGAACACTTTTGTCAAATATATACGATTTTGTTAATTTTCAAGACCGCATATCTCGAATACTGGAATGACCAGAAGCCTGAAAAATTAGCAAAATTTCTTTTTTGTTAAAGTAAACATCAGTACTTAATTTCTATAAATTTGGAGGGGGTGCGGTCAACTCCTCGGTTGAATTGAGGTGTTTTAGCTCTACTACCAACTGGACATAAGACACTTTACTTTCTTTATTTTTTTATCAAAATATTGGATGTAATTGTTTGAGTGTATTTAAACGTAATCTGCTGTTGTTTACATCACTTGGCTGCAAAGAAGCGCTGTAATCATAACATCTATTATCTGTTTGTATTTCACTTTTATTGCAAAAATTGTTGACAGTGTTTCCCAAATTCTTAAATGACCTCGATCAATGTGTAAACTAAAAATGTGCGAATATCATCGCTTAATGATAATTATAAAATTTTATATTTTGTTTTAATCTTCTAATTGTACATTGTGTGTCTGAGATGATTGATAGTTTTTCATTCATTCTCGTTAAGACAGTGAGACAGTTTATAAAGATTAGAAAAAATATTTGTATTATTAAATATATTATTATTACGAGGTAAAAGAAATTTGTTATGCAAAAAATTTTAAGAAAAAAAAAATTAATAAAATATATTTTTAAATATTTTTTTTTTAATTCAGTCATAATTTACAAACACATTTTTTTTGAGAGTATTACAAAACGTTTGGCGCTACTTTTAACACTAGAAAATTTTAATTTTGTTTGTTTTTATTTAATAAAAATTAACAACAATATTATTTCTTTTGTTGTTGTTGTATATAAGTAAAATACATATAACTATATATAAAATATATTTATATACACAATTTAGTATTTATACTAAAATATTTTATTTATTGCATTTTAGCTTAAAATTTTTGATGCCAAAAACTACAGCGGATAGTCAAATATGTATGGACACAGAGGAAATGCTCAGATTCTGATACATTTTCCTGAAGAAAAATTTTTAGATTCTGAGAGATTTTTGTATAGATAAAGTCTCAGATTCTAAGACATTTTTTTATAGAAAAAGGCTCAGATTCTGAGACTTTTTTCTTATAGAAAAAGTATTAGAATCTGAGACATTAGCCCTGTTTTTCACAGACCGGATTAAGATTAGGATTAACTCTATTTAGTTAAAAAATGGGTCAAAGCAAGTCCAGAATTTTTCTTTATATTTTTTTTTCTGAATTTACATCGAATAGGTTAATATATACAGGAAAAAAATTAAGCGTTGTCCAAAATGTGAAATGGTATAAAAAAATTTGAGTTAATCCAAGGATTTAACTAAATTTATTTTTCTTTCTTTGCATTTTGGACAAAGCTTAATTTGTTTTTCTGTTTATATTTACTAATTATTTCAGGAAATAATTATAAAAAAAATTCTGGACTTGATTTGACCCATTTTTTAACTAAATAAAGTTAATCCAAATCTTAATCCGGTCTGTAAAAAACAGGGCTATTATTCCTATAGAAAAATTCTGAAATAATTTTCCTATAGAAAAAGTCTCAGATTATGCGACATTTTTCATATAGACAAAGTCTCAGATTCTGAGACATTTTTCATATAGAAAAAGTCTCAGATTCTGAGACATTTTTCATATAGAAAAAGTCTCAGATTCTGAGACATTTTTCATATAGAAAAAGTCTCAGATTCTGAGACATTTTTCATATAGAAAAAGTCTCAGATTCTGAGACATTTTTCTTATAGTAAAAGTCTTAGAATCTGAGACATTATTCCTATAGAAAAATTCTGAGATAATTTTCCTATAAAAAAAGTATGAGATTCTGCAACTTTTTCCTAAGACATTTTTCTTATAGAAAAACTCGCAGATTCTGAGACATTTTTCTTATAAAAAAAGTCTCAGATTCTGAGACATTTTCTTATAGAAAAAGCCTCAGATTCTGAGAAATTTTTCTTATAGAAAAAGTCTCAGATTCTGAGAAACTTTTCTTATAGAAAAAGTCTAAGATTCTGATTCATTTTTCTTACAGAAAAAGTCTCAGATTCTGATTAATTTTTCTTATAGAAAAAGTCTTAGATTCTGAATAATTTTTCTTATAGAAAAAGTCTCAGATTCTGATTAATTTTTCTTATAGAAAAAGTCTCAGATTCTGAGACATTTTTCATATAGAAAAAGTCTTAGATTCTGAGACATTTGTCTTATAGAAAAAGTCTCAGATTCTGATTCATTTTTCTTATAGAAAAAGTCTCAGATTCTGATTAATTTTTCTTATAGAAAAAGTCTCAGATTCTGATTAATTTTTCTTATAGAAAAAGTTTCAGATTCTGAGACATTTTTCATATAGAAAAAGTCTCAGATTCTGAATCATTTTTCTTATAGAAAAAGTCTCAGATTCTGATTAATTTTTCTTATAGAAAAAGTCTCAGATTCTATGACTTTTTCTTAAAGAAAACGTCTCAGATTCTGAGCCATTTTTCTTATAGAGAAATTCTCAGATTCTGAGACATTTTTCTTATAGAAAAAGTCTCAGATTCTAAGACATTTTTCTTATAGAAAAAGTCTCAGATTCTTAGACATTTTTCTTATAGAAAAAGTCTCAGATTCTGAAACAATTTTCTTATAGAAAAAGTCTCACATCCTGAGACATTTTTCTTACAGAAAAAGTCTCAGATTCTGATTCATTTTTCTTATAGGAAAAGTCTCAGATTCTGACTAATTTTTCTTATAGAAAAAGTCTTAGATTCTGAGACATTTTTCTTATAGAAAAAGTCTCAGATTCTGATTAATTTTTCTTATAGAAAAGGTCTCAGATTCTGAGACATTTTTCATATAGAAAAAATCTCAGATTCTAAAACATTTTTCATATAGAAAAAGTCTTAGATTCTGGGACATTTTTTCTTATAGAAAAAGTCTCAGTTTCTGCGACATTTTTTCTTATAGAAAAAGTCTCAGATTTTGAGACATTTTTCTTATAGAAAAAGTCTCAGATTCTGAGACACTTTTCTTATAGAAAAAGTTTCAGATTCCGAGACATATTTGTTATAAAAAAAAGTCACAGATTCTGAGACATTTTTCTTATAGAAAAAGTTTCAGATTCTAAGACATTTTTCTTATAGAAAAAGTCTCAGATTGTGAGACATTTTTCTTATAGAAAAAGTCTCAGATTCTGAGACATTTTTCTTATAGAAAAAGTCTCAGATTCTGAGACATTTTTCTTATAGAAAAAGTCTCAGATTCTGAGACATTTTTCTTATAGAAAAAGTCTCAGATTCTGAGACATTTTTCTTATAGAAAAAGTCTCAGATTCTGAGACAATTTTCTTTACAGAAAAAGTCTCAGATTCTGAGACATTTTTCTTACAGAAAAAGTCTCAGATTCTGAGACATTTTTCTTATAGAAAAAATCTCAGATTCTTATAGAAAAATTCTCAGATTCTAAGACTTTTTTATTATAGAAAACGTCTCAGATTCTGAGCCATTTTTCTTATAGAAAAAGTCTCAAATTCTGAGACATTTTACTTATAGAGAAATTCTCAGATTCTGAGACATTTTTCTTATAGAAAAAGTCTCAGATTCTAAGACATTTTTCTTATAGAAAAAGTCTCAGATTCTTAGACATTTTTCTTATAGAAAAAGTTTCAGATTCTGAGACATTTTTCTTATAGAAAAAGTTTCAGATTCTGAGACATTTTTCTTATAGAAAAAGTTTCAGATTCTAAGACATTTTTCTTATTGAAAAAGTCTCAGATTCTGAGACATTTTTCTTAGAGAAAAAGTCTGAGATTCTGAGACATTTTTCTTATAAAAAAGTCTCAGACATTTTTCTTATAGAAAAAGTCTTTAATGCCGAGACATATTTGTTGTAGAAAAAGTTTCAGATTCTGAGACATTTTTCTTTTAGACAAAGTCTCAGATTCTTAGACATGTTTCCTATAGAAGGTCTCAGAATTTGAGAAATTTTTAATAAAGAAAAAGATTCTGAGAAATTTTTCGTAAAGAAAAAATTCTCTCCTCCTTATAAATTTGATCACCAACTGTATGTTCCTACCTATTTAGCTTATTTACATACATATTTTTGTGTTGTTGTTTTATTATTGTTTTTCGACAGATTTTTATATAAAAAGGTCGGAAAAATCACAAAACGCTTTTATTTAAATTCGTTCGATGGTGGGCATTAACGCGTTATGCAAACAAAACAATATATATCTATATAATATCGGTTGTAACCAGAACAAAAATCTTAAAAAAAAAATCCTATCATTGATCAATAATATGAATATAGTATTATCGGGGTTATTGGACTAAAAGAAGGAACAAAACAAAAGAATTATCATTGTAAATTGTGATAAAGAAATAATTTGTTTAAATACTCCTCATATCGGTTTTTCGCAATTTATTTGTTAATTTTTTTTTTTGTTGTTCAATGAATTTCGTATGCAATCATTAAAAGTGCGTTTATATGCGGGTTTGTTTTTTTTTTTTAATTTTTTAAAATTATTCTCATTTTATCAAACAAAAAGTCAATGTCAATGTGAATGAATAATAACAATTTAGTGAAATATTAAAAATAAAGTGAAGGTTTTAATTTCTTTATTTAGAAAATTTCATTTATTTTCTCACAATTAAGATTTTTAAAAGGAAACTATAAGTGCAATGAAATATTTTTAATTGTTTTAAAAACAAACAAAAAAAAATATGTTGAAAAAACTATAAAATTGTTTACATTTTTCGTTAAAGTGTTTTAAAATTTTTTTTTCAAAATATGAGGAAAATATTATTGTAAGTTGTTTATTTTTAAATATAAGTTGTCATGTCAGATTAAAAAAATCTCTCAAATTAACAAAATTTTATTTAATTCAACATAACATACATAATTATTTAGTGTCAAGAAATTTATGAAAATATGTATTTACCCATGATATGTTTAAATTTTAAAATTATTAATTTTTGTTACCAAATTTAGAAATTGAAAAATTTCTTTTTTAGAATTTCCTTGTCTTTAACAGACAGACATTAAATTTCAAATTTGCATTTGAAATTCGAATTTGCTATCTGTAGTGTTATAACTACCCGAGTAAAAATTTTGATATTGCACCATATCTATTTAGATCTGTTTCAATATATAATCAGATCTTATTAGATCCGGAAATTGACCTGATCTTATTATATCAGTTCTGATACAAACTGATCAGTTTAGATCTCGTTGGATCCGACATTTGTTCCACATATATTCTGATCTTATTAGATCTGAATTGATCAGAATTGACATCGTATTATATGGTAATAAAAGCTATTTTTGCAAAATGTCTGTTTAAAGTCCAAATAATAAACATTTTTGTTTAAAATGGCAATTATTCAATTTTATTTAATATTAATAATGGTTTTACATATAATAATATAATTAAAAAAGGATAATTTTTTAATATAACAAATCTTAAGGCTCATTTCGTCTTGATGTAATGTAAGGTAGAGGTAACCCAGCAAAACTTAGATTACCAAATAAGGTATAAAATAAGGTATAGGATCTCTTATTTTATACATTGCAGCATTGATGATTTTAACAGGCGATGAGACTAACAGACCTATTCTTAGTTATGACTGGTTATGACTAATTTTATTATTTTCAAACTTCATATTCCCTGTGTTTGTTGTACACAAAATCATAAAAAGTCTCAAAATTTAAAATTATTTGTCAATTTTGAGACGATGTGGGTAGCAGGTCTTTATTTTTTTCAAATTTTCAAACAAAAGTTGAATTTTTTTTATGATTGTTTACAACAACCACATGGAAAAAATTGAGTTATGATTGAGTTATGACTTTTTTTGTGAATAGGCCCCTAAAAGTAATGCATCCACATTATCACAAAGAATACCAGTAAGGTATAAAATAAGTCATAAATTTATAACGAAGAATACGAGTAAGGTATAAAATATGTTATATTTTATAGGTTACCAGAAATGAAATATTATAGCATACCAGAAGATAATATATAAGGTATTACTAGTAGTGAAAAAGTAATTTTGTATTAAATTTACTCACGTGATTGTAAGTGAGTGTAAGTAGATAAAATATGCTCGTGAGTGTGTGTCATTAGAAATTTCCTGTCGTGAGCCCATCTCTAGTTTAAACTTATGCATTTTTTTATAAAATAATTATTTTTTATGTTATTGTAATGCATTATGCATCCAATTATAAATAATGCATTATTTCAAACTTTCAAATAATACATAATGTAACCAAATATAAGTCATCCATGATTTAATGTTTAGAAATAATAAATATGAAATACATTTTTTCCAATAATCATGCATTACGTAGCAAATTATTAGTAATGCATTATTTTTCACTTTAAAATAATACGTTGTGGAACAAATGTTTGGTAAGACATCCTAAAATAATGCTACAAATAAGGTATATACATTACCTGGTAATGTGTTATATAATCACTACCCATTACCAAAGTTTTGCTGGGAAGGTAAGGGAAATACTGCCCAGCAAAACTTTGGTAATGGGTAGTGATTATATAACACATTACCAGGTAATGTATATATCTTATTTGTAGCATTATTTTAGGATGTCTTACCAAACGTTCGTTCCACAACGTATTATTTTAAAGTGAAAAATAATGCATTACTAATAATTTGCTACGTAATGCATGATTATTGGAAAAAACGTATTTCATATTTATTATTTCTAAACATTAAATCATGGATGACTTATATTTGGTTACATTGTGTATTATTTGAAAGTTTGAAATAATGCATTATTTATAATTGGATGCATAATGCATTACAATAACATAAAAAATAATTATTTCATAAAAAATGCATAAGTTTAAACTAGAGATGGGCTCACGACAGGAAATTTCTAACGACACACACTCACGAGCATATTTTATCTACTTACACTCACTTACAATCACGTGAATAAATTTAATACAAAAATACTTTTTCATTACTCGTAACAGCTTATATATTATCTTCTGGTATGCTATATTATTTCCTTTCTCGTAACCTATAAAATATCATATATTTTACACCTAACTCGTATTCTTCGTTATAAATTTATGACTTATTTTATACCTTACTGGTATTCTTTGTGATAATGTGGATGCATTACTTTGAGTCTCATCGCCTATTAAAATCATCAATGCTGCAATGTATAAAATAAGAGATCCTATACATTATTTTATACCTTATTTGGTAATCTAAGTTTTGCTGGGTGAGTATTGCCTAATTATAGTGGGTATAATGCCACCTTTTTATCTTTTCAAGTACCTTTATCAGGGTATTTCTATTTGAATTTCGATAATTTCAAAATTATTGTTTGAATTTATCGAAATTATCATAGAAAACCCTGATTAAGTCCCTTGAAAAGTTCAACAAAAAAAGCAGGTATCATGATATAACCCACGTATGTAGGTATACTTGCTAGTGTCCGATCGAACAGCTCGGCCAAAAAACGCCATTTGATTATAATTTGGTATTTGGAAGTACTTTTAACAATTCTTGTTCATATGTGGTATGATTGTTGGGGCGATAGATGAAAAATTTAAGAACGAGTATGAAGTTAAGCCACAATTTCAATGTTCGGTAAACAAATTCTAAATCGGTGCTCAACTTCATACTTGCCCTAAAATTTTAAATTCAGAAAAGTCTTCTAACGCCACAACATAAAACGCCATCCGAAAAAGGTGTCCATAATGCTTGCGAATGCCGATTTTTGACAATAACGTTTTTTGGCCGAACTGTTTGGTCGGACACTAATTATTGTCAGTTACAATGTTCGTAATGTGGAAAATATCCATATACAAAATCTTAAATTACATCAGGACTAATTGAGTCCTTAAAATTTGTACATACGTTAAATGGTATTGACATAACGGATCATTTCGGAAATTTTCCTTATTTCACTTTATAGGCATCATATAGCTATTGATAACACTTTTTCATAATCTTCATGATGATAAAATTGCACATACATATGCCCCATTTTACACAGAAAATAATATCGTATATTTTATTTTAATTAAAATTTTAATTGTTTTTTAAATTAATATTAATTAAACTTTTAATTAATATAATTAATTGTTTAATTAAATTTTTAACTTTATTTTAATTAATATTTTAATTGTTTTCAAATTTAATATTAATTAAGTATTTAATTTATATAATTAAATGTTTAATTAAATTTCTAGCTTTACTTATTTTTTTTGTTTTGTTTTCCGTGTGTGTGTTTTTCTCTTGCATTGTATTACATACAAAAAAAATACATAAGTATAAAAAGTTTGTTGAAAGTTTTTTTTATTTTTCACATAGGTTTTTGAATTCTCATTTTGTTTATAGTTTTATGTGTATGTATATGAAAGGTTTATAATCAACTTTATAAAATCATCTTACTGATTATGTCTTTACGGCATAAATAAATTTGGTAAAGTTTGAAGAAATGTTTTTTTTTAACTATTTTATTCAAAAAGAATGTTTTTACAAATTTATTATTTTTTTTAATATAATATTTTTAATTAATTTTTTTAATTTATACAATTAAAATTTTAATTATTTTTTTTTAAATTTTAATTAAATTTTTTAATTTATAGTATTAAGTTTTTAATTAAATAAATATCCATTTATTTTTAATTAACGACATACAAATATTTTTAATTTATTTGCGCATTTTAGTGATTGGTCCGGATTTAATTAATTTTTTAATTAAATCTACGAATTTTTTAATTAAATATTTTTTTTTATTTTTTTCTGTGTAGTATTTTGAAAAATCTGCAAACTAAAGAGAAATTGTTAATACTTTTATTTCTAAATTTTCGTGGTCATACTTACATCAACGTTAAAAATTTTTAAAGATGTACTGAAATTGGTTTTCCCATATTTTGATGAATTAATGAATATTTTGTGATTTATTTCCAAAACACATAATTTTTTTTATTTGAAATATTTTTTTTATCTGACAGAAAATTCTATTTTTTTTTTTTTGTATTTTTTATCAACATATTTTATTTTGTTTTCATTCGGTATCAAAACAAAAAACAATGATGAAGATTTTCAAAATAGAGGGTGTTGATTTAAAATCGAATTCTCTAAAAAGCTTGGTGGTTTGATTGAGTTTATAGTTGATGTGGATATAAATCTTGTTATAGTGACAGATATGATAGAAGACATAACCAGATATGTTATATATAACAACAGATCTAACATATCTGGTTATATATAATTTGATCTTGTATAAGATATAAATATATATCGTCATATCTTTTTAGATATAATTATATCTAAACATTTTTACTCGGGTACACCGAAAAAATCCATGCAACATTTTACGAAAAAAAGTTTCGTGCTTTTTTTTCGTAAAATACACGAAAGTTGACTACATAGCACGAAAAACTTTAGTACTGAATAGTGTTTATAAACCGGTTAACCGGTTAACCGAAAAACCGGTTTTTTCCTAAAATTTCGGTTTTTTTGCAAACCGGTTAACCGGAATTGAAGATTTCCGGTGCACCGAAAACCGGTTTTTTTCTGTCGGTTAACCGGTTTTTTAAATACATTCAAAACGGAATATTTTCGCAAATATTAAGGGTTTACACTTATTTTTTTACGATATTTTCAAAATTTCGTTGAAAACACATTAAAAATCCGTGAAAAAGTACGTCTAAAATATTTTTTGTCTTCAAGAAATAATTTTCTAAATAGGAATTTTATTCCGAAACTGATAAAAATTTTAAATGCTCACCGTTGTCAGCGTTTTTTTTGAACATTTCATGAAAAACTTAATAAGTGACTGTTTACCAGATACTAAAGTCCCTGTTAATGGCAAAAATGTCAATAATCAATAAAAGAAAATAAAAAGAAAATTCAGAACTGCAATTTTTATTTAAACTGCAATTTTTATTTAAATATCGCTTTTTTATAGCGTAATAGTTGCAAACCTTGCTGAAAGAAACAAATATGTTAACTTAAGCTATTTTCGCTTTATTATTTAATAAAAATCAGCTATTTTCAAGTATTTTTTGGTTTTTTCAGTTAAAGAAAAAAAAACCGGTTAACCGGTTTTTTTATTCCGGTTTAACCGAGAAAACCGGTTAACCGAAAAAGCTGATTTTCGGTTAACCGAGAATCCGGTTTTCCAAAATGTCGGTTTTTTATAAACACTAGTACTGAATTACGTATTTTTACGAAAGTAACGAAAATGATTAGTAAATATTTTTTTCGTAATATTTACGAATGTTGACTACATATTACGAAAAAAATGTTGTAAAAACTTTTGTAGTTTTACGAAAGTAACGAAAAAAAGAATGTAAATGCTTCTTTCGTAAAATATACGAATGTTGACTACATATTACAAAAAAGTGTACAGACTTTCGTTTTTTTACGAAAATAATTCGTAAAAACTTCTTTCGTAAAATATACGAAAGTGGACTTTATATTACGAAAAAAATAATCCAGAATTTTGTAATTTTACGAAACTAATGAAAAAAGAAGAAATCTTTAAATGCACGCTTAAAGGGTGTTTTTATTCCCTCCAACTACAGTATTGGGGTATACTCACTTTGTCATTCCGTGTGTAACGCTTCGAAATATCGGTCGGGAACCCCATAAAGTATATGTATTATTGATCCATGATAGATTCTAAGGCATTCTATTAATGTCCTTCTATATAAAACACGGATACCATCCAAAATAAAAAAGCTACACAGAAAGAAATAAAAAAAAAAATTGAGTAAATTTTTAATACTATTGAGTAAAAAATTACTCAATTTTCCACCAGTAAACGATTTAATAGTATTGAGTAAATTTTTAATAAAAATTTATAAAATGTTTGCCAAAAAAATTTGAGTAAATTTTTAATTGACACTATTAAGTGCAGGAACAGAACAAGAAGCACCACCTTTTAAAAACAGAACAAGTTTTATTTCACATCGGCGCCGGCCACCGGTTTAATCTGCCAAACCGTATGGAAAAAGTCGTGCCGGGCTTATTCTGTTTCTACTCTAAAAAAAACAAAGTTTAAAAAAATTTCATATTTTTTTACAAAGAAAAAAAAACATGTTTTTTCAAACTTTACCAAATATATTTTTGTCTTAAAGACATAAAAAAATTTTATAAATATGATTACAAACTTTCATGTATATATACAAAAAACTATAAACTAAACGAGAATTAAAAAAACTAAGAAAATTCCAAAAAAAATTAAAAAAGCTATTAAATTCTTATTAAATTATTTACTCAATTTGTTTTTAAATTTTTGAGTAAATTTTTAATTGCATCAATTAAAAAATTACTCAAAACTTTTTTTAAATTTAAACAAGTGATTACTCAAATTGTTTTTCCCCATATTTTTTTCTGTGTAGACTTCTGAAGTTTAGCACGAACAAGTATTTTGGTCATCAGCAGGTTAAGTTCGTATGTGGGCAAAAAAGTTTCCCCTTAAAGAAATAAACCAACCTCTGAAAAACGAAATCACTGTAAATAATGAATGAAATCTTATAAGTCTCTGTTAAGAAGAAACAATTAATTGCTTGGAAATGTTGCTGTCAAAACGTTTAAAACCTTGTTCTTATTCTCAAGAAAGCATTTTTACATGTAATTTCGTTTATTTAGCGATTTTTTTTTTATTTTACAAAAGATTTTCGTAAAAAAAAATATTTCATTTATTTTACGAAATAATTTCGTAAAACAAAAAAAAAATATTTCGTTTATTTTCCGAAAATTTTCGTAAACACACAAAAATTTATTGCGTTTATTTTACGATTTTTTTTTGTAAACTACAAAAACAATTTCGTTTATTTTACGAAAAAATTTCGTGCATTTCGTACATTGTACGCAAGAATTTCGTGGTGCGAAACAACGAAATTTTTCGTACAATGTACGAACGTTTTCGTACATATAAGGCAGGAATTTTTTTTCGGTGTATGCAAATGCACTGAAAACAAAGACAACTTAAATTAAGGAAAAAATTTCTTTGAAAATTTATCATGAATTTTCCTAAAATTTAGTTAAATTTAACTAAAAAATGAGAAATTTTCTTAACTATGAGGAAAAAAGTTTAGTTCATTTACTTATAATTAGTTCATAGTTTTCTTTAAATGGAATTTTTAAATATTAGGAAAAAAAAATCTTACTGCTAAAGAAATTTTCCACAGATCTAAGAAACGTATCTTTATGTTTAAGACATATTTCTTAAAAAACAATTTAGTTCAAATTTAGTTAAAATTTACTAAAAAAACGTCATCGTATTTCTCTTCTTTGAATGGAGGAAGTGTACTTCTTAGAATTTAGTTAATGACTTCTGAGAATTTAGTAAATAACTTCTTAGAATTTAGTTAAAAATTCAAAATGGCGATATCTTGAAAACTAAGCGAGATAGAACGAAACGTAATGAAACGTATGAAATTTTCAAAAGAAAGACTACAAAGAAAAATATGGAATAGCCTAGCTCTGCATATCTGTCGGAGTCTCAAGAACCTAATTTTAGATCTAAAATTTGAAATTCCCGAGATTTTATATATGCACATATCTCGGTAAAAAACATATCACGAGAAAAAGTCCAACGGCATTTTTGTAGCTCTTGACTCGTAAAATACTTCCGCAAAATACCCGAAAGCCCTCCGATTACCAGTTTTTGAGTTATCCAGTTTTTAAGATTCTCAAGACCGTATCAGACCCCTTATTACCGTATCTCAAAAACTAAGCAAGTTAGAGCGAAACGGACACAAGTTTTGGTTCAAAATCTATGGGGACCCTTAAAGGACCCAACGGGGTCTCGAGTTAAATGGGGTCCGAACCCATGGGTCCAGGGTCTAGACCCAATCTATTTCTAAAATGTGAAGTATAATTTTTCCCATTTTCTAGTTAAAATTGGCTTAAAATTAAATAACTATGTTTTCCTTATTTTTTGGAAAATTATGAACTAAAACCAAGGAAAAAAATCTTTGGAGCCAAATCATTCCCTCTTTTTCTCAAAATTGAGTTAATTTTCCCAGATTTTAGTTCACTTTTTTTGAGTGTATGATGGGTCGCAAGACATAATTTTTAAAACAATTTTTTAGTAAAACCCAAACTTTAAACGCCGGGCGCCACGGGTTAATTAAAACTGATTGACCTCAAACGTGTACCACATAAGTTTTAGGCCTAGGAGAATAAAAATTTGCCCGGACGCTCAAAATCGGAAGAAAAACGTTTTGCCATACAAAAAAATGCCGGTTAATGCACACATTTTTTCCTGAATTAAATACCCAGTTGGCAACGTCCTCGATCCATCCTCAGTGACGGAGCGATGACATGTCAGAGTCACACCTGACATCCACAAGACATCTCTATGTACTGGGTTGAGGACAGTTTCATACAAATTTTCAAAATGTCCTCACTCAAAGTCAGCAGTGGTTAGGGCTGACCTTCTGGGGACATGTCACCTAAGACTTCTTTGGGGAAATGTCTGACATAGGTCATGCGAAAATACAAAAAATTTTCGTATTTCCTTTAGTTTTTACTTTTATCCATTTTCCTTTATAAATTATCTTTCTCATATTTAGAAAAAACTTTTCGCCTTTTTTAGTCCCTGGATTTGAACCTGGAACCTCCAGTTTATTAGTCCCACACCTAACCACTTGTTAAAAACATTATTTTTAAAATTGTTTGTCTATTTATTACTTTTATTCTACTTGTTAGATTTTGATTTTATTTTAATTAAGTCGATAATATTGCCATCTTTTTCTTGGAAATTAAAGACCCGAGTAAAAATAGACATATATTACAATATATAACTTGATACAAACATAATAAATTATATATGATTATACATTCCTGAGATATTTTCTACATTTTTTTAATGCAGTCATATGTAGTAATATATAATTTAATCATGATTCGGACTAAAAGGTGTACGGTTGATATAATTATATAAAATTATATGAGGGTCAATACAAAATTTGTTTTTCTGTATAATTTAACATAACATTATATATAGCTTATTCTGTTCCATATAAAACTATACATATTTCCAATTAACAAAAAAATGTCTAAGGTTTTTAGGCAAAGTATAAGAAACTTTTCAAAATGTTCCTAAATATTTCCTTGTTAGGCTTATGTATATCACCTATCTGGTTCGAAGCGTACCCAAACATTTTTTTTTTTTGAAAATTATATGTTTGGTGAATGTATCGTTGACCTGTGGTGTATCTCAACCCCAACCAAAAACACCAGGATTTTATATGTTTTTGTGAAATTAGATCTAATTAGATCCACCAATATAAGGCAATGTCTGGTCAAAACTCGGATGAAATCAAATCATATTTTATACAAGTTGATCTTTTTTAATGCAAAAACATCCACCATTATTCGGATCAAATTGCGTATTAATATACATTGTGTCATATATCATTATTAGGGCAAGTACTTTCATGAAAATGCATATTTTTGCTCAGCATTGTAAACATAACATAAATTAAATATCTATCCGAATCAAAGAATTTGCAATAAAATGGCATTGATTTGTAGTTGCATATTTTTGCATATTTTGGTATAAATGCATATTTTTGCATATTTTGATATAAATTAGACTTTTTTAAATTTCATCAATATTTTTTCAAAACTTCCTTAGGAAAATTCAAACCCTATCCCCTATTTCTTATAGAAAAATGTATTTATTTATCGAAATCATATTCTAATGCATTTTTTAGAGAAAATGGATTCTGGAAGTATAATTTTTAGATGCTGAAAAATTTTTCCTATTTAAAATGTTCCTATTCTGAGATATTTATGAAAAATGTTTTCGAATTTAAGATTTTTTTACGGAAAAATTGCGTTTTTATTTTGATTAGAGTTAGGGTGGGGTCTTTGCCTTTAAGTTAATTTTTGGACTTAAAAATCGGAAAATTCTCCGAAAAAGGTGAAAAAAAAAATATTTTAAAAGTAATAAATTTTTTTTTGGAATAATAAGTATTAAAAAATAACTTTTTCTAAAAAAATATTGTATTTTAATATAATTTTTCTTTTAGAAACTTTTTTACTTCAGAAATATTTAGTGACTCAAAGAAAAAAAGAAAGTAAAAAAAATATTTTACTAACTAAAAATTGTTTCCACTCAATAAAACATTTTTAAGAGTTGCGAAGGCCTTAAAATATTTGACAAAGCCTTATTTATGTTGACAAATTATTTTTTTTAGTAAAACCAATAATTTTTAGATGCATATTTGTAAAGTTTTTAGTGCATATTTTGGATTTTTAGACGCATATTATAGGCACATATTTTTGTTTTTTAGATGCATTAAAGTACTTGCCCTAATCATTATATATTGCATCATATAAAAATTTTTACTCGGGGAGTTGCCCAGATTTAAAATTCTAACTTAATATACTGCTATTCTGAAGACATTTCCTTTTAGACGTCTTAGAGGAATTGTCCATACTCTTAAAGCAAACATTCAGTGCTGACAATGTTAGGACATGTCATCAAGGATTGCCTATGATTTGTCAGAACCTGAAGACATTTCCTCAAGGAATCACTGTGGAAATTTCCTCAGTGACACATTTTCCAACTGGGTATTGTTGTTCTATAGAAAGAAATATCTCTGAATGTAGTGATCTTATATTAAGTCTATGTCACGTGCTCTCACACTTACTTCACTCAAACTTATTTTGATTTACAGTAAGTGTGAGTAAAGCAGGTGTGAGTCCACGTGAGTGTGAGTTGTATTTAATTTACTCACTATATTGTGAGTAAAAAAAAATTTTTCGTTCGTAAGTGTGAGTCGAAAGTAACTCACGCGACCATCTCTAATCAAAAATATTATTTCAATAAATTTATTTTTAATTCGATTCTAACCACATAAAGGTTAAAACTAACAGTAGATTTACATATCACTTACATTTTTTTGTTGTTGTTCTTACAAAATTTTTATTCTTTTCTCAAAATTTCCATTATCAAAATTAATTAGCAATTTAATCATGGCCGATATAACATCACAATCGGGATTGAGAACAAAATTGGGTGATATCGTTGAACATAGTTCGACGGCTCTAAATGAAGCAACAGAAGTCACAAAAGGACTACGTAATGTGGTTGGATGGTTAAAACAGGTTTACAAAAACACTTTACTTTTCCGTTTTTAGAAAAAAATCAAATCTATATATGTTGTGATTATTCGAATACTTTAACTCCATCATTTTATTTTTTTTTTTTTTGAAATTTTGTTTTTGTTTGCCTTCAAAAATATGGGTTTATTATTTTCAAATTGGTTTCTTTTCAAATTGGGTTTGAAATATTTTCGAATTTATTATTTCCCCGAAATTTTGTGTAATTTTATTGATTTTTTAAAATCTTCAAAATTTTCTTTTTAATTTTTTTTTTTTGCTAAAATTTCGTTGGCTTGTCTTTTTTATTACAATTAATTTAATGTTCTCAATGTTGTAAATAGCTTAAGTTGTAAACTATTTTAAAAATTTTCTAATAATTTTATGTTTTAAAATTTCTTTTATCACTTTTAGGCCTCCATAGAAGTACGAGAAGCTGGTAAACGTGCTGTTACACAAATACAAACTTCAAATCCAAATTTTCTAGCACACGAATTCGATTTGGATGATCCTGCGTTATTGTCGCCGACCGCCATAAATTTAGAAGATTCTTCCTACGATACAAAGTCCTTATCAAATCAGGATCTAACGCCCAATACACGACACTCGTTAAGTCAGCCCCAAAGTCCTCGGGCTCGTGGTCGTGTTGATAATTTTACTGCCGGCTATCATCGTTCCACCTCGATTATAACACAATTGGAAAAATCAAAAAATCTATTAAAAATGTCGAATCAAGTTGATAAGCCCTTGTGTATTTTACATTACAACGATGTCTATAATGTCGATACAACCACAGAAGTTGAACCGATTGGTGGTGCACCACGATTTTGTACAGCAATAAAAACTTTTAAAGATGAGGATCCTTTGGTACTGTTTAGTGGTGATATTTTTTCACCCAGTATGTGTAAGTTGCTAAAAAGAATTCGATTCTTTGGAGATTTATATTTATTTTTTTTTTATTCCAGTAAGTACTTTTACCCAGGGTGAACAAATGGTGCCTGTTTTGAATGCTGTTGGTACACATTGTGCTGTTTTTGGTAATCACGATTTTGGTAAGTTTTTATACCCTCCAACCACAGTATAAGGGCATATTTATATTGTCATTCCGTATGTAACGCATCGAAAGATCGGTTTAGAATCCCATGAGATATGCGTATTATTGAACAGAGATCGATTCTCAGACATTCTATGAATGTCTGTCCGTCCATCTAAACGTCTGTGGAGAGAACGATTTAGTTCAAAATAAAATAGCTAGAATCCTGAAGTTGGGCACGAAAGTATCTTATGGTCATAGGCTACTTAAGTTCGTAAATGGACAAAATCCGACCAGGGGGAAAAAAGTTCCTCTTTAAAGAAACTCTTAAAAGACTTTATTTTTTTATAGTTTTTATACCCTCTAACCACAGTATGCGTTTCCTGTGTAACGCTTCGAAATATTATTATATTGGGGACCCTATAAAGTATATCACGAACTCCACCAGAGATTTTATAAAATCTGACCGAGGGTCTTCAAATTTGTCTAATTTTTTGTACGCATTTGTACTATGGAGCAAACAAAACATCCATTTTCAGTTTTAAAAATTAAAAAAAAAAAAAAATCGCGAATTTTATTTTCTTTAAAAATTAAAAATCAAAAAAAAAGTATGATACTTTGAAGAGTTTTATGATACTTTGAAGAGTTTTTGTATGGAAAAATCTCAAGCAGTTTTTAAAAAAATCACGAAAGGTGAAAAAAACGAAGGCCCAAAAAAAGCGGCACTTAGTTAAAGTTTTGAAAAATGCATCTAAAAATGCATTTGCATCAAAAACGTACTTTAAAAAATATTTTTTTGAGTGCATTGGTATAAAAAAGACGATTGTTAGAGTCGAATGCTTTTTGAATGGTAGAATTCAGAGAAATACTTCCGAAGATACAACTCTTCAAAGTATCATACTTTTTTGATTTTTAATTTTTAAAGAAAATATAATTTAAAAAAACTGCGATTTTTCGCGAATTTTATTTTCTTTAAAAATTTTAATGTCAGAAAAATTTCACAATCCGGCACTTGGATCTAAGGGACTAGAAAATGTGATTTTTTCGGTCCGAAAAGGGGGTTTGTGTGCTTGGATATAAAGTATTTATTTAAATAATAATAAAATAGTATTTCATTTGATTTTTTCTGTAAGTACAGATCGAGCACGGGCTCTAATTTTATTTGTTATAAGGGTTCAAGTTGAAAAAATGCAGAAGAAAAATTGAATTTCTAAAAATTATAGACATTTCTGGTATTTCCTACACCGGTTTCAAACACCCCAGTTAATATCATCATACTTTTTGAGTAGATTTAGCGATTCCCGTCTGTCCATGTAAACGTTGTGCGCACGATAAAGTTTTTTAACCGATTTGTATGAAATTTAAAACTTAAGCTTCTTTTGACCTAAGGACGAACGTATTGAAATCGGTCGATATTTTGGCCTAGCCCCATACAAACCCGTCAAATGACCCTAACAACCTTATTTAAATAGGTATCCTTTCGAAATTTGGCAAGTAAACGTGTTCTGTATTTACAAATCATCATTCTAAATTTTAAAGGAATCCGATCATTTCTTTTTGTATCCCCCACACAAACCACCCTCCGATATTCATATAAATCTCTAAAATTTTTACTTAAATAACCCAATAAAATCTTATTATAACACCGTCCGACAGCCAATATTAAACATGAACCGGATGATATGTCTGAAAGTATAGATTAAATGGTGTAAAACTGCATTTACAGTTTTTAATTTCGCCATCCTGATTCCTTTTAAAAGGACTTGACATTTTTAAAGGATAACATTTTTTAAAATATTTTTTAAGTATTTGTACTTGTCTTATAATGTCACTATTGATTGCAAATGAAAGAGGAGAATCTTCGCTAATTTTTCCATGTTTTTTTTATTTTGCCATATCAGGAAAAAGGATGTAAATAATGTATCAAAATATTTTGTTTAACATTTTAAATGAGATTTAAGGACAAAGTTTTGAAAGGACATTACTAACCTCCTTTTTCCTGATATGTCAAAAAAATAAAATGGGAAAATTAGCGGAAATCCTCTTCTTTAATTTGCCATCACTAGTGGCATCCTAGGACAAGTACAAATATTTAAAAAATATTTTACAAAATTAATCCTCTAAAACTTTGGAGTCCTTTTAAAACGAAACAGGATCAGGAAATGAAAAACTGTAAATGCAGTTTTACTACATTTACATATGTATGAAAATTTCGCCCGATATTCTTTTAAAGCGTTTTTTTTTTGGCAACAAATAAAAGCCTTCTTCACTCAAATTTGGTTTTCTACACTTTCTAAAGATTTGACAAAAAAATTGACCAAATCGTCTATGTTTCGACTTAAGACCCATTGTCCGGAAAACACTGGTGTAGGTTCCCAGGTAGAAAAATACAACCGTAAAAACGCTTTTAAAGCGCTCTGCATGGTAGTACGAATGCTTTCAGATCATACGGAAAACCATCCTCAGAGCGCTCTCAGATAGTCCTAATGATAACACCGTTAAACGGTTTATATAAAGCGTTTTTAAAGACATTTATAATGGTGATTTGAGAACGCTTCGTTGAAGCATTATTAAAGCGTTAAAAAGCAAAAAAATATAGCAGTTTTAAAATTTTTGTAAACTTTGTCGTACTGGATGACATAAGTTGTATCTTGGTATAGGCAAGAAATTGCTGCAAAAATTAGTTGTAAAAATGTTAAAGTTTGCAAGAAAATGTAATATTGCAACAAAATTTTAATAAAATATCTGATGACATAACTTTATAGTTTCAGAGGAAATCTTTCGTTTTAATGGATATTGAAAATTGGAAAATTAGATATTTTTGTTATATGGTTGAGCAATAATTCTAAAAAATGTAGTGGAATTTAAGCAGTACTGACACTTTAAATTCTTTATACAGTTTGTCGTATTTTTTCATCCAGAAAAAAAGATACTTCAAAAGCGATAAATGCGAAGACAATTTTAAGAAAATTATTAGAAACAAACAATGAAATTTCACAAAATTTTTCACAGCGCAGATGATGTAGCTAATATGGAAGCTACAATATCTCAGTTTTCTGACATCGATTTTGAAACCAGTTTCTTAAAATCAATTGTAAATACTTCATACAAATTCTCAAAATTAAACGCCATTGGTAGTATACCCACTCTACAAGAATAGAATCCAATGCAACAAAATTGGTGTTTTCTTATGGCTGCCTCTAATCCTGATAACGTTTGCCCAATTTGAAATGCAAAACCTATGATTGTAAATCAAATTTTTATCACAAAGGTATCTAATATTTTCAATGAAATGAACAACATTTTATAACCCAATTTCATCAATAGATACATGACATAATAGGATATAATGTTGAAAATACTTTGTAATGGGAAAATCATGATAGCAAACCCAATTTTTTCAAGCCAAAAACAATTTTGACAGTTCTTGTTTTTTGAATGGCAGTGAAATAAAATCATAGGTTTGGTTGAAAAGTATTCTCAAAACGCTTTTACGAATCGTTCGAAAAGCGTTATGAAGTTATGCTTTAAAATTGAGTTATTTTTGATAAGTCTTGATTTTATTTTATAACCATCATGAATTTATACTTGAGGGTGTTTTGAAAACGCTTTTTTTTATTACGGTCATGAATTTCTACTTAAGAGTGCTTTAAAGACGATTTATTTTTATAACCGTCATGAATTTCTACTTGGGTTATTATTGTCGGTCTTAGCCCACTATATCTTTCTTACTTGTTTTTGCCTTTAATTAAAATAAAAATTAATTTAAAAAAAATAAGTTATTTTTGAAGAAAATTTTTTGTTTTTCAATTTTCGAAGTTCGGAAAAAAATTTTAAAAGTGTCCCGTAAATTTCCTAAAAAAAATTTCCTAAAGAAAAATGTCTCTGAATCTCAGACTTTTTTTGCAGAAAAAAATATCTTCGACTTATCTAATAATATCTATTAATTATTTCATTTAGATCACGGTCTTGATGTTCTTGTTGAATTAATCAAAAAGACTCCCTTCCCTTGGTTAATGTCAAATGTGGTTGACAATGAAACTGGCCGTCCTTTGGGTGGCGGAAAGATCTCACATTTTATCTTCCACAATCAAATATCCATTGGCCTAATTGGCCTAGTGGAACGTGAATGGCTTGAAACATTACCCACCATTGATCCCAAAGAGGTTACCTACATTGATTATGTAGAAGCTGGCAATAAATTGGCTGCAGAATTAAGAAACGAAGGCTGTGAATTAATTATAGCTTTGACGCATATGCGTACACCGAATGATATAAATTTGGCAGAAAATTGTTCGGGTATTGATCTCATTTTGGGTGGCCATGATCATGTCTATGAAATCAAAGAGGTTAATGGTATTAATATCATTAAATCCGGTACAGATTTTAGACAATTCTCCAAAATCATTATACACAAGGAACGAGATGAGAAAGGTAGAATAAAGATAGATGTGGAACCAGTAGACGTAACAGCAGAATATGAAGAAGATGAGGAACTTAAACAGGAATTGGTGAAGTATTCAGAGGTTATAGAGCATAAAATGACTGAAGTATTGGGTAATTTTGGTGTAGAATTAGATGGCCGTTTTTCGGCTATAAGAACCCAAGAAACCAATTTAGGTGATTGGGTGTGTGATGTAGTGCTGGCTGCTACAGGTGCTGATGTTGTAATTATCAATTCGGGCACATTTAGATCGGATCAAATACATCCACCGGGACCATTTACTATGAAAGATTTGGTTAATATAATACCCATGAGAGATCCTCTTATATTATTGGAAGTAACCGGTAAATGTTTATATGAAGCATTAGAAAATTCTGTATCTGGTTATCCAAAACTAGAGGGAAGATTTCCCCAGGTATGAAGAAAACTATATGATGATAATAAACATAA
This sequence comes from Pegoplata infirma, assembly GCA_963921195.1. Lineage (NCBI taxonomy): Eukaryota > Metazoa > Arthropoda > Insecta > Diptera > Anthomyiidae > Pegoplata > Pegoplata infirma. The sequence continues at coordinate 98,124,062 of OY992538.1, read as the reverse complement.
TCAAATTTTGAATAAAAATATTTTTAGGTTTCTGGTGTAGTATTTGCTTTTGATCCTACAAAACCGCCATTTCAAAGAATTGATGCCACTCTGGTGCAAGTTGGTGATGAATATTTAATAATGGATCAGACGTATAAAATTTGTATTAAAAATTATATTTATAATGGCTGTGATGGTTTTACTATGTTTAAAGATGCTAAAGTATTGGTAAGTGTTCACCTCTTGATTTTTAAGGGATTTTTACACACGCCACTGGGAGCAAGCAAATATTTTTGTAGCCATAATAAATTTCCTTACAAAATCTAATAAAGAAAATTTTTTTGTAGATGGATGATGATTCCTGCCCTGAACTTGGTTTAACTGTACAAAATCATTTCAAAGCAATTAATCTACGTAACGGTAAAGGTGGTCATCATACTAAACATCGACAATCATTAGTTACCCTGTCCCGCCGTCATAGTATGGTTCAAATGTTAGATAATTTAGAATTAGATGGTCCTTCGCCCATACGTAAATTATCCGTCACGCATCAAACTAAATCCATAGACTTATCAAACACAAATTGCTCAAAAGTAAGTTTTTTTTTGTCAACTAATTACATATTTGTTTTTGTTTGTTTTTATTTCTTAAAATAAATAATTATTAATGAAAATTATTTGGAAATTTGAAAATATAATTGGTGAAACTCAGTTCGCTTAGTTTAGAAAAGATAAAATACAATTCAGAAAACTCTACTTAAATTCACAATATAATTGAAATTCAATTAAAGTTCACAAAAGATTTATTGGTAGAAAAAAAATATTAATTTAAGTTCGGAAAATACAGATTGATTTCCAAAAAAATATTAACTTAAATTCAGAAAATCTTTTTATAATTTAAGACAATTAGAATATGGGGGAAATACTTTAGGGTTGAACCAGAATCAAATTGCGTCGCGCAAGTAAAAAAAACAAAAACAAATCAAATTTGAAATTTTTAAGTCCGTTTGATTTAGGTACCTCACATTTAAATATTAGAAACGAAAAATTATTGGGCGTTACGCCTTTCGCGACGTAATTTGATTCAGGTTGAACGCTTAAGTAAACACAATTTTAAACCCGATGTCATCCGATCGGACTCAAACTTGCACAAAGGTGAGATGAAATTTTGACGTTTTAGTCAACAGGTCCTTTATCGGATCTATGTAACTTTTCGCCTATTGTATTTAGAAAATTGTGTATAACGCGTTTTCAACGGATTTTTCTTTAATCTTAAAAAAAAAAAAAAAAAACTTTCAGACCCCAAATTTTGACTTTTTTTCATAAACTACTTTTTTTAATTTTTTTTGTCTCAAGAAAAGCTTATTTTTTCTTATAAGTTTTTAGTGGGATGAGACCTGTGTATCTATAAAAATTAGGGCAGCACAAATTGCAAAAAAAATATATTTTTGGAAATTTGATTCAATTCCGTTTGGATTTAGTGGTTTCATTCCAAAAAAAATATTTTCTTTGCGTTTTACGAGTAAACCACTTATTCCACTTACGAACGGAACTGAGTCTGTGACATGTTCCACCAACTAATATAAGTTTTCTCCCCTAAAATTTCATCCCAATCTACATACACTCTATCTCTTTTGAATTTCATAATCTAGATAATTTTTTAGAATTTTTCGGCATATTTTTCTTAATCTCCACGGAATTTGAATTGGTATTTCGTCGTCTGGGCTGCAAGAAATAAATTCATTCAATTTAAATTACAAAAAAATCTTGAATCTTGGAATTTTAAATCAGTTTTTAAAATTTAATTTGTATTTTTTGAATTTCAATTTATATAATCTAAATTTGATATTAAAAAAAAATCTGAACTTGTTAGATTGCAAAAATAATAAAATTAAATTTTTATATTTAGATGTTACGTCGTGCTTCCTTAGATGACTTAGAACAGGCCAGCTGTCAATTGTCACCAAAAATACAACATAGAATAATACGCATACAAAATCCAGAGGTAAGTTAAAATTTAAATCAGAATATGGATAAAACTTTGACCTCTATATCAGCGGTTGCCAACCTTTTTGGCTCGCGTACCCCTAATTTTAAATTTTGTCAGCCGCGTACCCCCTAACGAGTCTTTTGTTTTCGTTAAAAAACTTCTCATACAAATATTAGAGTTAATTTTGAAATTTTTGATCTGCGGGTATTATCATTTTTTGGAAGGCTTTTGGGGAGATCAAAACAATGGTGTTATTTTTTGGGAAACGTTTTCGCTCCTTAGGGTGGTTCAATGCATCTGAAAACGCGAATTTTGTGCTGATTTTTCTGCAGAGCAAAAACAGCTGAAAATATTGCAAATCACCAGTCGATTCTACACCAAAATTTAAAACAACGGACGTTTTTTGAACTCTTAAAAAAAGTTCCAAAAACACATCACAGATGGCGGAAATATAATGTTTTTGATTTTTTTTTAAATGTTTTTTTTTTTTAACACAAGGGCAGATCAACAATTTCGTGACTTTTCGAATGAAACACCCCGTATATATGTACAATAAAAGGACATTTTGAGCTTAACAAAATGGTACCAAAATTTCCACTCTGTCAGAAACCGTCTCAAAAATGCCCAAAAACACGTTTTTTGAGAACTTTGACATACATTTTCCCAAAAACCTGACATCTTAGAAAAATTTGGGAACCATATTCGGAATCATCAGGTTAATCGAAAACAAGTAGTCAGATCTCCAAAATATCGCAAAAAATGCTCTCTGAATCGCACAAAGAAAGTTTTTTGTAAACTTTGCACTCAACTTTCTTAAAAACCTGACGTTATGGAAAACTTTGAAAGACTGATGCGGAACCAGCATTGAAAGGTTAATCTAAAACAAATGTCCAAATTACTAAAATTTTGCGTACCCCCGCGGACCGTTTCGCGTACCCCCTAGTGGTACGCGTACCATAGGTTGGTAACCGCTGCTCTATATAATTAAACTGTGCAACAGTGGAAAAATACTTTTGGTGTGACATAGTATAGGTTGTTGGTTTCGTCGAGTAGATCACAAAAATGCCCATTAAACTTGCCAGCAACCTCAAATTCTAGAGTTATTGTCAAAAAACGTTTTTTGAGACTTTTTTCACTAAACCTCGTGTAGTTTTGAAACTTTTCAACCGATTTTTAAGCTGTTTTGGATAGAAGAAGGATAAGGCTTTCCTCGTGTGTAAATTGGTCCTCACATATCGGAAAGATATGTATTATATCAGCGTATTCAGAATTAAATTTTCACAAATTCCCACACAACAAAATATTATTGGTTTTATTAATTTAATTTTCGACCGGGAATTCCTGGGATCCCGGGAAATCGTAAAAAAATTCCCGCTTTCCCGGGAAATGAAAAAGTCGGGGAAAACAAAAATTCTAGTAAAAACTGTTTCAACATCGAAATCCACTTTAAATTTTTATTGAGAACAAGAATCAAAAATTTTTAATAAGATATTTAAAATGTGGGTTAATTTGCAAAACATTGGATTTAACACTCATCAATTTCACAAGGCAGTTGTTATTTTATTGGGCAAAAAACTGCAGTTTATGGGGTCAACCAAAAATAAAAATAATATATCGTCACCTTATTATTGTTTTGCTCCATACGCCATTTTTGAAAAAAATGAGTTAGGAATGGAATATATATAATATAAATATCCTCTTTCTTATTCCGAAGTCCGTTTTTTAAAAGATCTTTTCAAATTTGAGATATCCAGCATTTTCTAAGAAAAAACACACCATTTTGACGTTTTTTGAAAATTTGCGTTATAGAAAAGGCTCTAGATTATTTAAAAATTAACGGATCTTGCATATTTTTGGAATGAAGATTAATTATGTTGGTACTATTCTACGTACCAAATTTTAATACCGTAACTTCTAAACATTTAAAGTAATGTCACATTTGCCATTTAGGTTGTGTGGGAGGTAGGCGTGTCCATTGACCGATCATCCCCATTTTTAATACCATGCAACCTGACTATATAAGTGTTCTAAATACCCAGTTTTGTCGATCTAGCTCTTTTTGTTTCATTGTTATTTTGTTTGGCGTTGAGAACTCATTTGCTCCATATCACACAAAAGTCCCAAATGTGTAAGCAAAATTGGATATGGAGCATAGTACCATAAAATCTTATTTTCTTAAAAGCTTAAAATCTTTTGTATGTAAAAGTCTAAAAAATAGAAGCTTTGTTAACAATATATGTAGCAATAAATGCTAAACATTAAAACAAAATCCATCGATTACTTTTCGAAAAAATTTGTGGTAAACCTATTTTATCGTTTTTCTCGAAACCGAGTTGTTGGCGTATGGAGCAAAACAATAATAAGCTGACGATATGACATCCCCTTTAGAAAAAGAAAACGAAATTATAACTTAGGGTGGCTGGGGCTTCAGGTCCCTCTGAGTCCAGGGGTCCTGGTATGCGTGTGTACTCAATTTAAAGACAACACTGTTCGACACCAAAAACCTCCTAGTGAAATATGCAACTGGTACTTATGAATTTTAGTCTCCTGATTCCAAATCTGCTATCCAAATTTTTCTAACACGTAGAATTTTTTAGATATTCGCTGTTAAAAATAAAAAAAAAAAAAACAATATTTTGGTACTTTTGGGGGTTCACTGTTACAGTGCTAAATTAGCGTTTTTTTTAATATTCAAACGCGAATATCTTAAAAACCTTATGTGATAGAAAATTTTGGAAGGTCGATTTGGAGCATACATGGGACTATTTAAATAAATGGACTAATTAATTGACGATTTCATTGGCATTATATTGAAACTAATGCCAATGAAATTTTTAGCATTGGCATTGTTTCAATCAATGCCAATGCCCGTTAAGAAATTAGTAGCATTAGTAATGCCAATTATAAAAATTTCATTGGCATTAATAAATGCCTTAATGAAAACAAAGCATTAGCAATATTAAAAGTCGTATTTCCGTCAGCGAGTTGTGGACATTTGTTTTTTTGTTAAAACTTAAAATGGCTATATCTCGAAAACTAAGCCAGATAGAGCAAAATGGCCATAGTTTCGCCCGTCCTCTTTACATGTGTGGACCTTAATAGGTCCAAATTTTGAATCTAAAAAATTGGCACTCCCGAAAGTTTAAAAATTCACATACCTTTAGCATTATCTTGCTTATTTTTCCAGGTACTGCAATTTAGGGGCCCAATAGGGTCTTGAGAATTTAAGAAAGTGAATAACTAAAAAACTATTGCTCTGAGGGTTTTCTAGAAACCAAGAGCTACAAAAATTCTCTTGGACTTTTTGTTGTGTCACCAATATTTACCGAGATATAAGCATTTTTAAATTTTCCGGAATTCCAAATTTTTTGGATTCATTGGGTCCACATATGTGAAGAGGACCCGCGAAAGTATGGGGATTCAAAGAACCAAAAATGCCCTCCATTGTGCTCTATCTGGCTAAGTTTTCGAGATATCGCCATTTTAAGTTTTAAAAAAAATATCGAGGGCCTATATTCAAAACCCTCTATCTTAAAAAACACAACTTTTCAGGAGAGCCAAAAAACTATTTATTTCGTGTATTGTTAGAGTAATTAAAATTCGATATTCTACAATATTTTTTTAAATCAACTACTGAATCTCACATATAATTCGTTTTTAAAATTTTGCACTATTGGGGATGTTATGAAAGATAGAGGGTTTTGTTTCTCAAAAATATTAAGTACATGAACGAAAATGATCAGATAGAGGGTTTTGCATTTTAATAAACATGAATTATTATGATTTCATTTACGACATCGGTAAATTTTTAACGTGATTTCTTAATGATAACGGCTTATAAAGAGTTTTGAAATCGCGGTTTTGGTCCGCAGGTGCTGATTTTAGAGACAAAAAATATTTTTTTGCCGAATTCATCCTAAAAGATGACAAAATGTTGAGTATGTTATGTAAAAAATAGTAAAAAATTAAAAACGCGATTTTGGTCCACAGATGCTGATCAGCATTGCGATTTTTAAGATTAAAATTTTTGTTTCATAATGTACACAAAACGTCTAAATTTTGAGCCATATTTTTCAAAAAAGTCAAACAAGAATTTTGAGAAAAAATTAGCATCAGTGAACCAAAATTGTTATTCTGGAATTTTTTTGACAAATTCATGTTCAGCATGCAAAAATTAGTAATGGAATTCACGTCAGAAATTTTAGTCTTGCAAAATTGCGAAATGTCGAAATTGCAACTTTTTTTGCTTGTTTCTTTGTGAATTAAAGCAATTGTATTTATATTAAAATATATTTCAAATCTTTTCTTGCAACTACGCATCATATAAAAGGTAATAGAAAAATAAAAATTTTATTAAAAATTGTTTTTAAAAAAAAAGTTGCAATATTGCACTGTTGCAAGGGTCAAAAAATGCTGAAGTGAATACCCTGAGTATGAAAACATGTAATGTATGATGAAATTATTCAAAAAATTATTTATAAATTAATTATTTGAAAAGATAGAGGGTTTTGCATTCAGAAAAATTAATTGTGTAATAGATAGAGAAAACCAAAAATGCAAATAAAATAGCAAAAAAAAATATTTTTGTTCTGAATTTTACACCATAGATGAGGGACGTTTTACTGAATATTTTGAAACCAAAAAGTAATTTTCGTGAAAATGGAAGATAGAGGGTTTTGAATATAGGCCCTCGATATATATTTATTGTAAAAAAATGCTTTTTTTATCAATTGTAAATAGTTTTTTTAGGCATTTGTGCCGTTTCATTGGCATTCGTACAAATAATGCCAATGCCAAAAAATTTCATTGGCAATAAATGCTAATGCTTTTTTTTTTTGCATTGGCATTAGTTCCAACTAATGCCAATGAAAATTCAATGCCAATTAAAATTTCCCATGTATGATTTGGAGTCAGTAGGTCTAAATCTACTTTATTCATGTGTTCTGACTCAAGGGAGTGCGAATTTTTATGAATTTGTTCAACAGTGTTATTAAAACAGTTTTTCTGCGTAACCGACCTAGGCCGGAGAAGGGATTACAAATTCCATCCCTTAGACCCCTCCGGACAAAATCCCCCACCTTCTCCGCAAAATAAAATGGAACAAGTAAAGTTTACGTCCACAACAAAAACAATTAAATTTTTTTCGCTTAGTCGGCCTTTGGCCGTGCTCAAGGATTACAATCTTAATGCATTGTACCCTCCTCTCCACATTGTAAAGTTTTTTTGGGTAAAAAGTTGTTGGCCCTTTAAATGTTCAGTACAAAATTGGAGCACACCCCTTGTAGGCTTTTGGTCCCTACAAGTTTTACCACTAGGCTCAAGATTAGGGCCTTAGTCGATGCACAAAATTAAGATTTGGATAGGTGGAAGTAATATTGATTAAGCCAATAAAGTTTATTTGGGTAGCAGGATTTACGCATATAATGGAACAATTCAAGTTTACGTCCTCTGAGTGAATGAATTACTTAGATCCATTCCAATTCCATTTATATCGAATTATGCAATAAACTATTAAAAAAAGGTACTTACCCCCGAAAATGTGATGCGTGCCATTGGTTGATAAAATAGAATACATTTTTCTGTTCCTGGATAACATGAAATTCCTAGACGGCATTTTTTGTTGAGGAGCAGTTAAAAGAAAAATATTTTTCAGCAATTTTCTTACAACGAGTGCCACAGCCGTAGTTTAAAAAAAATGTTTATGAAATTATTGAACCATTATTTAATAACCATTAATAAACACTGTAAATTATTGATAAAATATAAAAAAAAACACTTGAGATTTTCTGTAAACCATTTTTTTTTTTAATTTTTGAAAATATCACAATTCTACCGTAATAAAAGCGCGCACAAACTATTTTTCTGTTCTCATCATTCACTACGCAATGGTAACAAATATGAATAACGGCAACACAGCAGTGTTGCCAAGTTTATTAAATATGAACACGCAAAAAAAATATTTTGCCAAGCGCGTTTATACAATAGGCTTGTTTTTTGCAGACCGGATTAAGATTAGGATTAACTTTATTTAGTTAAAAATTGGGTCGAAGACAATTTTCTATCGAAAAAATCTCAGATTCTGAGACAATTTTTCTATAGAAAAAGTATCAGATTCTGAAACAATTTTTCTATAGAAAAAGTATCAGATTCTGAGACAATTTTTCTATAGAAAAAGTTTTAGATTCTGAGACAATTTTTCTATAGAAAAAGTATCAGATTCTGAAACAATTTTTCTATAGAAAAAGTATCAGATTCTGAGACAATTTTTCTATAGAAAAAGTTTTAGATTCTGAGACAATTTTTCTATAGAAAAGGTCTTACAATTAGATTCTGAGATTTTTTTATAGAAAAAGTCTCAGATTCTGAGACATTAGCCCTGTTTTTTGCAGACCGGATTAAGATTTGGATTAACTTTATTTAGTTAAAAAATGGGACAAATCAAGTCCAGATTTTTTTTTTATAATTTTTTTCTAAAATTACATACAATTAGTAAATATAAACAAAAAAACAAATAAAGATTTGTCCAAAAATGTAAAGTATGAAAAATAAATTTAGTTAAATTCTAGGATTAACTAAAATTTATTTATACCATTTTACATTTTGGACAACGTTTAATTTTTTTTTCCTGTTTATATTAACTAATTTGATGTAAATTCAGAAAAAAAATATTTAAAAAATTTCTGGACTTGATTTGACCCATTTAACTATATAGAGTTAATCCTAATCTTAATCCGGTCTGCAAAAAACAGGGCTATTGTTAAGGGCCCATCAGATGACAGACAAATCTTACAATTTGTCTTCCAGCCGCTCATTTTTTTCTGAAAATATTTGCGAACACACATCTGAACACATACTATTACTGACGCCATTTGCATTCGGTCGTTAGACAAATTGTAAGATTTGTCTGTCGTCTGTTTGGCGCTTTAGAGAAATAGCATAATCGCAATTTTGTAAAAATATGGCAGCATTAAAGTGTCATGAAATAAGGGAGAAACTGTCAAACAAAAAAGGGGTTTTCACGATCTATGGCTTTTTTTGTGTATTGAACGGAAAAATTACCAAATGCCCATATCCTCAACTAAATAAATCCAAAAACTCTAATTCGATTTTTATTAATGTAAATGCTTATTGAATGTTTCTTTATCTCATTTCAGCACTATAAACAGCTACTTATGAAAAAAGAGACTTCGATTAAAAACACAACAATCACCGAAGCAGACGATGAATAAATCGATATTCAAAAATTCAAAAATTCGAAATTAGTGCAAATTCCATTACACTAAAAAAAACTAAATTATTATGGTTTATATACTACAAAACTACATTATAGCTTTTAAACTTAATTTAACATTAATATAATGAATTTAAATGTTATAAAATGGGCATTTGTTTTATAATTATAATTTCAAATATAAAAAACAAATTAAAATTTAAATATTATAAATGTCTATGTGGTTGTTAAGCTAATTTATGTTAATTTTGTTGTAAAATTTATTTATAACTAACTCACAAAAAAATATATGCCTTTTTCTAATATAAATATAATTTATGAACAATTAACACAAATATATATAAATTAATAAAAAAAAAAGAAAAAAAATGTTAGTTTTAAAACAAAAGCTTTAACACAAGAAAAAACATGTAATAATACAAACTATTAAAAAAAGTTAAATACTATGCACACTTTTGAAACATATTTTTAGCACGAAATAATATTTTGATTTTTTTAGCAAAATTTAACATTAATATTAAATAATAGTTAATAATTTTAAATAACGATATTTAAAAAAGACAAACGTAAAGACACCCTACCCTTTAACTAACGACTTTTCTTTGGCTTCGAGTTTCCAATCCAAATTTGGTGAAAAATTGGATTTATGCTTAAGATATGTTTTGATGTTTATTTTATTTGTTTTAGCAACATTTTCTATAGAAAATTTGTTTTAGCAACATTTTCCATAGAAAATTTGTCTTAGCAACATTTTCTATAGAAAATTTGTTTTAGCAACATTTTCTATAGAAAATTTGTTTTAGCAACATTTTCTATAGAAAATTTGTTTTAGCAACATTTTCTATAGAAAATTTGTTTTAGCAACATTTTCTATAGAAAATTTGTTTTAGCAACATTTTCTATAGAAAATTTGTTTTAGCAACATTTTCTATAGAAAATTTCTTTTAGCAACATTTTCTATAGAAAATTTCTTTTAGCAACATTTTCTATAGAAAATTTCTTTTAGCAACATTTTCTATAGAAAATTTCTTTTAGCAACATTTTCTATAGAAAATTTCTTTTAGCATCATTTTCTATAGACAATTTCTTTTAGCAACATTTTCTATAGAAAATTTGTTTTAGCAACATTTTCTATAGAAAATTTGTTTTAGCAACATTTTCTATAGAAAATTTGTTTTAGCAACATTTTCTATAGAAAATTTGTTTTAGCAACATTTTCTATAGAAAATTTGTTTTGGCAACATTTTGTATAGAACATTTGTTTTAGCTACACTTTCTAACAAATTTGCTTTAGAAAATGTGGCTAAATCAAATTTTCTTTAGAAAATGTAGCTAATTTTTTTTTATAAAATTATAATAAAATAAATTTTCTTTAGAAAATTATGCTAAAACAAATTCTCTTTAGAAAATGTTGCTAAAACAAATTTTCTTAAGAAAATTATGCTAAAACAAATTTTCTTTAGAAAATGTTACTAAAACAAATTTTCTTTAGAAAATGTTGCTAAAAGAAATTTTCTTTATACAATGTTGCTAAAACAAATTTTCTTTATAAATGTTGCTAAAACAAATTTTCTTTATAAAATGTTGCTAAAACAAATTTTCTTTATAAAATGTTGCTAAAACAAATTTTCTTTATAAAATGTTGCTAAAACAAATTTTCTTTATAAATGTTGCTAAAACAAATTCTCTTTATAAAATGTTGCTAAAACAAATTTTCTTTATAAAATGCTGCTAAAACAATTTTTTCTTGAGAAAATGTTGCTAAACAAATTTTCTTTAGAAAATGTAAAACAAATTTTTTTTAGAAAATGTTGCTAAAAAAATTTGTTGTAAGAAAATGTTGCTAAAACAAAATTTCTTTCAAAAAATTTTCTTTAGAAAATGTTGCTAAAACAAATTTTTTTTAGAAAATGTTGCTAAAACAAATTTTCTTTAGAAAATTTTGCTAAAACATATTTTCTTTAGAAAATGTTGCTAAAACAAATTTTCTTTAGAAAATGTCGCTAATATAAATTTTCTTTAGAAAATGTTGCTAAAGCAAGTTTTCTTTAAAAAATTTGTTTTAGCAACATTTTTAAAAGAAAATTTGTTTTATTAACATTTCTATAGAGAAATAATTTCATTTTATGGAGAAATGCTGTTTTAGCAACTTCTTATAGAGATTGTAGTGTTCCCCTTTCGATTTTTCCTTCGTACTACAAATTAAATCCATTTATTAGAAGTAATAACATGGAAATTTAAATTAATTGTTGAATTAAATTTTAAACTAAAATAAGTTTAAATTGTTCGTAGCCAGTCTAAAAATGTTGATAAATTTTCTTGAGTACAGTTTGTTCTAAAACACAAATAAAAGTCCAACTAATGTAAATGAAAGTTAACTAAATTTTAAACTTAATATACATACTTAAATGAAAATAAACATACATATTTAATATAAAATTTATATAAACTTACCAAATGTTCTCATTTCTGTTCAAAAATATATAATTACAACAATAGTTTGTATTTTAAAATCTCAATTCTCAATAGCTGTACACTAGGGTGGCTCGTTTTTGTGCTTTTCTCTCTGATCAAATTCTAATACCCACCAAAAGTGTCGGTCCCCTAAGGGTAACTCACATGCAAAATATCACTCCGATCGGAGTTTATCTTCTGTCTCCACTTTGAGCCTCAAAATTGGGGTTTTCGGAAAAAAGGACTTTTTTAAAAACAAAAAAAAAATTGAAGTTTTTTTATTAAAATAATAAAAAAAAATTTTTGTATACTATTTGATCATAAATACTTAAATATGAAATTTAAAGATTATACGGTATCATTAACCCGTTCAAACTTGATACCAAATAAATGGCATGATTTTGGGGGCGTTCTCAAAACACCTTTTTTCAAAATTTGAAAATTTTATTAAAAAAAATTTTTAAATATACCATTTTTTCTTTCTGAATTCATTAAGAACATCTTGAAGAAGAAAAATGTGAAATATGGCGGATATCCGTCGAGCCGCTTTTTGGGAATCGCGGGGGGAAGTTAGCGGATTTCAAGGAAATGTTGGTTTTATCAATAATTTGGATTAATAAAATCATATAAATTTAATTTTTGGGCAAATTAACTGTTTTTTGGTGTCGTGGCAGTCTATTAGATAACTTTGAGTCGGTCATTAAATCTTACCGATCTAGGACGTCTTTAACCCACATTGCCTGGGGGTCAAAAATGACCCCCACAGGAAATTTGAAGTTTAGAGCTTAAATTTTGTGCTATTAACAAGTATAAAACGGCTTTTGTGTTTTCTACCCTAACTATTATTTCGTATTAATATATTATCTTTAAAAAATCGTTAACCCTTCTTGGTAGGGGTCAAAAATGACCCATTCAATAAAAAGTATATATTTTTTATAAAAAATTAATTTGTGGTAGTCTATTAGATAACTTTAAATCAGCCCTAAAATTTCACCTGTTTAAGATATCTTTAACCCACATTGGCCAGGGGTCAAAAATGACCCCGGCAAAAACTTTTGGGCATAGTGCTTGAATTTTTTGATATCAACAAAATTTATATTTTTTATTGAATGGGTCATTTTTGACCCCCTACCAAGAAGGGTTAACGATTTTTTTAAAGATAATATATTCATACGAAATAATAGTTGAGGTAAAAAACACAAAAGCCGTTTTATACTTGTTTATAGCACAAAATTTAAGCTCTAAACTTCAAATTACTTGCGGGGGTCATTTTTGACCCCCAGCCAATGTGGGTTAAAGACGTCCTAGATCGGTAAGATTTCATGACACACTTAAAGTTATCTAATAGAATGCCAAGACACCAAAAAACAGTTAATTTGCACAAAAATTAAATTTATAAGATTTTATTAATCCAAATTATTGATAAAACCAACATTTCCTTGAAATCCGCTAACTTCCCCCCGCGATTCCCAAAAAGTGGCTCGACGGATATCCACCATATTTCACTTTTTTCTTCTCCAAGGTGTTCTTTATGAATTCAGAAAGAAAAAATGGTATATTTAAAATTTTTTTTTAATAAAATTTTCAAATTTTGAAAAAAGGTGTTTTGAGAACGCCCCTAAAATCATGCCATTTTTTTGGTATCAAGTTTGAACGGGTTAATGATACCGTGAAATCTTTAAATTTCATATTTAAGTATTTATGAACAAATATTATACAAAAAAAATTTTGCATTATTTTAATAAAAAAAATTAATTTTTTTTTTTTAAAGTCCTTTTTTCCAAAAACCCCAATTTTGAGGCTCAAAGTGGAGACAGAAGATAAACTCCGATCGGAGTGATATTTTGCACGTGAGCTACCCTTAGGGGACCGACACTTTTGGCGGGTATTAGAATTTGATCAGAGAGAAAGCCCAAAAACGAGCCACCCTATTGTACACTAGAGGTGTCCTTAAAAACGAAAATCACCTTTTTATACCTGATAGGGTCCTATATTGTTCTTTAGTATCTAAAAATGAGTGAGCCAAAATTTGGGGACAATCGGCTAAAAATAACTCGTGCCGAAAATGGATTGAAGTTTTGGGACATTCTTATAAGAACGAAAAACTCGTTTTTTTCTAGTTTTTGGAAAAACATTGGTATTTGATATTTTTTGTTAAATTTTTTGTGAAATAATATGAAAATGGTACTAAATTACCTTTTCAAAACGATTAATAAAATTAAAATCGGATAAAAAATAAGCATTTTACGAATACATGCCCCAGATCATTGTATGGTTTTTAGAGCCAGAATTTCAAAATTTTCAAAATTTTTAGGCAAAAAAATAGTAAAAATTTAATTTTACTTTATGATCAAATTGAAAACATGTTTAAGATTAAAAATAACAGATATGGTAGTTAAGCCTTTTTTTTATTTGGCGCGGGTAGTGATAAAATTTCCGCGGATTCCAAATAAAATGCGTTTTTCTACAATAATTAAGCAAATTTTTGAAAATTTGTGCTCTATTGTGCTGATCGAAGTGTAAAACGTAAATTCTGTAACTTTTGAGAAATCGGATATATGCAGATATTTTGTATTATAGAAATGTATAACGTCTCAAATTTGTCATTTCACCTCGACGAAAAGGGGTTAAAGATGCCCGAATTCTCAAAAAATTTACAGAATTTATGTATTTCACTTCGTATAATACAATACAGAAAATTGTTTCCCATATTTGCTAAATTATTTTAGAAAACTCATTTTCTTTGGAATCCGCGGAAATTATATCACTACCCACGCCAAATGAAAAAAAAGTTAGACTACCATATCTGTTAGTTTTTATCTATAACATGTATTTAATATAATTATAAAGTAAAATTTAATTTTTTTTATTTTTTTGCCTAAAAATTTTGAAAATTTTCAAATTTTGGCTTTAAAAACCATGCAATGGTCTGGGGCATGTATGCGTAAAATGCTTATTTTTCATCCGATTTGAATTTCTTTAAGCTTTTTGGAAAGGTAATTTATTACCATTTTCATATTACTTAACAAAAAAATTAACAAAAAATTGCATATACCAATATTTTTCAAAAAACTAGAAAAAACGTGTTTTTTCATCAGATAAGAGTGTCCCAAAACTTCAATCCATTTTCGGCACGAGTTATTTTTATCCGATTGTCTCCAAATTTTGGCTCACTCATTTTTAGATACAAAACTACAATTTAGGACCCTACCACGTATTAAAAAGTGATTTTAAAAAATTACCTTAGTCGTTAGGACACCTTTATTGTACACCCAACATTTAAATTATTTTAGTTAATCGAAATTTAAATAATTTTTTTAAGTGTTAAATATTTAGTTAAATTTGGTAAAACGTAACACGCCGTGTTGTCAAAATTTCTGTGTAATTTGTTTTTGTTACAACAATAAAATATATTGAAATTTTGATACCGCAGCGCATTGCGTGTTACGAAATTAAAAGTTTTCTAATTTGAAGTTTGTTTAATTTTTATTTAAAATAAAAAATAAAAGTTATCTATTCGACCTTTTAATTTTGCAATGATATGAGTTTATTCCCGTTCGAGGCCATTTTTATGTTCTCTCTTCCCCGTTGCTATGTTAATTGATAATGGGGGACATGAAAAAGGCCTCGAACTGAAAAAAACTATATTTCATTGTTTTCTAATTTCTTTTTTTATTCTTTTTTTTTATTTATCCTCTAGAAACAAATAGAGTATTTATAAGCAATAGAAAATATTTTACCTTATGTAATAGAGAAATAGACATCGGTGTTTAAAAAACAGAAATGTAAATGAATTAACAAAACAAAATATAAAAAAAAAAAACTAATTATATATAAAAATTCGAGAAATAAATAAATAACTAACGTAAAATATTTAAATATGTTGGTTTTTCTTATAAAAATTAAAAAAAATAGTTACGATGTGCGCAATTTTCAAATTTCTAGTTTGAACAAGCTGGTCACCCTAACAAAAAGCTCCTTTCTATTACAACTAGTGTTTGGGGTCTGGGAATTCCCGGATCGGATTTCCCGGGAATTCCCGGGAAAAGACTGACGGGAATTCCCGGTAATTTTTTTAATTTTTCCCAGGAAATCCGGGAATTTTATAAAAGAAACCAACTGACCAAGTGAAAAAAGTATGACAATATCATGAAAAAACTTAAAAAGTCCAAAAATATACGTCGGTTAATGATAATTTTGCTAAACTAACGCGAATAACGCAGTTTTAAATTTTTTTTTTGCGATTTTTTGCTATTTTTTGTGGGGAAAAAATTTTTTTTGTTTTGTTTTATTGTATTTCAGGATTTTTAACTTTTATTTTTTGATTTTTATGTTTTAATTAATTTTTTGGCTGCAGGCAAAATCGCCCAAAGAAAAATGGCCCAAAAAAGAAAACGAAAATTCGCCCAAAAAATTTTCATACAAATTTGGGTCATATTTCATATGAAAAGTTACCCAACATTTTTGGGCAAATTTTCATAGTTTTTGGGCAAAATTTCGAAATTAAAAATTGGGTGATTTTTCATTACGAAAAATTACCCAAAAATTATATATGAAAAATTGCCCAATTTTATTTTGGTTTTATTTTTTGTCAAAATCTTAAAATGTCAAAACTGAAATATGTATGTCACAATAAATCAGTATATTATTATTTTTAGAAACAGTAATCGTGTTTTTTTTATAAATTATGTATTTAACTAAAGCTAATACAACGCGCCTTAAGAAAAATGGATGCCAGATCAATTTTTATTGTTTCACTCACTCGTAAGTCGTAGAAAGTGTTGCCATTTTAGCTTCAAACTAGCTAATAACCGCTCCGTTTTCTCCTAAAATCGCTTAGTTTTTCCCCATTTTTTGCTATTAAACTCTACTGTCGAGTCTGTATATAGTCTGTGCTATGGTCACAGACTATATACAGACTCGACAGTAGAGTTTTTAACTGTTTTTAATAAAAAAGTTGGTCAAATTTTAATGTTTTTATGATTTATATTAATATTTATGATTTATATTCCAGGGATTCCCGGGAATCCCGGGAAATAAATTATTTTTTCCCCGTTTCCCGGGAAACTGAAAAGTCCGGGAATTCCCAAACACTAATTACAACCCATTAAATTTTTTTTGCGGGGTAAAACTTTGGGTTACATATTCTGAAAGAGCATAAATATTGACGAAAAACAAAATTTTAATTTTTCTTAAATCAAAAAAATCATAAAACCGTTATATCTCCGAAACTACCGGACGGATTTACAAAAATTTAGCATCAATGTGTCGAGCGTGAAATTCTTCATAAAATAGATATAAAATAAGTAGGAACAAAATCGAAAAACTTTTTGACAAAAAATTTTTGGCCAAAATATTTTTTTCTATTTTTGTTATTTTTTTTAGAATTTCACGCTCGACATATAGACGCTAAAATTTTCTAAATCGGTTCAGTATTTTTGGAGTTATAACGATTTTACCATATTTTTTCTTAGGGTTGCCAAGTTTGTCAAAAAATCTTTTTTGCGGTGTAAAAATTTGGGTTACATATTCTGAAAGAGCATAAAAAGTTGGGAAGATTAGTCTCCGAGCCAAATCGGGACAATATTTCCCGAGTTATTGACGAAAAATCAAAAAAAATCTTAAAATCTTTATATCTTCGAAACTACTGGACGGATTTACAAAAATTTAGCATCAATGTGTCGAGCGTGAAATTCTACAAATAGATATCATATAAGTAGAAATCGTTGTTTTTGGACAAAAAAGCAGTGGTTACCCAGTCAGAAATTGCCAACCGTACCAAAAATGTTGTGTTGGTACAATATCGGGCTAGCCAAAAATACAACATTGTATAATGTAAAACAGTTTTACTAAAAATATTGTGTTGGCACAACTTTGTGTTTACATAAAACACTACACTATAGATTATAATTTAAAAGTTTAACATTTTTATTTTTTTTTAAAAAGTTTTCGATTTACATGGACCTCAACTCTTTAATCTAAGTGAACACTTAAGTAGTTGATTTTTCAACCAATTTGTACAAAATGGTAACTAAAAAGTACTACATCGAGGTTTTCAATTCATCCCTAAGCAAAATTTAAATCCAATGTCGTAAATTTGTAAAATCAATGTTAACCCAACGTTAAAACCTCGGAATGACGTCGTAGACTTAGAAACGGGTATGATTCGCCAACGTTGGTAGCGTCGCCGCCAACTTCATTCCAACGTTGGCCCGCTTGTATTTTTCTGCCTGGGTAGTTATGTTATATAATTATAAAACACTAGATGAAGTTTGAAAAATTTGTGGATGCCTCTGGGGGTATGGCAGTTCCGGTTTAACCATTAGGGCACACTGGGCACGTGCCCAGGGCCCCTGACCTAAGGGGGCCCCGAAGTGCCAAATTCGCTAATACGAAAATGGAGCAATTTTTTTTTTAATTAGTTTTTAAAGAAAATTTCACATTTTCTTAGACAAAAATTTTCAGCATCTAACAGATTTTTTGTATACATCTGAAACTTTTTCTATAAAAGAAATCTGTCGAATATCAAAGTCTCAAATTCAAAGAAATTTTTCCTACATAAAAAGTTTCAGATTGAGAAATATTTTACGTACAGAAAAGGTTTAAGATTCTGAAAGAAGTTTTTCCAAAATAAAAATACTTAGAATTTGAGCCACTTATCGTATGCAAAGCCTCAGATTCTGAGACATTTTTCGTATAGCAATAATCTAATTTTTCGTATAGAAAAAGTTTTAGATTCTGAAGCATTTTTCGTATAGAAAAAGTCTCAGATTCTGAGACATGTATCGTAAAGAAAAAGTCTCATATGCTTAGACTTTTTTTATAAAAGAGTCAGATTATGAGACATTCTTCGTGTAGATAAAGTCTCAGATTCTGAAACATTTTTCGCATTGAAGAAGTCTTAGATCTGATACGTTTTTCGTATAAAAACATCTCAAATACTAAGACATTTTTCGTACAAAAATATTCTCAGATTCTAAAATAATTTTCGTAAAGAAATTGTCGCAGATTCTAAGGCATTTTTCGTATAGAAAAAATTGCAGATTATTCTGAAACCTTTTTTATATAGAAAAAGTTTCAGATTCCGAAGCATTTTTTTGTATAGATAATGCTTCAGATTTTAAGATCTCAATAAAACCCAATTGTTGTACACAAATATCATGGTTTTAATAAGTAAAGAAAGTGACCTCGAGCTAGTTTTTCCCTAATCAAAATATTTTTTTTTTAAGTTTCTTTGTCGTAAAACAGGTAATACGAATATTTTAGTTTGTAGATCCAAATACGATAATTTTAACCGCTGACGATCAGTTTGATTTTTTTAGAAAATTTACTCTAAAAAACCTAAACTTTAATCGTAGGGCTTTAAATGTTCTGATTTGGCTCAAATTAAGTTTAAATGGAATCCCTCAATCTCTTTGACATAGTGGGAAAAAGTTTCAAGTTTTTTTTTTTTTTTTTAAATTTCTTGAACATAGGAAAAACCCGCCCTTTTGGATTTTGTTTTAACAAATTTCAAATAGCGATATCTCGAAAACCGCTCGTCCGATTTGAGAATTTTTTTACCCTCCAACCACAGTATGAGGGTATACTCACTTTGTCATTCCGTGTGTAACATATCGAAATATTTTAGCGATGTCCGTCCGTCCGTCTGTAGAAATAACGATGCAGTCCAAACCAAAAGAGCTAGACCCCTGAAATTGGGTAAGAATATCTCTTATGTTACTGGTAAGGTCAAGTTCGAAGATGGGCAAAATCGGACCAGGGGGAAAAAAGTTCCCCCTTAAAGAACTAAAACGACCCCTGAAAAATACGATATTTTTACGAGTTTTTTTTTAATTTTTGCTCAACAAATGTAACATTTGTATGCCATATTATATTCATAGACCTGCGCTTGGACCAAGGTATCCCCCAACAACTCCACTGACCCCCCCCCACCCCAAAAAAAGACGCCCCTGCGATTTTTTTTTTTTAATTTTAAACGTGTTGGAGGGTAAAAAGATTCGGCACAACCGAATTTAACACTCTTACTTGTTTAATATTCATCATGCTAGTAAAAATAATGCATATATTTTGAGTTTATTCTAGTTCGAGGTCTTTATTTCCTTTACTTATTAAAACTATGATATTCTCATTGATAATTTCAAGAAACATATTTTTTTTTTTGTTTTTTTAAGATCGTGATCTTACCACAATGGTACAATTTTCGTCTTCTAATTCTTAATAGGAGTAGAGGCCAATATGTATTAATAGTTAAGTTTTCAACATTAGCGATCTGTCATTTAAATTTTTTATATTTTTATATTTTTATATTTTTTTACATTTTTTTATATTTCCTAAATAATCTTGACAATGGAATCTGACAAAATTAAATAAATTTAAAAAATAAAAAATGTTTTCTTGAAAATTATTCTATAATAATATTATAATAGTTTTAATAATTAAAACAATTTAATAGGTTAGGGTGGCGGTGTACGATTTACACCTCGCATAGACTTTTTGGTCCATAGCGATACCACAAAACTTTTTTTCTTTTTCGCTAGCGGCGCAAGTTAAACACGTTCAAAGTCATTGCGAATCTCTTTAATATTCTAAGATCCATTCGCGTTATATCCTTGAAAGTATTAAAGCTTATCTGACCAGTAATCGATCGGCGACTTCTTGCCACCGCTGGACAGTGACAAAGTATGTGTTCTATCGTTTCATCCACTCCTGGTGAGCCGCATCTTTTACAACTGGCGTCCGGGATGAGTCTAATATTCTTAGCATGAATGCCGATGAGACCAGTTATTATTTCCGTCAGAGCTCGACATTCCCTTCTCGTAAGTGATAAAAGGTATTCAGTTTTCCCTTGGTCATAAGTTGGCCATAAAGTTCTGCTGATTTTGCATGTTGTTAGTTGTACCCACTTCCTGTTCGCTACTGCAACATTTATGGAATCCCGTCTTTTTTTTTGAAGTGTTGGAGCGATGGTAAAACTAGCACCGTGGTACCTACACCATCAGCTCCAAGTTTTGCGAGTTCGTCTGCCCTTTCATTTCCCTGTATTCCGTTGTGTCCTGGTACCCATAATAAATTAACCTGGTTGTGTTGACACAACGTCTGCAAGTTCTCGTAACAAAAATTTAATAAGTAAAGGAAAAAATTGCCTCGAGCAAGAATAAACTTAGTCAAAATATAATATTTTAAAGGTCGAATAAAACAATTTTTATTTTTTAATAAAAATTTATCAGAATAAGTGCAAATGTTTAAAAAATATTTTACAAAATCCAATCCTTAGAAACTTTGCAGTCCTTTTAAAAGGAAACAGGATAACGAATTGAAAAACTGTAAATGCAGTTTTACTCCTTTTGATCTATACATTCAGGCGTATATCATCTGGTTCATGTTTAATATGGCAATTTTATCTGTGGAGATATTTAGAGGTTTAATTTTGTTTCCACACGCGATCTTTGTACAACTATGCACCATGGAAAAAGCTTAATAATCGCAGAAAGAAATTAAGGTAAGATCACTTTAAATTTTTTTTTTTAATTTTTATTTAAGGCATATTATTGTTATTTTTGTTGGAAGAACATGTTAATATTTTTGTTTTTACGACTTTGTAAGTTTAAAATTAAAACTGGTACATGATTTACTAGTGTCCAACCGACTGTTTAGATTCGGCCAAAAAATTTGTTAAATTTTTTTAAAAATAATAAAATGATCACATTTGGCTTCAGCTTCTGTTAAGCCGAACATTTAAAAAAATATGGCCAAATTGTCGGCAACAACTTCGGTTTCAAAACCTAACTTCGGCCGGACACTAATGATTACTTAATACAGACATGGGTCAAAACAATACACACAAATTAAATGAAAAAAATAAATTTGTATAATAAATGAATTTTAAATGCTAAAAATTATTATTTTTGGGTGGTTTAGGAAATGTAAGGATTAATTTCTAAACTCATCAATCCAAATTATTCCAATTGTAAAACTAAAGTTTTTGTGGCACTGGCAATATAATACGCACATTCACGTACATCCTTGGTATATTTTTCAATTGCGGTTTTATCATTCGTATCGAATGAATTGCGTAAATTTTCACAACTATGTTGTATTAAAATATTATTACGGGTTAATTGCATTAATGTTTCGCGTATAGTTTCGTTACAGTTATTCTAGAAGAAAGAAAAAGGGGAAAACATTATTAAATTAAATATTTTTTAAAACATTTTCAGATATTTAAAAAAAAAAAAAATAAATTGAAAATTAAAAATTTCTAAAATAAAAAAAAAAATCTGAAATAGTACCATTCAGTTGTTTATTTACAAAAACCAAGAAAAATGTAAAAAAAAAAATGTTTGAAAAAAAACGGCTAACACATTATCAAGATTATTAAGTTGGCATCACTGAAAGAGCTTTCGAGAGATTTTATCATAATCAATTCACAATGGTTTAACACACGTACAGTAGTGCCAACTTTATAAAATTTGCAATGTGTTTAGCGATTTTTTCCCATAAAAATACGCTTATTTTATTAAAAATTAGAACCACTAAACAAACAAATGACATTTTTGACGCTGGCGTCATTGTTTTGGCCTATTTTCCACGAC
The DNA here is from genome assembly GCA_963921195.1 of Pegoplata infirma. Lineage (NCBI taxonomy): Eukaryota > Metazoa > Arthropoda > Insecta > Diptera > Anthomyiidae > Pegoplata > Pegoplata infirma. Next base: position 98,101,814 of record OY992538.1, on the reverse strand, counting down.
AACGGCAACCGTCGCCTGTGCCGTTGCAACAGATAGACCTGTTAGTGTATGTAAGTTTTATGGTTAGTATTTTGTTAGCTCCAAAATGCTGGGTCCATAAAGATGTTGGATTCAGCGGAGTCGGGTTTGCCCCGCATTTGAGTATGGTACGTCATTTGAAGATCACCCACATGCTGGGCACGTATTATTTATTGTCGGGTTAATTCTCGACCACTATTGTTCTTCGTGGCAGACTTCTCACTTCTTCTGCGATAGGTGGGCGACGGCCTCCAAGTAGGACATTCACTCGGTAGTATGCTGTCGTCGATTCAACCATGTCCCTGTGAATTTTGTACAGAATTGCCCGGTATGAGATGGAATCTAGCTGTTGGATATCTATTTCATAACACCGACGATGTTTTCTGACATGTCTCGGGGAGGATCAATTTCCGTAAGGTGATGATCCTTCCGATGACACGCCAGAAGAAACTGTTTCGCCAGCATGTGAATGTGTTCCTTAACCGGAAGTATCTTCGTCTCCTCATGTTGATGGTGTTCTGAGGACATCTGAAGATAGCCCATTCAGTTGTTCATTTACAAAAACCAAGAAAAATGTAAAAAAAAAAATGTTTGAAAAAAAACGGGTAACACATTATCAAGTTTATTATGTTGGCATCACTGAAAGAGCTTTCGAGAGATTTTTTCATAATCAATTCACAATGGTTTAACACACGTACAGTAGTGCCAACTTTATAAAATTTGCAATGTGTTTAGCTATTTTTTCAAATAAAAATACGCTTATTTTATTAAAAATTAGAACCACTAAACAAACAATGACATTTTTGAAGTCGGCGTCATTGTTTTTGGCCAATTTTCCACGACAACGGCAACCGTCGCCTGTGCCGTTGCAACAGATAGACCTGTTAGACCTGTTAGTGTATGTAAGTTTTATGGTTAGTATTTTGTTAGCTCCAAAAAGCGTGTCACTTCTATTGGCTGGGTCCATAAAGATGTTGGATTCAGCGGAGTCGGGTTTGCCCCTCATTTGAGTATGGTACGTCATTTGAAGATCACCCACATGCTGGGCACGTATTATTTATTGTCGGGTTAATTCTCGACCACTATTGTTCTTGGTGGCAGACTTCTAACTTCTTCTGCGATAGGTGGGCGACGGCCTCCATGTAGGACATTCACTCGGTAGTATGCTGTCGTCGATTCAACCATGTCCCTGTGAATTTTATACAGAATTGCCCGGTATGAGATGGAATCTAGCTGTTGAATATCTATTTCATAACACCGACGATGTTTTCTGACATGTCTCGGGGAGGATCAATTTCCGTAAGGTGATGATCCTTCCGGTGACACGCCAGAAGAAACTGTTTCGCCAGCATGTGAATGTGTTCCTTAACCGGAAGTATCTTTGTCTCCTCATGTTGATGGTGTTCTGAGGACATCTGAAGGCAGCCCGTTACGGTTCTTAGGACTGCATTTTGACAACTCTGGAGCTTCTTTCACTGCGTTTCGTTCACACTGGGTGACCGGCAAATCGTTTAATAGGTAGCCAAAAAGGTTTCTTTATCCTTACCCAAAGTGCTACCGGGTAGCGACTTGAGGGTGCAGTGGCATGCGCCGCGAAGGAATACAAACTATCGAATGTTACATCCAATATTTTGGGGTGGTTCACTGTCGGAATTTTTACGACACCGACGACAAAATCGTCCAGGCGGTAAAGAGTGTCGCCGATGATTTGGCGGGGAAAAGCAGCATGTTGCTCTCTGTGAAGAAATTTGTAAAATCATAGATACATGCATTTAACGTAGCTCATCAATGTTATGGCCCCATGCCATTAGGGTGCAGTTGTCGGCATAGGATATCAATGCCACCCCTTGGGGTAATGCTGGGAGTTTAGAAAGGTAAAAGTTAAACAATATCGGAGAGAGCACTGTGGGACTCCTTGTTTAGCTTTACAGGGTTTTGACTTCTTGTTTCGAAACTCCACAAACAACTGATGGCCATATATATAATTCACCACCCACCTCTTGATGGTGTTGCGGAGACTGGTATTTGTGATGTCTCCGAAGAGGTTGGCATGACTAACAGTGTCAAAAGCTTTGGAAGGTCTAGCTCGACCATCACTATGCGCTCAAATGGTATACTTTGATTCAGTTCATGGCTTATATGTGTGGTAATGGCAGTTAAAGCTGTTATACATATAATATGGTGCTTTTGGAATTCTTTCTGATGTGCTGCTAATGGGAGGTGTTAGACTGGGGAGGAGATGTACCTCAAGTGTCTTCGCGACTGGAGACAGCAAAGATCGGCATGTACGTTTTTCTTTGGTTCGCTACTTTTCCGTGTTTAAAACCGGGACCACTATACCCTTTTTCCAGACTCCGGGTATAATCAGAGTGGATAGCGACAAGTTGAGGACATTGGTCATGTACTCGACTCCCAGCATATCCAAATGATTAAGCATTAGCATCGAAATTCCGTCGGGGCCTAACGCTTTGGATGGTTTTGCGTTTTTGAAAGCATCTTCAACTTCACTCGACAGAAAAACTACTGATTCGTCAATGACTGATAGAGCTTTGACCGTTGACCAGTTTACTAGCTCCGTAGCTGAGGTTGTAGTTCTTTAGGTGATCTTTCCACTTGTTACTCGTTGCCCAATTTACTGATCAACAGATTTAGTTGGCCGTGTTTGGGATCGCTGGAGTTGGTCCTACAAATATTGTCACGTCGAGTACCCCGCCTTTGCTAGGAAATTTTGTCTGATTGCTTGTTTTTGACCAGCAGGAATAAATCGAGCGGCTGCCCGTGACAATTTTTCGGAAAAACTTCTCGGCGGAAAGAACGTCGGAGGAGGATAATAAAACACTGAAATGGCGGTTAGTATACTCTCTGAAGCCGACCCAGTCTATCTTTTTATGATTTACATAGGTTCGGCGTTCAGAGAATACAAAATCGTTGGGTCGGTCAAACGTGGTGATTATGGGAAGGTGATACCGCTGCTCGTCGTATTTCACTATACATTAGGCATTCGTTTGCAATTGTGATGTTCCCATAATCCTGGTGGGGGCATCTTCGTTCAGAGTGCAAAACGTTTAGTCATCTATTTGTTAGGCTAGTGCCGCTCGTCTCTGGTTGTCCCCGAAAATCGAGTGCCAGAGATCATGATGGGCACTGTTCAGCTTGGTCGCCGCCGCAACCTCAATTTTGTGTTGTTGCATAAAGTTTGTTATCTCCATGATCCTACCTTGGAGACTGTTGCAGTTAAATTGCATTATGGATATTACCTAGGGAGTTAATTGCGGCGGCTAATATTGGTGCTGGACCAGCACCATAGCACTGCTGGTGTTGGGAGGGGAAGGAGGTGTAGCGTAGGATGACGATAATATCAACGTCACTGACGATGCCGATGACGACGCCACCAAGGAGCTATGTTGCCTATTTAAGAAGCATGGGGCAATATAGCTACTATCCTACTCCCCATAATGACTAAGGCCAGAGCAATTGTTATGCTGCCGGATTTAAACCCACCCACTACAGCCGTTACACAAAACGGAGATCCTGTTTAACTGGTTCTGGCAAACGGAACAGAACCTTTTTTCGATTCCGTCGCGGACCAGTAAAATACGGAGCAGATTAGCCAGGTATACCAGCTCTTGGAGGAAAAAATAAAATACATACATAAGCTTGGGTTGCTGAGGAGATGTTGACTCTCCAAGTCGTTTCGGCTTTTTGAGGATCTGACTGAGGTATCGTTCTTAAACACTTAAGTTAAAAATTTGGTACTACAAAAAACAGTATAGGGGTATACTCACTTTGCTATTTCGTGTGTAACGCATCGAAATATAGGTCTGAGAACCCAAAATATATATTATTGATCCGTGATCGATTCTAATGCATTCTAGCGATCTCTGTCGCTCCGTCCGTCTGTCTACAGAAAGCTCGATGCAAAACATCTAGACCCCTTAAGTCTACAACAAATATGTCTTAGGTCATAAGCTGTTTAAGTTTGAATTAGCCTAAATCGGTCCAGGGCGGAATAGTTCCCCATTGAAGAACTAAACAAACCTCTGAAAAACATATTTTTGTATACTTTTGTTAAACAAATTAAACTTTTTTAAGTCAGAAAACGTTCGCAGTCTAACGGGATCAAAAATAAGTCTTTTTTTCGGATCTGCGCATTTTAAAAGCGTGGATATTAAAAAATAATTTCAATTACGATAAAATTGTTTAACTTGAATGCAAAAATGATAATAATTAAATTTGTTAATATTTATCGTGACGTTAAAGGTGTCGTCCAACGTCTCCCGCCAAACTAGGGTTATATACTCGCAACAAAAAGTCGACTTTTCGACTTTTTTCAATTTCTAAAATGTCGATTTTTCGACTTTTTGACTTTTTTCAAATTTTAAAAAGTCGACTTTTCGACCTTTAGACTTTTAAAAAAGTCGACTTTTTTCGACTTTTTTTGCCTTTTCTACTTTTCGACTTTTTTCGATTTTTTCGATTTTTTTCGACTTTTCGACTTTTTAACTTTTTTTGACCTTTTCCAACTTTTAAAAAGAAGATTTTTTTGTAAATAAAAGTTTAGTTTTGACTTATTGTAAGCATTTAGGTGCTATTTTTTTTTGGTTGTATTTTATTTATCAAAAAAGTCGAAGAAATCGAAAATGTGGAAAAGGTTTAAAAAATCGAAAGCAAAAGAGTCGACTTTCGATTTATAGAAAATCACTGAGATGTTTAGGTTAGGTTAGGTTGGAAGTGGCTGCTGACGTTTTACGTCAACACACGTAGACTCTGAGGTCCATTGTGATACCACGGGACCGTAATAGGTTTCCATACTAGTCCCTGTCGTTAAACCAGTTTGAGCTTCTTATGAAACTCCTTAGATGTTGAATTTTGACATCCGACAAATCAGAAAGATCGTACAGCTCCCTAGATCCCAGTGAAGCAAGTCTCTGACCAGAAAGTGCCGGGCAATGGCAAATAAAGTGTTCGATAGTTTCCAACTCCTCTTCATCCATGCAACTTCGGCAAAAGTCATTCGACGGCACGTTTAACCGCTCTGCGTGCTTCCCTATAAGGCAGTGTCCGGTAATTATAGAAACCACCGTCGAAATCTCTCCTCTTGGAAGCGATATCAGCTCACTTGTGCGCCCCTGATTAAGAGAAGGCCAAATCAGTCGTGTTGTCTCACACGTCCATCCATTTGCCCATCTTTGATTAGTCTCCGTCGCAGAACAAAGCCGTATGTTTACAATAATCAAAAAATATTAGTAAATATTGCACTTAACACTTTCTAACTCATGAATTTGGCATTGAAATTTTTGCTTCACATACAAAATACATGGAAATACTAATAGCTTCAGTTTTTATTAAACTCGGCTCTCATTTGAAATTTCTTTCAGAAGAAAGAAATTATTTTCATCTGAAGTAAAAAAAAATCAAAAAAAAAATTTCGAAAAAAGTCGAAAGCAAAAGTCAAATTTTCGACTTTTTAAGAACAAAAAAGTCGATTTCGACTTTTTGACTTTTTCTTACAAAAAGTCGATTAATCGACTTTTTAAGAACAACTTTTTAAGAACAAAAAAGTCGATTTCGACTTTTTGACTTTTTCATACAAAAAGTCGATTAATCGACTTTTCGACTATAGAACCCTACGCCAAACCGCATTTTTTTTACATATATGAAAGATTTGCCACAGCCAAACTTTGCAGTTTTTGTTTGCGATTTTTTAAATCGTGCTTTCTTAGCTTCGAGGTTTTTTGTGTTTTAATTTTTTAAGTATTTTAATTTTTGGACTTTTTATGTTTTTCTAAAAGTGTAGAGTATACAAATTAAAAATAATTAAAAAATAAACACTTACCGGTGTAGTAAAAACATTTATTAATTCTAAAACTGCCGCCCTTATACGTTCAGCACATGGTACTAATGTCTCACGATTACTGGGATCTTGCATGGTGAGTATCAACTCCTTAAGACGATGTGTTACAATATCGGTCTTTTGATTCACCTCTTCGGTAAATGATTTATCCGCAGCCATTTGATACATGGAGGTGGTATTACGGGTATCAGAATTTGTTTTCGAGAGATTGGGCTGCAAGCGACGTTCATACATACTAGCCGGTCGTTTAATAGTCGATTGTTGTGAATTCGTAGCCGACGATGAGGCTGAGGTTGATGACGATGAACCCTGTAGTGTCTGTGGGCCTGCATTTGTATTATTACCTAAACTTGAATTTAAGCCTTCAGGCAAAGAATGTGGTTCATGATCATTTTCGGTATTTGTAAAATCAATACGTCTAAGAATTCCAAAAAAACCAACAATAAATGAAAAAAACAAAAATTAAAAAAAATTAAATTTAACAGAAAGAAAAAAAAATAATTTAAGAAAAAAAAAATCATAATTAAATTCCTCACAATGGTTCATCATAGACACTGGTATTTGAAGCGCTTGTAAACTTTGATTTTAATTCGGTATTTTCAGTGGAAAGCTTCTGTACTACAGTCTTTAATTGATTAATTTCTGTAACATAATCATTGATTTGTTTACGCAGTGTTTCCATTTCAAAATTTGTCATTTCCTCGGGTTTGGCTGATTGGTGAACAATAGCCTTAAAATATAATAAAATAAACAAAATAATAATAAATGATAATAAACTTAAAATTGAAAATAAAATGATTTAAAATATAATAAAACTTAAAAATATTATTAATAAAACATTTTTTTGTTGCAAATTTGTGTAATTCCAATAAAAAAAGTGAAACTAAAATTTTTTAGTGTTGCTTTTTCTAAATTTTCTAAACTGTAATGGAATTGACGTCAGCAATTGTAGTCTTGCAAAAATGCGAAATGTCAAAATTGCAACTTTGTTTGCTGGATGCTTGCTTTGTTTGCGAAATGTAAAAAAATTTTGCATTTCGAACTTTGCAAGAGTAACAATTGCTGATGTGAATACCACTACTATTTAAATAAAGTGCGAATCTTTTCATTGAAAGGTAATATAAAAGGTAATAGAAAATATTCAAAAATTTTTTTTAAGTTGCAATTTTGCACTTTTACGCTGTTGCAAGGGTCACAAATTCCGGAAGTAAATACCGTTGTGTAAATAAAACTAATTTAGGATCATCTAAATAAAACTATTTTAATTTTATTCATATCAAAAATATTATATATTTTAAGTTTTTTGAAGAAATTTTTAATTAAAATTTAAATTAATATAATATAAAATAATACTAATAATAATATTAAAACTATATTCTATGAATAAATGGGCAAAACATATATTTGCATGAAAGTCCGCTCTTTGCTCATGACTGTTAAAACCCTGAACCGATTTCGCTGAAATGCAATACCAATCTTTTCAAGAGACAGACAGACATCGCTAGATCTACTTAAAATCAATCGAAGGTCGTGACTATTCATATTCGTGACAAACTTCAGCTCTTTTAGTCTGGAGTGGTTTTCAGAGACGGACGGTCATCGCTAAATATACATTGTGTGGTCCACCTACCGTTATTATGATAAGTTACACTTGGAATGAAAAACTTCCCTCCAGGAAAAGTGATGGGTCACGTGACCTATCACCCGGATCCAAAACGCCTAACACAAAGTTGACACCTTTCATATAAAAATACCTATAGCTTTTGTTAGAGAATGTCTCAGCCCCGGATATATCACGAGTGACAGTCACTGGACATGCCCCTTGGGAACAGATATCAGGACACATCACAGCTGTACCTACCATTTTTTGGAACTTAAAATTTTTGTAAAAATCCTAAGCGTGTTTTCTTATGATTTTTTTACTCCAAAACGCAAACAAAAATTGCCAAACATTTTTGTGAACAGGACTTAGAAAATTTTTTCTTTTTTTCTTTAAAATACTTCCCAGTCAGAAAATGCCAACCGTACCAAAAATATTGTACTGGCAGAGCACTGGCTTTAATGGAAATGCCAATGCTTAGCCAATGTTGGCAATTACAATAAGAAATGTATACTATAAGTACGATTTGTTCAACATTGATGACCGTTTAATTAAAGTTTTTTATTTGACATTTGTTAGAACAAAACAAGTAAGAAAAAAAAAAAATTTCCGGAAAATGGGTCCCAATTCCAAACATCGATCTGATTGGATCTATCTCTTGTAAATCTTTAATTAGTGTAAAACACCCTCGAATGAAATTTGAGTGAAATATGCTGGTTTTTGTTGTCAATAGATCGATTTAACTGAAAATCCGGCGAAATTTTTATATTGGGACTTAATCCAGAAATGGTCCACTTATAATCAGATTTGATAAGATTATCAAAGTCCACGTTAAACACCTCAAACAAAATTTAAACAAAAAATTTCCAAATTTCATGAATTTTGAGAGATTTATGTGAAAATCGTAGAAGTAGGACGTCCGATAACATCCGAATACGAAATACGTTTACCTATCAAATTTCGACATGATACCTATTAGAATGCGATTGTTAGGGTTATTTGACCCATATTTATGAGGATGTTTGCATGGGGGAGGAGACATTGACCGATTTTTTTTTCCAATTTTAACAGGCTTCGCTCTTGGGTAAAAGGAAGCTTAGGTTTCAAATTTCAGACAAATCGGTTAATAATTGGGAACTGTATCGTGCACACCACGTTAACATGGATAGACAGACGCGATTTAGAGTCGTTCAATTTTTCGGGTAGTTACAAAAATCAGCACACTGAGTGGGTGTAGGGTATAAAAATATTATATAAATATTTGTTGATAATTCTTTGATAACATCACTCTTTTGTATCAATAAAAATAATGGCGTAGTTTTTTTTTAAATTCCAACTTCTTCCCGTGCCTCTCTGAGGTGTAAAACCCATTCTCTCATTCGATTCTAAATTCTGAATTTTTCGCAAGCTTCCAAAAAGTGATGAAAAAGCACAGAAAAACCGATGATATCAGAAAAGAAGAAGAAGAAAATCAGAAAAACATATCGGCTAAGCCATATTTGGTGTTATCATTCTGGCTTTGGAACTGCGTAGTATAACATAAAAATAATTACTGGGAATGTACAGTATTTTTTGTTTTGCCAACAGTGTGCCAACATCAGAAAAACATATCGGCCAAGACACTTTTTGGTGTTATCATTTTGGCTTTGTTACTGTACAGTATTTCTTGTAAATCGGGTATTTTGCCAACGTTGGCAACACCTTCGCCAACGTTTAGACATGTTGTTAAGAACGAAAATTAATTCGACACGTATTTTTTTTAGCGGGGGGGGGGGGGGGGTAGATTTGTACGGAGGGAAATTGACCTTTTTCAGTTTTTGTACGATTTACGCCTATTTATACAAAATGAATATGTGGTATCAGATTAAAGGTATTAAAAATACCTATCTCGTGGTGCTAACAACGGGCCAAAGAAGTTAATATTTTTCGACTTATTAACAAAAATGTCCTAAAATTTGGGTATTTTACTCAATATGACGAAAATTTGTGCATGTTTGGACACGTTCTTAGCACACGTACCCAGCAAAAAATAAACGAAGTGGTTCAAAAAGAATTAGTAGTTTCACTACATACAAAGTAGCGATAGGTGCCGAATTTCATATTCCGTAGGAGGTACTTTTAAAATCACTTCCTAAATGCAACAAAATAACAATAAAAACATCTTTCACCAGTTCTTTACTTAATGATTTTGAAGTACGTCTTTAATATGTTCTTAGGAATTAAATCAAATCAAATTAAATTACCACAACATATGAACTTATTTTTCAACTGAAACACACGAAGTATGCAATTTTTTCTACGTCCAGCTTCAAATAGATTTAGGTTTTGCAAAAATGGTGACAAAATTTGGTAATGGCATTTCATTTCTCTTTATTTAGAGCTTAAAAAATAAAAAAGACGAAAATCGATTATTGATAAATTTTTCAAATTTCATACAAGCAATTTGACATTTAACTACCATTCGATATCTTATATCGAAAAAAGTTGGTCCTGAATTAAATAAATATGTACATTTACGAACTAAAGCGGATGTTGCTGCATCACATTATTAAAGATTGTTTAAGCTTTTTAGAAAATTGAGGTTTAGGCTTGTGGTCAAAACAAACTGGTGAATCAATTCGCCGTAAATTTTTATTGTTTTGTGATCTTTATAATTGTTCTATTTTTTACTTCGAAATTTATACGTTTAATTACACCGTCCGACAGCCAATATTAAACATGAAACGGATGGTATACGTCTGAAAGTAGAGATCAAATGGAGAAAAACTGCATTTACAGTTTTTCATTTCGTGATAATGTTTCCTGTTAAAAGTACTTCAAAGTTTTAAAGGATACATTTTTGAAATATTTGTACTTGTCCTAGGATGAAACTGGTGATGGCAAATGAAAGAGGAGGATCTCCCCTAATTTTTCCATTTTTTTATTTTGCCATATCGGTATAAAAGGATGTGAATAAAGTCATTTAAAAACTTTATCAAAATATTTTGTTAAAAATTTTGAAATGATATTGAAGGATACATTTTTGAAAGGACGTAACATACCTCCTTTTTTTCTGGTATGTAAAAATAATAAAATACGAAAATTAGGGGAGATGCTACTCTTTCATTTGCTATCCCTAGTGCCATCCTAGGGCAAGCACAAATATAAAAAAAAATATTTTATAAAACTTAGTCCTCTAAGACTTAGTTTTAATAAATTTTGTCTCTAGTTTCAAACGTATACTATCCAGTTCGTGTTCAACGAACTTTTTAATTTTTGTCGGACGGTGTTATCAATGAAATTAGTTTTTCTATCACGTAAGGTTTTTAAGATATTCGCGTTTGAATATTGAAATATGTGGGTCTCCTCCGTAACGTATTCTTAAGTTGCTCAAACACAATAGTACTCGATTTAGTAAAAATAAGACATCTTTATTCCAAATCTGTCATCCAAATTTTTCTATCGCGTACTGTTTTTGAAATATTGGCGTTTGAAAAACTCGAACTCCACTGTTACGCACTTATATTCTTTATAAATCACACTAATATTTTCAAACGCGAATATCTTAAAAAGAGAACATGCTTGAAAAATTTGGATTGCAGTTTTGGAATCAGGAGGTCCATTTTATATGAAATCAAGTCCTATTTGGTGGACTTGATTTCATATAAAATATTGTTTTTTTTTTTTACTTTTTAACAGCGAATATCTCAAAAACGGTACGTGCTAGAAAAATTTGGACGGTAGATTTGGAAGCAGGAGACCAAAATCTATAAGGACCAGTTAGAAATTTCACTGGGAGGTTTTTGCTGTCGAACAGTGTTTTAAGTGTAAATATTATAAAAAGAATACTCTTTCAATCAATCTTACAAAAAGACGTGAAAAAATCACTTCTAATTTAGAAGTTTAAATCACCAAATAAAAATGACATAATCACACCCAAAATGCCAAGAAATATGTACTTCTAAAGAAGTGATGAAAAAGCGGTTTCAAAAGGTCAAGTTATATTAACATCTGGATCACTACTTCAGAAGTTGTGATAAAAATGTTAATATATATGTACATAATAAACACTAGTGATATATGTTATACTTAAGTGTCAATCTTTCGCCACTGAAGAGTGGCGAAAAAAAGAACATACTTTGTGTGTCACGCCCATATTAAATTCATCAATGTTTCAGTTGAAGAAGAAGTACATCTGGTTAGAGTCCGACCGAATATTCGGTTTCGGTTTCGGCCGAATAACAGGGTTTCGGCCTCTATTCGGTATTCGGCAAAATTTTGGCCGAATATTAGCCGAAACCGAAACTTTTTTGTATTTTAAAAAATATGTAAAAAAGTCGGTGAATTTTTTGATTTTGTATTTCATTCATTACAATTCTTTCAGTTCAATTGAAGAAAATGTTACAAGTTTAGGCAATAAATGTAAAACTGTTTCAGTTCAAAAATTATTTTCTCCTAATCTGCAAATGAAATATACAATTTTTTTGTAAGTTTTTTAAAAAACATATTTTTTTTTTTCAAAAACACAACAATTCCTATGGTTTAAAAGCATTATATCGTGAACCTATATTCAAAATATGCCAACTCAAATTTGACCGAAATGAGTTTCCGATGGCAAATAGCTGCTCTATGTAATACCTATCTGTCATAAAAATTTCAGAGCAAAAAAATTATTTGTTGTCGTTTTACATCCATTTTTGTTATTCTGCTAACTCAAAGTACATATTTTTTTGGTGAAAATAAATGCCAACTCCCATTGTAAATTTCCAAAAATTTTTCAAAATTTTTTTTAAAAAAAATTAGACCACATATCTTATTGCATTTGCCATGCTGAACACGAATCTTGTAAAGATTTTGATATCTAATGACTGGTTCTCGAGATATTGCCATTTTGAAAATATCGGTAAATAGTGTTTGCAAAAAAAAAAATTGCTTATATTTATGTAACTTTCAAACTATTTATCAGATTGAAACATTATGAGTGGGGCAAATAAAGCCAATGATATAAGCTTTCAAAATAGCTAGTTTGAAGTGACCCTATTAAAATACAGAGTGAGTTACAGAGTGCCAAAGTTAACCACCCTGAGATTAAATGGCTTTGGGAGCTAGTAACTTTTAAAAATATGCAAAGATTTTTAATTTTTTTTTCAGTTTTTCCAATTAGCGTACTAAGGATAACAAAAACCAAAAAAAAAAAAAAATTATAAAAATTTTTCCAAAAAAAAGTTTTTTTTTATTTTCCGACAAAATATGCCAACTCTAAAAAAATATTTGTTTTTTGATATAGTAATCATAGCTGTATGCTATGATTGAAATAACGAAATGAATAAATAACAATATTTTTTCAAAAATAATCAAATAACAGATTATTTAAATATTTGAAAATGAATAATATTTATTTTGATTTTATTTGAATAACGAAAAATCGAATAATTTTTTCTGATTTTTTTTATTCAAACAAACAAAATATAATTTTTCAAAATAATCAACAAAAATTTGTGATTTTTTTTGGTTAATCACAAAAATTCAAATAAATAACGTATTATTCAAACAACAAAAAATAAATATTCTTGAAAATTTTGTGTTTGAAAAAAAAACTGTTTTATTTATTTTGTACAGTTTAACAAAAAATTATTCTTACAAAACAGTTTTGTTTTAATATCAGGTTCTTATAAATTGTAATTTATAAAAAGTCCATTTGAATTCAGAAAAGTTAAGTTGTGATTTAGGAAATTCCAAGTGCAGAGCTATAAACTTATGCAAATATTTACTTAACAAAACTTTTTTTTTAAAGAAAAGTATAAAAATCTGTAAAAATTGGCGACTTTCATAGGTTGGTTTAAGGAGTATACTCACTTTGTCATTCCGTGTGTAAGCATCGAAATATCTATCTAACAAACCATAAAATATATATTATTTATTAGTGATCGATTGTTACACATTCTGCAGATGTCCGTCCGTTCGTCTGTGGAAGACATGATACAATCCAAAATAAAAGAGCTAGACTGCGAAAATTTGGCAGAAATATATCTTATGGTCTGAGGCTGGTTAAGTACGGAAATGGGCCAAATCGGATCATATTTAAAAATTTGAAAAAAGGCAGAAGCAAATGAAATATTTCTATGGCAGAAGAACTTCAACGTCCTGCAGTTGAATCCAGGGGACTAGAAAATGAAATTTTATGATAAAATTTAGCGGTCATATAACCAAATTTAAAAACATGCGATTCGCGAAATGGAATGATATCTGATAATAATGATGAATACCGAAATGTTTATTTATTACATACACTCAAAATATTATGTCAGTAAATTCAACAGAAAATACGTTTGAAACTAATGAAACTTTATTTAAAAAAAAGACTACTTATATAAATAACTGTAAAAATCCGTAAAAACTGACTGAAAAATTTTTACTATAAAAACGGTTAAAATTACGGAAATGTACATTCATTTTTGATTTTTTATAAATAATTTTAAAAAACATCGAACCTGAGGACCTTTCGGCAAGTTTCAAACTAACTACATCTATCCTACTCTCCTAACTGTCTGAGAAATTTCATTTGAAATAACCAGACTTTACCCCCTATTACTACTTCAGTCCATCGTCCCTTATGTTCCAATCCTATGCTTATACGCACCAATATTCCCGGTTGTAGGGTGTTCGAACCTTACTACTATAATGAGTGTAGGGTATTTGTGTACATAATGAGTGTAGGGTATTTGTGTATATAGACCAAAACCAACACTGTATAATACCAAAATGTACATGAGGATTTTCGATATCCTCCCACCTTACCGCCCTATCAGAAAGATTTAAAAACCATAAAAAAGGAACCGAAACCTTACCTCCACCTATTGGAGTGGTTATGCCGTGAAGGCTCCTATTCGGCAGTTTCCTGGAGCGCTTTCGTCCCTTGCCTTGGGGGACTCCTCAGCAGGTATTTCCCTACACATTATCAACTCCGTGGAGTCAGTACAACATCAGTTTTACCTCAAAAGTAGTCAAAAATAAAAAAATATTATAAGCAAATATGCATTTAAATTTTAAAAATCGAATAATGCATTTTCTATTGCAAAAATGTTCAATTGTATAAAGAATGAAATTTTTTTCGATTAAAATAATTTTTGTGTAGTAGAAACATTTCACAGTTAATACTAAAGAATATTTTCTTAAAAATGTCACCAAAGCAAAAACCCTTAAAAATCTCAATGTTTTGCAAAATAAACCTTTACAATTAAGGGTATTTAAGTAATTATACATCCTTTCACGACTTTTTATTGTTTAAGAAAAATATCGAAAAGTCTAATCAACTAGAGTATTTTCCATAAGAAAATGTTTTAAGAACATTTTTTAATCAGTAAAAGTCAATTTGGGAAAAAATTAAAAATAATCTAATTAATGTTTTAGTAAAGAAAACCTTAAATAAGTAAAACAATAGTGGTTTGTAAGAATAATTGTGTGTTTTACTGTATAATAAAATTCAAAATAAATAAAAAAAAAAATATTTTTCAAACACAAAATTTTCAAGAATATTTCTTTTTTTTGTTTAAATAATACGTTATTCATTTGAATTTTTGTGAATAACCAAAAAAAATCACAAATTTTTGTTGATTATTTTGAAAAATTCTATTTTGTTTGTTTGAATAAGCAATCAGAAAAAATTATTTGATTTTTTTGGAAAGAAATATTATTTCATTTTTATGAATTTGAATAAAATAAAATTTTATTTTATTCAAACCAAAATAAATAAAATAACAAAACATTTTATTTTTTGATAGCCAACTAAAATATCAAAGTATTTTATTTTTTTCCAAAAAATCCAAATAAAAAAAATCAATAATACAGCTATGATAGTAATAAATGCCATCTCTCAAAAATACGCAAACAAGTGCAAAATATAAAATTTTTGGCATAGGTAAAAATTATTTAGAATATTTAAACCATCTTATGGAAGGTACATTGTTGTTTCTTACAATAATATGCGAAATAACTAGTTTTTTAGCTCTCCTGAACAGTAAGCTTTTTCGAGTTGGCATTTATTGAATATAGTTCGACGATATGCTGTATATAAATCTTTAACAACTTTTTAATAATTTTATTCATGCCAGGCGTTAATTTTTTTAAAGTTTCGGTTCCGGTTCGGTTTCGGCCGAATATTACTTTTTCAGCCGAATATTCGGTTCGGTTTCGGTTCGGCCTCGAAAACTGGTTTCGGTCGGACTCTACATCTGGTTCATAAGTTGTGGTGAAATTTGTAGTGAATGGTAAGCTCCTTTTTTTGCTGGGTAGATAGGTTTTCCAAAGACTATTCATTTGGTATGTAACATGACTAGGTTTCTTTGCATAATATAGGAGTTAAACGAAAAAAACTGAAAAATGGCCTTGTCTTCCCCCTCCTTTTTACCCCCTAAATATGAATTTGGGCCGCTAAAAAATATACGTATCCCTTTATTTTTTATGCTCTACAAAATAAAACCAATTCCATAAAGATCCGCGGGTGACACTAGGGAGACTTCCCTTGTAAGTTAGTCATTCCGATTATAACTGTTCTTGGTCTATTTAAGTTCGATGATGAGCAAAATCCGAATAGGGGGGAAAAAGTTCCCCTTGAAGAACTAAAACAACCTCAGAAAAACGTAATTTTTTCTTGTATTTTTGTTAAGCAACTGAAACATTATTTAAGAAGAAGTTCAAAGTCCTACACTTAGATCCAGGGGACTAGAAAATTTTGTTTATTTTTTGGCCCGCTCCCTTTTGTGGCGTGGATATAAAAAAAATCATTGAATTAAAGATAACATGTGTTTACTAAAATGAAAAATCATAATAAATAAATTATTTAATATTTATAACGAGGGGGGGAGGGGGTGGGGGTATACTTTAATCTAGAAATTTCGCGGTAATTTAATTTCTGTAAAAATGGATCTGGGTCTCTTCTAAAAAAATTTTAAAAAGATTGGTATTCTTATGAAATGCAGGCTAAATTTATCTATTTAATCCATGGTTGGTTACCGTTACCCTTATTATACCGTTACCGATTCAAAACCCTTTCAAATCGAATACCGTTACCGTTACCGATACCGCTAAAAATATTTTTAAAATACCGTTACCCTTACCGTTACCGTTATAATTATTAGAAGTTACCGGTATTGTACCGGTATTCAAAATTTTGCCAGTTTTAAGGGATTTTAACGAACAAAAAAATAAAATCAAATTGCTAACATAATTTTAAATTTATAATTTGCAAATTATCATAAAATAAATGACAAAAATAATAATCATATAAAATCTATACTGGTTTTTGGGTCTATAAAATATTTTTAGCTTTCAGTTCTATCTTTTTTCAAATTTTTAACTAAATTAATAATACCGGTACGTACCGGTTTGGTTGGTTCGGTACCGGTACATACCGTTACCGAAACGATTTGAAAACACTTACCGTTACCTTTACCGAAATAAATAAAAATTAGATACCGTTACCGTTACCCTTACCGTTATTCGTTTCGGTAACCAACCTTGATTTAATCTATTCAGTTTTATATATTTTTTAGTTGAAATTGGGAAAAAAAGAGCTCGGTGCCTTTTTACCATTATTTTTGCTCCGAAATAGTTGGCATCACTGATAATACATGGAATGAATGAGTATACCCCCATACTGTGGTCTCATATGTATATTCGTGACCCTCGATTGATTTTAATGTTTTCCTGACCAATATTTTTTCACCAAAAATTTTATACAAATGGCTAGAGACCATAACTGTTATGAGATTTATTGAAAAAAGTCAAATATAACTGTTCAAAAATATTTTTTCAAATAAAAATTAAAAATAACAGTTTGAAATGATTTATACAAATATCTGTTCAAAATAACAGAAATAAAAAACTTTTATTTTTTATAACTGTTATTAAAAACTCTTTGAGCCTTAAAAAACTAGAGTTATTAAAATAAAATAACAATAAACGCATGCAGAAGAATCCTATTGATATCTAATACTTCAATTATTGATTTAAAGATATAAACTTTGATTGATTTTGTTAAAAATAACTGTTATAACAGTTATTTACTCAAATAAATATAAAATAAAAGTTATTTTAGATTGTTTGAACAAAAAGTTCTTAATAACTGTTATTTTTTACTGTTATTGAAAAATCAAAAAAATAAATGTTATTTCAAATTTCAAAAGTCTTTTCATATATGAAGGTTTCTATTTCAAACGTACCACGAAAAAAAAAATGTTGTTGGATCAAAGTCAAACTTTGAGAGCTTATTGCCCTATATGAAAGTAACAAATCGTGGAACAAAAGTTTTCGTTTTTCGGAAAAATGGGCGAGATAGGCGTGGTCAAACATGGTAAAATTGAGCAATTTTTCCATGATGTCGCTTTATATTTAATTTTTTCTACAGTAACTCAACGATTCTGAAATTTTCGAAACACATTTATTTTATAGTGTTCTGTATGGGCTATCGATTGGCATTATTATTTTTTGGAAAAAATTCAGAACTATGTCTGAGTTTTTCAAATGAAAAATAAAAATCGATGTAGCAAAAAACACGCCATTTTTATTTTTTTTTAAAAAAAATTTAAATTAAAGTTCATTTCATTCTCTATATCATATCAAATTTTCAGAGAGCAGTTATTTTTGGTTTTCGAGAAAATTGGCTTTAAAGTTTAAATGTCTTATTTTATTTTCCATCCCAGTAAAAACTTGGTAATAAGTCCCCATTACCGCCTGCATTCTATGTAATGAGGACTCGTTACCTGCTCGATTACTTCTTGTTAACAAATAATGAGTTACCGATAGCCTAATACAAAACCGGTTACATCTTGTTAATAAATAAAGAGTTACCGATAACCTGATACAGAACAGGTTACTGGTAAATACGATTTAAAATATCTGATAAGTTGTCTAAATATATTTTTTTTATTGAAATTTAAAAAAAAGCTAAAGAAACTTTAGAAAGAACTTGCACATTT
The DNA here is from genome assembly GCA_963921195.1 of Pegoplata infirma. NCBI lineage: Eukaryota > Metazoa > Arthropoda > Insecta > Diptera > Anthomyiidae > Pegoplata > Pegoplata infirma. The sequence continues at coordinate 98,083,387 of OY992538.1, read as the reverse complement.
AGCTTAAAAAAGATTAACATTTATCTACTTTTTCTAATAAAACTCATTTAACAGAAATTTAAATTCAGGAATTCCGATTAAAATTGGGACAAGGCAAATAAAAGTTTAGAAAACCAAATTGATATTCAGAAAACTGGATCTAGCTGACACTTGATCGTGATTTATGAACCTTAATTAGTCCTTATATAACTTCTATTGAAGTTTTCTGGATTTTAATTGGCTTTTCTAAATTGTTATTGTTTTTTTCTAGAAATTTTGTGGCGTTCTCCAAATTTTAATTTAACTTTTTTTTTGCCTTGTTTAAAGTATGTCAAAGCCGGTTAAAAGGTAAAAAACCATCACAGACAGTATTTCCCTTAAAACCTAACTCACTCTTATATAGACTAAAAAAACTTAAGATGGTGTTTAATGCGGTTTCCATTGGTTGAGCAGCAGTCGCTTCTGTGTATTTGTTATTGGTAATGTCCTAAGCAGCCAAATTCCCCTTTTTACGACGTTCCAAGATATATTTTCGGTCCTGTATTATTTGAATTTTACAATCAACGTTTGGAGGGAAGGATATCAACGTAAACATTGGTTCCGTTGTCTTTTCCATATTGGATATTTTCAATAAATACGACGAACTTCTTACATTTAGATTGTAGAAATTTGCCCGCTTGGTTGCTCTTAAAATAACCGCGTTCAACATGAACTTTATCATCCTCACGAATAGGCATGAAGCGAACATTTTACTTTAGACGCAATTCCTTGCTGAGGGAAGCGTACATAAGACGGCCAGTGAGGAATTCGGAGAGTTCTGTTGCCTCCGATTCAGAACAGATGGGATATATATCTGGCTTATTCGAAACCGAATCTGGGGACGAATGCGACCTCTATGATAACACGGAGGATGAAGCCAATAACACGGTGGTGGAAAGGATGGTGGAAAAAAAGCAAGATGTTGCGGTTCCTACAAATAAACCTCCATCACTGTAAGGCAGCCTCAGCTGCACTCTTGCTGCGCCTGACGACAGGAGCAGTTGACTTGGTTTTTATCCAAGAGCCCTGGGTGCGGGGTGGCAGGGTTTGCGGATTGAAGACCCCTGGGTTTAAGTTGGTGGTTGCCAAAGGTGAGGGCTCACCAAGAGCCTGCATCTTGGCAAAAAATGGCTTAAATATATTCTTTTTATCAACTTTTAGTGATATGGATGTTACAGCGGCTAGCTTAGAGCTTCATGGGAAGTCTATTTGGCTCGCCTCTGCGTATTTTCCTAATCCGGGGTCAATACCCCCGGAGAAGGTTGTCGGTCTAATTCGGGAGTCTGAATCTAGGGGACACCAGTTAGTAGTGTGTTGTGATGCTAATGCACATCATTCGACATGGGGAAGTACAGACACAAATGATAGAGGCGAATCACTTTTGGAGTTTTTGTTAAGCACTAACCTCTATATTTGTAACAAGGGTGGTGAACCAACTTTCGTTACAAGTACGCGGCAAGAGGTTCTTGACGTAACACTTGTATCAGATACATTGTCTGATAGAATTGATGACTGGAGAGTTTTGGAAGAGCATTCTTTCTCAGATCATCGCTACATTGAGTTTTTACTCAGGGAGCGTGCCCCGGTTGAGACAATCTCTAGAAATCTGAGGAGAACAAACTGGGTGAAATACAGGGAGACTTTTTCTTTGCTTTTGGATGAAGTACCCTTATCTAAACCACATAGTTTGGCGCAAATTGACTGTCTGGTTGACCATATAACAAATGTTTGTAATAGGTGCCTGGATGCGTCTTGCCCTTCTGCAAAGCCTAGAGGGAAAAAAAAGCCACCTTGGTGGTCAAATGAGTTGCAGACGAGCAGAGATTCCTGCAGAAAGCTCTTTAATAAGGCTAAATTTTCAAGAGCGGACGAGGACTGGTCTGCATACAGGCTGCAACTTAAGAGTTATAAAAAGATGATCAGAAATGCAAAATGTGATTCTTGGAAAAACTTCTGTGGAAACATAGAAGACGTTTCTGAGGCATCCAGGCTGCGCAAGGTTCTGGCTTCTTCTCCTTGCACCCTGGGATACCTGAAAGATCCTAATGGGGTGTGGTCTTCCTCCAGTGGAGAGTCGCTGGATCTCCTTTTAAACACGCATTTTCCGGGCAATTCCATGACGCCGTTTCAAGCTTTGGAACGTTCTGACGCCCAAGCATCTGAAATTGCTTCGGAAATAATAAATATGCCAACATTAATCTGGGCGATAAAAAGCTTCAGGCCCTATAAATCCCCGGGACCTGATGGTATAATCCCGGCTGAGTTGCAGCAAGTGTCGGACTATATAGCCCCGTTGCTGTATAATCTATACACAGCATGCATCAACTGGTCGTACATTCCTTTAAAATGGAGGGATACCAGAGTCGTATTTATCCCGAAGGCTGGGAAAAGTTCCCACACAGCTCCGAAGGATTTCAGACCAATTAGTCTGTCTTCTTTTTTGTTAAAGACAATGGAACGAATGATAGACTCATATTTGCGTAGAGTGATTGACCCGAGGTTGCTTTCGACAAAGCAACATGCATACAGCAAGGGACGATCAACGGAAACAGCTCTTCATGAGCTCGTTGGTACCATCGAGAGATCGCTTTCGGTAAAGGAGTACACTATGGTGGCCTTTCTTGATATTGAGGGGGCTTTTAATAATGTCATCCCAGAATCGATAATATTGGCATTGTCTGGTCTGGGAGTAAAGCGCGAAATCGTTTTAATGGTGGAAAGCCTACTTGCCAGTAGACGTATAACGTCTGAATTGGGAGCGTCCGTCATATCTCGATTTGTCAATAGGGGCACACCACAAGGAGGTGTTCTTTCGCCGCTTCTTTGGAACCTGGCACTGAATTCAATGCTACTATCTCTAGAAGCACGTGGTTGTCATGTTGTCGCATATGCTGACGATGTCGCGATAGCGGTAAAGGGGAAGCATCTGCCAACATTGCGGGACATTATTCAGGGTTCTCTGAAAGATCTGTCTAAATGGGCAAGAGACTGTGGTCTAGGAGTTAATCCTAGTAAAACAGAGCTTGTTTTATTTACAAGGAAAAATAAGATTCCTGCTTTTGATCCTATTTCTCTGGACGGTACTGAAATCACCTTCTCAGATGGAGCCAAGTATCTTGGAGTATTTCTAGATAGGAAGCTGAATTTCAGGCGTAATATTGAGGAACGGGTGAGAAAAGCAACGATTGCTTTGTATTCCTGTAAAAGGGCCATTGGAAAACGATGGGGTTTTAGCCCTCAAGTCGTTCATTGGATCTATACAGCAGTGGTGCGTCCAATTTTGCTGTATGGAATCATTGTCTGGTGGCCTGCTTTAGAAACAAAATCGAACTGTGTCTTTATCACGAAGGTACAGAGAATGGCGTCAATGTGCATCACTGGTGCTCTTCGTACTACACCTACGGCTGCATTAGAAATCCTCCTTCACCTGATACCCTTGGACATATTGGGTAGGCAGTATGCAGCTACGTCGGCAATTCGACTTAATAGCACGCTGCAATGGAGGAGCAGCGATTGTGGCCATAGCGCGATCTTGAAAAAGATAACAATACCACAAAATGTGGATTGTGCTCCCTCTTTGAGCCTCTTTGAGCGCCACTTTACCACTATGATACCATCCAGGGAGTCTTGGATGGGGGATACTCCGGGAAGTGGAGCTACCATAAATTTTTACACAGATGGATCGAGGCTGCACGAACAAGTGGGCTTTGGGGTCTATTCGGAAGAGCTTGGATTGAGCCTAGCTCGTAGATTGCCAGATCATTGCAGTGTCTACCAGGCAGAGATGCTGGCAATAAAGGAAGTGGCTGACTGGTTGAGCTGCAATGTCTTGTCTACAACCGCAGTCAACATCTATACTGACAGTCAAGCCGCGGTCAAGTCCCTGGATTCAATGTTTCTGAAAACAAGATCTGCCCTTAACTGCCGCACGTCTTTAAATGAGATGGCCAAGCAGTTTAACATACGACTCATATGGGTCCCAGGGCACAGAGACATTCCAGGGAATTGCAAAGCCGATGAGCTTGCACGACTAGGAACTACCTTACAGGTTCCAACAGAATTGGAATGTGTTGGTATGCCTCTAGAAACTTGCAAGCAAAACCTACGGCTTTGTTCTGCGACGGAGACTAATCAAAGATGGGCAAATGGATGGACGTGTGAGACAACACGACTGATTTGGCCTTCTCTTAATCAGGGGCGCACAAGTGAGCTGATATCGCTTCCAAGAGGAGAGATTTCGACGGTGGTTTCTATAATTACCGGACACTGTCTTATAGGGAAGCACGCAGAGCGGTTAAATGTGCCGTCGAATGACTTTTGCCGAAGTTGCATGGATGAAGAGGAGTTGGAAACCATCGAACACTTTATTTGCCATTGCCCGGCACTTTCTGGTCAGCGACTTGCTTCACTGGGATCTAGGGAGCTGTACGATCTTTCAGATTTGTCGGATGTCAAAATTCAACATCTAAGGAGTTTCATAAGAAGCTCAAACTGGTTTAACGACAGGGACTAGTAGGGAAACCTATTACGATCCCGTGGTATCACAATGGACCTCAGAGTCTACGTGTGTTGACGTAAAACGTCAGCAGCCACTTACAACCTAACCTAACCTAAGACGGCCAATGTGGGTAGGATACTGGAAATAGCGGTCTTTCTGCGAGGTAATACAACCTTGTTCAATATTCTTTCTGCGTGATAATACAAACTTGTTCAATTTCATATTGGCGGAAGTTGCCCCAAGTTAAAAATTTATTAAAAGAATCAAAAGCTGTTATTTGGTAGCATTTTTGTAAGGAGTGGGTAACGAGTTATTTTTGAGCAACTGGTAGCTACTTATTTTTGGGACTAATGTATGCTGTTATTTGGTAGCATTTTTGTAAGGAGTGGGTAACGAGTTATTTTTGGGCTACTAGTGGCTTATTATTTGTGGTACTAATGTATGTAGTTTTTCAGTAGCATTCTCGTAAGCGAGTGGGTATGCGGTCATTACTCCAATGACATCGCCATGTTAAAATAATGAGTGTTTCACCAACCTAGTAAGTAGCTACCACCATCAATTTAAAGGCGAAAACCTCATTACTTGGTAATAGAAGTTTTTACTGGGATATCACTCATACGCCACGATACATTTATTTTTGCACGTACCAAAAACTTGTTTAATTCTGTTTAGATAACAGATTTAGAGCTGATTTGTCTTATTTATAGAAATTCGACTGTTTTTTTGTTGACCAGAGACATACAGTGCCATCGCTTACTCGTCTTCTATGTAATAAGAATGACAATTTTTTTGAACTTTAAAATCTTTGAAATGATGAAGAAGGTTTGTAAAATTTTTGAAGTGCAGACTTTAAAATATTTTTTGGAACTTGTCTACTTCTGATTTATTTTAAATTTTTAGTTGTAAGGCAATGTGTTTAATATCAGAGTATTCTTAAGAATTAACAACGACTGTGAATATTGTTGCCTGGATTTATTCCAGTAAATGGCTAAGCGGCGTCCCAGAATTTCAACAATCATAAGGCAAAGATCGCTTCTGAAATATTGTCATTTTATTGATATTGAATGCAACCTTGATACGAAGAATCTTGAAAAACAGTCGAATTCTTATTATAAATATGACAAATCAATAGAGTCCGGCCGAAACCAGTTTTTCGAGGCCAAACCGAAACCGAACCAAAACCGAAACTAAAAAAAATTAATGCCTGGCTGAATAAAATTTTTATTTATCTCTTTTTTAAAATAAATATACATCACTTAATGTTTTTAAACCATCGGAATTGTTGTATTTATTAAAAAATATATATATTTTTAAAAACTTACAAAAAAATCATATTTAAATAAACTTAAAAAAATTGTTCATTAAATCTGTAGATTAAGAAAAAAAAATTATTTGAACTGTAACAGTAACACGTTAATTGGAAATCCTTGTTACATTAAGGGTATTCATTTCAGAAAATGTAAAAGTGGAAAAATGAAAAATGCAAGATTCCACTCTTATTGATGTGAACGGGTACATAAAAAAAATATGATAGAAAGTTTCCAAAAATAATTAAATTATTCGATGAATGAACCAATTAACTTATAAATTACACTTTTTACTCATTTTGTTAGTTTTTTCTTGTTGTTTAATTCTTAATTTCGATTATTATAACCAAAATTATTTGTATACATATTTTTTTCTAAGAAAAATTTCAAACACATGTTCTATAAGGGCTGCCGAGGTAGAAAAAACTGACATAACAGTTGCAAATCTTGGTACTTTTTCTTTGGCTAGTAATGAATGGCAACGCTTTAAATAATTGGAAAAATGTAACTTTTTACTCTGATAATTTTACACTTGGATATAGGTTGTTTAAATTGCAACTTTTAAGTGGAAATTTTTTTCATGTGTTTGTTGTAATAAAAAGTTACATTTTTACAATTTTTCATTTTTACAACCGAAAAAAAGCTGAAATGAATACCCTTATTTTTAAAATGAACTGAATCAAGTGTAATAATACTCGAAATTAAAAAATTCAGCAACTTTTTTATATATTTTTTAAAATACAGTCAAACTCGGTTATAACGAACTCGGTTGTAACGAATTCTCGGTTATAACGAACTAATTTCAAAGTCCCGACGTTTTGGCAGCAATTTCCACACAAAATACTTCTTTTATAACGAACTCGGTTATAACAAATCCTCGGTTAAAACGAACTACTTTTTATGGTCCAAGGAACACAATTTCATGTAAATTTACCTTTTTATAATGAACTCCCAAAAATGTTTTAAAATGTGTGGCAAATATGTTTACTAAACTCACAAAAAGTTAGAAAATTTTAGTTAATAATATAATTTTGATAAAATTTATTTATATTTTTAATTCTTTCTTCTCAAAAAGTAGTTAATTAAAAAAAAAAACGTTAAATAAAATCAAATTGGAACTTTTTTTTTGGAATTAAAACTTGGTTGATATAAAATATACCCCGCTTATAGCGAACACCGCTTATAACGAACTATTTTTACTGGTCCCTCGGTGTTCGTTATAACCGGGTTCGACTGTACTAAAATTTTGCCGAATACCGAATAGAGACTCTACAAATCAGCTCTAAATCAATTATCTAAATAGAATTAAACAAGTTTTTGGTAAGTGCAAAAATAAATGTATCGTGGCGTATGAGTGATATGGAAAATAAAATAAGACATTCAAACTTTAAAGCCAATTTTCTCGAAAACCAAAAATAACTGCTCTCTGAAAATTTGATATGATGTAGAGAATGAAAAGAAAAATTAAAAATGGCGTGTTTTTTTGCTACATCGATTTTTATTTTTCATTTGAAAAATTCAGACATAGTTCTGAATTTTTTCCAAAAACTAATAATGCCAATCGATAGCCCATACAAAACACTATAAATTAGATGTGTTTCGAAAATTTCAGAATCGTTGAGTTACTGTAGAAAGAATTAAATATAAAGCGACATCATGCAAATATTGCTCAATTTTACCATGTTTGACCACGCCTATCTCGCCCATTTTTCCGAAAAACGAAAACTTTTGTTCCACGATTTGTTACTTTCATATAGGGCAATAAGCTCTCAAAGTTTGACTTTGATCCAACAACATTTTTTTTTTCGTGGTACGTTTGAAATAGAAACCTTCATATGTACGTATAAAATACTAAGTTGTCCAATTCGTTTCATGATTTTTTTAAAACAAAAAGACACATATAACTGTTATATTTGGTTTCTGCAAATGGCTTTAGTTTTAAATAAATAACTTTATTTTTTTGTTTTCGTCAAAATTATTTTCTTTTTTGAATTATTTTTTCGCCAAAAAAAAAATTAGCCAAAAATCTAGTTTTAGCAAAATCTTTTTTTAACAAATTTTTTTGTCAAAATTATTTTTAATTATTCGTGACCCTCCATCGATTTTAATGTTTTCAAAAAAAATTTTTTTGGTTTCGTTAAAATTATTTTCTTTTTTGAATTATTTTTTTTTTGCCAAAAAAAAATTGCCCAAAAATTTTGTTCTTTTTTAAAAAAAAAATATTTTTTTTTGTCAAAGTTATTTCCTTTTCCCATTTTTGCAATAAATTTTATGCCAGCAAAATCTTTTATTAAATGATTTAAGAAAATTTAACAATTTTTCTTTAGAAAAATTCACATGTTCTTAAAAATTTGTCCTTTCTTCGATTCTAATACATTTTCTAAAGAATTTTTGTATAAACAATTCTCAGATTCTCTGACTAGTTTTATAGAAAAACAAAAAATAATTTCACGTAATTTCTTTTTTAATAATGCAAACAAAACTAAAAATTAATCAAATTTACATTACACTTTACGGACCTTGACTCGATTTTTATCCACCATCCATTTGAGTATCAATCGATTATGATTACAATTTGTTTTTATTTCACATACACAAATATTTATCATCCGTAAGCTGATGCGATGACAATTTATTAATTGCGCGTATTATCCAATACCGCGTACAAAAAAAATTATTTCAAAAAATATCTTGTAAATAATGTTGACGAGTTTCTAGTGCGACTTATAAATGACAGTCAGTAAAAATGTCTCGACCATCACTGAATCTACTGCTAATGTCACTAAATTAATTTGCTTGTTGAATTAAAGCCCAAAGCCACTTGTAACACTATTTTGTATGTGTTTAACTATAATTGTAGAATTTTCTTTTAAATAATAATGGTATCTAGGTATTATTAAAATTTTATTACTATAGCTAATTGTTATTGTTTGAATATAGATATTTTTTTTTTCTAAAATACAAAGTATAAAAATGAACATGTGCACCATTTTCAATTATATTTTTGGGGCCACTTACTGGTACCATGTTTGGTGCTTTAAAAAAAAATATTAAAACTGATGCAAGAGAATTTTAGGAAAAACTCAATTTAAATGTGATGCCCAACTAATTTGGTGGTTTAAGGGACAAAGAGTGAATAAAACAAGAGGTAAAAACACCCGTTGTTTGTTATGTTTTTGTGTCAGGGATTTTTGGATTTACTCTGGTACCATTTTTTGGTACTAAAAAATTGTTAAAAATAATTTAAGGACATTTTTGAGTAAAAACAGTCTCTTATTATCATTTCGTTCAAAGTAATTTTTGTGCCACTCGTAGGTACCTTTTATTTAAAAAAGTATTAAAAATAATGCATATACATTTTGATAAAAATTAAAATTGTATGTCTTTATAGGACAAAAAGGGGGAGAAACAGTTTTTTTTTTCGTTTTTTTTTTAATTTTTTCCTATTTTTGGTACCTTTTTTTGTACTTAAAAAAAAAAACTAAATTTTAAGTACAAAACTAAGTATTAAATTTGTAATAGCTTTTTTTCGAGTGGCTCCTTCCTCTTATCCTTTAGATAATTAATCCTATAAAATCACAACGGATCTTACAAGGGAAGTCTCCCTAGTGTCACCCGCGGATCTTTATGGAATTGGTTTTATTTTGTAGAGCAGAAAAAATAAAGGGACACGTATTTTTTTTTAGCGACCCAAATTCATATTTAGGGGTAAAAAGGAGGGGGGAAGACAAGGCCATTTTTCATTTTTTTTTTCGTTTATCTCCTATACTATGCAAAGAAACCTAGTCACGTTACATACCAAATGAAAGGTCTTTGGAAAACCTATCTACGTGTGGTAAGAACGTGTCCAAACATGCACAACTTTTCGTCATATTGAGTAAAATACCAAAATTTTAGGACATTTTTGTTAATAAGTCGAAAAATATTATTTTCTTTGGCCCGTTGTTAACACCACGTAGTAGGTATTTTTAATACCTTTAATCTGATACCACACATGCCTATATAAATTTTGTTTAAATAGGCGTAAATCGTAAAAAACTGAAAAGGTCAATTTCCCCCTATTCAAATCGACCCCCCCTAAAAATGAGTTTGGGCCGCTAAAAAAAATACGTGTCGAATTAATTTTCGTTCTTAACAACATATCCAAATTTCATGATGATCGGAGGGTGACACCAGGGAGACTTCCCTAGTTAGTCTATGTGTGCTGACGTAAAACGTCAGCAGCCCAATCCTATAAAACATCAGTGAAAGTATTAAATTGTTAATAATTTAATGTAAGAAAATCAAAAACGGTTTTTTAAATTATTAAAAATTATAAATTAGCATAAGTTTAGGTAACTTATTAAGCTTTAATTTAAGCCTGAAAGCGTCCAGATGGAGTAAATAACACTGTGGAACACGATTTTGTATCTTGAATGGGACCAAAAAAAATTAAAGTGCACCAAAGACCAAAACCCCTGAAGGGTTTTGAAAACTTAGATGAATATTTCAAACTTTTTTCAAAAGCGTTTTCAATAAGTACAAAAAATAGTAGTATTAAATCCAATTCAGATGTAAATAAAAAAAAATATATATTACAAATATCATTAAAAGATGTCTTCAGTGAAATTTGATTACATTTGGGGGCCCACTGTTGCTTCTCTCCTGAATCCAAATCTGCCATCCAATTTTTTCTAGCATCTGCCGTTTTTGAGATAATCGCTGTTAAAAAGTCAAAAACCAATAATTTCGCACTTTTGGGTGTCCACTGTTACAGATTCAAAAAATACAAAAATTTGTCTTGATTTCATATAAAATGTACCTCCTGATTCCAAAAATGCAATCCAAATTTTTTCTAGAATGTTTCGTTTTCGAGATATTCGCGTTTGAAAATTTGTCCACGCGAAAATCTCAAACGCAAATTTCTCGAAAACGGAACATGCTAGAAAAATTTGAATTGCAGTTTTGTAATCAGAACGTTCAATTTATATGAAAACAAGACAAATTTTTGTATTTTTTGAATCTGTAACAGTGGACCACCAAAAGTGCGAAGTTATTGGTTTTTTGATTTTTTAACAGCGAATATCTCAAAAACGGCAGATGCTAGGAAAAATTGGATGATAGATTTGGATTCAGGAGAGAATCAGTTGGATATTTTACTGGGAGGTTTTTGTTGTTGAACATTGTAATTATTTGGCAATAACTTGAAAACACGATCAGATAGCATTTTCGTGTTTACGATTTTTTATAGTTCAAAATAAAGAGGAGTGAAATGCCATTAGCCGATTTTGTCACCATTTTAACACAACCTAACCTTGCTTGAAGAGGGGTGTGTAAAAGAATCACCATCAAATTTCATTAAAGACATCTATTTCTTTTATTTAACTCAGAAGCAGATTAATAACATTTTTTTACACGACTTTGGTGAAAAACCATTTAACAGTAATGGAATTCACGTTAGCAATTTTAATATTGCAAAAATGCGAAATGTTAAAATTGCAACTTTTTTTGCTTGTTATTTTGCAAATTGTAGCAATTATATTAAAGTTGAAATTAAATGAAATACTTTATTTGCAACAGCACATCATGTAGAGTGTAAAAGAAAAGTGAAAAAGTTGATTAATAGCGGTATTCGCTCTTGATAGCATTTTTGCAAGGGTAGTATAAATACTATGATTTTATGCTACAAAGCGTGAGCGTCTTTTTTCGTTTTTATTGTGAATTTTCAAACAGCTGTTGTTATTATATTCTGCTGTTGTCAAAATAGCTATTTTCTATCGAAAATCGCTTTTCTAGCGATTTTTTTAGTAGGATTTAGCGACTTTCTGTTTGAAGAATAGTTGGCATCAGTGCTGCGTTCAAGAAGAAGATGAAATAGTTTAATTTTTTCATTTGTGTTGTTCTAATTTTTGGTTATTTTTTGTTATAATTCGTTTTAAAAATCAATTGTTATTTTTTTTACACAAAATATGAAAGTTTGTTAATTTTTCTTATTGTTTTTCGGAAAAACTAAAAGATGTTAAGTATTGTAAGCTTGAAAGGTTTGAAAGGCCAGAATATGCTATGGGTTTTTGTCTTGCATATAAATGAAAGTCTTGTATATTTTTATTTCATGTATTTTGTTGTTGTGGTCTTGCATACTCTTGTATTTATACAAGATCTGCAAGCTTTGAAAGGTCTGCAAGGGTAGTTTGCTACCAAGAGCGAATACCGCTAATGTTTTTTTTTTTTAAAAAGTTGCAATCTTGCACTGTTGCAAGGGCTAAAAAATTCTGACGTGAATACCATCAGTAATGGAATTCACGTCAGAAATTTTAGTCTTGCAAAATTGCGCAATGTCAAAATTGCAACTTTTTTTGCTTGTTTCTTTGTGAATAAAAGCAATTGTATTTATACTAAAATAAATTGCTAATCTTTTCTTGGAACTACGCATCATATAAAAGGTAATAGAAAAATAAAAATTTTATTAATTTTTATACCCTCCACTTAGTGAAAGAGGGTATATATAAGTTTGTCATTCCGTTTGTAACTCATCGAAATATCGATCTGGGACCCCATAAAGTATATATATTCATGATGCCCGATCGATTTTAAGACATTCTAGCGATGTCCGTCTGTCCGTCTGTCTGTGGAAAATGCTGTCGCGGACAAAATATTGTACAGAGATGACTGAAACTTAACATATTTATTGGAAGTTCTCCCGAGAAGTTTGGTATTGCATTTGAGCGATATCGGTTCAGCGGTTCAAAAATTATGAACGAAAATGTAAGCACACCTCAAAAATTTCAGTACATTCAATATAACCTAAAAATACAAAATGCTTTAATTCGGCTTCTGGTTGACATATGTGAACATAATTGAACACCAAATGGTATTTAAACAAGTACAAACATATTTTTTGACAAAAAAAAATCGCAGATTTTTTTTGACCAAAATTTTTTTTCGCGGACATTTTTTTTCCAAATTTTTTTTTTTCTAAAGTAATTTCCTTTTAAATAAAGTTTTTTGCAATAATTTTTTTGAAATTGTGGAGGGTATCACTACATTCGGCAAGGCCGAATTTAACTTTTTTACTTGTTTTTTTTAAATTTTGCAATATTGCACTGTTGCAAGGGTCAAAAAATTCTGAAGTATGTAATAATTTACAATTTAACTTTTTTAAGCATTTTGCACTTTTCGCACAAACTATTGGCCTTTGACAACCTCTATTGAAATTTGATGCTGAATATTTTTGTAAAACATTTTAACCCTTTAAACGCACGATTTAGTGGTGTTATATGAGAATATTTGATAAAAAGGGCCAATATGACCCCTAAAAATAGGAAATAGAGGGTTAATATATTCTAAGTAAAGAACCGCCAATTTTACTAAAGACATGTTTTAAAATTATTTACCTCATAATTAGATTTAATACTTTTTTTTTACTTATTCAAAACGCCTTTGAAAAAAATTTAAAAACTTCAGTGGGACATAAAAAAAACTCGAGCTAAGTTTTTAAAACCCTTCGGGGGATTTGTTCTTCTATTGATATACTTTCATTTTTTTTGTCCCATTCAAGATACACTCGAAGACTTAAAATTTGTTGCACATTGTAATAAATGATATACGAGGGTCGAACTGAAAAATGATTTTATTTCCAAGTCAATTTTTTCTAAGTCGAGAAAAAATCGTCCAATAAAGGACTAATTAATCAACTAATTTTTGCAACGAGCAAAAAAAATTTTTAAATGCAGCAAAACAGCCGGCATTTTTTTGCCCTCCAATTATTTTGACCACAAATTTTTTGTAAAAAAATTCCAGTCGCTGTATAATTGAAAATGGTGTTATTGATTTTAAAACATGTCATTAAAAAAAAAAAACATACATACATTTTCTATTACTATGTTCCTTAGAAACAATTCAAATTTTGTTTAAATATTAAAATAATTGAACTTTTCATATAAAACTACAATGCATACAAGTGTATTTTAATTTCTATTTTTTTGGTAGAATTTTTTTCGATTTGTTATTTTCTTTTGGTTTAACCAAAACTATTATTTAATTTTAATATTTTTTGACGCATTAAATTTACCTGTTGTGCTATCGGTGGCATTGGTTCATAATCATCATCAGCCACTGGATCATATATTGGTTCATCATCGGATAAATTTGGATCATGATAATCATTACCAACAACACCAATACCAGAAACTGATGAAATATTGTTGACATTATAAAAACCAGATGTGTTGTTGTTATTCGGTATTGATATCGATGATGATGATGACGCTGATGGGGCATCCAGAGGACGTAAATTTGCCATATTCTGACGACGACGTGCATCAATTAAAACATCCGTTAATAAACCATTGAATTCAGCACGTGTAAAACGTGCAAGTTTTTGACGACCCTAAAATAATAATTTATGCATTGAGTGAGTGTATGGTTGATTTATAATTGAATTATGCTCAACACAAAAAAAAATAATTACAAACCTGATTACGTGTGGCACTTAAAAATGGATTAGCTGGTAGAAATGGTACTGCTACATTTTCACCATTCATAGTTGATGTAGACCATACTACAAAAATAAAAGAGCGTAGTTAGGGAATTTTTTAAATATTTAAAAAAAAAAAATATTTTTTTTTTTTGAGCAAAACTTACTGGCTTCACTTTCTCTACGATCAACCTCATCATACAGATCCATTACAAGCTCTTCAAACATTTTATTTGGTACCAATTGTAAACGTCCACGGGCAATTTTCAATTGTTCACTTATTTCTGCTGTATTTGATTCGGGTATAATCAAATGACGTCCAGACTAAAATTAAATATGAACACATTAATACAGGAAAAATTATTAAGAATTTAGAAAAAATTGCACAGAAACTTAAAAAAGGTTTCGGGCCACTTACTGGTGCCTTCGTTTTATACTTTTTTTTGCACATTAAAAATTATTTTAGGAATTTAAAAAAAATATTTAGCCAAGAGAAGAGCATTCAGTGGTTCTTTTAGTTTGGTATTTAGAAAATAAAAATTATTAGGGAATATTTGAAAAAATTAAATTTAAACGTGATGGTCAACAATCTTTCTGATAATTAGGATAAAAAGTGTACAAAAGTATTTTTGGGGCTAGTAACTGCGGACCAAAAGTTTTTTTGGTCCGCAGTATAAGTACTAAAAATAGTACAAAGAATTTTTGGGACAAATTTATAGTGTCCGACCGAACGTTGGGGTTCGGTTACGGAGTTCTGCAAAAAGTTACCCTTGGCCACTGTTCGGGGTTCGGCCAAGTTTTGGCCGAAGAGAATTTTGTTCAAGAGAATTTTTGGTGCCACTCACTGGTACCTTTAGTTTGGTACTTAAAAAATATATTAGGGAATTTTTTGAAAAATTATTTGAGTTATTTATATTTTAAAAACGGAAATTTTTGGTTCCACAGACTGGTACATTTTTTGATACTTTTTTTTTTAAATTAGTAAATGATACAAGGAAAATTTTTGAATATGGTACCTTGAGTTTAAAACTTTTAAAAAAGCAAATAAAAAAGTTAAATTCGGCCTTGATAAAAGTTGTTAGCATTATGAGCAAGAGAATTTTTTGTGCCGCTCATTGGTACCTAATGTTTGGTATTTTTTGAAAAAAAGTTAAATTCGGCTTGTCCACAATGTAAAAAAATTATTGCAAGAAACTTTATTTGAAAAAAATTTTAAAAAAATTGGTAAGGAAATTAATTTAAACAAGTAAAAAAGTTAAATTCGGCCTTAACGAATGTTAAGGCCACAATGTAAAAAAGATTATTTGCAAAAAAAAATTTAAAAAAAAAATCATCAAAAAATTATATTTTTAGGTTATTTAGAATGTACTAAAATTTCGAGGTGCCCTTACATTTTCACTCATAACGTTTGAACTAGGGATGCCAAACGCGATTGACATTTACAAATTTCGGGATTCGGGTTTTTGAAATCCTAATCTCGGGATTTTTCGGGATTTTTTGGTTTTTTTTTTAATTTTTTTTTTTATAATTAAATATTTAATTAATATTAAGCATAGAAAAACCGAAAATTTAGGAACAACTATGACCGATTTGAATAGATTCGAGCGATATCCGTCTGTGAAAGAGGCGATGCAGTCGAATTTAAAAGATTAGAAAATAATTTTTTTTCTGTCGGCCTCATTTGTAGACGTGGATATAAAATATTTGTTTAAATAATGATAAAATTGTATTAATAAATTTGTTACAATTTTTCGCGAGAGGAAGGTGTCCCCCAATGTCCTCTACCGATACAAAATTTTTATTAATTGTCCTATTGGTAGGCGAATCGAATTTAAACAGTTTCCTTTCCTTTACGATAAATGTTTACAAATGCTTAAGTAACCGAATTTGATCATTTATATTATTTTTTGTATCCACGCCCACAAAAAGGGGCGGTACGAGAAAAATAGCATTTTCTGGTTAGGTGCAACTTAAAAATGTGTCATTTGCTAAACAAAAGTACAAATTGGAAAAACATTTTGGGTTTTCAATTGCTATTTTGGTTGTTCAAGGGGGAAATTTTCCCGTCATCCGCTTTTATTCATTTACTGTTAAAATGAAACTTTACAAGTGGATTACTAAATGTTCCCTTATAAATTAAATGCTCCCTTATAAATTGAACTCTCGGCAAAGGTTTTTAAGATATTCGAGTTTGAATATTGAAATATTTGGGTCTCTGTAACGTATTCGCTCAAACACGATAGTACTCAATTTAGTAAAAATAAGACATCTTTATTCCAAATCAGGTATCCAAATTTTTCTATCGCGTACTGTTTTTGAAATATTGGAGTTTAAAAAAACCTAAATTCCACTGTTGCGCACTTATATTCTTTATAAATCACACTAACATTTTCAAACGCGAATATCTCAAAAAGAGAACATGCTTGAAAAATGTGTATTGCAGTTTTGGAATCAGGAGGTCCATTTTATATGAAATCAAGTCCTATTTGTTATAAGTAACCCAGCAAAAAAAGAGCTTACCATTCACTACAAAATTCACCACAACTTATGAACCAGATGTACTTCTTCTTCAACTGAAACATTGATGAATTTAATATGGGCGTGACACACAAAGTATGTTCTTTTTATCGCCACTTTTCAGTGGCGAAAGATTGACACTTAAGTATAACATATATCACTAGTGTTTTTATCACAACTTCTGAAGTAGTGATCCGGATGTTAATATAACTAGACCTTTTGGAAGCACTTTTTTCATCACTTCTTTAGAAGTACATATTTCTTGGCATTTTGGGTGTGATTATGTCATTTTTATTTGGTGATTTAGAACTTCTAAATTAGAAGTTCTTTTTTCACTTATTTTTGTAAGATTGATTGAAAAGAGTATTTTTTGTAATATTTACACTAAAAACACTGTTCGACAGCAAAAACCTTCCAGTGAAATTTCTAACTGGTCCTTATAAATTTTGGTCTCCTGCTTCCAAGATTGAGATATTCGCTGTTAAAAAGTAAAAAAAGCACTTTAAGGGGTCCACTGTTACGTATTCTTATGTTGCTTCAACGAAATAGGACTTGATTTCATATAAAATGTACCTCCTGATTCCAAAACTGCAATCCACAATTTTCAAGCATGTTCTGTTTTTGAGATATTCGCGTTTGAAAATTTTAGTGTGATTTATAAAGAATATAAGTGCGTAAGTTTTTCAAACGCCAATATTTCAAAAACAGTACGCGATAGAAAAATTTGGATGCCAGATTTGGAAAAAAGATGCCTTATTTTTAGTTATTCGAGTTCTATTGTGTTTGAGCAACTTAAGAATACGTTACAGAGGAGACCCAAATATTTCAATATTCAAACGCGGATATCTTAAAAACCTTACGTGATAGAAAATTAAAAAAAGGAGTAATTATAAAGATCACAAAGCTACAAAAATTCACTACGAATCGATTCACCAGTTTGTTCTGACCACAAGCCTAAACCTTAATTTTCTAAAAAGCTTAAACAATCTTTAATAATAATGGAATTCACGTCAGAAATTTTAGTCTTGCAAAATTGCGCAATGTCAAAATTGCAACTTTTTTTGCTTGTTTCTTTGTGAATAAAAGCAATTGTATTTATATTAAAATAAATATTTTCTTGCAACTACGCATCATATAAAAGGTAATAGAAAATTAAAAATTTTATTAAAAATTTTTTTTAAATAAAATGTTGCAATATTGCACTGTTGCAAGGGTCAAAAAATTCTGAAGTGAATACCCTGAATGTGATGCACCAACATCCGCTTTAGTTCGTAAATGTATTTGTTTTATTTAGGACCAACTTTTTTTCGATATAAGATATATGGTCAAATTGCTTGAATAATGGATTTTCGTCTTTTCGATTTTTTAAGCTCTAAATAAAGATAAATGAAATGCCATTACCAAATTTTGTCACATTTATTGCAAAATCTAAATCTATTCGAAGCTGGACGTAGAAAAAATTTCATACTTCGTGTATCACCCCCATTCTAAGTGTTTCAGTTGAAAAAGAAGTTCATATGTTGTGGTGATTTGATTTAATTCCTAAGAACATATGAATGAGGTACTTTCAAATCATTAAGTAAAGAACTGGTGAAAGATGTTTTATTGTTATTTTGTAGCATTTTTGGAAGTGATTTTAAAAGCACTTCCTACGGAACATGAAGTTCGGCACCTATCGCTACTTTGTATGTAGTAAAACCATTAATTCTTTTTGAATCACTTCGTTTATTTTTTGCTGGGGTTATTTTGTATCATTTTTGGAAGTGATTTTAAAAGCACTTCCTACGGACTATGAAGTTCGGCACCTATCGCTACTTTGTATGTAGTGAAACTACTAATTCTTTTTGTACCACTCCGTTTATTTTTTGCTGGGTAACGTAACAATACGCAACAGTGGACTCCTAAAAGTGCTAAAATATTGTATTTTTTTTACTTTTTAACAGCGAATATCTCAAAAACGGTACGTGCTAGAAAAATTTGGACGGTAGATTTGGAAGCAGGATACTAAAATCTATAAGGACCAGTTAGAAATTTCACTTGGAGGCTTCTGCTGTCGAACAGTGTTTTTAGTGTAAATATTACAAAAAAAAAAATACTCTTTCAGTCAATCTTACAAAAAGAAGTGAAAAAATTACTTCTAATTTAGAAGTTACTAATCACCAAATAAAAATGGCATAATCACAATCCAATATAATTGGAATTTTTTGAATTATAAATAAAAATTAATGAATTATAATTGGAAATTTTTTAATTGTACATACATATTTAGAAATTTTTGAAATATAATTGGAAATTTTTAAAAAATAATTGGAAATTTCTTAAATATAATTGGAAATTCAATATGTGTGTTGTTCGACGTTTTGTTGTAATTTTAATGTAAATAATTGGTTGAGCTTAAACAATTATTTACATTAAAATAATTGGAAATCTTTGAAATATAATTTGTATTTTCTGAATTAAAATTGGAAATGGTGTAGTTTAAAGCAAAAGTAGTATTTTTTGTTTTATCTATAGATATCTATAGATTATCTTTAGAAAAAACTATAGTTTTAAAATTATTCTATTGTCTTTCTATATTTTCAATATATTTGTATTAAAAAAATTAGTCATAATAACCAACAATACTTACTGTATGATCTGGTTTCTTTCCCCCTAAATACATTATTATACGATCGCTCACTTCATACATGCCATCCAATAAACGTTCAGCAAGTAATGCATGATTATTGGCCTTGGCGACCTCAAGTGGGGTTAAACCATTACCATCGATGGCATTTATATCAGCTCCATAAACAATTAACAATTCTATTTGTGAAGCTTGACCAAACTTAGCAGCAACATGTAAAGGGGTAGAACGTTTTTCTTCATGAAAGAAATTTGGATCGGCACCTTGTACTAAGAGACGCAAAGAAGTTTCCAAATTGCTAGTACGCACACTGGCATGTAATTGTTTGCTTAATTCATGTTCTAAATTAGAACCAGTGATGTCATCATCAGTATCTTGTAGATTGGGTTTTAAAACGAATGCCAACTGAACATGTTTAGCTTTAATGAAATCTGATTTATTGGGATGCAAAGGATCTTTGGGAGATGGTTTGCGTATGCGTGGAGTACCTTTTGTGCCCGAAGAAGTAGTACCATCTAGTAAATGATGTTCCCAGACACTATTGGCACCATGAGCATTTAAAGAATTAACAAAATTCAAAACAGAAGGCTCCCAAGTACCCTGACGTAAAGATTTCACTATGGAAATGTGTCTACCCAAGCTGCGATGTACAGAACAGCAGTCGGAGCATAGTAAAATACCACGATTTATAGATGCCCAAGAAGGATCTAAAGCAAAGCAAATGATAATTTATTTATACTAAATGTTATTTTTGTTTATTACCTGTAGCTCCACAATCCCCACAAACTTCTGTTTGTATACGAGTTTTTCCACGAGACATTTTAGAATTTTTCAAGCTGTTACTGTTGCTGTTACTTCCGCCGAAGCTACTACGCTGCTTGTCTGTACGTATTCCCTTAATTCCACTTAGGGAATCTCGTTTTTCATTGATTGCACCTGCACTACCGCCGCCACTTCCACTGCTAGTGCCACCACCGCCACCCGCGTTTGCTATAAATAGCTTTTTGTGCGCTTCAACTACACTGCTGGCGAAACACATTCATGCCCTTTTATTCTCTGCAATAGACTATGAAATTTTTCTTCAACTATGTTGCAACCAATTTCAATTACATTTGATTAAAAAGAAAAACACCCACAAACAACAACACACACAGCAGAAGGTGCACGGTGTAAAGTGTAGACAGGAAAAATATGTATAGCCTTGTATGGTATTTGTTTGCCTGGCGTGGTTTTTCCAAGTTGTTGCAATAAATTGTAATACTGTTTAGTACTTGAGAGCTTTTATGAATGTAGCTAATTTTAATTATATATTTTTTATAATAATTACCTTTTATTTTTATAAATTAATCACTTTTAGCGTATGAAGAAATTACAATTTTTTTTTTAGAGAAAATGCACTCCCGTTTATGTATTCTTCTTTTTCTCGTCTGTCATTCTTTGTGATATGATAACACCGGTTGCCAACTTGGAGGTTTTCCCGATAAATCTAGCGCTTTTTGTTTGGTTTAGGAAAAATTGGTTTTAGCGGGAATGGTATTTTAACGGGAAAATCTAGTGCTTTTTGTTTGGAAATATCGGGGGAACACGTATTCCTTTGCGTGGAAAAAATAATTTTGAGGTTTTTTTTTAATCAAAAACGCCAAGTCGATTTTCAGCGCTTTTTTCGTAATTTAGCTTTATAAGTAGTGTTTGGGAATTCCCGGACTTTTCAATTTCCCGGGAAACGGGAAAAAAATAATTTATTTCCCGGGATTCCCGGGAAATATTCATTATTAATATAAATCATAAAAAACATTAATATTTGACTAGTGTATTCAAAAAACCGGCCAATTTCAAAAACCGGTTTTCGGTTTATTCGAAAAAGCTTATTTTTGAAAAACCGGTTTCCGGTTTCGGTTTTAGCAAAAAAACCGGTTAAACCGGTTTTTTTCGGTTTTTATTCATCAGGTTAAAAATTAATTAAACTTAATATTTTTACAAAAAAGTCATAATCCAATAAACTCAAAATCGATAAGTCATAGCAATAATAGTATCATCTGTATGACACCGTTTACGTCACACAATTTTGCTGGAAACTTCGACAGCGAAAATGATTTCGTAATCTCCTTACGAAACGATATCGTTATAAAGGAAGAAAAAACGATAGTTCTTTCCATAAAATCTGCAATAAGGTGGGTTTACTATTGTTATGACAGGATTTTCGATAGCGAAAACGATTTCATATTTTCATGGTACATTTTAGAATAGGCGTATTTTGTTGGGATAATTATCAATGTTCTACCACACAAAGTTCAAGTCAGTGTTAACGCACAAAATTTTAGAAGTTAAATATTAACTTTCATACATTCCCAGGCAGAAACTGCCAACCGTTCCAAAGAAAAAGTCTCGGCAAAGCACTTTATTTTTTGTGTAGAAAGTAGTATGAATTCGAAAAAGTGCTTTCCAAGCGCTTTGCCAATGTTTTTATATTTAAATCCGTTCAAAGTATAAACTTTTTATTAAAATTTATTAATTGTATTAATTGTGTTTATATATTGTTGGACTGTATATTTTATAACTGAATTTTTATTTAGTTCGGTTTTTTTTAATTTATTAATTTTCATAACAATTGGAATATTTTTTATTTCCCTGCAGGATAAGTGGCCGGTCCTTGATAGTTCTCGTGACATGTCACTTATACACATTGACCTACATATAACAAACTTGACACCTTGTATATAAAAACACCTGTTTCTTTCGTGAGGAAGTGTCTTAAATTCCGGATACATCACCCTTAAACTCCGGATACATACCCGTTTCGGTTCAATACACCACTTTTTTCGGGAATTTTCCAATTTTTTTTCTTAAAAGCATTTTAATAAATTTTTTATTCCAAAACGCAAAGAAAACTGCAAACAGTTTTTTCCGGGACTTAGAAAATTGTTCAAAGTTTTTTCAAAATTTTTTTATCCTAACAAATGAGTCAATAAATTTTTTTATCCTAATTTAATAAATTTCTTTATTCAAATAAACACCAAAAAAATGTATGTCTTATGGACTTATGTATACAATTTAGATACGTCAATTTTTTTTGTTCCAAAAGTGCTATTATAGTACCATATTTTTTGTTTTTAAAGCGCTTTCAAAGCGCTTTAAAATAGCAACGGCATACCGTTTACCGTGGTTATCATTTTGGACGCTGGGAGAGTACTAAACTGTGGTGCTTTCCCAGCACACAAGCGACCATAAAAGGTACTTTGCCAGCGCTCTCCCGTTTGTATTTTTCTGCCTGGGTTGTGAATGATTCACTTATTGTTAATGGCTCTCTTTGGTATTAATAAAAAAGATAAATGTTTTTGTGTTTCTTTCAAGCTAACACTAGCTTTGTTCCACAACGTTACCGCGGGTGCCCGCGGGTACCCAAACCAGCCCGAAAAGCGTTCCCGTACGCAAAAGTTGGGTAAATGAGAGAGTTTTTGAGAGAATAAATTTGTTTCTCATTTTACCGAACTTACCCCCCGAGTAAAAAAAAATTGTATAGTAAAACATGTTATCTTATAAAATTATATATAATTTATTGGATCTGATTTTGCTAAATTTCATCCGAAAATTGGCCGCGCCAAAGTTATCTCATAACATCTTATAATATATGAAGTTACAGTTTAATATTTGATTGTATGTGATTTCATCCGGAAATTGGCCGCGCCAAAGTTATCCCAAATTATCTATTATCATGATTTTGTATTAAATATGGTATGATAAGATGTAATTTCATCCGGAAATTGGCCGCGCCAAAGTTATCTTAAAATATCCAATATCATGATTTTATATTAAATTGGATATTATATAATGTAATTTCATCCGAAATTTGGCCGCGCCAAAGTTATCTTATAATATCTGATATCTTGATTTTATAAAAAAATTATTGGATACATTTTGATCCAAAAAAATGTTTCTATTTTTAGATTTATTTTTAGATATAATAATGTCAAACTGAAAATAAATAAAAAAAAAAAAAAACTTCGAACGGACGGAGATTAGAACCACAAGTCTTCCGTTTTGTAATCGCAATCTCTACCCTCTAGACCAGCGGACGTTGTTAACAAATAACAACTTTAAAAGACTTAGTTTTAAATAAATTGATCGTATCTAATTATATCAAATTGATCTAACATATCGTAATATATGATTACATCCAATTAAATATGTTATTCACTTGTACACAATTTTCAAAAAGACTTAGAAAATTTTTGATAAAATTTGCAAAAAAAAAATTGGAATGACGTACAGCGCTATTAGGGGCTTCCATGGTAAGCTTAAACAATAATTTTAATGTAGCGATATGCCATATTTCCAAGTCATAGGCTTCCAAAGTGAAATAAGACTTTGGCTTTATAAGTTTGAAATTTTTCATGGAATCAGGAAATCAGAATTAGATTTTAGATCGGGTTCCAAAAATCATTGATAATTTGATAATTTAAACCAAATATAGGTATTATTAACTATAAAAATGCAATATAAATTTTTAAAAATGATTGCAAAAATTCAAAAAGTAAAATTTTTTAAGTTCTAAAAAAGCAAATGCAATTAAAAAGTGTTTTCTATTTAAAAAAAAATAAAAAAATATATTTTTTTCTGGAATCGAACTCGGGTTCCCAAAAATGAGAGATAATTTTATAACAAATTAAATATAGTTATATATAACTATATAAAAGCAACCCAGCAAAACTTTGGTAATGGGTAGTGATTATATAACACATTACCAGGTAATGCATATAACTTATTTGTAGCATTATTTTATGATGTCTTACCAAACATTTGTTCCACAACGTATTATTTTCAAGTGAAAAATAATGCATTACTAATAATTTGCTAAGTAATGCATGATTATTGGAAAAAATGTATTTCATATTTGTTATTTCTAAACATTAAATCATTGATGACTTATATTTGGTTACATTATGTATTATTTGAAAGTTTGAAATAATGTATTTTTTTTTATAATTGGATGTATAATGCATTACAATAACATAAAAAATAATTATTTTATAAAAAAAATGCGTAAGTTTAAACTAGAGATGGGCTCACGACAGGAAATTTCTAACGACACACACTCACGAGCATATTTTATCTACTTACACTCACGTACAATCACGTGATTAAATTTAATACAAAATTACTTTTTCACTACTCGTAACACCTTATATATTATCTTCTGGTATGCTATATTATTTCATTTCTCGTAACCTATAAAATATCATATATTGTACACCTTACTCGTATTCTTCGTTATAAATTTATGACTTATTTTATACCTTACTGGTATTCTTTGTGATAATGTGGATGCATTACTTTGAGTCTCATCGCCTGTTAAAATCATCAATGCTGCAATGTATAAAATAAGAGATCCTATACCTTATTTTATACCTTATTTGGTAATCTAAGTTTTGCTGGGACACTTGGTGGTAATGGGGGTGGTTTTAGTTTGTTTAAATACCTGAAAGACTTTCGTTCAAATACCTGAAATATCCAAACAACCCCATTATAATTTGGCTACAAAAAAATTAAAAGCACTTATGAAAAGTCATGTTTTTAACAATTTGATACCAACAATTTTTTAAAGGTTTCTTTAAATGAATTTTTGCTTACAATTTAAAGCATTTTACATTCTTTTCTCGTTTTTAGTTTTCTGTGCCACATATGGTTAAGTGATGAATTGACACTTGATGTTTTTTTTATGAATAAACTTTTGGTTTTTATAAATTTTTTTATTACATTTTAACCCTCAAAGGGCCGATAACACAAACGAACTAACCGGAAGATAAATTGGGTTTAGTGCTAACCGAAGGTTATAGATGTCAAATTTGTATGGGACTAACCGGAGGTTACGTTAACTTTTATTTAACTGCATATTGTGTTAACCGCACTAAGTTACCCAAAAATATCAATATGTTGTACACATTTCAGGGCAATCGTCATATTTTTAAGTTTTAACACGAATATGATAAAAAAATTTTAAAATCTCTCAAACGGTTTTCAAGATATCGCTATTTGAAATTTAAAACAAAATGGCGATTTTTCAGAAAAAATCTCAAAATTTCTTTTCCTATATCCTTTATAGAGCTTGGGAGAAACTTTCATTATACCCTCCACTCCAGTGATAGAGGGTATATATAAGTTTGTCATTCCGTTTGTATCTCATCAAAATATCGGTCTGGGACCCCATAAAGTATATATATTCATGATCCCCGATCGATTTTAAGACATTCTAGCGATGTCCGTCTATCTGTCTGTGGAAATGGTGATCACGGCCAAAATATTACACGGAGATGACTGAAACTAAACATATTTATTAGAAGTTCTCCCGAGAAGTTTGGTATTGCATTTGAGCGATATCGGTATAGCGGTTCAAAAGTTATGAACGAAAATGTGAGGACATCTCAAAAATGTTAGTACATTCAACATAACCTAAAAATACAAAATGCTTTAATTCGGCTGCTGGTTGACTTATGTGAACATAATTGAACACCAAATGGTATTTACACAAGTACAAACATATTTTTTGACAAAAAAAAAAAAATAGAAAATAATCGCGGATTTTTGTTTTTTACCAAATTTTTTTTTCGCGGAAATTTTTTTTCAAAAAAATTTTTTTTTTCAAAAGTAATTTCCTTTTAAATAAAGTTTTTGCAATAATCTTTTAGAAATTGTGGATGGTATCACTACATTCGGCAAGGACGACTTTAACTTTTTTACTTGTTTAAACTTAATTTGAGCCAAATCCGATCATTTTTACCCGTAGTGCCCTTCGATCAAAGTTTTGGATTTCTGAAAAATTTCCACCAAAATTTAGAGTTTTTGAAAAATTAAAAAATAACAAAAATGTCTTGCGAAAGATTATTTTCTTTAATTTTGACATCAATATCAAAACAAATCTGAAAACGGTCAAGCGGTTTTCGAGATATTACCATTTAAAATTTCCCAAAAAATTTAAAAAAAGGCGATTCCCAGCAAAACTTTGGTAATAGGTAGTGATTATATAACACATTACCAGGTAATGTATATATCTTATTAGTAGCATTATTTTAGGATGTCTTACCAAACATTTGTTCCACAACGTATTATTTTCAAGTGAAAAATAATACATTACTAATAATTTGCTACGTAATGCATTATTATTTGAAAAAATGTATTTCATATTTGTTATTTCTAAACATTAAATCATGGATGACTTATATTTGGTTACATTATATATTATTTGAAAGTTTGAAATAATGTATGATTTATAATTGGATGCATAATGCATTACAAAACATAAAAAATAATTATTTTATAAAAAAATGCGTAAGTTTAAACTAGAGATGGGCTCACGACAGGAAATTTCTAACGACAGACACTCACGAGCATATTTTATCTACTTACACTCACTTACAATCACGTGAGTAAATTTAATACAAAATTACTTTTTCAATACTCGTAACACCTTATATATTATCTTCTGGTATGCTATATTCTTTCATTTCTCGTAACCTATAAAATATCATATATTTTACACCTTACTCGTATTCTTCGTTATAAATTTATGACTTATTTTATACCTTACTGGTATTCTTTGTGATAATGTGGATGCATTACTTTGAGTCTCATCGCCTGTTAAAATCATCAATGCTGCAATGTATAAAATAAGAGATCATATACCTTATTTTATACCTTATTTGGTAATCTAAGTTTTGCTGGGAATATAATTTTTTAAAAATGATTGCAAAAATTCAAAAAAAGAAAAATGTTTAGTTCTAAAAAAATAAATGCAATAAAAAAGTGTTTTCTATTTAAAAAAAATAAAAAAAACATAATTTTTTTTCTGGAATCGAACTCGGGTTCCCAAAAATTATAGATAATTTTATAATAAATCAAATATAGTTATATATAACTATATAAAAGAAAAATAATTTTTTAAAAATGATTGCAAAAATTCCAAAAATGAAATTTTTTTAGTTCTAAAAAAATTAAATGCAATAAAAAAGTGTTTTTTATTTAAAAAAAAATAAAAAAAAACTTTTTTTTTCTCGACTGGGCCGGGAATCGAGCTCGCCCAGCAAAACTTAGATTACCAAATAAGGTATAAAATAAGGTATATGATCTCTTATTTTAGACATTGCAGCATTGATGATTTTAACAGGCGATGAGACTCAAAGTAATGCATCCACATTATCACATAGAATACCAGTAAGGTATAAAATAAGTCATAAATTTATAACGAAGAATACCAGTAAGGTGTAAAATATATGATATTTTATAGGTTACGAGTAAGGTATATAATATGGCATACCAGAACGTAATATATAAGGTGTTACGAGTAGTGAAAAAGTAATTTTGTATTAAATTTACTCACGTGATTGTAAGTGAGTGTAAGTAGATATAATATGCTAGTGAGTGTGTGTCGTTAGAAATTTCTTGTCGTGAGCCCATCTCTAGTTTAAACTTATGCATTTTTTTATAAAATAATTATTTTTTATGTTATTGTAATGCATTATGCATTTAATTCTAAATAATGCATTATTTCAAACTTTTAAATAATACATAATGTAACCAAATATAAATCATCCATGATATAATGTTTAGAAATAATAAATATGAAATACATTTTTCCAATAATCATGCATTACGTAGCAAATTATTAGTAATGCATTATTTTTCACTTTAAAATAATACGTTGTGGAACAAATGTTTGGTAAGACATCCTAAAATAATGCTACAAATAAGGTATATACATTACCTGGTAATGTGTTATATAATCACTACCCATTACCAAAGTTTTGCTGGGCGGGTTCCCAAAAATCATATGTAATCTTATATGATCCAATAAAAAGTTTTGTATAACCATATATGTTGACACACAAAAAAAAATTTTGAAATACTGGCATATATAATTATATATGGCTAGTTGTTCGGTCAAAAAAATATTTTTTATATACATGATTATATTAAAATATATATTCCATTACATATGCGCCCATTTATAAATATATATTGAGTTTAAACGAAATTTGCGTATATATAGTACCATACAAACACAGATATGTTATCGTTTAAGACACATATAATTATATGTTATATTTTTGTTGGAAATTTTTTTAGTATGGAACCATATATAGCTTTAAATGGTAATATATTAGTCATATATAATTATACATAAATTGATACTGGATTTTTTGTTTAGTAAAGTCCAATACACAATTAGATATAGAGTCACGTATAATAATGTATGAAATCGGATTAAGTTTTATGTGCAACGTATGATTACATCTACCATTTATATTAATATATTATGAACAATATAATTAGATATGATTTTATATGACATCATTTAAAAAAATTTGAAAATTTCAAAGTGAGATATAATTTTATACTTTGACTCATATAGTTTTATATGGTTTTATGAAAACATATAAAATAATATACATTTATATAAATTCCTTTTTACTCGGGCCGTACTATTTTTTCGTGTAAATTGGTAACAATCAGATGTTGAGAAAACAGCTGATTTTTGTTGTGAAAATAAATTAAAAATTTTAATAAAATAAAAAAAAAAACAAAAGTAATGTTTAATTTTAAACAAAATAACATATTTAGTCATTAAAATCAACTTTTACAATTTGTTTCGCATTGTTGGACGTATTTTTTCGTACTAAAATATGTTAGCATTTCAATTTGTTTACATTTTTTAGTTTTTGGGCTAGAAATGTGGTTTTTTGCGTTCCCGTACTTTTGATCGATTTTGCGGTATGGTGAGAGTTTTTAAGATTTTCTCTCATTTTACCGAACTTTAGCCGGAAAGTTGTGGAACAGAGCTACTAATTGACAACAGTGCCAGTTCGGCACTGATGACAACTTTTTTTTGGCAAAATCCGCTAAGTCAGCAAAAAAAATCGCAAGAAGATATCAGATTCAAAAATAGAAAAAATAGCTATTTAATAGCTAAAAATCATGAAATTTGTACTGTAACGGGTTTTTAAAAACAAATTATAACGTTTTTTTTTTTTAATTTATGTATACATATATTAACAATATTAACATTAACATATATTCAGAGCTTCGAAGAATGAAATCCTTTTCGAATGAATTCTCAAAAAAATCCATTAAATTTTCATAGTCAGTGAATGCATTCGATTTCATAAACCAACATTGAATGCAGTCCTTGGAATTCATTCGATTGAATGAACAAAAATGAATGCATTCGATTTCTTGTTCATTCGATTTAGAAAAATCGAATGCATTCGATTTTTTATCATTCTACTGCGAATGCAATCGATTTTTTAAATATATAGACCAAAACGGAGCCAAATTTTGGTTCCATAGTATCGCCTACTCTCTTTACATACGATGACCCCAATGGGCTTAATTTTGAATCCAAAAAAATTGGTGTTCCCCAAAATTTAAAAAATGCACATATTAACTGCCTATACGACAAAAAAATGTGATGAGTGTTAGCGATACTATGGACAAAAAATGGGCTCCGTTTTACTCTACCTTGGTTAGTTTTTTTAAGTTTTTTTTGCAATGAATGAATAAGCCATTCGATTTTTCAAATTGAATGAAAATAAAATCGAATGCATTCGCAAGTGAATGCATTCGATTTTTAAAAGTCGAATGAAAAAAAAAATCGAATGCATTCGATTTTTAAAAGTTGAATGAAAAATAAAACGAATGCATTCAATATTTATAAATCGAATGAGTCTAAAGTGAATTCATTCAATTCGCTAAAATGCGATTGGGGAATGCAATCACTAAATTTTCACTCAGAATGACAAATCGAATTAAGGAATGAAATCCTTCGAAGCTCTGCATATATTAACAATTATAACATTTATATGTTATAAAACGAGTTTTATTATACCATATGTTCAAAGTGCCCGATTTGGCATGAAATGACCCATATATTTATTTCCAAAACTTTAAAAATATATTATATATGTTAAGCTGCCCATTCACTTGCAATATTATTGTTCAACTTTTCAAATTGTACAATAATATCGCTTGTGTGTATGCAATATTTACGGCATTTTGTGGGCGTGGATATTAATTTTTTTTTTTTTTAATATCGACAGAATTGTTTTAAAGTGCAAACTGCAAAATAAATGATTTTATAAACATTTACCGCTTGAAAAACCACCGCTTAAACCCGCCCCAAAAAAAAAAAATTAAAACGCCCATGTCTTTTTTTATTTTTATACCTTTCAACCACACCCTGCAAGCATTTCGATACGAAGAAGATACCCTAGCGTATCGCCTGGAAGATAAATTGTATTGCGGGGGATATCCTCTTCGTATTGCGGAAGAAACCCCCGTTGGGAGAAATCGTGTCCCGAAAGCAATACGCCTAGCAGATACGAAAGCAATTCTTCTGGAAGATAAATCGGCAATATTTCCAGATAATCATTTGGAAGATAAATTGAAGATATCATTCAAATTTTACATAGAAAATATTGCCAGATAATCACGTAAACGTTCGAGAAATATAATTTAAAGAAGTTGATAAAATCGTGGTTTTTATTGTATTTACATAAAATTAATTAGATAATAATTTACAAAAAATCGTACATCCAAGGAGCTTAAATACATGCTTCTTTTGACTCACTTTTTTATTTCTTACTTCTTTCGAGACGTTAGTGCTTCTAAGATTTGTATAGCTTATTGAGTTGCCCTTGACCCTTTTTCTTTGAATTTATGAAATTTGCTGGACCTAATGGAGAAAAAATGCGGTTTATTTTGTAGTTTCTTTTTTATTTAATGCTTTTATTGCTTTCAGATTCGCTACTTACCTCAAAAAACCCCTTTATAATAGTTTTTGCTTGATTTATTTCACATTTATTGCATAAAAACCCCGAAAGACTAAATAATGATGAGCAGGGAAACCAAAAATATGCTCTAAAAAACACGTTTTATGCGCTTAAAAAATGCCCTTAAAAACGGAAAATATGCTCTAAAAACAATAAAAATATGCTCTTAAAAAAATTATTTCCCCTTTTTCGATGTATTTTTTTACAATTTTTTAGAGAATAGACCCTAAAAATACCGTTATGTGGGGTAGTTAGAGGGTTAATATGGGTTAATGAAGCAAGAATAGGCCAAAGCGTAATCAATCGTCAGAACCCCGTTATTTTGGAAAAGAAAAAAAAAACAAACATTTCAATCCACTTACAAAATTTAATTTAAAAAAAAAAAATAAATAAAAAATGCTCTAAAAACTTAAAAAAATGCTCTAAAAAGTGAAAAAATGCTCTTAAAATTGAAAAAATGCTCTAAAAATATGCTCTTATGTTAAAATATGCTCTTAAACCTAAAATATGCTAAAATATGCTCTTAAGGCTAAAATATGCAAAAATATGCTCTAACAAATCGATGCCAGATTTCTTAAAATCTTCTGAAACGGATAAATACCTTACCCATTTATCAATACAACGCGCAGGAAAAAACATGATACTGCATATTTTTGGTTTCCCTGATGATGAGAATATATATTTTTGACAATAAATAAAATATTTTGATTTCATATTTTTTTCATCCGTATGATAAGAGGAACCCAGCCAGAAATTGCCAGCCGTACAAAAAATATAGTACTGGCAAAGCACCTTTTTTTTTGAAAATAGAGTACTTTGCCAGTGTTGGAAATAACAACCCTAAAAGTGCTGTACCAGTACTTTATTACAAAAAAACTTACCGCTTAATATTATTATTTTTTAGATTTTTTGGTGTGAATTAAAACTATTTGTTTTGTAAATATTCTATTTATTACCCGGTTCAGTTCAGCACTAAAAATTTCCGTTACCATCATTATATTACCATTACTTAGGCTGGATTACTCAATGCTCCGTTATAAAATAACTCTCCGTTAAATTTAACTTTTTCATACAAATTTTGACGTAAGGCTCCGTTAAATC
Source organism: Pegoplata infirma (assembly GCA_963921195.1). Lineage (NCBI taxonomy): Eukaryota > Metazoa > Arthropoda > Insecta > Diptera > Anthomyiidae > Pegoplata > Pegoplata infirma. Next base: position 98,051,046 of record OY992538.1, on the reverse strand, counting down.
GTCAGCTAGCAGCTAACTTTTCATTGAGTAATCCGCCCTTAATGTTGTACATGTTGCTGCATTTATTAGGGTTTTTCTATGGGAATTACGATCAATTCAAAATTTTTGGTTGAAGTTATCGAATGTGAATAAGATTATGAGCAATCGTTGTATTTTTTTTTTGGAAAAGATATTTTTTTCATTTGGCAACAAGTAAAACAAATCATAAAGTCCATTAAGACAAAAAAGAAAACCCTACACACAAAAAAATAAAAAATGAGTTTTGATTAAAAATTGCTCATATCGATTAAAATGTTAATTAGATTTGCTCTAATTAAAAAAATGATAATAGTAATTAAAAAATTTAATAAAAATTTAAAACTGAAAATAATTAAAAAAGTAATTAATAGTATTAAACAAATTAATAAAAATTATTGCTCAAAATCAGTACAAAATTACGCCCACTTAAAAAAAAAGCAAATATGAATTAAAAACAAAAATGTGTTTATTATTAACAAAATAAAAACTTATTAAATATAATAAATAAATATTTAAAGCAGGGTAATTCCAAAAATTTTCGCCCCACTGTTCGGAAACATGCCTTTGCACGCCACTGAGAATTTGGCTCAGAGATATCCAAAGTTCGACTTTTTTAGCAAAAGTCAGAAAAATACATGACGTTTAACGTGCTCTAACTTTTTAACTAGTAATCCGATTATCACAAGTAATGGCTCATATGAAAGCTTAATTCTTCTTCTTTTAGGAAATATTTTTAAAAGCATACGGTTTTTTTTCAGAAGTGTTGCAAAAATTCATAAACATTTTTTTTTGCGAATATTCAAAAAAACACATCTTCGATTTTTTTAAAAAAAAGTTTGGTGATAAACAGTACTGTTTTGTACAACATATCCAAAATTCAGAGTGGGATCCCAATGGGATCAAAAAATATTCTGGTTTTAGTACGAAGTTCTTAAATTTTACCTTAGAAAATTAAAATTTTATGTTTCTTCAATATAAAAATTTAAATTTTCAAAGAAAATTATACTATTAAAATTTTGAAAAACATTCAAAACATTAGAAATTTAAATTTTCTAAGGGAAAAATATGAGAACCTCGTACTTAAAACAGAATAGTTTTTGATCCCATGGAGATCCCACTCTGAATTTTGAATATGTTATACAAAAAATTGTTATTTTTCACCAGAATTTTTTTTAAAAAAATCGAAGATGTGTTTTTTTAAATATTCGAAAAGAAAAAATATTTTTGCATTTTTGCATCATTTCTGTAAAAAAAACTGTGTTATTTTAAAAATATTTTCTAAAAGAAGAACCCCAGCTTTCACATGAGCCTAAATTTGTGAAAATCGGGTCATTGGTTAAGAAGTTACAGCTTTAAACGTGATGTATTTTTCTTACTTTTGCTTAAAAAGTCAATCTTTGACCCGCCATAATTCGTTAAATACACCAAATGTAAAAAAACGATATATGGTACATATATCATATTTATGAGGGCTATCTATGTGTCAAGGTTCAAATTAATCTGAGACACCATTTCCAAAAATGACTAAAATTTGAGCTAAATTTTCTGGAATGGCCCAGCATCAAAAATGTGTTTGATTAGATTTTTGTGTCATTTTCCTCCGTTGTTGTTTGCCGTTTACCAAGATCTTCTTGTGGAGCTTCTTTGTTTAATTTTTATACTAATATTCACTTTTTTCATTTATTTATTCAATTTCAATTGTTCTCGTTCTTTTTAAATAACAAAATTAATACCGATTCAGATATAAATTTGATAAAAACGCATTTTCATTAATTTAATCTTTATAAAAATATATTTAACTTTTTCTGTTTTGTATTGCATGTGTAAGAGCTGTTTACATACAAAACAATTAAAAATTTTAATTATATCAAATTTTGAATTCTATTAAAACTTTTAATTAAAAAATGTCCCTTGTTATTTTTTTCTGTGTAGCTGGGATATCACAGCAAAGTGCTAAAACATTCAATTGAAAAAATAGTATAAAATAAATAAATAAAAATATGAAATAAATACCGATTTTTTTGTATTTGAAGTATTGGGACATCGTTGTGTTTTTACAGTGCTTTTACGATGCTGTCTGAACGTCTGGGCCAACCGTAGATCAGAGTTATCATTTGGGTAACCGGGTCAGTACTGAAATACAAAAAATTATACGTCCTGGCAATGCTTGTACCACCGTTTATGTTACTGGGCCAGTATTGGCCCGTTTGTATTTTTCTGCCTGGGAAGATATCGTCTATATATCGCGCAGGTGAAAAATCACCTGGAAGATAAATTTTTAATAATTTGGCGATTTTATCTACTTTATAAATGACAAAAAATTAATATTTTTTTTAAATATTGCTAATATGCCATTTACATATACCTCGAAATCCAAAAAAAATGGGATTTCAATGAAAATCCAAGTAAATCCAATTACTTTTTTGGATTTCAAATGTCAAATCCCATACAAAAAAAAACTTGGATTTTGGGAAAATCGTAAAATCGTAATTTAAAATCCCAAAAAATTTCTACTACTTAATTGTACAACTATGGGTTTTCCCAAAATAATCATCCCTAATGATTTTTTTACAACGCTGCACACGATTTTTTATCAGCTGTTGTTGTTTTTTATAAAGTAAAAAAACAATTAAATTTTTTTTTTTTTAAAACTATTAAAAGATTAATAAAAACAATGTTTAACAATGTTTCATTTAAAATTTACCATTGCAAATGGTAAACGCACAATTTAGTTGACCAATTTGGTCTTCCTAACAAAGAAAAACACTTAATGGTGGCTGCCCCAAACTTGGCAAAAATGTTAATTTTCTTGCATTTAAAGAAGCAGCTCTACATAAAAACACATTTTTTGATATTGTGGTCCCAACATATACTAGTGGGATTGAAAATATTGGCTCCGGCAAAGAAAAATCATTAGAGGTATTCAGAGTCTTGCTTGCCAGCCCTGGCACTGGTGGTAAAAGAGCACTTTTCAAAATTACTTTTCAAAATACATGTATTTTTTGAAAGAAGTACTCTTTTGCTACATTGCCAGGGCTGGCAACAAGACTCTGAATACCTCTATTGTTTTTAGAAATATTTATAAAATTGGGTAATTTTCCAACTAACAACCCTGTACACAAATCAAAAGAAAATACAGAGTTAGTACAAACAAAATCCCGCTAAATGTCAAAAAAGCATATGTAAACGGTATAGATTTTAATTGGATTTGAAATCCAAATTTATGTGGATTTCGGGGTATATGTAAATAGCATATTAAATATTCTCAAAATGATAAAAGGAAGATTTCCAAAAATACTACTTTGATGATTTTTTATTACGATAAAAAGAAGATATTGCCGCAATTTCTCCCAGGCGATATTTCTTCCAAATGCAGGGACAGTATGTGGGTATGCTCATGTTGTCATTCCGTGTGCAACGCATCGAAATATCGATCTACGACCCCATATATTATTAATCAGTGATCGATTCTAAGACATTCTAGCAATGTCCGTCCGTCTGCCCGCCTGTCTGTGGGAGACACGATACAGTCCAAAATAAAAGAGCTAGACTCCTGAAGTTTGCCACAAAAGTGTCTTATGGTCATAGGCTGTTTAAGTTCGGATATGGGCAAAATCGGAGCAGGGGTAAAAAAGATCCCCTAACCTCTAAAAATTACATTTTTTTTACAGATTTTATTATATGTACTTTTGTTAAGCAGATGAAACATTTAAATGTCGGAAGAATTTCTAAGTCCTACACTTGGACCCCGGGGATTATAAAATATGTTTTTTTCGACCCGCCCCCTTTTGTGTGCGTGGATATTAAAAAAATATTCAAATAATTATAAAATGTTAATAGTTAAATGGAAAAAGCACAATAAATGAATTTGTAAGAATAAACCACAGGGGAGAAATTTAGATTGTGGAATACTTTATTCAAAGATTTTTCGAATTTCCAGGACCCCATATCTCGGGAAGAAAAAGATCCAGAAGTCAAACATTTTGGAAGGCCAAACAACATTGCAAATTTTATAAGATTCGAAAGGGGTGAGGTCAAAATTTGTTTTTAATTAAAATTGCAAATATAATACGGGTAATTTTTTTTATAATAAAGTATGAAAAAAAAACATATTTATTAGATAATAATATTCTACTTAAAGTCAAGTTAATTTAACAATGTTTGACATTTTACAAAAAAATTTCTCTCTTATCTCTTTATTTAACAAAAACACAAGCAAAATATTTAGCGAAAAAACCAATGATTATAAATTTGTTTGCCAATTCTTTTTTTTTTTTTAGTCTAAATATCACAAAAATATTGTATTGGTTACTTAAACTATCGAAGAATTGAATTCTGAACAAAAAAAAACTTTTCAAATTACATATTTCGTTTAGCTTATATATATTTATAATCTCATTTATACAATAAAAAAAACTTTAATTTTATTAAATTCCTAAAAAAAAAACAAAAAACAATTAAACACATTCACAAAATATCATTAAAGATTAAAGTCTTTTCAAGTATTACAAAAAGGAAATTATTTGCAGTAAAAACAATTACAGTAGCGGTTGGTTTGTTTTTTTTTCTTTATAATTCGTTTAAACAATAGCAAAATCACTAAGATTACGTTCCGGTTGTACCATATTTGAAGGCATCAATTGAACAAGTTTATTAAATAGAAAAGAGCGGCGTGATCTTAAATCATAAATAAAATTGTGGCGTGAACGTTTGCCACCTGATTTACGATAAGCTGAGTAGGAAGAGGCCGCATCAGAAATACCCGAAGATGTTGTAGAACTTTCACAGGATTCCATAGATAAATCATCAGTTGCTTGAGTATTATCATTGGTAGTATCTTCAAATTTAAAACAAATATCTGAAATTATTTAAAATTATTTAAAAAAAAATTTCTGCAGGAAAAGTCATGTGACATATCACTCGGACCCAAAAAAACCTATCACAAATTCGATATTTTTCATAAAAAAAATGCCTATCATTTTTGTTAGGGAATGTCTTAGCCCCGGATGTAGAACTATAGTGAAATGTCACTGGACATTTCCGTTAGGAAAAGAATCCGTGCCGTTTCAATAGCGGCATGTCACAGAACACATCACAGCCGTAAATTAGAAATTTTGTAAAAAAAAAAATCAAAAAAAAGCAAAACATTTTTGTGAGCAAGACTTAGAAAATTTTCATAAATTTTCGAAATTAGAAAATTTTTGAAATTTATTTTTTATACCCTCCACTCTAGTGATAGAGGGTATATATAAGTTTGTCATTCCGTTTGTAACACCTCGAAATATTGGTCTAGGACCCCATAAAGTATATATATTCATGATCCTCGATCGATTTTAAGACGATCTAGCGATGTCCGTCCGTCTGTTGAAAACACGCAAACTTTTGAAAGACTTTACGGAGGCTCTTGAAGTTTGGCATATATATTGGGCATTTACCTGGTCAGGTTGGTATTGCAATCCAGCGAAATCGGTCCAGTGCACTGTGGGCCAGCATCCCTGAATTTTGGCCATAAATAGACCGCTTAACCTTTATGTTAAAAAAGTATTACATATGGGTGTTAAAGGATCGCTGATCACGATTCTGGAAAAAAAATTTCAAAATTCAAAATGGCGGATCCAAAATGGCGGACATGATTTTTTAATTATTTGCTTATTGCATTTACTATAATCATTGTCAATGTATTTGGGATCGTTAATAACGAATATGGGCTCAGACTTTTAAAATTCAAAATGGCGGATCCAATATGGAGACAAATTTAAATTTAAGATTTTTTATGTGTTGTCTCTTTTTGCCAAAAACTTAGATTTTTATGTTTTTTTGGATGTTAAAACTGATTTTGGAATTAAAGATTCGAAATTCAAAATGGCGGATCCGAAATGGCGGATATGCTTTTGTAATTCTTAGCTAATTGTACTTAAATAAATAATTTTTGATGTATTTAGGTTCGGTAATTACGGATATGAGCTCCAATTTTTAAAATTCAAAATGGCGGATCCAATATGGCGACAAATAAAATATAAAATTTTTCTGCGTTGTCTAATTTTAATGGTTTTTCGGATGCTAAATCTGATTTCAGAGTGAAATATTCAAAATTCAAAATAGCGGATCCAATATGGCGGACAAGATATTTAAATTATTGATTAATATCACTAGGAAATGATTGCGTTACACAAATGCGGACTCAGACTTTTTGAAATCAAAATGGCGGATCCAAAATGTAGGAGATAGTATTTTAAAAAAAATGTACAATGTATACATTCCTAAGTTTTTATAAATCCGTTTTTTTTTGCTTTTATCAGAAAATTTTAATAAAATTTTTCTCTTTTAAAAGCGTCAAAAAGTTAATATATTCAGTGGAACATTTAAGAGAGAACTCTTTTATTTCCAATTTGCCATCCTAAATGTACAAATAATGCTACTAGCTTACAATTTCACAAAAAATATTTAAAATGCTATCGCCAAAATATTCCCGCTTAAATGCGTTCCCATTTTTAATGTTTAGCAATAGAGATGGACGCTAGTCACATGACTCAAATTTTTTGCTCATGAGTGATAAGTGAGTGAGACATTTTTGGGTGAGTGATGGATGCTGGTCACGCGTGATCGAAAGTGAGTGTGTCTCAAATTTTTTGTTCGCGAGTGACAAGTGAGTGAGACATTTTTTGGGTAAGTGATTCGTATTAAGTGCCATTTTTTTGCGTGAGTCAAAATTATATAAGTGTATTAATTCGGTTTTACAATTCTTTTTGTTTAAAATGTTTAGCGTGAGTAACGCGTGAGCGTGAGTCACACGTAAGTGGTGTTTTGTTTACTCACGTAAATAGTGAGAAAAAAACGATTGAGTAAAATATGTTTTTTTTTGCGTGAGCGTGAGTGACCGTGAATCAAAATTCACTCACGCGCTCATTTCCAGTTATCACGCCAATGTTGCCGAAGTGGTAAATTTTTTATTAGAAATCAATAGAAACAAAAATATCAAAAAAAAAATTAAGTTCCATTTTAGGGCATTTCTAAACGCCATATTTTGGTTTATTGCCTCTATGTCAAAAGTTTATGAACGGTCGCACAGGGTCGCAAAAATGTGAATAGATTACATTGTCAGAGACTGATCGTAATTTGAGGTTAGTCAATATCGTTTGGACTTTTTTGGACTTTGGTGTTGAAAAATGACGGATTTCAACAAAAGTATGAAATTCCATAATTTATTTTAAAAAATATATACTTTTAGCTTAATTTTTGGCAGTTTATATCATGTGTTGGACTAACAGGTATGTCTTTAGGAGAACTTCGCAGAAAGTTTGAAAAAATATTGTGTTGAAGTACAAAAAAAAAATAATTTGTTTCATGAATAAAAAATATAAAAAAAATCTCAAACTTTAACTTTAACCTCATACAAAAAAAAACCTTTAAGCTTCAATAAAAAGATAATAAAGATGCACAAAATTCAAGATGTTGACATTCTGAAAAAATATTTTTAAATATGTGTTGCCTTACAGACCCTATTGGCCAAAAAATGGAAATCCTGACCCACAGTGCAGTGGTTCAAAAGTTATGAGCAAAAGACTGAATTTCGGCAAGGGTTTTTCGTGAATTTATGAGATAAAAAGCACTAATAATAATAATATAATAATTTGATCCAATGATCAGTTTTTATTTATTTTTCCAATTTTTATTTACAACTCATTTTAAATAATTTTAACCTAACCGAGAACTGGTAACAATACCCTAACCGAGAACTGGTAACAATAACCTAACCGAGAACTGGTAACAATACAATACTATAACTTTCGAAAAGCAATTCTGAGGATGCTGAAGCTTGGCATATATATTTTTCGTTCCTCCAGCCTATTTCGTATTGAATTTCACCCAAATCGGTTCAGTGGTTCAAAAGTTATTAGCAAAACCGTGAATTTCAGATTAGCTTCACCTTAAATTCACGTGTTGAAAACCCATTAAACCTGTTTTAAAAACATTGGTAAGTCACAAAAATATTTTAGTAGTACAACGTATTTTTGTCACTCAAAAATATTTTTATACCAAAAAAAAAAATAAACTCAAAAAAAATTTTACACTCAACAAAAAAATTAGTAAATTATTTTTTTTTTTTTTTTTTAAATTACTAAAAAAAATTTTTTTTTACACAAAATAAAATATTTCTAATCAAAACTGTTATTTTGTTCACGTTAGAAAATTTATTATCACTTAAAATGGGCATTGTGGAGGGTATTCATAGATTCGGCCAAGTCGAATTTAACTTTTCTACTTGTTTTGCGTTAAAATATGTCTATTCGATCAGTGTTACCAGTTTAGGGGGTTTGTCCCCAAATAGGGAATTTTTTTGGATTTGAAAATCGAAATCCCGGGATTTTTCGGGATTAAATTTGTTTGAAGTAAAAGTAAAACAATAGTATACTATAGACTCTTTATGTTTCAATTTTGTTGTGCATATTAAGGGGACTACTGTGGGTTAGTTGGTAGCGTACTTGCCTATTAAGCAGGAAGTCGTTATTAAAAAAATGATTTCTAATTATATTGATTATTATTTAAAGGCAATTCAAAAATTAAGTATACGCCACTTATGCAGTTTTCAAGTAATTATTATTATCAAATATTTAGCAATGAACTAAAACAGGCCTTGAGGGGTTTGTTATGGAAAATGACACTTTTATTTGCTTTTGGTTTCATCCCATTCCAATTTTGGTTGTTGCACTGTATAGTTTTAAAACTAATTTAAAGAAAATTTAAAATAATAAAAACATTTAAAGGAGAAAAATAATAATATAATACATTAGACTTGCATTTTTTTTTGTATAAAAAAAATTTTTCTTCCAATTTTGAACGTCCGGAAAAATTTTTGTTCCCCACCGCCTAAAACTTATGTAGTACAAATTAGAGGCCAGTCGGATTAAATTTTCCCGTGGCGCCCTTTGATCAAAGTTTCGGTTTTTTGGAAAATGTTCGCCAAAACCTGCAAACTTTAGTCAAAGGGCTCCGTGACTGTGACTTAATGGTTACTGCTTAGGACTATTATTCAGCAAGCCTGGGTAGAATTCTCAGCTCAGACAAATTAGCTACGATAAAATTAAAAAAAAGTTTTAGTTTTAATTTGTTTATGTAAATGTAACAATAATTCATTTTATGAAAAAAATCCCGGGATTTCGGGATTCGGGATTGACAACCCTAAAAAAAGTCATTATGTGCTAATCGCTTAACACGCAAAACCAAGTGTTTGTGCAAAAGTTAACCAAGTTTTTGTTCTAAAAAATTGGATAAATTACTCAATAGCACTTGATGGGTTGCAAGTGTTTTTTGCGTGGAGTAAATTTTAAGATTTTTTTTTGGGGGATTTTTGGGGATGAGAAATTTTAAGTTGGGGATGGCATCCAAAAAAAAAACTGGCGACCCTGTATTCGATTAAAAATGATAGGGAGATTTTGGCGGAGGACCTTTCTTTTCTTTGATTTGTTATGATATTTATGCAATTTTCTCATTATTATTTTTTGTAGAAGTGTCCAAAAAAAAAGGGTAGGCAGAAAAAAATATACATTTTCCAATTAACTTGACCCAACTGCATAACCTTTTCTTTCATAAAATATTTCATATGCTTAAAAATATAAAAAAAAATGTAAAAAAAAAATCGAACTGAATCATCCAATGGCCATAAGATATATTTGTGCCAAACTGCATGGACTTAGCACTCTTGGAATTGGACTGCATCATGTCTTCAACATCGAATGTCGAATGTTGAATGTCTTAGAATTACTCTTTAATCAAGGATAAATATACCTTTTTTATTTTGACGATTTTTTTTTACGTTTTTTTGCAAATGGGATGACGATTTTGACGATTTTTTTATAAAAATCGTACATTTTTGACGATTTTGTACCCAACAATTCTGGCAACACTGGTTATACAGTGTTTTACTGGCATCCGTCGATTAAGCATCGGCATCGGTGTTGTTGTTAATTCGTTAAAAGCAAAACTGTACCTTTTGTTTTTTTTTTGCGGTCCTGCTGGTGCGCTCGGCATTTTTCGGGCATCGTTGTCTGATTTATGTCTATTCCACCTGGTCGCATTGCATCACTCCTCCATTGTGACGACAATGGTGAATCGTGTTCGGTGTTAGCCTAGGTGTTTTTTGGCTGTAGTGTGGCGTCATTATTTGTAACGGGATTGTCCCGTTAGTTTTTGGTGGTTGCTAATCTATAGCCGGCTTTGTATCAAGAGCAGCACGGCTGCATATTAAAAAAAAACTTAAAATAATTTGTGAAAATGGGAGCATGGCTGCAATATTGGTGATGGCTGTACCTTAGGGCCAAATAATTATAATTATTGTTTAATAATTATTCCTTCATTGGTTACGGTCAATGAAGTAATTTAAGAACTAACAAACAAACAAAAAACGTTATAATTTATTTAAAGTTGAAGCCTTTTGGAGATTGTTTACTTTTTGTATTGAAAATTTCCAGCTGTAGTAAAATGAGTAAAAAAATAGTAGATTGTAGTAAGGTAATCGAATAGACCTAATACTTGTTATTCCAAAAACGCTGAAAAATTTTCAAAAAATGTTCGAAAATTTTTAAAAATTTTAAATTTATAATTTTTTTTTTTCTGAAATCATTTTTGATGCATTTTTTTTACTACAAAACGCAAAAAAAATGTATCTACGACTTAGAAAATGTTTTAATTTTGTTCGGGACTTGGTATAAATTGAAAAATTTGTTTTTTCCTTTTGTCTCCGGTCACGGTATAAGATTTTTTAAACAGTTTAATCATAAGTCAAGTTTCATCTGTCACGTGGTAGGCCTTTTAGTGATATGTTACGTTTTCATCAGTCACGGGATAGGTGATTTCAATCAAGAGATACACTTTTCCTGCAGGATATTTACTAATTAATCCTACCTTCTTCGATTGCTGATGATGATGTCGTGTCTGAACTAAATTCGGTTAAAGATTTCTCTGCGCCTATGGGTAATGTATCCAAACATTGTTGATCCATATCAATATCATCATCCGTTTTAAACAGCACAGAAGCTAATTTGTGGAACTAGTTTTTCAAAAATTAAAAAAACAAATTTGTGTATCTTAATATTTGATTTTGTTGGTTGACCCTAAACTTTTTTTCTTACATTTTGTAATTGTTCTTTATTGCTGTGATCAATAACTTCGGCTATATGTTGACGTAAGTATTGCATAGCTTTAAAAGGATCCGATTTAGCCATTTCTTCATAATGTAGTTTACGCACCAAATAGCGACAATGTTTTAAAATCTCTTCACGCTTAGGTCTAAAAAAAATTGAAAAAAAAAAAATTTAAAAAAAAATTTAATAAAAAATGTTCGACTAAAATTTTTTTTATGATTTTTGCACTTAATTAATACAATTTTATCATTATTAAACAATTCTTATACCCCGCCCACAAAAGAGGGCGCGCCAAAAAAAAAAATATATTTTTTTTAGTCCCCTAACAAGGGAAGTATTCAAACCCTTATGAACAGAAACTTAAAATATATATTAAAGAGAAAATTCTATGGTTGGGGTGTCTCGGCTTATCGGACATATAGGGGATTTAGGGGTTCAAAAGAAACTATATTATGTTTTCATATGAGAAGAAAGGGTTTTTAATGCCTGGTATAACCAAATTCGTCTTTATTAAATATTTTTTTACGAACACGAACATTTCTTGGGGTATTTACTGGAAGACATAGATCTACGATATCCATAATATGGATATTATGAATACATAATAATCTTTATTAAATTTAAGTCGACACGTACTTTGCTCTAGACGATATTCCTGTTAGTTCGTAAGTTATCGGGATTATGCTGAAGGTCCGCATAGTTTCATAAGGGGACCACGAAATTTTTAAGCTCTTTAGTTTGGACTGCATCTTGCTTTCCGCAGACGGAAGGTTATTTGAAAACCTTTTTAGAAATGTCCACTTTTTGGAACTTTCTAGAATCTTGAGAAAAATGTCATAACTCTAATTTTATCTGTAGAATCGAATGGTGATATAAAATTTGCAATAAGCTCCGCGAGAGACACGTAAAGGAGTTGAAATTTAAATTTTTAGTAATGCAAAAAACTTCTAAAATGTGATATTAAAAAAATCCAAAGAAAGAGAAAAATTCAAAACGAATTCTAGTAAATATATTATTGATCAGTGATGAATTCTAAGATGTTCTAGAGATGTCCGCCTGTAGAGGACACAATACAGTCGAAAATGAAAGAGCTAGAATCCTGAAGTTTGTCACGAATATGTCTTATGGTCATAGGCTGGTAAGTTTAAAAATGGACAAAAATCTGAATTTTGAACAGCTTATCCATCCTTTTGAAACTCTACTTTTTTTGTATTTTTGTTAGGCAAATACAACAATTTTATATGAGAAAAATGGCAAAGTCCTTCAGTTAGACCCAGGGGACTAGAAAATGTCATTTTTTTTCTTAATTTTTACTTACTTTTCCAATTCCAATATACAACAATTTTATATGAGAAAAATGACAAAGTCCTTCAGTTAGACCCAGGGGACTAGAAAATGTCATTCTTTTTTTTTTAATTTTTACTTACTTTTCCAATTCCAATATCCAAAAATCATCTAAACGTAATTGTGGTGATGTTGATTTACCCGGATTACCACCAAACAAGTAATGTTGTTTAGCAATATCATCATAAACTAATTGATGAGCATAACGTGGGCATGGTTCCAATAGACCACTTTTAGAATAATCAGAAGTTGTATCATCCAATGTTGTGGCGGTGGAAGAATTATAACGGCAAGAGTAAATACGAGACCATAAATTAGAATCCAAAGAATAAACCCAAAATGAATTTGAAGCATCAATATGTTGAATATCACGACGATCTTTAACTTTACTTAAACTCTGGAATTGAGAAGAAAAATATAACCATTAAATATAAAAAAAACAAGTAAAAAAGTAAATTTCGGACTTGCCGAATATATTGTATGTAAAAACAAGTAAAAAAGTTAAATTCTACCTTGTCGAATGTATTGATACCCTCCACAATGTAAAAAAAAGTTTATTTGCAAAAAAAAAAATTTTTGAAAAAAAATTTTTGGTGAAAAAAAATTCGATTTTTTTTTTTGTTTTAAAAATATGTTTGTACTTGTTTAAATACCATTCGGTAATCAAATCTGTTAACATGTGTCAGCAGCCGAATTAAATTTTGCATTTTTAGGTTATGTTGAATATACCAAAATTTTCGAGGTGTCCTTTCATTTTCTTTCATAACTTTTGAACCGCTGAACCGATTTCGGTCAAATGCAATACCAAACAGCCTAGGGCAACAGCAAGTCTTGGTCATATATGGTTAATATTTTGGCCGTGATCACCATTTCCACAGATGGACAGACGGACATCGCTAGAAAGTCTTAAAATCGATCACTGATTAATAATATATACATTATTGAGTCTAAGACCGATATTTCGATGAGTTACAAACGGAATGACAAACTTATATGTATATACACTCTATCACTAACAATGAAAGTCTTTCACAGGGCACCCACCGATTCTCCTGAAACTTGTATATGGGAAAGAGGGGAGCAAAATAAGAGTTACCTGTTTTTTCTTAGCTGGCCAATCTCACATTTAGCGGGTCAAAGGAAAGGGGGAAAACGGGATTTTTTTAACATGATAATGTTTTTAGGCTGGTGTCTAATTTTAAAAAAGTTGCAGGACGCCACCTCAATTTGACTATATAAGCTAACAATTAACGAAAAAGAAAACAAGAGTTACTGTTTTCATTTTCTTAAAACCAAAAATTTTAATAACTTGGGTTTGTAACTTGGATAATAATTCACCTCGTGGTGAATAAAACCGTTTTTCACCAGCTGGTGAATAAAAAGTAACATAACTATTTTTCACCAACAAAATTTTTTTTTTTTATCATTTTTTTTTTTATCAATTTTTTTTTTTTTTTTTAATTTTGTTTTCATAAATTTTTTTTTTTTCATTAAATTTTTTTTCATCAAATTTTCTTTTTTTTTCATTATTTTTCTTTTTCATCAAATTTTTTTTTTTCATCAAAATTTTTTTTTTCATCAATTTTTTTTTTTGTTTTTTCATCAATTTTTTTCATTACTTTTTTTTCATTAATTTTTTTTTCATTAATTTTTTTTTTCATTTTTTTTTTTCATCAATTTTTTTTTATCATATTTATTTTCATCAAATTTTTTATCTAATTTTTTTATAATCAATTTCTTTCTCACCAAAAATTTTTTTTGCATATTTTTTTTCATCAATTTTTTTTACATCAAAAATTTTTTCTTTTCATCAAAAAAACTCATCAAAAATTTTTTTTCATCAAAATTTTCGTTCACCAAAAATTTTGGGTTCATTAAATTTTTTTTAACATAATTTTGTTTTTCGTGAAAAAAAAAATCATTTTTTTTTTACAAAAACTACTAAGCTTTTCGCATAAAATTTTTCCATTTGTTTATAGAGTTTTTGTCCCGGGAATTCCCGGGATAAAATTTCCGGGAAATCGACACATTTTTCAATCCCGGTTGAATTCCCGGGATTTTATATTTAAATATAAAACATGAAAAACGTGAAATTTTTATACGGAAATTATTAAAAATAACCAAATTTTTTTTCAAAATAGCTAGAGTTTATAGATTTTTTAAAAAATAATAATGGAATTTTAAATAATAATTTGTATAAATCAGAAACAAACTAAAAATGAGATTATTACTTATTGAAAAAATAAGTTTAAGTATATTTTAACAGATGTATTAGCCATTTCCACACATAATTCGAAAATATCAATTGGAATTTGCAAAAAATCCATTTAAAAATTGAAGACTCATAAACTAAAATTTTAAAATTATCAAAATAAATATTAATTCAAATTTAAAAAATATTAAATTAATCTTTGAAAAAAATTAATTAAAATTTGAATAAGTGCAATTTGAAGATATTTTTAAAAATTGCAAAAAAAAAAAAAAATTTATATTATCAATTTAATTTTGAACAACTTCAATTAAAATTCCAAAAAAAATGTAACCGAAATTTGAGGAGTTTAATTGAAATTAATATCAATTGAAATTTAAAAGGTTATTACGTCTCTGTCTTTAAGAACTTTTTAAATCACATGAAACTTTCCGAATCACATGATATCGGATGCGGTGTTCTTATGTTAATGTTTTCATTCAAAGTTTAAATAGAATTAATAAAAGTCAAAATTATAACAAAAAAAGCGCATTCGTTTTAGTTTCACCAAACTTTAGTTATGTGAAATTAAAAGTATAAAAAATTTTGAAAGTGAAATCTAGAACACCAAAAAAATTCGGAAACACAATTTGTTTCTGCTATAAAATGCTCTTATGGCACTTTATAAACCATATAAAACATTTTGATGCAAGAAAAAGATCATTGTCATTTTATTTTGGCCGCCTCACATTGGGTTCAAATGGTACCAAAGTGGCGATTAATTGAAATTTATAAATGAAGTTTTTGTCATAAAATTTGGTATGGGGTAAAAGTAGATAAAATTTTGCAACACTAGTTATCAAAATCAATCAACTAAGTTGTTTACTTTTTTTTCGGTGAGTTGTCAAAGTTAGCAAATTATTGCAGTTTTTGAAAAAAGTAAGAAAATTTAAATTTTTTACAATTCAAGCGATTATTAGTAGTATTAAGTCTCCAAAAAAAAAAATCTTTTATAATGGAACCTTAAACATCAGATATTATACTAAATTGCAAAAAATTTTTTGTTTATAAAAATTGTGTCTTAACATTTTTAATAATTTTTTTAAAAAGGTTCCGAAATTGGGATATTTTCCACATTTAATGAGCCACACATATTAAGTTAGTAATAGTTGGAATTAGTTTTGTGGATTTTAAAAAAGTATAGGATATCAGCTTTTATTTAAAAGAAAAAAAAGTACAGACAATGCCCGGCCCTTTTTTTTATACCCTCCAACCACAGTATGGGGGTATACTCACTTTGTCATTCCGTGTGTAACGCATCGAAATATCGGTCTAGGACCCCATAAAGTATATATATTATTGATCAGTGATCGATTCTAAGACATTCTAGCGATGTCCGTCCGTCCGTCCGTCCGTCCGTCTGTCCGTCTGTGGAGGACACGATACAGTCCAAAATAAAAGAGCTAGACTTCCGAAGTTTGGCACGAATATGTCTTATATTCCTAGGCAGGTTAAGTTCGGAAATGGGCAAAATCGGACCAAGGGGAAAAAAGTTCCCCCTTGAAGAACTAAACCAACCCAACAAAAACCGCATTTTTTGCAGGGTTTTTTGTACTTTTGCTAAGCAAATGCAACATTCTTATCTCAGATGAAGTTCAAAATCGCAAGGGGAAGGTGCCAACTAACGTCTCCCACCAACCCCCCCCCCCAAAAAAAAAGACGCCCCTGGATTTTTTTTTATATTTTTTTACATTTTGGAGGGTATAAAAGATTCGGCACAGCCGAATTTAACACTCTCACTTGTTTTATTCCCATTTTTGTGTAAAAAGTCTGGGTATCATTTATTAAACAAATCCATTATATGTGTGTTTATACCCTTCAACTACAGTATGGGCTTACACTCACTTCGTCATTCCGTATGTAACGCATCGAAATATGGGTCTAGGAACCCATAAAGTGTATATTATTGATCACTGATCGATTCTAAGACATTCTGTGACTAACCGTGTGTCCGTCCGTCCGTCTTTTGTTGAGGACAACATAAAGTACATAAAACAAGAGCTAGAATCCTGAAGTTTGTCACAAATATGTATAATGATCATAGGCTGTTTAAGTTCTTGAACGAGCAAAATCGGACCAGGGGGGAAAAAGTTCCCCCTTGAAGAACTAAAACTACCCCAGAAAAATATTTTTTTTTACAAGTTTTATTTGTATATTTGTTCAATAAATGAAACATTTTAATGCCATATGAAGTTCATCGACCTGAATTTGAACAAAGGGTGATCAGGAATGCCAATTTTTTCGGTCCGCCCCTTTTTGGGGGCGTGTATAGAAAAAATAATTTAAATAATGATAAATTTTTATTAATTAGGTGCAAAACTGACATCTATTTTTTTGGCAACGTTTATCGCGAGAGGAAGGTGTCCCCCATAGTCTCCCGGTAAACCCTCCCCCCTACGCCAAAAACACGTCCCCTCCATTTGTTTTTTGTAGCTTTATTACATGTTCAAGGGTTTTGTGTTTTTTTCCAAAAACATAAAAAACGACAAAAAGATTAAAAAAAAATATAATATTCCCATAAATCACTTTTTTCAGATAAATTTGTACATTTATGAGATTTTGTGAAAATCAAAAATTGGATTAAAAAAAAAAAATATAATAATATACATACATACTATGCGTTCTTTCTTTAATTACTTTGATAGCACATTATGTACACTTTAATTTCCATTTTTTTTTTTATTAATTTATCGCTTTTCATTCCAAAGTTACAACAAAAATTGTGAGCTATAACCCTTTTTTCCGAAAAACAAAAAAACGCCTAACAGGTTAAAAAAATTTTTTTTTACAATTTTTTTTCTTTGCAAAATGTGTGTATTTTTACGTGTTTATATTAGTTCATCAATAAAAAAATATAATATATCAAAACTACTGCTTATCTGAATTAATCGCCATTTTGGGTACCATCGAACCCACTGTGCGCCTGTGGGAACAAAATATTATTGGTTTTATTAATTTAATTTTTGACCGGGAATTTCCGGGATCCCGGGAAATCGTAAAAAAATTCCCGCTTTCCCGGGAAATGAAAAAGTCCGGGAAAACAAAAACTGTATTTGTCCTCGACTGATATTTTAATTCGTTTTGCATGGAATAGCAAAGTAATATAACATTATTTTTTCTAAAAAAACTTTGCTTTGGCAAGTACACCCAAATCTTCCGCAAAACATTATCATGATTTAATGTTTTGGGCAAGAGTACAAAATTCGCAGGCATTTTTCGTTTTTTTGGGGATTTTTCACATTTCTTCAAAATAAAAAGGTTTTTTGAAGGCCTATCCAATGGCATATAGGTCGTGTCCGAATTTGGCTTCGTTTAGTCCTTATCTTCAAAATGTAAAAACGTTGGGGTAGTTTATATGGAGATTTATATACTACGTAAGACCGCCAAAATCATATACATATAATAATCCCTATTGAAATTAAGCTGATAGTTCGGATTTTCCCGAAAGACCTAATTTTTTCATAAGGCGGCAACCCTTTTTTTAAATATTAGATTGGGCAGCTAAAAAAATAGGTCACTCTTATTTTCTCCCCTCATTCCTATATGCAAGTTTCAGGACAATCGGTGGGTGCCCTCCAAAAGATATTCCTTATAAGTGGAGGGTATAAAAAAGATTATTGCCAAAAACTTAATTTGAAAAAAAAACTCACGAAAATATGTTTAAAGAAAATTGATAAAGAAAATAATTTTGAAAAAAAAAATTTTAATAAAAAAAAAATTTTGCAAAAAATTTTTTTTTTGACGAAAAAAATTTTTGCGAAATAATGTTTTTTATCAAAAAAAATTTTACTTACTTTAATAACATTTGGTATCAAATTCTGTTTCCATATGTCCGAATAAAAGCATTTTGTATTTGTAGGTTATTATGAATGTATGCAAATTTTCGATGTGACCTTACATTTTAGTTCATAACTTTTAAATCGCTAAACCGATATCGCTGAAATGCAATACCAAAATTCCCGAAGCAACAATAAGGTAATATGTTATAGATACAGTCACCTTGTATAATATTTTGGGCGTGATTGCCATTTCAACAGACGGACGGACATTTTTAGATCGTCTTTAAATCAGAGTTTTTAAAAATCTTGTAATATCAAAAAAAAAAAACTTAGATCGTTAGATCGTCTTAAAATTGTAGGTTTTAAAAATCTTGAAATATCGAAAAAAAAAACACTTACCGAAAATATATAAATTTCGTTACGCTCACAATCAATGGTAGCCCTTAAGGTATAACCAGGTGAGGGTTCATTTTTACCATCTGGATTAATGGCATTATTTGATGTACTATTACCAGCAGTAGCACTAGTACCACCACTACCAACACCCGATGCAACAGCTGTAGTAGTGCCGGCTGTTTGTCCACCATTTGGATGTTTATTTAAAAACATGAGAGTTTGATCATCTACGTCATAAGTAATAAAATCATGAATATCTTCTTTACCACGTTGGCCACCGTATATATAAAGTTTACGTTTTTTCTAAAAGAATAAAATAATTTTGTTAAAATTTTGAGTTCTCACGATTTGTATACATTAAACTTACACTATGGAAAACCATACAATGTGTTATACGTGATTTAATTGATAGCACATCCGGTTGAGAGGCAGTAGGATGATGACAATCAACTAATATTTGATTCCATGTATTAGTAGCAATATGATACGAAAATAATCCTGAATATTCCGGTTCACTTGTTGTTGTTGCGGCATTAACACTGCGCGGTGTTAAAATTTTACCACCAAATACGTAAATAGTACGTTTATCAACATCTATACACATTTGGTGATCATACACCAACTGTGGTCCACCCACCTGACTGGTATCATCACATATTTGTAGCCAAGTACGAGCACGCGTATCATATAGATAAAAATCACTTTTTATGTACTCAGTTGTTCGTATGGAATTATCGAGATAACGGCCCAACATGAAAATATTCTTGCTGACTGGATCAAATACCATTTTGTGGCAGGATCTTGGTGTGGGTCCATTAAATTGTTCAGAGTGTTCAAACAGTTGGGTCCAACAATTGTTGCGTATGTCAAAAACCCAAAGATCGCTTAGATCTTGAAAACCATCCCAACCACCGTACAAGTAAATAAGGCGTTTTTGTGAATCCATAACCAATTGATGACCACCACGATTTCCTAAAATATACGTCATTTTTGAGATTTTGATTTCTTCACTTGAATTTCAGAAAATATCATTCAAATTTGATGGTACTTTTCTTATGGCAAAATTTTTTTTGAATCTAAACATTTTTTGATTATTTTAAATCTAAACATTTCGATAACTATAGAATTTTATATATTAAATTTTATAATTATCTCTTTTCTATGTAAAATTCTATAGTTATCGATTTTTCGGTAATTTATCTATAGAAAATTTTAAAATTATCGATTTATCGGTATTTATAGAATTTTCTGTAGAAAACTTTTCAATTTACGATTCATCGATAACTATGAAATTTTCTACAGAAAATTTTATAATTATCGATAACTATAGAATTTTTTATAGAAAATGTTAAAATTATCGATAACTATACAATTTTTTATAGAAAATTTATCTGTTACTAAAGAATTTTCTATAGAAAATTTTATCATTATCGATTTATGGTAACAGCAGAATATTCTAAAAAAAAATTATAATTATCGATTTATCAGTTATGCGAAAACTAAAAAAATGTTGCAGAAATTTTTATAACTACCCAAGCAGAAATTAACGACGGTTCTAAAAAAAATCGTTCTGAAAGCACTGTAACAAAAAAAAAAAAGCATTCTCAAAACGCTATTTTCAAACGCTTTGCGAACGTTTTTTAAAAGTATTCTGAAAGGTCTATAACAAAAAAAAGCAATCTCAAAACGTTTTTTGGAACGCTTTGCGAACGTATTCGAAAAGCGTTTTAAGTGTTTATATTTATTTTTTTTTTTTAATTTCTAAGTTCCGAAACTATTTTTGAATAACAATTTTTTGACAATTTTTTTTTTGTTTTTTAAGTAAAAAAAATCATAAAAAATGTTTTTAGATTTTTTTTTTTTTAAATTTTCTAAGTTTCAAAAATTTTTTTCAAAAATTTTCTAAGTTTTTTTGAGTACAAAAACTTTTTTTTCGGATTTCACTTTGTATCAAACAAATTATTATAACCGAACTAAAACAGAAATTCTTAACTTTTGGTTTTTAAAGCGCTTTGATGACTTTAAAAAAAACGTTCTCAAAGCACTTGTTTACAGCGCTTTTAAAACGCTTTAAACATAGCGTAGATCGATGTTATCATTCGGATCATCTGAAGGCGCTTTGAAGTTGGTATACAGAACGCTCGTACAACCGTCCACAACGCTTTCACAACGCTTTTGCGATTGTATTTTTCTGACTGGGTATGTGTTTATCGATAACTATAGAATTTTTTTAACCTATAGAATTTCTATAGAAAATTTTATATTTATCGATTTATCGATAACTGAAGAACTTTCTGTAGAAAATTTTATAATTATCGATTTATCAATGACTATAGAATTTTTATTAAACATTTTGTAATTATCAATTTACCTGTAACTATAGAATTTTCTATAGAATATTTTATAATTATCGATAACTATCGAATTTCTACATGAAATTGTATAACTATCAATTTATCGATAACTTTAGAATTGTCTATAGGAAATTTTATAATTATGGATAACTATAGAATTTTCTATAGAAAATTTTATAATTATCGATTTATTGATAACTAGGGATGAGATTTTCATGCACTAAAAAATCGAAAATATGCGCTTAAAATATGCGCTAAAAAATTCAAAATATGCACTAAAAAACCTAAAAATATGCACTAAAAAATAAATTGTATACAATGAAAATCTTATTTTCATAGGAAAAACTTCTTAAAAAGCAAAAATTAACGCCGGTTTTAAATAGTAACATTTAAAACTTTATAGAAGCAATATTTTTTAGAAATTAGGAAAATCTATAAAAAAATTATGAAGACAAAAAAATAATTTTTCGTATTTTCAAAATAATTTTTTTAAATTTAAAATAGTTTTCGAAAAAAGTAAATTTTAATTTGTGTTTTTGCTATTTTATGCCAAAATATGCAAAAATATGCACTAAAAAATTGGAAATATGCACAAAATATGCATTTAAAATCAATATATGCAAAAATATGCATTTTTACCAAAATATGCAAAAATATGCAAAAACAAATCGATGCCATTTTAATACAAATTTCTTGATTCGGAAAGATAATTGGTCGACATCGTTTTTAGACTTTCGACAAAAAACATGCATTTGCATGAAAATCTCATCCCTATTGATAACTATAGATTTTTTATTATTGATTTATCGCCTACTATAGAACTTTTTATAAAAAATTTTATAATTATTGATAACTATCGCTAATCGATAACTTGAGAATTTTCTATAGAAAATTTAATAATTGTCCATTTATCCATAACTATAGAATTTTCCATACCCGAGTAAAAATAATCATATATAACAATATTTAACTTGATGCAAACATAATAAATCATATATAATTATACATCGCGTGAGATATTTTCTAAATTTTTTAAATGCAGTCATATTTATTTATATATAATTTAATCATGATTCGGATTAAAAGGTGTACGGTTTATATAATTATATAAAATTATATGAGGGTCAATACAAAATTTGATTTTCTGTATAATTTAACATCAAATTATATATGTTTCCAATTAACAAAAATTTTCTAAGTTTTTTAGACAAAGTATAAGAAACTTTTTAAAATGTTCCTAAACATTTCTTTGTTAGTGTTATGTATATCACCTATCTGGTTCGAAGCGTACCCAAACATTTTTTTGTTTTAGAAAATTATATGTTTGGTGAATGTATCGTTGACCTGTGGTGTATCTCAACCCAAACCAAAAAACACCAGGATTTTATATGTTTTTATGCAATTAGATGTAATTAGATCCACCAATATATGGGAATGTCTGGTCAAAATACAAGTTGATCTTTTTTAATTCAAAAACATCCACCATTATTCGGATCAAATTGCGTATAAATATATATTGTGTTACATATCATTATATATTGCATCATATAAAAATGTTTACTCGGGATAGTATTTGTACCGTTCCATTAAGGGGAGAGAGGCACATATCCTCTTTGTTAAAAAAAGAAAGCACGGGAAAACATTAAGAAGTCCACTTTTGTATTAACTAAATTATTTTAAAGTCTATTGTTGGAAAATATATAAAAAAAATTATTTAAAAAAAATTACGAATAGAAATGAAATCAGCATTTAGCGTCTTTAAACCACTTAATTTTTAGCCCTCCGAATGCTTTAAGAGCGCTTTGAAAAACAATCATATGAGCGTTTAAGGACGTTATCATTCAGACGTTTTAAGAGCACTCTAAAAGCAAAAACAATGACGTTTTGTAAAAGCTTGTACCAACATATACTTTACTTTAAAACGCTTTGATGATAGCAGTTTTCTGTCTCCAAACTTTACTAATCATCGTATTGAATAGTAAAAAAACGTGACCTCGAGCTAAATTAATCTTTCTCAAAATAAAAATTCTCGTTCGAATAAATTGAAATCTTTACTGTACATTATACGATTGCCGATTGAGAACAGGATTTTAGATTAAATAGTCATTATATTACCTGGTTGAACATTTCCTTGTGCATGTTGCAAACGCCATGTATGTTTATAATCTTGACGATTTAAATAATCATCCATTAAACCCTCATCAATACTATCATTAATAAATTTTTCAGCCTTTTCAAAATCACCATTAACCACCAAACATTGATGGAGTTTTGTAATCAATGGATGTTCGAGACGTACATGTGTTTGTTCTTGTAAAGATTTGAAAGCGGTATCGTAACCTTGTTGGCGAAAATGTTTCAAGCATAAACGTATAATTTCAATTTCGCGTAACTGCAAAATAATGTGCAAAAATTTATAAAAAAAAAATTATCAATATTGCATATCACAATACTCATACCTTATTATAGTCTCTTAAACATGTGCTGGTATACATGGGATCATCTTGTCCTAATAATTCAATATACCAAATACTATAATTAAATGTGGGTCCCCAAGATAAAAGTGGTACAATTTTCAAATACAATATGGGTAAATTGTTAATGACCTCACAACGTAAGTTAAATGTTTCGGGGACATGATCATTTCGTAGACCACTATGAGATTATTATAAAAAAAAATATATAATTTGAAATATAAATTTATGAGTTTTGCTTTGATATCTTCATTTAAATTTACCCTTCCAATAATAAAACCATACGTTCTTCATCTAAACCACCATATATACGAAATTTCTTTATGTTGCATACATGAGACTTTTCAAATTTTCCAAATTTAATTTTTCTAACTATGGCAGGTCTTCGTAGTTTTAATGTTAAAAACTGAGGTGGATTATTATTAAAAGCTGACCAGCGTGATGACTGATCATTAGGACAGTCTACTAATATATTTCTGAAAAAAAAAGAGAGAATTATTTATGTGCTAAATATTGATAATATTTAAAAAAGAATTGTAAAATTTATTTAATTTTGAATAGTGAAATCTCCTTAAAACCGCTTAATTGGCTACTCTGATACCCTTTGACCCAAACAATAAAAAAAAAAACATATAAAAAATTTAAAAATAATAAAAAATGTTTGTCCAGTAAGATCGTGGGATTACAATTACATATTAATTTTTTTTATATTTTTTGAAAAAATTGTATTGCAGTTTTCCGATATTTAAATCAGGTCTACTGCTCCAATTGGTCAGTAGCAAGACCGATCACCATTTATTTTTAACTCTCAAAATTTTTTCCAAACAAACTAATAGTCAATCTCAAATTCTAACTGCTCTAACTGCCATAAGAGTGTCCCCAAAATGAATGACCGACCCACAATATTTTTTTAATCCAAACATTTTTTCATCTTCAACTCTTAATGCGGGCCCCATACAATTTTTTTTTATTTTTTATAAATTTATTTTATTAGATCAGCTGCTACCGGTCCAATGGTACGTGTCCAGAGGGGTCATTAGTGAAACATACCTACCCCCTATATCCACTCAATAAGTGGGCTCCCACTATTTTTTTTTTTTTAATTTGCTCCCATTGTAATTTGTATTGGACCCTTTTTAGGGAGTGGATTAGGGGGTAGGTATGTTTTGAAAAAATGTTGGAGGGTAAAACTTAAGTAATTAAGGGTCAAAAACAGAGGGTAGGTGTGTTCTGAGAAAATGTTTGGATTAAAAAAAAATATTGTGTGTCGTTTACCAGTTGTAATTGGGATCGCGTTTGAGAAGGATCCATTCGTTGCTGTAATTATTGGTTAAATACAGACACGTGTGTGTGTTTGTTGTACGCTCGTACTAATTGCATCTCACCCCGCACATGCTTTGGTGGAGTTTCGAATGGTAACAGCATTGTTGCTGTTATTTTGCGGTATTTCTACTAAATCAATGTGCTATCGTTTGGCGTTTATATGCTGGTGTCGGCCATTTTATAAGTAAATGGTGGACACGTTTTGACGGAGATAAAATAAATTGGATTTGATAATCACCTCTTTGGATGGATATACTGGTGGGAGAGCACCAATAATAAAACTCAGACGTTAATCACATAATTTTCATGCCTTCCATTACAAAGGTAATGGTTGTTTGATGAAATAAATTGGATTTGATCACATCATTGGATTGATATACTGGTGGGAGAGCACCAATAATAAAACTCGGACGTTAATCACATAGTTTTTATGCCTTCCATTACAAAGGTAATGGAAGTATGGTGCCTTTTTGTGTGCTTTTCATGAGTGCCGGCATTTAAATTAAAATCCAAAAAAAAAAAAGTGTGTCGTTTATACATTTGACAGCACTCTTATGGCAGTTAGAGCAGTTGAGCAATATTTTAAAAATGTCGTTTTGTAAATTTACTACAAAAAAGTTTAAAATAATTAAAAAAATATTTTTTCAAAGTGTCGGACTTGTCATGGTATGCCCCATACGTTATTGATCAGGAATACCAGATAAATTACACAGCTCAACAAGAAAATGCGTATTGGATTCTGGTTAGTGATTTAGATAGTGTCTGTTGCGCTGATTCCAAATCCGGAGCCCAAATTTGTCTATCACGTCAGGATTTTGAGTAATTCGCGGTTAAAGTGCCGAAAAAGGGCATTTTTGACCCTTTTTAAAAGCTTATAAAATAAGATCCTGACATGCAAATGACTTGGTATCAAGCTCATTAGAAAGCCTGTAATTTCTCTTAAAGATTAGATAAAATGTTCTAAAAATTTAATTTTCGAAAATGTTAAAAAAATCATTAGCAAAAACCCTTCGATTTTTTCAATATTTAGTTTATTTACACAGTGTTTTTTAACAAATTTCCATACAAATTCATACGTAAATTTTAGATTTAAAGCACTTGTGGCTAATGCTTTTCTTACCACTTTAGAAAATTAAATACCAAGATTTGATCTTGTCTGAAAGAAAAAATTACACACTTTCGAATGAGCTTCATACTAAGTCATTTGCATGTCAGGATCTTATCTTATAGGCGTTCAAAAATGGTCAAAATGGGCATTTTTTGACACTTTAAACGCGATTTTCTAAAAATTGTGACGTTATAGAAAAGTTTGAGTGACCGTTTTGGAATCGGGGCACCAAACCCTATCAACTTTTTTTGGTTTCATCCAAAACGCAGCGACAAACCTCAGATTTGCAGAGCGGAATGTCTTAGTCACAGTACAGACATGTACTGTGGTCTTAGTATTCTATCAATAATTATTGGGCGTGATCGCTTTTGGGCGATCACGGACAAGATATTAGACAGATATGACTGAAACTTAACACATTTACTTCTTGTTGTCCTGAGCGGTTTGGTATTGCGTTTGAGCGAAATCGGTTCAGCTGTTCAAAAGTTCTGAACGAAAATGTAAGGACACCTCAAAAATTTTAGTACATTCAACATAACCTAAAAATACAAAATGCTTTAATTCGGCTTTTTTTTGCCCCCTTAAATTTTAATTTTTCCCCCCTCAAAATATTTTTCCCCGTAAAGTGCACTTTTGCCAAAAAAATTTAAAAAATTCACTCCCGCTATCATCTCTAATCCCATAACTGAAAACAAATATTATAAGTGCAGCAAACTGCACTGTTTGCTGCACAGCATTTATTTTTGTTTTATTTTATTAAAACTGATGAATATAAACAATAAACTGCACACATACAAAATATAAATGCCGTTGTTTTTTATCTGTCTTTTGCCGTTTCTGTTATTTGCATACAAGACAAGAACAAGAATAAAAAAAAAATTAACAACCACAGTAGCAATAAATCAAGGCTGCATAACAAATTTTACTATACATGGTAAAATAAAAACGCTAAAGTTATGCAAATTATAAGAAAAAACAAATTAATTTCTTTGTTCAAGGAAGATGCCCTTACTTTTTTTTCAACTTTTTTACTTACTCTGGCACATAATTGGTAGAAAATGAAGAATAACGATAAATTTCATATGGTAATTTTTCAATTTCTTCTAAATTTAAAGTCTTTTTTGCAGATTTAATTTCTTGCTGCAAATCTGATCCACCAGCAGTTGGTGTGGCGCAAAATGGGGTCGGATCACCGCCATAGTTCATCGAGGTGTTTGTCTGCGTAGGAGTTGTATTTTCATTGTTATCGTTTATTTGCGAACTTGTCGAAGCCATTTCTTTGTTTTTAGAAAAGAACTAAATTAAAAATTATCGTCCTTATCACTTTAATATGAATATTTATATTTGTTTTACTGTAATTTTTTTAGTGAAAATAAAAATCGTTGTTTAACAAAAAAGAGTCTATAAACACTGTTGCCAATTTAGCTATTTTGTAGCTAGATTTAGCTTTTTTTTTTGCATTTAGCGACAAAAAAAGTCATTTAGCTCTTAGCTACATATCTAGCTACTTTTTTTTGGTCGCAAAATTTGTAAAAAAGTGTTTTTTAAAACCGTTTTATTAGCCATATTTTCAAGTTGACATTTCGTTAACGTGCTATTTAAGTGAGTATGACATCTGCTAGTTTTTCAACTTTTCAAAAAAAATTTTCTATGCTATTTCCTTTAACTTCAAACAAAAATTTAAAATTTATCAAAAATCTCTCCATGATAAAGTTACTTAAAAAGTTTAAAATCAAGCAAGTATCGTATCGGCATAACTCATAGAGAATGAAGTTTAGTACCAACATAAAGAAAAAACAGCTATGGGGCTAAAAATATAATAGTTTTCATCTCTCGAATAACGGATAAAATTTTACACCAGCATTCATAACCAAAAAAACGAGTGGCTATAATCGAGCTTTTAATTCGCATTCAGAAAATTGTGTATTAAAAAATTTGGTACTGCGAAATAACTCCCAAATGAAATAAATCCCAATTCAATAATTCCTAATGATATAAGTCCTAAAGGTACCTACAGACGACGCAATATTATGTACAATATTCAATTATATTGATGGTGTGTTGGTAATATTGACGATTGTACAATAGGGTGGCTCGTTTTTGGGCTTTTCTCTCTGATCAAATTCTAATACCCGCCAAAAGTGTCGGTCCCCTAAGGGTAACTCACATGCAAAATATCACTCCGATCGGAGTTTATCTTCTGTCTCCACTTTGAGCCTCAAAATTGGGGTTTTTGGAAAAAAGGACTTTAAAAAAAAAAAAAAAAAAAATTTAAGTTTTTTTATTAAAATAATGAAAAAAATTTTTTTGTATAATATTTGATCATAAATACTTAAATATGAAATTTATAGATTTTACGGTATCATTAACCCGTTCAAACTTGCTACCAAAAAAATGGCATGATTTTGGGGGCGTTCTCAAAACACCTTTTTTCAAAATTTGAAAATTTTATTAAAAAAAAATTTTAAATATACCATTTTTTTTTTCTGAATTCATTAAGAACACTTTGGAGAAGAAAAATGTGAAATATGGCGGTTATCCGTCGAGCCACTTTTTGGGAATCGCGGGGGGATGTTAGCGGATTTCAAGGAAATGTTTGTTTTGTCAATAATTTGGATTAATAAAATCTTATAAATTTCATTTTTGGGCAAATTAACTGTTTTTTGGTGTCGTGGCATTCAATTAGATAACTTTAAGCCTGTCATAAAATCTTACCGATCTAGGACGTCTTTAACCCACATTGGCGGGGGGTCAAAAATGACCCCCGCAGGAAATTTGAAGTTTAGAGCTTAAATTTTGTGCTATTAACAAGTATAAAACGGCTTTTGTGTTTTCTACCCTAACTATTATTTCGTATTAATATATTATCTTTAAAAAAATCGTTAACCCTTCTTGGTAGGGGGTCAAAAATGGCCAATTCAATAAAAAGTATATATTTTTTACAGAAAATTAATTTGTGGCAGACTATTAGATAACTTTAAATCAGCCCTGAAATTTCACCTGTTTAAGATATCTTTAACCCACATTGGCCAGGGGTCAAAAATGACCCCGGCAAAAACTTTTCGGCATAGTGCTTGAATTTTTTGATATCAACAAAATTTATATTTTTTATTGAATGGGTCATTTTTGACCCCCTACAAAGAAGGGTTAACGATTTTTTTAAAGATAATATATTAATATGATATAATAGTTGTGGTAAAACACACAAAAGCCGTTTTATACTTGTTTATAGCACAAAATTTAAGCTCTAAACTTCAAATTTCTTTTGGGGGTCATTTTTGACCCCCAGCCAATGTGGGTTAAAGACGTCCTAGATCGGTAAGATTTCATGACAGACTTAAAGTTATCTAATAGAATGCTACGACACCAAAAAACAGTTAATTTGCCCAAAAATGAAATTTATAAGATTTTATTAATCCAAATTATTGATAAAACCAACATTTCCTTGAAATCCGCTAACTTCCCCCCGCGATTCCCAAAAAGTGGCTCGACGGATATCCACCATATTTCACATTTTTCTTCTCCAATGTGTTCTTAATGAATTCAGAAAGAAAAAATGGTATATTTAAAATTTTTTTTTAATAAAATTTTCAAATTTTGAAAAAAGGTGTTTTGAGAACGCCCCCAAAATCATGCCTTTTTTTTGGTATCAAGTTTGAACGGGTTAATGATACCGTAAAATCTTTATATTTCATATTTGAGTATTTATGATCAAATATTATACAAACAAATTTTTTTCATTATTTTAATAAAAAAACTTAAATTTTTTTTTTTTTTTTTAAAGTCCTTTTTTCCAAAAACCCCAATTTTGAGGCTCAAAGTGGAGACAGAAGATAAACTCCGATCGGAGTGATATTTTGCACGTGAGTTACCCATAGGGGACCGACACTTTTGGCGGGTATTAGAATTTGATCAGAGAGAAAAGTCCAAAAACGAGCCATCCTATTGTACAATGGTCAATCTTACCCACACACGATCAATATAATTGAATATTGCAGGGTTGGCTACCGTTACCCTTTCAATACCGTTACCGATTAAAAACCCTTTAATGTTGACTACCGTTACCGTTACCAATACCGAAATAAAAAATTTTAAATACCGTTACCGATAAAAAACCATTACCTTTATTCGGGTTTTTACCGGTATTATATCGGTTTTGTTTCGGTTGTCTTAATATTACTTATTTTAAAATTTTTGCAGATAAAAAACAAAGTAAAATATTTTTAATGTACTTAAAATAAAAAAAAAAAATATTTTTGTTCATTGTAAATCAGAATGTTGTTGGTGCAAAAACAATGGAAAAATCTGTTCAACCAATGATCACATTCGCAATTAACTAAATTATGTGGAAATCGGTCCAAACAATGATCACATTCGCAATTTACCTAAAAATTTCTGAAGAGAAAAGTTAGCGGAAATATAAAATAAGAGACAGACCTGAATCGCTCAAGTGTTGCTGGCGTTGTCATCCGCGCAGGTAAACGTGGAGAGGTCGTACAGTCTGAAGAAAAACCCTGTCCAAAAATCTGTAAAACAACTTTCAGTTTGAATTAGAAAACTTTTAAAAGATTTTTCTGCTAAAATGAATACTCTAA
Organism: Pegoplata infirma; assembly: GCA_963921195.1. Taxonomy (NCBI): domain Eukaryota; kingdom Metazoa; phylum Arthropoda; class Insecta; order Diptera; family Anthomyiidae; genus Pegoplata; species Pegoplata infirma. Next base: position 98,020,266 of record OY992538.1, on the reverse strand, counting down.
CTTAATTCTCTGTATTTAAGTTTTAAAAAAAATGCTGCTTTTAAAAAAAAATATTTTTGTTCAAATTTTAGCAGACTATTTTGTATTTTTACAAAAAAAAAATTGATGTATTTTTTTTTAATTTTTGTCTAATTTAAAAGATTAAAACTAAAAATTGCTCAAATGTAGAAAAATCAGCTGACTATTTTAATAATTTTACAGGAATTAAACTGTTTGTAAGAAAAGTTTCTTGAAAAAAAATTAAAAATTTTATTAATTTTTTTTTTTTAAAGTTTATTGAAAAAGTTCGCTTATTTTAGAACATTTTCAACAAAAAAAGTATATTTTTCTTAAATAAAATACAATTTCGATTTTCAGGCTGTTTATCTGAAATCAGAAGATTTTTCATCTTAAATCAGAAGATTTATCTACGGTCTTGACAGATTTTTCTGCAAACTCTACCTGTTTATCACAGTACATGAGTAGTAGTATCACAGAGTTGCATCTGATGGATGTAAGTATTAGTGACAGCACACGGTGTAACTTTTGACGTTTCATACAAAACGTAAACAAACATCATAAATACATGCACAAAAGCTCACACCACAGTACAGACTAGTATGCAAACACTGGTGCTAATTGCGTACTTTCCAATATGGTGGTATGGTTTTAAGTACAGAATGATCATCGCTGCCTGGTATATGTGTGCCTGTACGTGTGAGCTTTTGTGCATGTATTTATGATGTTTGTTTACGTTTTGTATGAAACGTCAAAAGTTACACCGTGTGCTGTCACTAATACTTACATCCATCAGATGCAACTCTGTGATACTACTACTCATGTACTGTGGCTCACACGTACAGGCACACATATACAAAAACTTAAATATATAAAGACTAGGCAATAGTCAATTCTTTTTGACGTTTAAAGGTGGTGTTAGTTTTACAAATCGTTTGCTTATTTTTGGTATGACCCAAAGACCATTTACTTTGTTTTGAGAAAATCGAAAAAGAAACTTCTCATCAACTTTATTAAAAATCTACACGATAGATTTGTTTTTTACTTTTGGTATCGATTGCTTAAAATGTTTTGAGAAAAAATATAATTTTTTATACGTTTTTGCACAAGATATCAAAAGTTATTATGATTTTAACAAAAAAAGACTTGGTCGCGTTTTGCTCCATATCCCGTTTAAATGAATATTTTCTTAAAAAAATTTAATTTTCTTTCACGTGGGTCAAAGTCAACCTGAGTTTACCTTATTAAATTTTCTTTAATTTTGGCTATAATTAGCAAAGTTGGGGCTGGATATCTTTTAATTCTTACGAAAAATTCATTCCGAATGAAAAAAAAGTGCATAACAATCATAAACAATTGATTCCTAATTCCATTTGGCAAATGGTTTATGCGTCACACCAATAACCAAGCGTCAATTTTTAGTTTGTTTTGATATGCACCCTTTCAACGTTATATGCATCAAAACAAAAGTAGAGAAAAATATTTTAACTTTTAGGTGTAAAATTTGCTGCATGTGCAGAAAATTGGCGTATGCAGCAAACCAATGTTAAGACAATGTTAATATTGGGGATATGAAGCAAAGTTAGGGCTGGATATCTTCTAATTTATACGATATATAAAAAAATAGATTACGGATTTGGAAAGAGGACATATTAATCATATACAATTGATTCCTAACTCCATTTTCCCAAAAATGGTCTTTGGGTCATACCAAAAATAAACAAACGAAATGGTATCTGGGAAAGCTGGAAATTTTGTTTACCTTTTATTTTTCGTTTAATTTTGCTGGTTGTTTTGATTTATTTATTATTGTTGTGTCACTTGAAAATAAAAAAATACATAATAAAAAAACGAAATGAATATAATTAAATCAAAACAACCAGCAAAATTAAACGAAAAATAAAAGGTAAACAAAATTTCCAGCTTTCCCAGATACCATTTGTAAAACTAACACCACCTTTAAACGTCAAAAAGAATTGACTATTGCCTAGTCTTTATATATTTAAGTTTTTGCTGATATACCAGGCAGCGATGATCATTCTGTACTTAAAACCATACCACCATATTGGAAAGTACGCAATTAGCACCAGTGTTTGCATACTAGTCTGTACTGTGCTGTTTATCCAGACAGAAATTTAGCAAACCGCGTCAGCAAAAATCGACAGATTTCTTAAATGGCTCAAAATGCAGATATTTCTGCTGATTGGACAGACATCTTATAAACACGTAAAAAATCAAGAATTTATTTATTGAATTACTATATTGCGTGAATATTTTAATTAATTTCTGAGTTAGTTAATAGTCTATATCAGCGGTTACCAACCTATGGTACGCGTACCACTAGGGGGTACGCGAACCTGTCCGCAGGGGTACGCAAAATTTTAGTAATTTGGACATTCGTTTTAGATTAACCTTTCAATGCTGGTTCCGCATGTGTCTTCTTAAGTGTTCCATAACGTCAGGTTTTTGAGAAAGTTAAGGTCAAAGTTCACAAAAAACGTATTTTTGTGCAATGCATTTTTTGCGATATTTTTGGATGATATTTTGAGATCTGACCACTAGTTTACGACTAAGCTTTCGATGCTGATTCCGTATATGGTTCCCAAATTTTTCTATAATGTCATGTTTTTGAAAAAATTATGGCAAAGTTCTCAAAAAACGTGTTTTGGGGCATTTTTGAGACGAGTTGTGATAGAGTGGAAAAATTGGTACCATTTTGTTAAGCTCAAAATGCTCCTTCATTATATATACGAGGGTGTTTTATTCCAAAAGTCACGGAATTATTGATCTGCCCTCGTATTATAAAAAACAATTAAAACAAGTGAGAGTGTTAAATTCGGCTGTGCCAAATCTTTTATACCCTCCAAAATGTAAAAAAAAAATAAAAAATTGTCAGGGGCGTTGTTTTTTGGGGTGGGGGGTGGTGATGGGGGTCAGTAGGGGACTTTGAGAGCACCTTCCCATCGCAATAAATATACCAAATGTTTCATTTATTTAACAAAAATACAAAAAAAAACATAAAAAAAGTGTATTTTTCAAAGGTTAGTTCAGTTCTTCAAGGGGGAACATTTTTCCCCCTGGCCCGATTTTGCCCATTCACGAACTTAACCTGCCTATGAGACATATTTGTGCTAAACTTCAGGAGTCTAGCTGCTTTATTTTGGACTGCATTGTATTATCTACAGACAGACGGACGGAATATTTTCAATATTTTCAGCCGTTTTTGCTCTGCAGAAAAATCATCTCAAAATCCGCGTTTTCAGATGCATTCAACCACCAAAAAATACCACCATTGTTTTGATCTCCCCTAAATCCTTCAAAAAATTATGATACCCGCAGATCAAAAATTTTGAAAATTGACTCTAATATTTGTATGTGAAGTTTTTTGACGAAAACAAAAAACTCGTTAGGGGGTACGCGGCTGATAAAATTTAAAATTAGGGGTACGCGAGCCAAAAAGGTTGGTAACCGCTGGTCTATATAATTATATGTCGAAAATGCACTAAATTTATCAGTTTTTTTAATTTTATTAAAAATTTTTTTGATTTTTTTCGTATGTATTTTTAAAAAATTTGTGACTTTTTAATATGATTGGTAAATTTTATTCATAATACCGGTACGCAAGGTAGATTTATCTAAGGTAATATTTTAGTGACGTAAATGAAAACAATTTTCTTTCAAAATCATTTTAGTCGGCAAAAACGACTTAAATGTTCAGTGCACAGATTAACCAATTTAAACGCTTTTAAGACTTAAAAATTTTAGAAAACAACTAAATTATAAAAAAATATTGAAGTTCAAACGAATATCTTTTATTTTCCACGACAAAAATTAAAAAAAAATTAAAATATTTTTAAGCATAAAAAGTGAAGTGTAAACTCAAGTCATTTATGCCGAACAAAATATTTTAATTTCGTTTTGAAAATTCGTAAATATTATTGTTTTCAAATTTGTCAAAAAACTTACTATGGAGGAAAAGTGAGGTTATTGGATCTTACCTTGTATAAATCTACCTTGCCGGTACGTACCGGTATTGTTGTTTCGGTAACGGTTAACCGTTACCTAAATAATCCAAAATACCGTTACCTTTACCGTTACCGATATAAAAAATATGTAATACCAATACCGTTACCAATACCGTTATTCGTTTCGGTTGCCAACCCTGGAATATTGTACATAATATTGCGTCGTCTGTAGGTACCTTAAGAGAAATGAATAAACTCCCAACTTTAAAAAAATAAAATAAGTCCCAAAGAAAAAAAGAAATAAGTCCCAATATTTGGGAGTTATTTAAAATCAAAATACTTACTCTCAAAAAAATTAAAGAACTCCGAATGAAATAAGTCCCAAAAAATAATATAAGTTCCCATTACAAGAATTATGTCTATTACAAGTACTTTTTACGTATACAAAATGAGGCCCTATGTTCCAACTAGGAGTTTTAAAGGACTAAATATATAAAATGAGGTGCCGATTCACAGAAAATAGTCATAACTCAATCATAACTTATTTTTTCCCCAAAGCATGGCCGGAGGCCGGCTTAACAGAAAAACTTTTAACAAAAAAATAAAAATAAATTGCAATATTTTATTTAAAATGAGAAGAGTCCCAACTAGGGTTTCTAAATTCCCGGACTTTTTCAATTCCCGGGAAAGCGTTTTAAAAAAATCGTATTCCCGGGAATTCCCGGGAATTTTTTGATTAAAACAAATTTTGAAATTTATCATATAAAAATTATTATATTACAAATTATGGTCGTATTTTTTAATTAAAACGCATTTTAGGTGTCATCTTTTGTAAAGCAGTTTTATTAAACTCAAAAACCTTATCACAGTTGTAGTATTTGCATAGACGTATTTTCACTTCACACAAAATTTTTCATATTCGGAAAATAAGTATAACTTATCCGATTTAAAATTTTACAACAAATGTGTTTGGAACAACTTTTTGGAAATTTTTTCTAATTTTGACTAAATCGCTTTAAGGCATCCGTGCCAAAATGACAACACCTATATACTGTGGATATCAGACTTTTTACTTCATATATAAAATTTTAAGCTGAAAAACAGGTTTGTTATATAATTTTTAAAGTATTGAATGAAATGTTTTTTCCACTATAACAATTGTTGATCTGAATATGAAAAATCGATTAAAGAAAAATAATTATAAGGCCTAAATAATATGCAAACTGAAGCTTTTCCTTACTAGTTTTTCTTTAAAATTTAAAATTTTAATGTAATTTTTAATAAATTATTTAAAATTGTGTAAATTAAATATATTTTGGCAACATTACAAAATAGAATAGAGAAAATAATACACTGGCTTTAAAACAACAACAATGATCAATAACAATAAATATATTACAACTTACAAATATTCTTTCGTCAATTTTTCACATTAAATTTTTCAAAAACAAAACGTTTTACACAATAAAAATTATACCACATAAAACACAAATTTAATATATTTTTCTTAAAAAAATTAGCGACAAATTCCCGAAATTTCCCGAAGACAAAATCCCGGGATTTTTAGAAAAATATTTCCCGGAAATTCCCGGGAAATTTGTTCCGAATAGAAACCCTAGTCCCAACAACTCTCAATGTTAGAAAAGAAATAAAATAACTCTCAAAATAGTTTTTCGGAGCTATTTCATTAGGGAATTGTTTCATAACGAAATAACTCCCAACAAAAATTGTGAAATAAGATAATTCAGCCATTTTTTTGTGATCTGATATCTGCGATATAAAATATGAGTATTTAAACTTTTTTGTTTGCAAAATTTAATAAAAATATTTGAAAATATTCGTTTTAAAACCAAAACTAACTTATATTATTAAATTAAAAACTTTAGCAAATAAAACCTTTTAAAAACCACTAATCCAAAATCTAGCTATAAAATAGCTAGATTTTTCAACTGTTTATACAAATCTAGCTACAAAATAGCTAGATTTTTTAACTGTTTTTAAATTTAGCTATTTCTAGCTATTTTTTTGTCCAATCTAGCTACATTTTTTTAAAAATAGTTGGCATCAGTGTCTATAAAAGAAATTCAGTCTTGTGCTTCTTTTTGCAAATCATTCACGTAAAATGGTAGCACCCAAAAATTTTTCATAATAATTACCTTTTATATATAATGAAACAGTTTTAAATATGAGATGCCAATTGGGTTATATTAACCCATTAAGTGCCAAAAAATACAGGCGCACGAAAAAAAAACTTTCATAAATTACCCAAAAATATGCTAAAGGCACAGACTAAAACCATGTTTCCATTCAGATCAAAAACACTTGATTTGAGCAAAACACTTCGAGCTGTTTCCATTCAAGTTGAAGTGATTTGCAACGTCAAACTAATTACGAATTTTCGTAATTAATTTGACGTTTTCTCCACAAAATAGTTAAAACAACAAAACTAGGAAAATAATTACCAAAAACAATTAATTTTGTAGTTTATTATAACTAAATAAAGATGTTTAAACAACTAATTGTAAATTATTTTAATAATAGGCGTATTTTGTTGGCATAATTATCAATGTTCTACCACACAAAGTTCAAGTCAGTGTTAACGCATAAAATTTTAGAAGTTAAATATTAACATTCATACACTGTGAATGATTCTCTTATTGTTAATGACTCTCTTTGGTATTAATAAAAAAGATAAATGTTTTTGTTTTTCTTTCACGCTAAATTGCATTTAATAATCCAATTTTATTAATATTTTATCGAAAATGTGTAATATTTTAAAAAAACTATTCCAAACGATGCTAAATTAAATTGAGAAATTTATGGAAGTTAACGTGTCGTTTTTTTCGTTTTGATGCATGCTAACAACACTGTTGCCAATTTGGTGTTTTTCCCGCTAAAACTAGCGTTTTTATTTTCCGTCTAGCGGGAAAAAAAGTGATTTAGCGGGCAGCGGGAAATCTAGCGATTTTCACCAGCCACAACCTAACAATAGAAAAAACTTGAAATTTTACACACTTTTTAAATTTTTGGTATTATTAAAGAGCCGTTTAGACGAGCAGACTTGTAAAGCGACCAGTCAACAATTTTTGAATAAAAATCTTGTTTTTTTTATTTCCCGGAAAAGCGGAATTCATTTTTAAATTTCTCGGGATCCCGGGAATTCCTGCAGAAACTAAAAACCCAAAAATTTTGTCAAAAAATATATTTAAACCTTATGAATGCGATTACACTATTTATAATGTTTATTAACACCATTCAAATCTTATTTAGTACCTTTAAAACAAACAAAAAATAAGATTCGAGAAAAAAAAGAACTATTTTTATAAAAAAAACGGCCGTAATATGTCGAAGTCTTTTAAAAGAATTTTTAAGGGAATATGTTATTTCACGTCGCTTTATCTGTTTTTATAATAAAAATTCATTATTTATTCCAGTTCACCTCCGTTCATTTTTACAATTCGTTCTCAACGCTTTGTCTCTAAAACACAATGAAACTGATTCAGAGAAAGTTCTCAATTGTGTCTCTGAAACTGAATGTAAATGTTTCAGAGAAATGAAATTATAAGAAAATTTACTCCAAAAAATTATTAAAGAAATTTAAAAATTCTGGTTTCTAAAAGAAAAATCCGTTAATTTCAGAGTCATTCCTTACATAGATTTTATATAAATTTATCGATTTAAAAAGAATCATGTCCAGAGACATAAATATTTTCTATAGAAACAAATTATCATACTGCAAATTTTTCTAATGCAGGTCTCAGAAAGAACATTTTTCAGCTTCTGAAAAAAAGTATCAGGTTCTGATAATTATATCCTATCGAAGATTTAGATATTGTGAGACTTTTTTCATTTCGTATGTCTCAGATTTTATGATATTTGTTAGTTAGGTCTCTCTTGGAATACTTTTTAAGCCCTCCTGGTCCCTGCGTACGTTTCTGCCATCAATTATTAATAAAATCTCTAAAGATCACATACAAAATGATCAATAGAAGTCGAATCAACAATTTCAATGAAATGAAAATTCCCGGGAATTCCCGCTCTATTTCCCCGGATTTCGGGATCGAAAATTTACGGGAATTCCCGTGAAAAACTCTATAGCTAATACATACATACATTATTTAAAAAACCGTTATATTTTTTTCAAAAAACCGTTACATTTCAAATTTCATGCTATTTAGCTATTAAAGCTAAGTACTCTGTTTCTTGCAGTGAAAATTTGACTTAAACTTTAAACGCCTCAAATCGCAATAAAATATTTAAAAATCAACAACTTTTGACAATTATAAGAAAGAAACGATCATAACAAAACTGAAATGTCACTTTTTCACGACAATTTAAATTGTCTTGTATAATAAAAATGCGTGAAAACTTTTTTTACAATTTCCCTATAATTCCTCGCGTTGCCAAAATTAATTTTTTTTATATGGAGTTTGACAGATTTTTTCCCGTGAAATCGAACAGAGTACTTAGCTTAAATAGCTAAATTTGTTTTCTGTTTTTGAATCTGGTGTTTTCTGGAGATTTTTTTTCTTGATTTAGCGGGTTTTTGTCAAAAAAAGTTGGCATCAGTGGCTAACAATCAAAGTTTGCCAACAAAAAAGGCCTAATAAAAAAATAAAAATTTGAGATGTTTTGCTCATATGAAAAATGTATGGGAAAACATGTAGAAAATGACATGATTTCCTCAAAACACTCTGATTTGCCCAAATCATGCCACTGGAAACATACTATAATACAGACTCGACATATATGACAGGTGTCAAAAAAGTATTTTTTAACCATATGGTTAATGTTTTCAAATTATTCTACGAATTAGGTTAGAAAGAGAAAGCTAATATAACGCGTTATAAGAAAAATGGATGCCAGATTGGTTTTTGTTGTTTCACTCACTCCTAAGTCGTAGAAAGTGTTGCCATGTTAGCGTAAAACGGACTAAAAACCGCTGTGTTTTCTCCTAAAATCGCTTAGTTTTTCCCCATTTTTTCTTATAAAACTCTACACGCAAAAAAAAACTTGTGTCGGAGTGAGCAAAAATCTGGCATAATTTTACCAAAAATATGCTAAAACTACAACCGACGAAGTAGTTTTCGTAATTTAGCCAAAACACTTATGTAAAAAATTTTGAAGAAAATGCTAATGCTATTTAAGCAAAAACTTGGTAAAATATACCAAAAGAGATATGGTGAAATATACCAAAATTATTAGAAATGGTGGCTAAAAATAATGCTAAAAATTACCACATTTATGCTAAAATAAATTTTCAATAATTTTTTGTAAAAATTTGTATATTTGTTGAATTTAAAATTTTCACAGAATAAATCCATATTAATATAATAAATGTTGTGTAGAAATTAATTTACCACCGACCAACTGACCCTTTTTGTTCAATTTTCTCTAGTGACTGCTGCCTACGCTTTTTCTTGAAGTGAAGGATCCGCTATAGCTTCACGAATTTATTTAAAAGCATCCTGTAAAAATAGAAAATTATTACAAAACATAAATTTTAATTTAAAAAACTGGTAAACCCAGTATGGAGGAACACTTACTTTGTGATTCCATTTGTAACTCATCAAAACAGGTCTGGACTCCATTGGCTTTGCTATATAAATGAGTTTTTAGATTTTAATTTTATAACTAAAGGCAGGACTGGTGCCCACACTCCTAATTGTAGTGAAGGATTCGCCATGGCCACAGACTAATACAGACTCGACATAAGTGACAGATGTCAAAAAAGTAGCCTTGAACCATATGGTTAATGTTTTCAAATTATTCTACGAATTAGGTTAGAAAGAGAAAGCTAATATAACGCGCCATTAGAAAAATGGATGCCAGATATGTTTTTGTTGTTTCACTCACTCCTAAGTCGTAGAAAGTGTTGCCATGTAAGCGTAAAACGGACTAAAAACCGCTGTGTTTTCTCCCAAAATCGCTTAGTTTTTCCCCATTTTTTCTTATAAAACTCTACTGTCGAGTCTGTATTTAGTCTGTGCCATGGCTTCAAACATTTATTTACCAGTACCCTGTAAAAATAGAAAATTATTACCAAACACAAATTTTTAACTAAAACTCTATTAAACCTTATTGGTGTCTTCGGAATGGGGGTATACTCACTTTATCATTCCATTTGTAATTCATCGAAACATACGTCTGGGACTCCATTGGTTTTGCTAAATGAATGGTGTTTTAAGTTATGACAGCAAAATTAACTTTGGCATTTTTATATCTTACATTTATTTATCTTTTAAAAAACTAATTATTTATTTTTATTTATTAATAATATTTTAATTTTATTTATCAATTTCCTTTTTACGTTATTATAACACAAAAAATAAACGAAGCACGCACAAAAAAAATACAAAAGGAAAATGGCGGTCTGTATTTGTTTGTTTTTTGTTGTTGTTTTCTTTCGATAAATTTTTGTGCAAGTAATTTGTGTTATTGTGCAAGCTACTTGGTTATTTTACATAAAAAATGAATTATGTTACTTTAACATCGACAAGCATAATTTTAGCAAAAATTTGGTAAAAATTTTTTTTTGGTATGAAAAAAGTTTTACCAAGTAGGATTGCTCAATCTTACACAGATTTTTTTTTTGCGTGTACACGTGTACACGCAAAAAAAAAAATCTGTGTCAGATTGAGCAATCCTACTTGGTAAAACTTTTTTCATACCAAAAAAAAATTTTTACCAAATTTTTGCTAAAATTATGCTTGTCGATGTTAAAGTAACATAATTAGTTTTTTATGTAAAATAACCAAGTAGCTTGCACAATAACGCAAATTGCTTGCACAAAAATTTATCGAAAGAAAACAACAAAAAGAAAAAACAAATACAGACCGCCATATTAATTTTGTATTTTTGTGTGCGTGCTTCGTTTATTTTTTGTGTTATAAAAACGCAAAAAGGAAATTTATAAATAAATATTATTAAAATAAATTAATAAATAAAAATAAATAATTAGTTTTTTTAAAGATAAATAAATGCAAGATAAAAAAATGCTAAAGTTAATTTTGCTGTCATAACTTAAAACACCATTCATTTAGCAAAACCAATGGAGTCCCAGACGTTTGTTTCAATGAATTACAAATGGAATGATAAAGTGAGTATACCCCTATTCCGAAGACACCAATAAGGTTTAATAGATTTTTAGTTAAAAATTAGTGTTTGGTAATAATTTTCTATTTTTACAGAGCTATGGCGAATCCTTTACTACAATAAAGGGCGTGGGCACCAGTCCTTTAGTTATAAAATTAAAACCTAAAAACTTATTTATAAAGCAAAGCCAGTGGAGTCCAGACCTGTTTTGATGAGTTACAAATGGAATCACAAAGTAAGTGTTCCTCCTAACCAAAAGACCAATGGGGTTTACTAGTTTTTTAAATTAAAAATTTATGTTTTGTAATAATTTTCTATTTTTACAGGATGCTTTTAAATAAATTCGTGAAGCTATAGCAGATCCTTCACTTCAAGAAAAAGCGTAGGCAGCAGTCACTGGAGAAAATTGTACATAAAGGGTCAGTTGGTCGGTGCACCGAACCAAATACGGCAGTAATATTTACGAAAAAGCATGTTAATTTGACGAAAGAACAATCATTATACAGCTAACAAAACAGGGGTGTTGATTTGAATAAAATTTCGTTAATTTATATTTGAGATAAATTTGACGAAATTTCGTCAAATTAACAGAATTATTTTCGTCAATTTGAATAAAATAGTTTATTCAATTTGAATAAATATCATCAATTTAACAAAATATTTTTCGTTGATTCAACGATATTTTATTAATTTTACTAAATTTTTCTACCCTTTCAAAAAATAAAATATCCATAACTATTATTTTTATTTAAAAAATGTTTACTATAATAAACAAAAAAATTACAAAATAATAAATAACTAAAAAAAATTTAATAATAGGTACAAAAAATAATTTATATACATATAAACTTACAAAATGGGAATTAATTTATTAAAGACGAAGAAACTGCTGCCATGTGTTCATATTTCCAATGTGTTAATTTAAATACCGGACGGAAACTAATTTATCTTTGCCTAAACCTTTGTCAATGTAATGTATAGAATACCTAAAAACAATAATAAAAATTAGTTTATAAATTTAATTATTATATACATATATCATTACTTACATAGTTTCGTTTTCACATGAAGTTTAGTAGAATTTGAAGACGGCTTTTATAATGCCAAAAAACATGGCAAAAGCTTTAGCAATTACATAAAATTACATGAAAAAATAAATAAATTTTAGAAAAACATAATTTTTTTCATGACACTGCACAATGCTAAAAGTAATGGCGTCCAAACTAATAATTGTAGTCAATTTGACGAAATTTAGTCAATTTGATGAAAATTCGTTTATTTTACTTCTTTAGAGGATGTAAACTTGACGAAATTTTGTTGATTTGAATAAAATTTGTTGAATCTTAAAAAAAAAATTGACAAAATTTCGTTAAAGATCTACAAAAATTTTTTGTTGATTTTACCTACGCGATTTGGTTCGGTGTGGTAAATAAAATCCTACACTCAACCAAAAATCATTGTATTCCCAAAGAAAATCGCTGTAAATTCAACAGAAATCATTGTTGATTTTGACCCTACAAATATTTATGTTGATTTCAATAAAAATTGTTGTCAGTTTTTGTAAAAGTTGATCAACTCGTTTTTTTGTAAATCAACTCGTATTTTTTGTAAACTCAACTCATATTTTTGTTGATATAAGAAATTTTATTAATAAAAAAAAGCTTGTTGTTGTTTGTAAATATTCTTTTATTAAGTATAAATCACAATATTTTTTAGAATTATCACCGGCTTTTTAAGCTGCAATATTTAAACAAGATTTTCACACACACTTCGTTTATTTATGTTATGCACTCGTAAGCCATTCTCCAGTTTTCTAATGACACCAAATCAAAAACCTTAAAAAAAACAAAAAAATATATAATATAGTATGAATACATAAAGTAACCAATGTATTTTATTACTTACCAAATATTTACAGATCAGAATCTGATCATCAGATCCTAGTTTTATTTATTTTTATAATATTAAATATTTTTATAAGAAACAAACACATAAAATAATTTTATAAGAGACAAACAAATTTCACATTGCAATGCATTGCTACCAACTTGATAATACAAAATTGAACGAACAGGGTTGTTTTTTCTTTTTTGGTTTTATCTATTGAATTCTGTATAAGCGTTGTAAATAGTTGATTCAAATTTACTGATTATTCAACGACATCAACATTAATTTTTGTTGAATACGGCAATATTCTGTAAAACTTGATCTACAATGGGTTTACTAATTTTTCTACTAAGATATTTCTATGAGTGTACACAACATTTATTATATTAATATGGATTTATTCTGTGAAAATTTTAAATTTAACAAATATACAAATTTTCACCGAACCAAATACGGCAGTAATATTTACGAAAAAGCATGTTAATTTGACGAAAGAACAATCATTATACAGCTAACAAAACAGGGGTGTTGATTTGAATAAAATTTCGTTAATTTATATTTGAGATAAATTTGACGAAATTTCGTCAAATTAACAGAATTATTTTCGTCAATTTGAATAAAATAGTTTATTCAATTTGAATAAATATCATCAATTTAACAAAATATTTTTCGTTGATTCAACGATATTTTATTAATTTTACTAAATTTTTCTACCCTTTCAAAAAATAAAATATCCATAACTATTATTTTTATTTAAAAAATGTTTACTATAATAAACAAAAAAATTACAAAATAATAAATAACTAAAAAAAATTTAATAATAGGTACAAAAAATAATTTATATACATATAAACTTACAAAATGGGAATTAATTTATTAAAGACGAAGAAACTGCTGCCATGTGTTCATATTTCCAATGTGTTAATTTAAATACCGGACGGAAACTAATTTATCTTTGCCTAAACCTTTGTCAATGTAATGTATAGAATACCTAAAAACAATAATAAAAATTAGTTTATAAATTTAATTATTATATACATATATCATTACTTACATAGTTTCGTTTTCACATGAAGTTTAGTAGAATTTGAAGACGGCTTTTATAATGCCAAAAAACATGGCAAAAGCTTTAGCAATTACATAAAATTACATGAAAAAATAAATAAATTTTAGAAAAACATAATTTTTTTCATGACACTGCACAATGCTAAAAGTAATGGCGTCCAAACTAATAATTGTAGTCAATTTGACGAAATTTAGTCAATTTGATGAAAATTCGTTTATTTTACTTCTTTAGAGGATGTAAACTTGACGAAATTTTGTTGATTTGAATAAAATTTGTTGAATCTTAAAAAAAAAATTGACAAAATTTCGTTAAAGATCTACAAAAATTTTTTGTTGATTTTACCTACGCGATTTGGTTCGGTGTTTACAAAAATTTTATAGAAAATTTATTTTAGCATAAATGTGGTAATTTTTAGCATTATTTTTAGTCACACACAAAAAAATAATCGAGGTAACAATGCCTTAGCTGGCATAGGTATTTATTTTTTCTATGAATTTAAAAATATAAGGCATATTACCTTAGCACTATGTAATTTAAATACCTATTAGCTATGCAGTTTTTACTTTTCAATTTAGGTAGAACTTCGAAAAATTTGTTGACAATAATTTGAAATTAAATAAAAATAAAACAAACATCAAAATTTTTCAACAAATATTTTTATAATTTTTCAACACAATAAATCCGATGGAAATTAACAATTCGCAACAAAATATGTAAGCAAATTAATTTTATTATTTAATTTATTCGTAAAAATAGTAAATTCAATAATTTTAAATGTTTTTTTTTAGATAACGCGAATTTTTTTCTAAATCTGAGACCTTTTCTTTAGCAAAATATCTCAGAATCTGATAATATTTTTTTTTTTTAAACATCTCAGAATCTGAGAATTTTTTTATAGTAAAAATACCTCAAAATCTGTGATTTTTTCTATGGAAAAATGTCTCAGAATCTGACACATTTATTCTGCAGAAAAATTCTCAGATTCTGAAACATTTTTTCTATAGGGAAACTCTCAGATTCTGAGACAGTTTTGAATAGTACATATCTCAGACTCTTAAGACATTTTTCTATAGAAAAAACCTCAGATTCTGAGACATTTTTCTATAGAAAAAATCTCAGATTCTGAGACATTTTTCTATAGAAAAAATCTCCGATTCTGAGACATTTTTCTATAGAAAAAATCTCCGATTCTGAGACATTTTTCTATAGAAAAAATCTCAGATTCTGAGACATTTTTCTATAGAAAAAATCTCAGATTCTGAGACATTTTTCTATAGAAAAAATCTCAGATTCTGAGACATTTTTCTATAGAAAAAATCTCAGATTCTGAGACATTTTTCTATAGAAAAAATCTCAGATTCTGAGACATTTTTCTATAGAAAAAATCTCAGATTCTGAGACATTTTTCTATAGAAAAAATCTCAGATTCTGAGACATTTTTCTATAGAAAAAATCTCAGATTCTGAGACATTTTTCTATAGAAAAAATCTCAGATTCTGAGACATTTTTCTATAGAAAAAATCTCAGATTCTGAGAAATTTTTCTATAGAAAAAATCTCAGATTCTGAGACATTTTTCTATAGAAAAAATCTCAGATTCTGAGACATTTTTCTATAGAAAAAATCTCAGATTCTGAGACATTTTTCTATAGAAAAAATCTCAGATTCTGAGACATTTTTCTATAGAAAAAATCTCAGATTCTGAGACATTTTTCTATAGAAAAAATCTCAGATTCTGAGACATTTTTCTATAGAAAAAATCTCAGATTCTGAGACATTTTTCTATAGAAAAAATCTCAGATTCTGAGACATTTTTCTATAGAAAAAATCTCAGATTCTGAGACATTTTTCTATAGAAAAAATCTCAGATTCTGAGACATTTTTCTATAGAAAAAATCTCAGATTCTGAGACATTTTCTATAGAAAAAATCTCAGATTCTGAGACATTTTTCAATAGCAAAAATCTCAGATTCTGAGACAGTTTTATATAGAAAAAGTTTCAGATTCTGAGACATTTTTCTATAGAAAAAATCTCAGATTCTGAGACATTTTTCTATAGAAAAAATCTCAGATTCTGAGACATTTTCTATAGAAAAAATTTCAGATTCTGAGACATTTTTCAATAGCAAAAATCTCAGATTCTGAGACAGTTTTATATAGAAAAAGTTTCAGATTCTGAGACATTTTTCTATAGAAAAAATCCCAGATTCTGAGACATTTTTCTATAGAAAAAATCTCAGATTCTAAGATATTTTGCTATAGAAAAATCTCAGATTCTGACACATTTTTCTATAGAAAAAATCTCAGATCCTAAGACATTTTTCTTTAGAAAAACTTTCAGATTCTATGATATTTTTCTATAGAAAAATTCTGATTCTGATATATACTTCCTTTTAAAAAATTCTCAGATTCTGAGATATTTTTTTTTATAGAAAAACTCTCAGATTCTGAGATATTTTTTTTAAAGAAAAACTCTCAGATTCTTAGATATTTTTTCTATAGAAAAATTCGCAGATTCTGAGATTTTTTTTTTTAGAAAAATTATCAGATTCTGAGATATTTTGCTAAAAAAAAGTTCTCAGATTTAGAAAAAGTGTCTTGGAATTTGAGAACTTTTTGTACTATTATAAAAAATGTCTCAGAATCTGAGAATTTCTCTGTATAAAAAATGAATTTTTCTATAGAAAAAATTTCTCAAAATCTGTCATTTTTTCTGTACAAAAATGTCTCAGAATCTGAGTTTTTCTATAGAAAAAATGTCTCAGGATCTGAGAATTTTTTTATAGAAAAAATTATAAAAATCTGAGAATTTTATATAGCAAAAATTTCTCAGAATCTGAGAGTTTTTTTATATAAAAAAATGTCTCAGAATCTGAGAGATTTTCTATAGAAAATTCTCTGTCTCAGAATCTTAAAATTTTTCTATAATATATATAAAATTTTTCTATTAGAATAGATAATTTTTTCTATATAAATAACTTTTCTTTAAAATTTAAGACATTAAAAAATTAAAAAAATAAAATAAATTAAAAATAATAAGCTTTTCGTATTTTTTATTTAAAATTTGAAAGGAAATGGTGTAAAAATGCCTTTACTAATGCAAGGTAATACTACCAAATTATTTACGTAATATCACCTATTTATCAATGCTATTTTACCTAAAAAGCTAAGGTAGATTTCTGTCAACCATAATAAATTTTCGAACATGGGAATTACCTTAGCTTTTAAGTAACATTACCTTTTAACTTAGCAAATGCCCCGTTTGCCTGGCGCTAAGGTATTTTTATACTATAATTTTAGGTAATATTACCTCGATTTTTTTTTGTGTGCACCTTTTCTAATAATTTTGGTATATTTCACCATATTTCCTTTGGTATATTTTACCAAGTTTTTGCTTAAATAGCATTAGCATTTTCTTCAAAATTTTTTACATAAGTGTTTTGGCTGAATTATTTACGAAAACTACTTCGTCGGTTGTAGTTTTAGCATATTTTTGGTAAAATTATGCCAGATTTTTGCTCACTCCGACACAGATTTTTTTTTTGCGTGTACTGTCGAGTCTGTACACGCAAAAAAAATCTGTGTCGGAGTGAGCAAAAAACCTGGCATAATTTTACCAAGAATATGCTAAAACTACAACCGACGAAGTAGTTTTCGTAATTTAGCCAAAACACTTATGTAAAAAATTTTGAAGAAAATGCTAATGCTATTTAAGCAAAAACTTGGTAAAATATACCAAAAGAAATATGGTGAAATATACCAAAATTATTAGAAAAAGTGACTAAAAATAATGCTAAAAATTACCACATTTATGCTAAAATAAATTTTCTATAAAATTTTTGTAAAAATTTGTATATTTGTTGAATTTAAAATTTTCACAGAATAAATCCATATTAATATATAAGGGATTTTTTTGCTAACGTGTATAAATTATCCCACACAAATTTGACATAAATTTGCCGTATATAGTTAAAAAACGTCAAATTTGTATGGAATAATTTATACACGTTAGCAAAAAAATCCAGCTATAATAAATGTTGTGTAGGATTTTATTTACCACCGACCAATTGACCCTTTATGTACAATTTTCTCCAGTGACTGCTGCCTACGCTATTTCTTGAAGTGAAGGATCCGCTATAGCTTCACGAATTTATTTAAAAGCATCCTGTAAAAATAGAAAATTATTACAAAACATAAATTTTTAATTTAAAAAACTAGTAAGCCCCATTGGTCTCTTGGTTAGAAGGAACACTTACTTTGTGATTCCATTTGTAACTCATCAAAACAGGTCTGGACTCCATTGGCTTTGCTATATAAATGAGTTTTTAGTTTTATAACTAAAAGGAGGACTGGTGCCCACGCTCTTTATTCTAGTGAAGGATTCGCCATAGCTTCAAAAATTTATTTAGCAGTACCCTGTAAAAATAGAAAATTATTACCAAACACTAATTATTAACTAAAAATCTTGTGGTGTCTTTGGAATAGGGGTATACTCAAAAAATCTGTGTGGTGTCTTTGGAATAGGGGTATACTCACTTTATCATTCCATTTGTAATTCATTGAAACAAACGTATGGGACTCCATTGGTTTTGCTAAATGAATGGTGTTTTAAGTTATGACAGCAAAATTAACTTTAGCATTTTTTATCTTACATTTATTTATCTTTTAAAAAACTAATTATTTATTTTTATTTATTAATTTATTTTAATTTTATTTATCAATTTCCTTTTTACGTTTTTATAACACAAAAAATAAACAAACAACGCACACAAAAATACAAAATGAAAATGGCGGTCTGCATTTGTTTTCGTTTTTGTTGTTGTTTTCTTTCGATAAATTTTTGTGCAAGTAATTTGCGTTATTGTGCAAGCTACTTGGTAATTTTACATAAAAAACTAATTATGTTACTTTCACATCGACAAGCATAATTTTAGCAAAAATTTGGTAAAAATTTTTTTTTGGTATGAAAAAAATTTTACCAAGTAGCATTGCTCAATCTGACACAGATTTTTTTTTTTGCGTGTATATAGTCTGTGCTAAAGGCCTATTCACACCTGAGGTGAAATCTCGTTGGAACGAGATTTCGATCATATGGTTGTGTATAAAATGATACAGACCATATGATCGAAATCTCGTTCGAACGAGATTTCACCTCAGGTGTGAATTGGGTATAAGTCCCAATCATAGAAAAATATAGAATTGAAACAGAGTCGTATTTTGCTTGAATAAGTATTAGTGCAGCACTTTATGTAACCTTTGTCGTTTAATAAAAACAATGCAACATAAAGGAGAACAACAACAAAGCAAACAACAAAAGAGAGAAAAAACGTTTTTAAACTTTCAATAGTGCGTATTATCTTTAAAAAAACGTTGATTAAAGCAAAATAAACAATTTATTTAATTAAATAAAAGACAAATGCCATTTTTTAAAAACAAAGAATCTAATATAATATTAAATACGTGTGAGATGAGGAAGAACAAGCATTTTGCCACCATATTGGAAAATACATCAAATACAATACTGCGTACACTCATAGAAATATCTTAGTAGAAAAATTAGTAAACCCATTGTAGATCAAGTTTTACAGAATTTAACAAAAATCAATGTTGATATTACAAAATTCAATAGTTGAAAAATACACAGTTGGAAAAAATTGTATAAAATATAAGTACATGAAATGTGCAACATTGTTTTTGCTGATCGCCATTTGTAAATTTTTGTTGTCTTGTACAGAAGGGATGTTTCTCAAAAAAAATCTTTTTTATTAGAAAATATTTGGTGAGTAATTAAATATATTTGTTATTTAATTCATTAATAAAGCAATTTTTTATTTTTTTAGCAATTTGTGATTTGGAATCTTTCAAAAAACTCTAGAAGCTAATCACGAAAAAAAAACAACAGCGAAATACATCACAGTCCAAGGAAACAAAAAAATATCATCTAAAAACAAAATAAGTTTATGTGAAAATAATGAGTTAATTTTTCATTAAAAATATTGTGAAAATATTCAATTAAATAAAATAATATTTACAACACAAATAAGAATTTCATTTTAATAAATAAAATTGCATGAATATACACTCAACCAAAAATCATTGTATTCCCAAAGAAAATCATTGTAAATTCAACAGAAATCATTGTTGATTTTGACCCTACAAATATTTATGTTGATTTCAATAAAAATTGTTGTCAGTTTTTGTAAAAGTTGATCAACTCGTTTTTTTTGTAAATCAACTCGTATTTTTTGTAAACTCAACTCATATTTTTGTTGATATAAGAAATATTATTAATAAAAAAAAGCTTGTTGTTATTTGTTAATATGCTTTTATTAAGTAAAAATCACAATATTTTTTAGAATTATCACCGGCTTTTTAAGCTGCAATATTTCACCACAAGATTTTCACACACTTCGTTTATTTATGTTTTGCACTCGTAAGCCATTCTCCAGTTTTCTAATGACACCAAATCAAAAGCCTTAAAAAAAACAAACAAAAGTATAATATAGTATAAATACATAAAGTAAACAATGTATTTTATTACTTACCAAATATTTACAGATCAGAATCTGATCATCAGATCCTATTTTAATTTATTTTTATAATATTAAATATTTTTATAAGAAACAAACACATAAAATAATTTTATAAGAGACAAACAAATTTCACATTGCAATGCATTGCTACCAACTTGATAATACAAAAATGAACGAACAGGGTTGTTTTTTCTTTTTTGGTTTTATCTATTGAATTCTGTATAAACGATGTAAAGAGTTGATTCAACTTTACTGATTATTCAACGATATCAACATTAATTTTTGTTGAATACGGCAATATTCTGTAAAACTTGATCTACAATGGGTTTACTAATTTTTCTACTAAGATATTTCTATGAGTGTACAAAACAAAACGAGTATGATTAACAAAAATACGAATAGAACTAACAAAAATACGAGTTAATCAGCTTTTACAAAAACTGACAACAATTAATGTTGAAATCAACATAAATATTTGTACACACAAAAAAATAATCGAGGTAATAATACCTTAGCTGGCATACACGCAAAAAAATCCCGTGTCTAAAATTATGCAATCATGCTTGGTAATTTTTTTTTTTCTATAGAGTTTTAACATTTTTCGCAAGCCTTGCTTTGTTTTCCTCTGTCAAAGCTAAAATTTCATATTTATGTTATTTACAAATATTACCAAGTTTGCTTGGCACATTGCAAGCACTTTTACACATTATGTTAAACGACTTGTTTATTATTGCCTGGTATTAAACTGATTTATTTGTGTAAGAACTTGGCAAATTTTTGCATGTGCGTGTAAATGTGACCTAATACATGTACGAAAAAATTTGCAGTTCATTTGAACTAGTTCAATTCAACTATGTAGTTCAATTGAACTAGTTCGTTGAACCAACGATATTTGTAAGCGTCCATCCAAATGGACATGTGAAGTGTATATTGTTATATTGTTTTTTATTGTATTATAGTGGCCGTATTCATTTAAACTCGTATACACAAAGTATACCGTATAAACTTACCAAACTTATTTTTTATAAATGGAGTTTGACATAAATTGTATACATTTATCAGACTTACATATTATACGAGGTGTTTATACGGTTAGATGAATACCACTAGTTTTAATAAAAGATTAAAAAAGTGTATATATAAAGTGTATATTGTTGTAATTGTTTTTTATTGTATTATAGTTTTAATAAAAAATTAAAAAAGTGTATATATAAAGTGTATATTGTTGTAATTGTATTTTAATTAATTAACTAATTTAACTTTATTTGAAAGCACATGTAAAGTATTTAGTGTTGAAGACATAAAGTGTACATTGTTGTTATGTTTTTTATTTTAGTTTAAATAAATAATGATAAATATGTATATATGAAGTGTATATTGTTGTTTATTTTATTTAATTTTATTCATAATAAATAAATAAATAATAAAAAAAATATTACCAAATTTCTTTTATTTTTAATGCAAAACAAAATTGATAAATTTTATTGAGCATTAACGTTTTTTTTTATAAGACATGAAAGGCAATATTTACCAAGCATTTTTGGTCAAATTTAGTTAAAATTTTGTTTACTGGGATGTTCCTAAGCGTTTTGGCAAAATATCAGAATAACTTGTTTAATGGGATTCCTCCCTATCTGCTTGGTAAAATTGGAACACTTTATTATGAAATCGGACCCAAGTTTTTTTTTGCGTGTAGGTATTTATTTTTTCTATGAAATTTAAAAAATACGGTTTATTACCTTTGCACTACGTAATTTAAATACCTTATTGGCTACGCAACTTTTACTATCCAATTTAGGTAGAACTTCGAAAATTTTTTTGACAATTATATTTAAATTAATAAAAAATACAAACATCAGAAAATTTTCACATATTTTTTGTAAAAGTTGTTTAACGTAATAAAAACCATTGGAAATTAACAATTCGCGAAAAATTTGATCAGTATACTGATATACACGCAAAAAAAAAATCTGTGTAAGATTGAGCAATCCTACTTGGTAAAAGTTTTTTCATACCAAAAAAAAATTTTTACCAAATTTTTGCTAATATTATGCTTGTCGATGTTAAAGTAACATAATTCATTTTTTATGTAAAATAACCAAGTAGCTTGCTCAATAACGCAAATTACCTGCACAAAAATTTATCGAAAGAAAACAACAAAACAAATACAGACCGCCATTTTCATTTTGTATTTTTGTGTGCGTGCGTTGTTCGTTTATTTTTTGTGTTATAAAAACGTAAAAAGGAAATTGATATATAAAATAAAAATAAATTAATACATAAATAAAAATAAATAATTAGTTTTCTAAAAGATAAATAAATGTAAGATAAAAGAATGTTAAAGTTAATTTTGCTTTCATCACTTAAAACACCATTCAATAAGAAAAACCAATGGAGACCCAGACGTATGTTTCGATGAATAACAAATGGAATGATAAAGTGAGTATACCCGCATTCCGAAGACACCAATAAGGTTTAATAGATTTTTAGTTAAAAATTAGTGTTTGGTAATAATTTTATATTTTTACAGGGTACTGCTAAATAAATTTTTGAAGCTATGGAGAATCCTTCACTACAATAAAGAGCGTGGACACTAATCCTGCCTTTAGTTATAAAATTAAAACCTAAAAACCCAAAGCCAAGGGAGTCCAGACCTGTTTTGATGAGTTACAAATGGAATGACAAAGTAAGTGTTCCTCCTTACCAAGAGACCAATGGGGTTAACCAATTTTTTAAATTAAAAATTTATGTTTTGTAATAATTTTCTATTTTTACAGGATGCTTTTAAATAAATTCGTGAAGCTATAGCGGATCCTTTACTTCAAGAAGTAGCGTAGGCAGCAGTCACTCGAGAAAATTGTACAAAAAGGGTCAGTTGGTCGGTGGTAAATTAAATCCTACACAACATTTATTATATTAATATGGATTTATTCTGTGAAAATTTTAAATTCAACAAATATACAAATTTTTACAAAAATTTATTGAAAATTTATTTTAGCATAAATGTGGTAATTTTTAGCATTATTTTTAGTCAGCTTTTCAAATAATTTTGGTATATTTCACCATATTTCTTTTGGTATATTTTACCAAGTTTTTGCTTAAATAGCATTAGCATTTTCTTCAAAATTTTTTACATAAGTGTTTTGGCTAAATTACGAAAACTACTTCGTCGGTTGTAGTTTTAGCATATTTTTGGTAAAATTATGCCAGATTTTTGCTCACTCCGACACAAGTTTTTTTTTGCGTGTAAGGTAATAAATTTTATAAGGAAATTAATAATGTAAAAATAATCCAATTATTTTACTGTTTTTAGATAACGTGAATGAAAAGAAGTCTTCAGGAATTTAAGATACAGAGATTCAGAACTTAGAAGCAGCATCTACAAAAAACTCATCAAGAATACTTGAATTAAAAAAGCTCAGAATCAACTATATTTCTCAACCATATTTTCTCAGAATCTAAATATGTTTTCTATAAGAAAATGCATGTTAATGAGAAAATTTTTGGTAAAAAAACGTCTCAAAATTAAGAATAGAATCTAAACTCTCAGAAAAAATCGAATGAAAAAAATTTTAGAAAGGCATTTGCTATAAAAAAATACATATCTCAAAGTCTGTTGAAAACTGTCTCAGAATCTCAGGTCCCGAGATGTTTTTGCAAAAATTATCTGATTCTAAAACACTTTTTCTAAAGAAGTATTCTTAGATTCTGAGACATTTTTTTACGGAAAATTTTCAGATTCTGAGACTTTTTTTCTATAGAAAAAATTTAAGATTCTGAGACATTTTTTCTAAATAAAAATTCTTAGATTCTGAAACATTTTTCTACAGAAAAATTCTCAGAATTTGAGACAGTTTTTCTATAGAAAAATTCTCAGATTATGAGGAATTTTTTCTATAGAAAAATTCTCAGATTCTAAAACATTTTTTCTGTAGAAAAATTCTCAGACTCAGAGACATTTTTTCTATAGAAAAATTCTCCGATTCTGAGACATTTTTTTTGTAGAAAAATTCTCAGATTCTGAGACATTTTTTCTATAGAAAAATTCTCAGATTGTGAGAAATTTTTTCTATAGAAAAATTCTTAGATTCTGAAACATTTTTTCTTTAGAAAAATTGTCAGATTCTGAGACATCAGATTCTGAGACATTTTTTCTATAGAAAAATTCTCAGATTTTGAGACATTTTTTCTATAGAAAAATTCTCAGATTCTGAGACATTTTTCTATAGAAAAATTCTCAGATTCCGAAACATTTTTTCTATAGAAAAAATTCTCAGATTCTGAAATATTTTTTTATAGAAAAATTCCCAGATTCTGAGACATTTTTTTTATAGAAAAACTCTCAGACATTTTTTCTATAGAAAAATTCTCAGATTCTGAGATATTTTTTCTTTAGAAAAATTCTTAGATCCTGAGACATTTCTTCTATAGAAAAATTTTCACATTCTGAGATATTTTTTCTACAGAAAAATTCTTAGATTCTGAGACATTTTTTCTATAGAAAAATTCTCAGATTCTGAGACATTTTTTCGGTAGAAAAATTCTCAGTCTCTGGAGACATTTTTTCAATAGAAAGATTCGCAAACTTGAGACATTTTTCTATAGAAAAATTCTCAGATTCTAAGACATTTTTCTATAAAAAATTCCCAGGTTCTGAGTCATTTTTCTGTAGAAAAATTCCCAGATTCTGAGACATTTTTTCTATATAAAAATTCTCAGATTCTGACACATTTTTTTATAAAAAGTTCTCATATTCTAAATTCTGAGACAATTTTCTATAGAAAAATTTTCAGATTCTGCGATTTCAGATTTTTTAAAACAAAAAATATCCAGAAACTGAGTTTTTTCTGTAGAAAATTCTCAAAATCTGTGATTATTTCTATTAAAATATGTTTAATAACAGAAAAAATTTCAGATTTTAAATTCTTCATAAGATTTTGAGACATTTTTCTTATTATCACCTTTCTTTAAAATTTGTAAACATTCAAAAAATTAAAAAAAAATAAAATTAATTAAAAATAATAAAATTTTCATAGTTTTATTTAAATTTTGAAAGGAAATGGTGTAAAAATGCCATTACTAATACAAGGTAATGCTACCAAATTATTTACGTAATATCACCTATTTATCAATGCTATTTTACCTAAAAAGCTAAGGTAGATTTCTGTCAACCATAATAAATTTTCGAACATAGGAATTACCTTAGCTTTTAAGTAACATTACCTTTTAACTTAGCAAATGCCCCGTTTGCCTGGCGCTAAGGTATTTTTATACTATAATTTTAGGTAATATTACCTTGATTTTTTTTTGTGTGTAGGGTTAAAATCAACAATGATTTCTGATGATGATTCCTTCTAATCTTTTCTATGGTTTTGCTAATAGTGCGTTTACAGTGGTTTTCTAATCTAGCTTAAAGTAGATTGTGGCTCCAATCCAGTTTCAATCTATTAGATTGCCCATACAAATTTATTTTTTTCAATCTAGTAGTTTAGACTCTAATCGGCAAACGCAATCTGGTAAAGTTAGATGCAACTCTGTATTTCTATTATTTTCATTTTCCAACACTGAAAAACACCGACACAAAGCCTGCCATTTTGATGACGCCGCAAAGTATGTTAATGCCGCCGACATTGTTAATTGTGTACGCCGTCACTGTCCTTGTTAATCATACGGCGACTAATTACCGTCGCTGTCTTTTGACGCAGTCACACACATTTATTACCAACTTGTTATTTTAAATGCCAATCCTAATCTTCTCAAATGTAAAAAATGCCAATGTAAACGGTACAGATTACAAAGTAGATTAAAATCGCACTTTACTAGATTAGAATTCCAATGTAAACGCACTATAATAGTGCATTTACACTGGTCCTCTAAGCTAGCTTAAAGTAGATTGTGGCTCCAATCCAGTTTCAATCTATTAGATTGCCCATACAAATTTATTTTTTTCAATCTAGTAGTTTATATGGAGTTCACACTAGCGACTTTAAACATCTCATGAGTGTTTAAGCGCTAAACGAGCAAAATTTGACTTGTTTCCCCATACATTTGGTTGTTCAGCTAAATAATCAAATTCGACTTGTTTCCCTGTTGAACATTTCGCTAAACATTTCAAAGGCAGGGTTCGGTATATTTCCTTTTAATTTTTCTTTATATGGAGTTCACACTAGCGACCTTAAACAAGTTGTTCAACAAAACACCAGTAGCAGAATAAAAACGTAATGGACACAGAACAAAGACTTTTTTAAACATCTCACTCTTGAACACTTCAAAACAGCAAGTGTGAACGCCGTATTATTCTATGCCAAAAAAAAAGATTGCATAGCAACCAGCTTCTGTATCTGTCTGCCATTTTCTTAGCAAAACATTGGAAAATTGAGAAATATAAATATTTAAAAAACTAATAAAAACTACTGAAAAATCAGAAAAAAGTGTGTGTTTTATTTATAATTATATTGGAAAAGCTGCACTAATAGTGAATTTTGCCTTCCATCGAAGTATAAATATGCAAACAGCTTCGGACAGGTCCGGAACAAAAAACAGAAAAATCTTCCTATTTACTTGGAATGAGTCAATAAAAAGGTGTTCCGTGTAGTGGTGTTATGTAAATGTTATAAAAAAATTAAATATCTTGTCTTCCGCCAAAGTTTAAAAGGTTTTTAGAAATATTTTTGCAATTTTTTTCAGAATTAGGTTATGTGCGTTTGTTTACAAACGTTAAACACTCAAAGTTAAACGCGCAAAATGTAGTGTGAACGATTTTGTTTACTTTTTTAAACAAGTGGCTTAAACGAGTACAAATTCTCTAGTGTGAACTCCATATTAGACTCTAATCGGCAAACGCAATCTGGTAAAGTTAGATACAACTCTGTATTTCTATTATTCAGGGGTAACCATAGAAAAGATTAGAAGGTACGCAGTGTTGTATTTGATGTATTTTCCAATATGGTGGCAAAATGCTTGTTCTTCCTCATCTCACACGTATTTAATATCAAATTAGATTCTTTGTTTATAAAAAATGGAATTTTGTCTTTCATTTAATTAAATTTATTATTTATTTTGCTTTATTCAACGTTTTTTTTTAAGATAATACGCACTATTGATAGTTTAAAACCTTTTGTTTTTTCTTTTGTTGTTTTCTTTGTTGTTGTTCTCCTTTATGTTGCATTGTTTTTATTAAACGTCAAAAGTTACATAATGTGCTGTCACTAATACTTATTCAAGCGAAATACGACTCTGTTACACTTCTATTTTTTTCTATGGGGGTAACTCATGAATAGTAGTGTCAGTAATAACGAAGTCGTTATCTACAGATGGCAATCTTTTTTGGAAAGTATTTGGGAACGATTTGGGAACAACGAAAAATAAACATTAAACAATTTTAAAATTATGAATGAAAATTATTGTTGTGTCACTTGAAATTAAAAAAATACATAATAAAAAAAAGAAATGAATATAATTAAATCAAAACAACCAGCAAAATTAAACAAAAAGTAAAAGGTAAACAAAATTTCCAGCTTTCCCAGATACCATTTGTAAAACTAACACCACCTTTAAACGTCAAAAAGAATTGACTCTTGCACAGTCTTTATATACAGTCGAACTCGGTTATAACGAACTCGGTTATAACGAATTCTCGGTTATAACGAACTTATTCTGAATTCCCGACGTTTTGGCAACAATTTTCACACAAAATACTACTTTTATAAAGAACTCGGTTATAACGAATCCTCGGTTAAAACGAACTACTTTTATAGTCCCACGAATACAATTTCATGTGTATTTACTTCTCTATAACGAACTCCCATTAATATTTTTTCATGTGCTGCAATCATGTTTACCAAATTCACGAATAGTTCGAAATTTTTAGTTTTTATTATAATTTTGATAAAATTTATTTAAATTTTTAATGTTTTCTTTCCAAAAAGTAGTTTATTTCTAAAAAAAAAACATCCAATAAAAAAAATTGGTACTTTTTTTGGAAATAAAATTTGGTTGATATGAAATATACCCCGCTTATAGCGAACTTCTCCTATAACGAACTATTTTTACTGGTCCCTCGGAGTTCGTTATAACCGGGTTTGACTGTATTTAAGTTTTTGCTATTATTAGCATTTTCCAACACTGAAAAACACCAACACAAAGCCTGCCGTTTTGATGACGCCAAGTATGTTTATGCCGCCGTCATTGTTGTCTATTGGTCAAGAGACCAATAGAGTTTAATAGTTTTTTAAATTAAAAATGTGTGTATTGTGATAATTTTCATTTTTATTTGTGCTTTTAAATAAATTTGTGAAGCTATAGCGGATCCTTTACTTCAAGAAAAAGCGTAGGCATCAGTCTGCTGCTTGCTGCTGTATTGTGAAGAGACACTCACTGTAATTATTATGCATTCACAATACTCTGACTATTGTGAATAGAAATGACAATGTCAATTTTTGCCAATAATAGCCACGCCGTCAAAATTTTCAAAACGACTTTGAGTTCTTATCGCCATTTTTGTGTATTCGAAAAAAAAGACATAAAGGAATTTTTTGTGCCCAAAAAGAAAAAATCTCTAACTGGAATATTAAAAATTATAAAATTCCTATTAAAAAGCAACGGAAATTGCTGTTAGTATATTGAAAACAAAAAAAAATATTCAAAAAGTTTTAAAATATTAAAAGAAAAGTGTTTTTTATAGAAAAATAAAACTAAAATTAAGTAAAAGAAGAAAAAAAATTAGTGTTCTCTTTCAGAAGTGTTGCTCTGTTTCTGCTGCGCTGCTACTGCTGCTAAAAAAAGTGACACACACTAAAGTGAAATTTAGCGCAGATATTTGCGTATTTTCTTAAAAATAAATTGAAAAATAGAATTCTATTTGGATATTTCTCATCTTTAAATTTTCAATTCAACGGACGAGTACTTAAAAATCAAATAAAAAATGGTAATTATAATTTGTTTTTCAGTATTTTTTGTTATAAAAATTAGTTTGTGGATCCATATGAATTAGTTACGTATTGTTGGACTCTTTGGTGGTCTTCAAAAATGGGGCCACAAAATACAAAAAAAGCAACCACTATCGCCACCTGTATAGTAGTTCAGCCAATAAATTTATTCTACTTTCTTTACCTCCCCTTACGCATGTTCAAGAATTCTATAGAGTATCACATTGTTTTTTTGTTTTTGACGACGACGACGATGACGACGACTGCTACGACTAACGACTTATTTGCAGTTTTTATCCTAAAAAAAGAATCGAGTAAAGATAGCCAGACGACAGCCACCATCAGCCAGCCAGCCTAACTGCCTTGTGTCTTGCCAACCAAATTAGCCAGCCTAGCATTCATCGTTTTAGCCCAGTTATGTAGTATTATCTTCCTATTTCAGTTCATTCTCTTTTTAGTTTTTTTCTATATTTTAATTTGTTTTTATTATTACCTTGGGGACCATTAAACTGTGTGATGTCTTTAAGCATTTTTTTCTTTAACAAAAAAAAAAATAATTTCATTTGTTGTTGTTTCTTTAGCCATTTCAGTTTTCTTTTTGTTGTTGTAACATCATCAAAGTGTTGCAGCTACTATATATAATATGTGTTTTTTTTGTTTATGCTCCACTCCCGCCACCTCCCCCTTTAACCATACGTTGCCTGAAAAGATTATAATCATTCCCTTTTAAAAAAATGTAATTCCCCAAAAATATCCTTTCTAATGAAGGAAAGAAAACTTGGAACAGAATGGATCCATATTTTGTCAGGTCATTTATATTTCAGCAAAATAGTCTAATATTTGTTGCCAATATACAGATTTTAGCTTTAAAACCGACCATATACCCAACATCAATGGATTCAAGTTTAGTCTAATCTTAAATTGTATAATACATAAAAATCAAATTGTTCAAGAATGAACATGGGATTTATTTCATATTTTTATTGATACAATATGTTTAAATAAATACATCATTTTATCTGTAGGTTTTGGGAAAAGGGATCATTGAAAATCCCAAAATACATTTTAATGATTGTGGATTTTCCCACTAATTTAAAATAACACACACGGATAGTAAAACCGTCACTTAGACGCGCATGTACGTAAACAGACCATAAAAGTCTTATCACAAAGAATGTGTGATAAATTGTTGTGTGCATGCGCACATCTGTTTTTATTAGTTCTAGTTTAGTTTTAAGATTTTATATTTTGTAAATAAGTTTCATTTTTATATTTAATAAAACAGTATTCAGTGTTCCAGAAATACTCAACCGAGTATCATAAAGATATTCAGCGAGTGACTTACAACCACTCGTACAAAATAAAAAGGTTTTGTTTTAATTAGTACTCAGTTCCTTTTTATACATTTTGGTCCTTCGAACCGGATCGGTGACGTATGGATGTCCTGGACACACGTCTCGAACGGGCAAAGAAAATAAGAAATCTTTAACTGGCTGATACTGCACTTGACGAAGCTGCAGAAGAACAGCCCAAAATAGCGGCAACAACTACACGCCAGGAAGCTGTAGGAATACATCCCAAAATAGCGGAACCAACTACACACCCGGAAGCTGTATAACAAAGCCCAAATTACACTGGCAAGTACTGCACTACAGGGAGCTGCAGAAAACCAGTAACCGTCGCCTGCATCTCATTTAGAGGAAACAATACCGCGACAGATATTGCTTATGCAACAACAAAAGCAGGAGCAATTGCAACGCGAGTTTCAATCAAACTCGGACCACACCAAAGAAGGTGCTCTAATGGAGCACACTGATTTAATTTATGCCGTACAACGGCAAATCGAAGAAGAAATTTCCGACATTTGCGAAAAAGTGATGACGGATAAAATCCAGGCAAGTGACATCGATGATCTTCTCGCCATCATCGAGGTGAATTGGAATATATATTTACGCAACAATAAGGAGCTTCTTTCTCGAGGCGAGAGTGTTAACTTCCAGCTAAAAGAACTCTTTCATGCTAAGATCACAGAAGCCAAAAATTATATGCATGAATACAAAGAGGTTAATGAGTGGTTTCGCCAAGCTCATCATGGTAATCCACAACTATATTCAGAAGTTATTGAAAGTGAGGAACTAGAGTGGGTGCAACAAACTTCTGAAGTAAACATTGATGATGTTGAATTTATAGACACCAGCTCAGATGGATCTTCTGCTATGACTATGGAGATTGTTGATAACTCAGCAAAGACTACAAGAATGAATGTCAAAGTTTTAACTAATACATCTGATACCGGTGCTAAAGAGAATACCACCTCCATATCATATAAACCCACACAAACTCAACAAAATGAAAAATTGGTTATTGATGATATCAACAAAACTCCAGTCAATGAGGAACCGCAAATAGCCAACGCTTCTTCACTCATGACAGATTTTATTATTACTAATGTTATAGAAGAAAGGACGTGGAACCTCTCCTCACATATAAAATTAACATCAGTAACTACGACTTCAAAACATACGCTACAAAAAACCACCACAGAAGAAAGTAAAGTTCTTACGGTAAATACTTCACCATTTGATTCTTCATCACCACCACAAACAACCAGGCCATCTATTCATCAGACCCACGTGTTTAATCAAGAAAGGGACTACGGATACAGCAAGATGCGTGCAGAACTTATCATACCAGATTTGCTCATACTGTCTATTTTTCCACGATTGTATAAGACAAGGAAGAAACACCAGATCAATGACATAGCAGTTTTTTGAACATTAATTTACAACAATTTCATATTAAAATTTAGTTTTATCATATTTCATTTTTTTATAATTACTGTACATAAGAAATCATTTCAATACTTATCATTCTTTATCTTTTGGCCTCCCGCAGAATGTTCAAGAATGAACATGGGATTTATTTCATATTTTTATTGATACAATATGTTTAAATAAATACATCATTTTATCTGTAGGTTTTGGGAAAAGGGATCATTGAAAATCCCAAAATACATTTTAATGATTGTGGATTTTCCCACTAATTTAAAATAACACACACGGATAGTAAAACCGTCACTTAGACGCGCATGTACGTAAACAGACCATAAAAGTCTTATCACAAAGAATGTGTGATAAATTGTTGTGTGCATGCGCACATCTGTTTTTATTAGTTCTAGTTTAGTTTTAAGATTTTATATTTTGTAAATAAGTTTCATTTTTATATTTAATAAATCAGTATCTTACAAATGCTCATCGTAAAAGGTTTGTTTTTTACTTAATCCAATCCTTTTACACAAATCTCAACGAAATAGTATTATATCCCTGCAAACATTTGGAAGAAATATCGCCTAAGAGAAATTGCGGGGATATCTTCTTTTTATCGTATTTACAACCATCAAAGTAGTATATTTTTAAAATCTTCCTTTTATCATTTTGAGGATATTTTAGCAATATTTAAAAAAAAATATATTTTTTTTTTGTCAATTATAAAGTAGATAAAATCGCCAAATTATCGAAAATGTATCTTCCAGGTGATTTTTCACCTGCGCGATTCATATACGATATCTTCCTTTTATCATACGGATGAAAAAAGAACGAAATCAAAATATTTTATTTGTTGTCAAAAATAAATTTCCATATTATAATATCGTTTTTCTTCGTTTTTTCGCAATAAATGTGAAATAATTCCAACAAAAATTCCTGAAAAGTCGTTTTAAGAGGTAAGTAATGCATTTGCAACAAATAAATATAAATCTGCACTATTGATTAACTGCATTTCGTTTCTCCATTAGGTTCAGCAAATTTGTGACCAATTTTTAAGGCACAAGAGTTATCAAGATCATGGAACCAATCAAGAAATCATCATTCAAGACAATTTTTTGTAGTGTGGTATCTTTTAAATTATATCTAACAATAAAAACCATAATTTTGAAACAATAACGGCGACATCTTCTTTTTATCTTCCTAGAACAACATTGGGGATATCGTTTAGGGGATTATCTGGCAATATTTTCTAGGTAAAATTTGAGTAAAATCATAAATTTATCTTCCAAACGATTATCTGGCAATATTGCCCATTTATCTTCCAGAGGAATTGCTTTCGAATCTCTTGGGCGTATTGCTTTCGGGACACGATTTCTACCAAAGGGTGTTTCTTCCGCAATACGAAGAAGATATCCCTGCAATACAATTTATCTTCCAGGCGATACGCTTGGGTATCTTCTTCGTATCGAAATGCTTGCAGGGATTTGTTACCAATAAACAGATTTAAGTAAATATCAGGCAATATTGTAATATGGGGACTAATTTTAAAAATAGTCTGACTACAAACAGTACTAATTAAGTTACCAAAGTACACCTGTTAAACCTACAAGCAAAATGTAAAGCAAATATTTCTTATTTCCATGAAAAATACACACATGGAGGGTAGTTTGTAAGGGGGCCAGAAGTAAAAATGGCCCGATTCCATTAAATTTTGGAATGTTGATTTATGAATGCAAAATACATCTACCAGTTAAATTTTAATATCGTTATTATAGTCATTCAATGGAAATTTGAAGGGTTCGTTTATGTGGGAGCTAGGTCTAAACATGGGCCCTTTTTCTGATTTAACAATGTCTTTAATTACACTTGGTGCATCTTGAATGTGATTAAAACAAACAATTAAGAAAATTATAGTTGGTAAAGACCAAGCATTTACCGGCAAATAGGTTCCAAGTCCAAACATGGACCGATTGGATCTGTCTTTAGTTTGATCGTTAATAAGTATAGAAAATACACACAAAACAAATTTACCCAGCAAAATTTTCTGTTCCAAAAAATCAGTTCCAGAACGCATCATTTTACCCTGCAACCGATTCTACTTAACGTTCCCGAATCAATGAATTTTGTTTGAAATTGTCCCGAAAGCAATCCATTTTAGAGCAAGTAGTTTTTTTGAAAAATAATTTTACATAGAAAATTTCGTTGTGTATTTAGGAATCTATTGTAGTAGGAATAGGTTCCAAAAAATTTTCCTGGGTAACAGAATGTCGGGCGAAATTTGTATATGAGGCATATGCCCAGAAATTAAAAAAAGAATTGTGGCCTTTGTCCAATTAAAATCAGATATGTAAGCGTTGTACATACACAGTAAAAAGTTTTGGGTTAATTTTAATTCCTAGCTGGTGTGTATATATGTATTAGAGTTGTCAATTATTCGCCTTTCAACTTTGTTCGAATAATTCAAATAATTGTTTTTTTTCGTTCGATCAAACGATTAAATCTAAAAAATTATTCGATTAATCGAGGAGAATAACGAATAAAAAAATAATTAGTGAAAAATATTTTTATAAACAGAAAAATAAACAATTCATACGAAAAACTTAAAAATAAAATAATTAATATTTTTTAACAAAATATATCGTCGAACTATATTCAATAAATGCCAACTCGAAAAAGCTTACTGTTCAGGAGAGCTAAAAAACTAGTTATTTCGCATGTTATTGTAAAAATTAACAATGTACCTTCCATAACATGGTTTAAATATTCTAAATAATTTTTGCATATGCCAAAAATTTTATATTTTGCACTTGTTTGCGTATTTTTGAGAGATGGCATTTATTACTATATCAAAAAACAAATATTATTTTAGAGTTGGCATATTTTGTCGGAAAATAAAAAAACATTTTTTTTTGGAAAAATTTTTATAATTTTTTTTTTGGTTTTTGTTATCCTTATTTCGATAATTGCAAAAACTAAAAAAAAAATTAAAAATCTTTGCATATTTTTAAAAGTTACTAGCTCCGAAAGCCTTTTAATCTCAGGGTGGTCAACTTTGGGACTCTGTAACTCACGCTGTATTGTATTAGGGTCACTCCAAACTAGCTATTGTGAAAGCTTACATCATTGACTTAATTTGCCCCACTCATAATGTTTCAATCTGACAAATAGTTTGAAAGTTACATATATATATGCAATTTTTTTTTTGTAAACACTATTTACCGATAATTTCAAAATGGAAATATCTTGAAAACTAGCCATTCGATATCAAAATCTTTACCAGATTCGTGTTCAGCATGGCAATTTCAATAAGAAAAATTTTTTTTAAAAAATTTTTTGAAAATTTTTTGGAAATGTACAATGGGAGTTGGCATTTATTTTCACCAAAAAAATACGTACTTTGAGATAGCAGAATAACAAAAATGGATGTAAAACGACAACAAATTATTTTTTTGTTCTGAAATTTTTATCACAGATGGGTATTTCATAGGGGAGCTATTTGCCATCGGAAACTCATATCGGTCAAATTTGAGTTGGCATATTTTGAATATAGGTTCACGATATGTAAAAAACGTATAAACTGAATATGTAACTGAATTTACTTGTTTATGTAAAAAATGCATAAAAAACTTAAAATTTGAATAATTTTAAGATTATAGTTGGTGGGACTCGGGACGTTGGAGGACACCTTTTTCCTCTTCATAAATGTTCACAAACTAATTTTTACGATATTGATCCAAATGAAGGTCAATGAACTTCATATGGCATAAAAAATATTTCATTTGTTAAACAAATATACAAAAAAAGCTTGTAAAAAAATTGTGTTTTTCTGGTAGTGGTTTAGGGAAATTTTTCCCCTCGTCCGATTTAGCCTCCGAACTTAACCACCGTTTGACCATAAGACATAATCGTGCCAAACTTCAGGAGCAGAGTCATAGAGTAATCTAACAAATGGCGTTTGAAAAAGTAGTAAACAAAAACCATATGGTATTGTTTACGAAATTTTATCACAAATCGAAATGTGAGCGAGATGGAAGATATCTGTTTTACAGTGAGAATGCAGATTGTTTTTTTGTCTCTCATTGCTTTACGTTTGAACGGGAACGCTTTTCGGGCTGGTTTGGGTACCCGCGGGCACCCGCGGTAACGTTCTGGAACAGACCTATTTTAAACTTGATGAAATAGAAATGTTGACGTTTATTTTTTATTAGTTTTTTAAGAGAGAAATTTAATTATTTTTTGGCATTAAAATAAAACTAAAAGAAATAACATAAAGAAAAACAAATTTTTAATTCCTATATGGTTTAACATATAAACCATTTCGGATTTATCTTTCAATTTAATTCCAAGGTGGTTTAAATGTGTTCCGATAGGTTTTAAATTTAACCCAAACTTTTTACTGTGTAGGGTTTGCAATGTGGTTTTAATCGTAACTGTAACCGCGGTTAAACACACTATTTTACCGTAACCGCATAAAAATCCTGCGGTTACCGTTAAATTTTAATTTACATAAGATTTGTAAAAAAAACGTTTTTTTTTTAGAAAAAATTATATGAAAAATGAACAAATATAACGAAAATTTTCAAATTCATAGAAACAAAAAATGCCTTAGAGTCTAAAACTTTTTCAATTGCTAGAATATTTCAAAATCTGTAAATATTTCTGTAAAATAAATATCTCAGAGTCTGATATATTTTTTTAAGAAAATATGCCTGAGAACCTGGGACTTTTTCTATAGAAAATATGCCACAGAATCTAAAACTTTCTATCAAAAATATGATTCAGAGTCTACAACTTTTTCCATAGAAACTATTAGTCAGAGTCTAAGATTTTCTATCAAAAATATGCTTTAGAGTTCACAACTTTTTCTATAGAAACTATTCCTTAGAGTCTGAGACATTTTTTTTATAGAGAAACTTTTTATTGAAAAAATTACTCAGACTCTGAAACAGTTTATATACCATGTTTTGAACACTCTTACTTGTTACTACTCCCATTTGTATTGGGCAAATAATATTTTCCTTTTTTACAAAAAAATGTGATATCAAAAAATACAGGGAAGGGTTGCAATTTTTTTTTTTTGGACGGAAGAAAAATCATTTGATTACTGGGAATGAACTATAAGACTATTTCTTAAAAGCCAACCAAATTAAAATATCAATTCCTTTGTGATGTGATTCGCAGTGTGTATACCTTTATGAATTTTTATGTTTGATACTCACTAGGGTATTCAATTAATCAGGTTTCTAGTTTAATCGGTTAATCGAGCAAATACTTAAAATGCCTTCCAAAATTTTAACCCAAGTAAAGATTTGTTTATCACTCCCTAAGTACAGTGAAAACCAACTTTTTACGCATTAGGCTAGTCAAAAATTTGAGATAGCTCACGAAATTAACATGATAAAGTCTAAGGCCATAAATGGCTTCAGTGCGTCAAAATATTAAAAAAAAAAATTATTCTTGGTGGCATTGCTTGAAAAATATTGGTCAATGAAATATTTCTTCGGTCGATATCTCGGTGATGAAGATAGAAATCTTAAAAGATTCTAAAAGCATTTTGAAGAGAAAATGTATTATTTTCAGATATGCTAAAAAGTTTTGATATTAAAAAATATTAGCGGTTTCATTCCGAACACATCGAAAATTTTAATTTTTTGTTATATGACAAATCGGAAACCATATGGTTTAACATATGTTAAATCAAGTTTTATACCTTTCTATTATACAAGTATTTAGCATGATGCGTAGACTAGAGATGAGCACATGAGCAGATTAGAGCGTGATTCACGCGTGATCACGCGTGAGTGTGACTGAATTCAATTTAACTCACGTGATTGTGAGTGAGTGTGAGTGGAGAAAAAAATGCGTGAGTGAGTGTGCGTGAGTAAGATTTTTGCGTGAGTGAGTGTGCGTCAGTCGATTTGCGTGATTTATTTTCTCTTTATATTTCCTTTCATACCAAAAAAGGAACAATTGTAATTTTATAAAATTTGGCTTAACTTAAGATTTTGTCCCGAAAAAAGCAAAAAAAAAAATTTTAAATTCGCTGAACTTTAAATTTTGCTAAAACTTTTGAGATACTTTTGAAATTTTAGTTTTCGATTTTTTTTTGTAAGGGGTGGTCCAATAACTGGTATCTTTTTAAAACATGCAATGAAATGAACAATACTCAATAGTTTTGAAACCTTATGGCTTTATTTGAAAGAGCAAACATTCCCGTTTTTTATGGCAAACGACTTCATTGATGCGTCTTCGGCTTGCTCCGCTGTATCGCGTTGTAGCGCAGTACTGCGCTGCCAAACTGCACGTTTTTCGAAAAAAAGTTTTTAACCGAAATAAGGCACTCAAATGAGGTTATGTTAACAAACAAATTGGTACATCTTGGGATCGTAAAACTCGCAAGGTATTGTAAAGAATCCAATTCATCTATAGAAAGCAATAGATTTGAGTATCAGCATCATTACACAATATTTTCAAAAATACAGCTGAAACTTCCATTTTCGTCAAAGATGAGCGCTACATAGCCATGATTACCGACTTTTTGTTGGCCGTAATAGAATATACCAACTTGGATGACATTTATTTTCAGAAGGATGTCGCAATATGTCCCACAGTCCATCAAACAATCGATATTTTGCGCACTTAGTTCGGAAATCGTGTTTTTCGCCATATTCGCGGTGACAATTGATCACTTCAGAGCTGCCGATTAACAACTTTAAAAATTTTTTTGAGGGGTCTCGTTAAAGATTCATGCAACATGGGAAATCCAGAAATGTTCTAGGCCCATTCGACGAATATCGTTCAAGCCATTCGTGAGATAGAACCAGAAACATTAGAAAAATGGGTGCCGAGAATGAGCTACTGCGGAGCTAAACCAGGCAACCGCATGAATGAAGTCGTTTGCCATAAATAATGGGAATATTTGCTCTTTCAAATAAAGCCATAAGGTTTCAAAACTATTGAGTATTGTTCATTTCATTGCATG
Source organism: Pegoplata infirma (assembly GCA_963921195.1). Taxonomy (NCBI): domain Eukaryota; kingdom Metazoa; phylum Arthropoda; class Insecta; order Diptera; family Anthomyiidae; genus Pegoplata; species Pegoplata infirma. The sequence goes on along the minus strand of OY992538.1, from coordinate 97,981,050 downwards.
TTTTAAAAAGATACCAGTTATTGGACCACCCTGTATAAATAACAGTTTCGTGAGTGTGAGTCAACGTGAGTGTGAGTGAAGCTTGCGTGAGTGCACGTGAGTGTGAGTTGTATTAAATTTATTCACCTGATTGTGAGTGAGTGTTAGTAGAAAAAATATGCTCGTGAGTGAGTGAGTGTGCGTGATTCAAAAATTCCTGTCGTGAGCGTGAGTGAGTGTGAGTAAAAATCCATTCACGTGCCCATCTCTAGCGTAGACGCAAGAAAGTATTTGAACGTTATTTAAATGTAATATTAAGTCTGTTTGCGTACTTTCCCAGTAAAAATTATCAAGCAACAAAATTTTAGAGAGTAAAAAAGAAATCCCTCTCAAAAAGCAAAAATTGTAAAAAGTACGCGAACAGAAATCCGTAAAAACTTGCAAGTTAGTTAAACAGCTGATTTAAATCAGCTTATAAAAAATGTTGCCTTCATTTATAAATTTTTAGTTTGATGGTATTTATTTTTTAACTTGTTAATAAAAAAAAATTTAATTTTAGGATGTATTTTTTTTATTTATTCCTTGATATTTAATCATATTTTATACACAAAAATGTAACTGCAGAATATTTTGTACTTTGTTTACAAAAATATAGTCATACGTTTTTAAAACATATGTTTTTTTGTGCTTGATAATTCTTGCTGGCAAAAATTTATCCAGTAAAAACTTGCAAGTTTCTAAAATAGAACTGTCACTTTTTTCTCTCATTTTCTCTCTCGTTACTGGGTTTTTAAAGTACGCAAACGACTTTTAGACAAAATTCCTAATAATTTGTACAAATTCGTACAAATTATTGAGTTCGCGAACACAGCTATTATTGCTACTCTTTACAAAATAACAGGCAAAAACTTGCAATTTTTACATTCTGCAATTTTGCAAGACTTATAGTGTTTTCTTTCTGTCAAAAAATATGCATTTTGCCCCAAAACTTATGTTTTTGTGTTCTTTTCTAAAAAAATTTCAACCTTTATGAAGATTATCGTGCTTTTTCTAAAAATGTCTGCCTATAAAGCGCAAAAAAGTTGCACTTTTATCCCGAAAAAATCGCAGGGTCGAAATTGCTGACTTTTTCTGTGTTATTTTCTCAAAACAGCTGTTAAAAAAATACAGGGCAGTTTATTGCTGTATGTTGTGTTCTATTCCAGTCAAATAAAATGCAAATTTTTGAAGGTGTTAGTTAAACATTTTAAAAATGTATACTAGACTGCCCAGAAAAAAACAAAGTTGTTATTTTCTTGGGGGATACCTGCGAATTTTGTTCCTTTTTGTGCAAAAAAATTTCGGTTTTTTTTTGGGATTTTTAAAATAATATCTAGAGGTCGCGATCTCGCGTTTTATAACGATTTATTTTTTTTGAGTTTTTTATTATTTTAAATTGTTAAATATGATTAATATGATAAAATATTAATAATTTCAGACAAAAAAAAAATAATTTAAAAATTAAATATCGCTCATTCCATGAGATGTCTCCCAGCATCTAATCAAATGTTCTTTAATTTATTTGAAATTTCGCACACAGGTACACTATGGAGCAATTAAAATAAATTCGTTTTTAGTTTCGCGAAAATCCACGAATTCGCGAACGCGAATATATTCGCGAATTCACGGATTTTCTCGGAACTAACAACTGATTTATTTTAATAGCTTCATAGTGTTCATGTGTGCAAAATTTCAAATAAATTAAGGAACATTTGATTAGATGCTGGGAGACATCTCATGGAATGAGCGATATTTAATTTTTAAATTATTTTTTTTTTGTCTGAAATTATTAATATTTTATCATATTAATCATATTTAACAATTTAAAATAATAAAAAACTCAAAAAAAATAAATCGTTAATTTAATTTTTTTTTTGTCTGAAATTATTAATATTTTATCATATTAATCATATTTAACAACTTAAAATAATAAAAAACTCAAAAAAAATAAATCGTTATAAAACGCGAGATCGCGACCTCTAGATATTATTTTAAAAATCCCAAAAAAAAACCGAAATTTTTTTGCACAAAAAGGAACAAAATTTGCAGGTATCCCCCAAGAAAATAAAAACTTCGCTTTTTTTCTGGGCAGTCTAATGTATACCCTAAAAAGGCAAACATTTTTTTTCCGAAAAGAAAGCACCATACAATTGCGCAATGTCAAAAATTAAACTTTGGCCTCTGTTCTGTCTTTCACAACTTTTCAATTCACATGAAAATTTCCGAATCACTTGAAATCAAGATTAGTGTTTTTTTGATCACGTTTTCATTCGAAGTTGAAATCGAATAATTAAAATTTAAAAAATTAGGAGGAAAAAAGTGCATTCGTTTTACTTTAACCAAATTTTATTTATGTGAAACAAAACGAAAAAGAAATTCGGATGTGAAATCTAGAACACCAAAAAAATTCGGAAATTTTCATTTTCAGATTTTTTATGTGAATTACTTTTTTTGGAACAGCGGCCTTTATTTGCTTGTTTCTTTGTAAATAGAAGCAATCGTATTAATATTAAAATAAATTGCGAATATTTTGTTGCAACGACTCATCATATAAAAGGTAATAGAAAAATAAAAATTTTATTTAAATTTTTTTTAAACAAAAAGTTGAAAAATTGCACTGTTGCAAAAATTTCTGAAGTGAATACCCTGAATATTTTTAATCACATGATCAAGTCTTATTTTATTGGTTCTCAAACGGTGGGTCGCGACCCCCCCAGGGTTGATCGCGGAAGGGTTTCAGGGGGGTCGCGAACAAATTTTTTAAAACCTTACCCAGCAAAAAAAAATCGAAGTGGTGCAAAAAGAATAAGTGATTCACTACATACATAGTAGCTATATGTGCCGATCTTCATATTCCATAAGAAGTACTTTTATAAGCACTTCCAAAACTGCTAAAAAAATGCCAATAATAACAACTTTCACCAGTTCTTTCCTCAATGATTTTCTTTCCATTTTCATATGTGTTTACAAATGCAATTGAAAAGTACAAATTTGTGGCACTTATGTTAAGTATTGGATTTGTTTTGTTGAACATTTTTTTTTATAATTTTCTCTGATTTAATAAAAAGTTAAATTTTATAAATGAATTAACTTGATATGCCGCAAAAGCGAATTTGTTATGTAAATTATGTTATAAAAAAATACAGTTTCCAGATTTTTGTTAAAATTACCAAATGACTCAAGAAGTGCTAAAAAGATAACAAAAAAACTGTTAGCCCTTAAAAAAGACAAGGGTTAAATATAACCAAAAAAGAGCTAAGTTGGTATTGCCGTTTAAAGGTATAAAAACTCTTCTAAAAATATACGATATCTGATTTAAAATGAGAGAATTACTTTTTTTATCTCTTCATTTTATTTATTGGATGTTTTTTTTTTTAACTACATGTATAAAAACATTGTAGTTAGAGTTGTTTTGTAAATTATGTCCAAAAAAAACATTAAAAAGTTTCCAGATTATGGTAAAAATCAAATGACTTAAAAAGTGCTTAAAGGGCTAAAAAAGATAACCAAAAAAAGGTGGTAGCCTTTAAAAAAAAGGGCTGAATTATAGCCACAAAATGACTAAGTTGGTATCGCTGTTGAAAGGTATAAAAACTCTTCTAAACATTAGGGTATTCAATTAATCGAGGTTTTGGTTTAATCGGCTAATCGGGCAAATAATTAATCGCACTAAAAAAATTATGTTAGTAATATGAACTGAAAATGTCAGTTAAAATAACTACTTTGTAAGTTGTTTTGGGGTCAACTACTTTTTCCGTTAAATCAACTAACAATGTTAGTTATTGTAACTGACAAAAAAAAAACAACTGACTTATGTAGTAAAAACTACTTACATTTGTAGTCAAAACAACTAAAATGTAGTAAAATAAAAAAATCAATATATAATTTTTTTTTTCAAAACATTTTTTAGAAAAAAAATTGAAGACCAAATTTTTTCCAAGTTTTTTTTTTAAAAAAAAGTTGTGAAAAATAAAAATAACAAAATTTTTTTTTTTTGGAAAAAAAACTTTAAAACTTTTCAGAGATAAAATAAATAAAATTAACTACTTTAAATAACTGTTACTACATCACAGTACTTTTTTATTAGTTCAAAAAAACGATTTAAAATAACTAACAGAAATAGTTGTTTGATATTTTTCATACAAAAACAACTGACTTTGTAGTTGAAAACAACTAACTACTGTAAAATATACAAATAACTAACATGTAGTAATTTACATAATTTTCTGAGTGCGGGGTTGAGATTTAATCGGTTAATAATCGGATAAATTTGAATTATTCGGTTAACCGAATAATAAAAATTTTAATTGAATATAAAACTAAGAACTCTATGTACTTTTAAGAATTTTATTAATTTTATTTAAAATAAATCTTTATCCGATATGGCGAAGCTCTATAATGTTAGCCCAAATAAAGATTTTTTTGTATGGCACCCTGAAAATTTACCCTAAAATTGGTACCCAAATTGATGCCGGGCTTAGATGCACCTCTAATAGAGTTTCGAATTCGGTACTATTATATATCAACAAGACAAATTGGTTGGTTTTCAAATTTGTTTTCTTTTATTTTTTAGGGCCGAAATTGCAATAATTTTATCGGTCGATATCTCCGTAATAAAAAAGATATCTTAAGGATTGCAAAAGTAATTTGAAGAATAAGTGAAGTATTTTTAGATGTGCTGAACTAATTATACATCATAAAATAATTCTCGGTTTTATAAGGTCCCGAACATTGCGAATATCTGAGTTTATGCAGTACTGTCAATCGAAAATCTAAATATCTCAAAATAAGATAAATCACTTCTAAGGCCAGATTCGGATTAAGCGCATGAAAAACTATTAGAAAAATATATACATCCACATTTAATTAATAATTCCTATTAGCTAAACTAAATTATTAAAAACATCGATTTAATCTTAACAATTTCAAGTCTAAATATTACATAATAAATATTATACATTGTTAAACATATCGTTTTGGTTTTAATTATTATTAGTGTAAATACTAAAAAAAAACTCTTAAAATCAATCCCAAAAAGTCATGAAATATGTACTTATCAAGAAGTGATGAAAAAATCACTTCTAAATCACCATATAAAAATTACATAATCACATCCAAAATGCCAGGAAATATATACTTCTAAAGAAGTGATGAAAAAAGGACTTCCAAAAGGTCAAGTTATATTAACATCCCGATCACTACTTCAGAAGTTGTGATAAAGATGTTAATATATATGTACATTAGGGGTATAACCAAAATAAGAACCTATCATAACGGTATGGGCAATGTTATACTGATAACAAAAAACGGTATCCGGGGTCATTTTGGTCCAAAAACCTTCGGCACCGATTGCAATTTCTAAAACACCTCAAATTTTAATTTTTGTATATTTTATGGTGGGAATCCGTCCCTTTCAACATTATTTTGATTTTCGTCGTTTTACAACAAAAATAAAACTAGAAAAATTAGCAGTATGATTTTTAACATTTGAAACATGGGTTGAATAAATATTTGAAAAAAAAAATATTAGCAAAAACTTCATCGCGATCGGTGCCGAACCTTTTTTAACATTCGCGAAAAAAAGAGGACGCATTTCTTATTGATTTTCAATGTACTTTCTCACTATGATAGGCCCTTTTTGATATTTTCAAAAATATGCAAATGGTTATATCCCTAATGTACATACTAAACACTAGTGATATTGTGTGTCACGCCCATATAAAATTCATCAGTGTTTCAGCTGAAGAAGAAGTACATCTGGTTCATAAGTTGTGGTGAATTTTGTAGTGAATGGTAAGCTCTTTTTTTGCTGGGTTAAATTTTGCTAAATTTTAAACACGTTTTTTAAATTGTTGTGGTATTAAAATATACAAATACTTTTATTAAAGAAAAATATTTTTTCCATCACTTAAGGACCTTCCGTAATCACTTAGCAGTTGTCTCGGGATGCCCTACACTAATTTGTGAAGTGTTTTGGCTGAGTCTGGGATCTGACAGTTCTTTTTCTATTAACTTTTCGATGCTGATTCCGAATATGGGTTCCAAATTTTTCTAGTACGTTAGGTTTTTGAGAAAATAAAAGGCAAAGCTCACAAAAACGTATTCTTGTGCATTTTAAAGAGCTTTGTTTGTGAAATTTTCGGATGCGTCTGGGATCTGACCACTTTTTCCCATATACTTTTTAATGCTGATTCCAAATCTGGATTCCATTAACGGATCTAGATTCGTGATCGAATAAAATTTCGATCAATTCCAAACATTGGTACATAATTTTGAAAAAAGAACTATAATTAGGTACTCCAAATTGGACTATAAATGCTTTCTTGGTAAACATTTCTTTATTTCTTATCAGGTTTACCTGGTGTTTTTCTTTTATTTTCGGAAATAAAAAATCAATGAAGATAGTAAGTTTTGATATAAAATGCCGTAGTTCGGGACCTGGTTTCCAAATTGTTGAGAAAATTGAAGTCAAAGTTCACAAAAATTGTGTTTTTTATTATTTTTTAGAAGTTTTTTACTTGAAATTTTTGGTGTGCGTCTGGGATCTGACCACTCGGGTTTGATTAATCTTTTAATGCCGCTTCTGAATTTGGTTTTCAAATTTTTCCATTACTTCAGGGTTTTGAAAAAACTGAGAACAAACTTCACGTTAAAAATTTGAAATATTGAAAAGGAGTCGCAAAGCAAAAGTTAGTGAGAAGCTCTGGGTTAGAGTGACCGTCGTCTCGTTGTTGCGAAATTACCAAGGGTTTTGGTGGGAATCGAACCCAAGACCCTGTTTTATATGCTCGCACGTTACCAACTGACCTACAGGTGCCAAATCTATCAAAAGCTAAATGTGATAGATCAATTTTAAAGCCAGATTCACATTAAACTAGGATCATTCTACAATGCCGTAAGCCCAAAAAATTGCTAGTATCATACTACATAGGTAATTAAAACCAAAAAATTAATACTAGAAAAATAAATTTCGGTTAATCGGTTATCGACTCAATTTAACCAATTGGTATATTTTTTAAAAATGTTTGGGGGTAAAAATTAGTGGGGTCGGTATCAATATTGACCCCTCTAGGGCGCACCATTAGACCTGTAAAAAAACGGATTAAATAAATGAAATTTATAAAAAATAAAACAAATGTATGGGGACCGTCTCAATGGAGATAGAGGGTATTTATGTATGTACCGATAAATGTTTGGATAAAAAAAGTACTGTGGGTCAAACATATGACCTCTCTGTAGGGGCACTCTTTTGACAATATATCGGTTATAATTTTAAGAAATAACATTTTATATGGCAGCCCCCTTGGGAATTAGTGATAAAGTATAAGTTTATTCAGGAAAAATGTTTAGGTCTAAAAATTAATAGAGGAATGTCTTGGTATTGACCCCTCTAAAACGCACCATTGGAGCATTGAATCTGATATAAAGATTTGAAAACTGCAAAAAATCAAAAAAATCAAAAAATCGAAAAATAGTAATAATCATAATCCCACGATCTTACTGGCAAATTTGACATGGAATGTCCCATACATAGTATTGATCAGTGAACTATTTTAAGGCATTCTAGCAATGTTTAATATCATAATAATTTTTTTATGTCAAAATTCTTTTTTACATGTTTTAGATTATAAACGATTCACTCATAGTATTTGTTTGCATTTCTTTTGATAACAATTTCATTACAATTTTTATTTGTTTTATTTTTACAGGGAAATGAAACTTCTCTGCCAATGGAAATGTGCTCCAACTGTAAGTAAATATTTTATATATTCATTAATTTAAAATTTGTATTTACATAAATATAAGGCTTTAAAAATATGTTTTAGAACAACAGTGTAAATATTTGTTATTTGTAATTTTAATTTTTGTTTCTTTATGAATAAATATGCATAATAATAATTTGTGGAAATACGATAACGATTCAAGTTATTCAGTTTTTTAACCATCCTTATAAAAGTGTAGCGTTCTTGGGGCGGACAATTATTCACTGGCAGGATGTAAAAGTTGTACAGCTTGATATCTGCAGCTCCTAACCGAACAGCAATACCCTGGGGGGGTCTACTGCGTAACTCAAATCGAAACGAAAATCGATTCGAACAGAATTTTTATTTCTAAAATAATGCAATAAAAAATATTTTTATTCAAGAAAAATTATTTGGAACTTGTAAGCGCTTCTCCAGACAATGTAAGAAGAGAAAAATATAAAAATGTACATGCACGGTTGTTTTGTTTTTAAAGGGTTAAAAATTTCCGAATTCAAACGCTTTCTTTCGATTCGAATTACGCAGTATTCCCCCTGGTGTTCCAAGAATTGGTCATTGATGATACTGTCAGGCGAGATAATTTTGTATTCATTCTTCTTTATCTTGTGCCCAACACGTTCAGTCGTAATAAAACTTAACATAGAGGAATAAAGTAAAGAGATTGTAACTCTCTTTACTCTCTTTTTTTCTCTCACGCGAAATCTGTCTGGGATCAAGTACAATTTTTGGTTTTTTAAAGTCATGAAATTTGTACTTTATTTGCACTTTTTTTAATATTTATTTTTAAATATATTTAATCATTAACATTTTAAGAACGTAAACTTCATAAATTTATTTTGTTTAAAATAATATAAAAGTGATTTTTTTTTAAGAAATCAAAATTTTTTTCAATTCCTCTTTCAACCTTCATTCTATTAATACAGACAGCTAATGTTTGAGTGTTTGAGGTGCATGCCTAGCCCCTGAAATTAATTATAATTTAATATAAAACCAACGTTTTTTATTTGAAAGAATACTTGACCCTCCTGGCCAACACTACAGTATCTACGATGGTACATTTTTTGACTTCTAATTCTCAATGAGAGTAGAGTCGAATATATATTAATATTTTAGTTTGAACATTAGCGATTTGTCATTTAAATCCCCTTCGCTACTTGCAGAATAGGTAGGCTAACCATTCGTACTGATTTGATCAGTACATGTACTGATTGTTAGTCACGTGTACTGATCAAAAAACTGTACTGATTTGTACTGATTTTTTAAAATATGTACTGATTGTACTGATTAAATATATATTAAATTATAATAATTTTATTCCAAAATTCTTTTATGACGCCCTATGTTCACTTTGAACTTTTATTTAAGTATTAATTAAAAATCGATATGTATTTCTATTTCTATTAATATTTAATTATTATATATACATGACCCTATGTTCCAACTAGGAATTTTAAAGGACTAAATATATATATATATATAATTCTTTACAAAAACAATAATTTCCATTAAAAAAGAAATCAGAAAAGTTTTATTTAAATTTGGTGTAAGATATGTTCTATTGCACAAATTCTAAGAATCTTAGAGTGCGTAATTCCGAAAAAGGTTTCTTAACGAAATATGTTTCATAGCGTGAGGTGGTAAAGTCATCAGAATTTTAGCGGGTTTATTCCAAAAAAATTTACACAAATTCTGAGCTTTTGAAAAAAAGAAACCAGATCTGTTTTTTTTAAGAAATATGCGCTCATAATCTAGAAGGTTTCCTAATACGAAAGATCGTAGAACTCGAGGAAAAAGTCTTAAGAATCTTCAGGATTTGCTAAAGAAATAAAATGAAGTGGTGTGGGTCAAATACTTTTTTTACAACTGTCTGTAAAAAAACTTCAACCCTGCAAGCATTTCGATACGAAGAAGATACGCCAGCGTATCGCCTGGAAGATAAATTGTATTGCGGGGGATATCTTCTTCGTATTGCGGAAGAAACCCCCTTTGGGAGAATCGTGTCCCGAAAGCGATACGTCCAGGAGATACGAAAGCAATTCTTCCGGACGATAAAAGGGCAATATTGCCAGATAATCATTTGGAAGATAACTTGAGGATATCGCCAATAATATGTGTGGAAGATAAAAAGAAGATGTTGTCGTTTTGTCTCATAAGAGAAGAAATATGATTTTTATTGGATGTTATTATAATTAAATACATAGAATTTTACAAAATATCATAGATTAGACTACAATAAAAGGGAAATATATAAATTCACGAAAAAGTAAAAGAAAAAGGAGCTATTTGAACAAGCCACCCATTAACATTAAAATCCGATTAAATACCACTATCGAAACCAGGTCATTGAATAAAATAGGTTATTGCATCATTGAATCCATATTGTAATACAATCCATTGTGGTGTAATTTATCTTTTGAAACAATACAAACTTTTTAATGGGTAGATGGACCGTCATCTGAAACAACATGAAAAACTTAAAATTTGTTTAAAATTCCACTTTTGAGTTACTACTTACGTTTGAAGTGGCTGCTAACGCTGTAAATCTGCACACAAAAGCTAATATATTTTTAATTTAACATTAATTGCTAAATTAAACAGAAAAAATCGATTATGATGGGAAAATAATATATTTGACAACAAATAAAATGTTTTGATTACGTATTTTTTTCATCCGAATGATAAAAGGAAGATATCGTATATGAATCGCCCAGGTGAAAAATCACCTGGAAGATAAATTTTTGATAATTTGGCGATTTTATCTACTTTATAAATAACAAAAAAAAAATATATTTTTAAATATTGCTTAAATTTCTTCGAAATGATAAAAGGAAGATTTTCAAAAATTCTACTGTCCCGAGTAAAAAAAAATTGTATGGTAAAACATGTTATCTTATAAAATTATATATAATTTATTGGATCTGATTTTGCTAAATTTCATCCGAAAATTGGCCGCGCCAAAGTTATCTCATAACATCTTATAATATATGAAGTTACAGTTTAATATTTGATTGTATGTGATTTCATCCGGAAATTGGCCGCGCCAAAGTTATCCCAAATTATCTATTATCATGATTTTGTATTAAATATGATATGATATGATGTAATTTCATCCGGAAATTGGCCGCGCCAAAGTTATCTTAAAATATCCAATATCATGATTTTATATTAAATTGGATATTATATAATGTAATTTCATCCGAAATTTGGCCGCGCCAAAGTTATCTTATAATATCTGATATGTATCTTGATTTTATAAAAAAATTATTGGATACATTTTTATCCAAAAAATGTTTCTGTTTTTAGATTTATTTTTAGATATAATAATGTCAAACTGAAAATAAATAAAAAAAAAAAAACTTCGAACGGACGGGGATTAGAACCACAAGTCTTCCGTTTTGTAATCGCAATCTCTACCCTCTAGGCCAGCGGACGTTGTTAGCAAATAACAACTTTAAAAGACTTAGTTTTAAATAAATTGATCGTATCTAATTATATCAAATTGATCTAACATATAGTAATATGTGATTATATCCAATTAAATATGTTGTTCACTTGTACACAATTTTCAAAAAGACTTAGAAAATTTTTGATAAAATTTGCAAAAAAAAAAAAAAAAATGGAATGACGTACAGCGCTATTAGGGGCATCCGTGGTAAGCTTAAACAATAATTTTAATGTAGCGGTATGCCTTATTTCCAAGTCATAGGCTTCCAAAGTGAAATAAGACTTTGGCTTATAAGTTTGAAATTTTTCATGGAATCAGGAAATCAGAATTAGATTTGAGATCGGGTTCCAAAAATCATTGATAATTTGATAATTTAAACCAAATATAGCTATTATTAACTATATAAATGCAATATAAATTTTTTAAAATGATTGCAAAAATTCAAAAAGTAAAATTTTTTAAATTATTGTTTTTCTGTAAGTTCTAAAAAAACAAATGCAATAAAAAAGTGTTTTCTATTTAAAAAAAAAAATAAAAAAATATATTTTTTTCTGGAATCGAACCCGGGTTCCCAAAAATGATAGATAATTTTATAATAAATTAAATATAGTTATATATAACTATATAAAAGCAATATAATTTTTTAAAAATGATTGCAAAAATTAAAAAAAAAGAAAAATTTTTAGTTCTAAAAAAAATAAATGCAATAAAAAAGTGTTTTCTATTTAAATGAAATAAAAAAATATATTTTTTTTTCTGGAATCGAACTCGGGTTCCCAAAAATTATAGATAATTTTATAATAAATCAAATATAGTTATATATAACTGTATAAAAGAAAAATTGTTTTTTAAAAATGATTGCAAAAATTCCAAAAATGAAAATTTTTTAGTTCTAAAAAAATTAAACGCAATAAAAAAGTGTTTTCTATTTAAAAAAAAAATAAAAAAAAACTTTTTTTTCTCGACTGGGCCGGGAATCGAACTCGGGTTCCCAAAAATCATATGTAATCTTATATGATACAATAAAAAGTTTTGTATAACCATATATGTTGACACACAAAAATAAATTTTGAAATACTGGCATATATAATTATATATAGCTAGTTGTTTGGTCAAAAAAATATTTTTTTTATACATGATTATATCAAAATATATATTCCATTACATATGCGACCATTTATAAATATATATTGAGTTTAGACGAAATTTGCGTATATATAGTACCATACAAACACAGATATGTTATCGTTTAAGACACATATAATTATATCTATTATTTTTGTTGGAAATTTTTTTAGTATGGAACCATATATAGTTTTAAATGGTATTATATTAGTCATATATAATTATACATAAATTGATACTGGATTTTTTGTTTAGTAAAGCCCTATACATAATTAGATATAAAGTCACGTATAATAATGTATGAAATCGGATTAAGTTTTATGTGCAACGTATGATTACATCTACCATTTATATTAATATATTATGAACAATATAATTAGATATGATTTTATATGACATCATTTAAAAAAATTGGAAAATTTCAAAGTGAGATATAATTTTATACTTTGACTCATATAGTTGTATATGGTTTTATAAAAACATATAAAATAATATACATTTATATAAATTCCTTTTTACTCGGGGTGATAATTTTTTATTACGATAAAAAGAATATATTGCCGCAATTTCTCCTAGGCGATATTTCTTCCAAATGTTTGCAGGGAACAGTTAGTGTAAGTTATTTTCAACAGTTGTTTTTACTGTAATACTAGTTGACCCCAAACAACTACAATTGTGTACCCGAGTAAAAATTTTAATATGATGCAATACATAATGATATATAACACAATATATATTTATACGCAATTTAATCCGAATAATGGTGGATGTTTTTGCATTTAAAAAGATCAACTTGTATAAAATATGATTCGATTTCATCCGAGTTTTGACCAGACATTGCCATATATTGGTGGATCTAATTAGATCTAATTGCATTAAAACGTATAAAATCCTGGTGTTTTTTGGTTTGAGTTGAGATACACCACAGGTCAACGATACATTCACCAAACATATAATTTTCAAAAACAAAAAAATGTTTGGGTACGCTTCGAACCAGATAGGTGATATACATAGCCCTAATAAGAAAATTTTTAGGAACATTTTAAAAAGTTTCTTATACTTTGCCTTAAAAACTTAGAAAATTGTTGGTTAAGCTAAGTAAGTTGTTCACCGGTGAAAAAAAAATGTTTCGAAACATCAATTAATTTGTAGCGAAAATTTGACAGTCATATGTTTGGTTATGTTTTGCGCGTCAGAATACATAAAATAACTTTAAATAATATTTTTTTGGTAATTTATGTGATATAATTAATGTTTACAGTCCCAAACACTTATAATTACTTCGTTTTACACCTGAATGTTAAATTTCACCGCTTTTTAAATGGTCTGTACAATTTAAAAAAATGTTGCTTATAGTGTTGATGCGTATTGATGCAACATATACCGGGTTATTTTGCCGGTTTTTCACCAGTGAACAGAATACCTCTTCAGCGAAATTTTTACGCTTTTGTAAAGCCAGTGTGAAATTTATGTTTTTTTTATATGGAGTTTGACAGATTTTCACGTGAAAACCGAGCAACTTACCCACCTTTAAATGGAAACATATACACTCAAAAAAATACGTTAGTAGATTTACTAATTTTTTTTGCTAATGCTAGTTAGCTAACTTTTAGCAAATTTTTAGTTGAGATTAGCATGTTAGCAAAAAATTCTTGTAAACTTCATTTAGCACATTAGCAATTCTAAACAAACGTTGAACTAATTTCTTTTGCTAAGATTTGAAATTGAGTTGACAACATTTTTACAAGATTTTTTGCTAACATTAGCAAAAATAAATGGTAAATTATTTTTTATTTTCAGAAAACTTAAAATGGCTCTATCTCGGAAACTAAGCCAGATAGAGCAAAATGGAGGGCATTTTTGGTTCTTAGAATCTCCATACTTTCGCGGATCCTCTTCACATGTGTGGACCCTAATGGGCCCTAACTTTGGATCCAAAAAAGTTGGCATTCCCGAAAATTTTAAAATGCTCATATCTCGGTAAATATTGCCGACACAACAAAAAGTCCAAAATCATTTTTGTAGCTCTCAATACGTAGAACAAGACCGCAAAATAGTCAAAAGCTCTCCGAGTAATATTTTTGAAGTTATCGAGTTTTTTAATTCTCAAGACCCCAGTGGTCTTCTATAATTACGTATCTCAAAAACTAAGCAAGGTAGAGCGAAACGGACACAAATTTTGGATCAAAAACTATGACCATTTTTAAGGAACCCAACTAGGTCTAGGCCCATCGGGGTCTGGACCTATCGGGTCCGAACCCAATGGGGTCCTCAAATGTGTCAAAAAAAAATTTTTTTTGTTAACTAATTATTGGCAAAACATTTTTGCTAACTTTAGCAAAAAAATTGTGGGTTCAAAATCAGCAAATTTTCTTGTAGGTTTACAAGCTTTTTTTGCTAACATTACAGTTTTTTTTTTTAAGTGTAGTGTTATATATGGAACAGAATAGGATATATATAATTTTATATTAAATTATACAGAAAAACAAATTTTGTATTGACCCTCATATAATTTTATATAGTTATATCAACCGTACACCTTTTAATCCGAATCATGATTCAATTATATATTACTACATATGACTGCTACTACATATGAGCTCGTGTATCCTGGAATCAGACAAAAACAATTGCCAGAGATAGAATCAGATGGAGAGAATTCGTTGACGCCCTATGTTCACTCTGAACTTTATTTAAGTATTTGTAGTTTTCCGAAATGTATTTCTATTGATATTTGAATAAATAAAGGACATATATATATATTAAGGTGGTTTTTTATTTTATTTTTTTTGGAATTTCGAGGAGCGCGCAGCGGATTTTTGTGACATTTGATGTTAAAATAATTGTGTAAAAATTTGAGCTAAATCGGATAAAATTAACCCGAGGCGCAAGGAGGTCAAAGTTTCGAGAAAAAGCCAAAATGGCCAAATTTTGAAAAAACTTAAAAAAATGTAAATTTTGTAAAAATAAAAAAAATAAAATATTTTTTATTTAACTTTCTTGCAATAATACTCAGAAAAAATTATCTTAACTTTTTATGACGGCAGTAACACTTCCAAACATGAAATACAAAAATTACCATGCATTTTGGAGGGTACCTGATATGAGTGTTTTCGATTTTTTGAAAATTTTATTAAACAAAAAAATTAAATCTTACTATTCTATAGCAATGGATTATTAAATACATCCTAAGGCTTAAATATTTAAAAAATTGGGGATATCCATCGACTCAATTTTTTTTTGGAGTCATTTGACTCCTTGAAATCCGCAAAACTCAAATGAATCCAAAAAAAAATTGAGTCGATGGATATCCCCAATTTTTTAAATATTTAAGCCTTAGGATGTATTTAATAATCCATTGCTATAGAATAGTAAGATTTAATTTTTTTGTTTAATAAAATTTTCAAAAAATCGAAAACACTTATATCAGGTACCCCCCAAAATGCATGGTAATTTTTGTATTTCATGTTTGGAAGTGTTACTGCCGTCATAAAAAGTTAAGATAATTTTTTCTGAGTATTATTGCAAGAAAGTTAAATAAAAAATTTTTTATTTTTTTTATTTCTTCAAAATTTACATTTTTTTAAGTTTTTTCAAAATTTTGCCATTTTGGCTTTTTCTCGAAACTTTGACCTCCTTGCGCCTCGGCTTAATTTTATCCGATTTAGCTCAAATTTTTACACAATTATTTTAACATCAAATGTCACAAAAATCCGCTGCGCGCTCCTCTAAATTCCAAAAAAAATAAAATAAAAAACCACCCTAATATATATATATACATATGACTGCATTAAAAAAATTTAGAAAATATCTCATATATAATTTATAGAGTCCGACCGAAACCAGTTTTCGAGGCCGAACCGAAACCGAACCGAATATTCGGCCGAAAAAGTAATATTCGGCCGAAACCGAACCGAAACCGAAACTTAAAAAAAAATTACCGCCTGGCATGAAGTAAATTATTAAAAAGTTGTTAAAGATAAATATACAGCATATAATGCTTTTAAACCATAGGAATTGTTGTATTTTTGAAAAAAAAATATGTTTTTTAAAAAATTGTATATTTCGTTTGTAGATTAGGTGCAAATAATTTTTGAACTGAAACAGTTTTATATTTATTGCATAAACTTGTAACATTTTCTTCAATTGAACTGAAACAAGTGTAATGAAATACGAAATCAAAAAATTCAGCGACTTTTTTACATATTTTTTCAAATACCAAAAAGTTTCGGTTTCGGCTAATATTCGGCCAAAATTTTGCCGAATACCGAATAGAGGCCGAAACCCCATTATTCGGCCGAAACCGAGACCGAAACCGAATATTCGGTCGGACTCTAATAATTTATTATGTTTGTATCAAGTTATATATTGTAATATACACTCATGATCATAATAATAGGTACACCACCTTAATTATTTTTGAAATGTCAATAACTTTCAAATTAAGATTTTTTTAATGAGCAAATGTGTTTTTTTTTTTTAGTATTCGATGCGGCAAAGATATTATATATCAAATCATTGCAAGTCCATCTTTATTTATTGTTTGCCAGCTAACGGTTTATAAAAAGTCCTTCCAGCAGGTGATCATAATAATAGGTACACTCGAAATTCTTCCTATTTTTTTTCAATTTAAAGGTCATATTTTGCAATTATTTATATTGATTCAAATAATTTGGTAAAAATACTTGAAAAATACAATTAATTATCCAATAATAAGTGTCCATTTTGTTAGAAAATGACTAGAAAAAAGCACTGTTCTTCTGATGAACGGACCATAGCTAAAAACCTACAAAAAGCAGGAAAATCTATATCAAAAAGCTTGGGCCGGTCCGTAAACTTCGTTCAAAATACCTTAAAAATGTAAAAAAATTTAGAAACACGTGTTAGATCATATAAAACATCCCCAACGACTGGTCACCATATCGTTTCGTTTTGAAAAAAGGACATATCCAAGTTCCACAAAGCTATTTTAGCCGAAATTTCAAGCGTAATAAGCACGCCAACTGTTTACTGACTTCTACAGCATTCTAATTTACTCATCCAAATAGCACGAAGAGTCCTTCTGATGTGCAAGAAGAATATTAGATAGGGTTAAATGTAGGCAAGGAATACTTGCTCTAGAGCGGAAATAAAGGCGATGTTTCCCCTACTGAAATTGGAAGCAAAAAATATTCGTAGAACACTAACCCTTTAAACGCACGTTGTAGAAGACCTTTATAAGTGTATTTAAAAAGAGGACTAAAGTGACCCCTGGAATGACCTCTTAAAATGAACAATAAAGGCTTAATATGTTTTAAAAAAAATAACCGCCCGAACAAGTTTTCCTTGCCTATATTTAACCCCATCTCATATTCTTCTGATGCATCAGTACGACTCTTCTCGCTATTTGGCTGAGTAAATAAGCCTGCTGTAGACGTCGGTAAACAGTTGGCGCGCTTATTACGCTTGCAATTTCGGCTAAAATAGCTTTGTGGAACTTGGATATGTCCTCTTTTCAAAACGAAACGATATGGTGACCAGTCGTTGGGGATGTTTTATATGATCTAACACGTGTTTCTAAATTTTTTTTACATTTTTAAGGTATTTTGAACGAAGTTTACGGACCGGCCCAAGCTTTTTGATATAGATTTTCCTGCTTTTTGTAGGTTTTTAGCTATGGTCCGTTCATCAGAAGAACAGTGCTTTTTTCTAGTCATTTTCTAACAAAATGGACACTTATTATTGGATAATTAATTGTATTTTTCAAGTATTTTTACCAAATTATTTGAATCAATATAAATAATTGCAAAATATGACCTTTAAATTGAAAAAAATAGGAAGAATTTCGAGTGTACCTATTATTATGATCACCTGCTGGAAGGACTTTTTATAAACCGTTAACTGGCAAACAATAAATAAAGATGGACTTGCCATGCTTTGATATATAATATCTTTGCCGCATTGAATACTAAAAAAAAACACACATTTGCTCATTAAAAAAATCTTAATTTGACAGTTATTAGCATTTCAAAAATAATTTAGGTGGTGTACCTATTATTATGACCATGAGTGTATGTTTATTTTTACTCGGGTAATAAAAATGTCTGAAAGTGAAAGCATTCGTTATTTTCTATAGCTAGACTAGATAGAATTTTTTCTGGGAAAAAGAATGGGTGTACTGATTTGAGTTCTGAAAAAAATGGTCACCCTAAGTATAGGGTTTATATACATATTTGCTTAATAATCTTGGCAATGAAATCTGACAAATTTAGAAATAGTACCGATTAAGCCTTTCAAAAATGACCAACATAAATAAATTTAAAAAAGAAAAATAATTTTCTTGCAAAATAATCTATGAGAATATCATGGTTTAAATTGGTAAAGGAAATATTGACCTCGAGGTAGAATAAACCTACTCAAAATATAATATTTTAAAGGTGAATAAAACTATTTTTATTTTGTAATAAAAATTAATCAGAATTTGAATAATATTATTATATTAACTATTCCCGAGTAAAAATTTTGATATGATGCAATATATAATGATATGTAACACAATATATATTTATACGCAATTTGATCCGAATAATGGTGGATGTGTTTGCATTAAAAAAGATCAACTTGTATAAAATATGATTTGATTTCATCCGAGTTTTGACCAGACATTGTCATATATTGGTGGATCTAATTAGATCTAATTGCATAAAAACATATAAAATCCTGGTGTGTTTTGGTTTGGGTTGAGATACACCACAGGTCAACGATACATTCACCAAACATTTAATTTTCTAAAACAAAAAAAATGTTTGGGTACGCATCGAACCAGATAGGTGATATACATAACCCTAACAAGAAATGTTTAGGAACATTTTAAAAAGTTTCTTATACTTTGCCTACCCGACTAAAAAAGTTTAGATATAGTAACATATTATTTAATATATTTATATATGGCCATACACAGTACTTTACATAATTATATGTGAATGTATCTTGTATTAAGTTTTACACCCAAAATTTAATATGGTGCCATATAAAAGGATATCGAATCATGTGTTGCTCCACATACAATATATAAAGCTTTATTAAATTAGATATTGCATATAATATTTTATATGACTCCATGAATGACCTCGTACAAGATTAGATAAATAAATATATGATATACAACTTTATGTCTGACCTCATACAAGATGAGATATACATACTGTGAGCGCCAAAAGAAAGTGTACAGGTCTTAAATAGATGTAATTCGTTAACGACAAAGTTGACAATATAACCCCTTATTATTATCAATCGTCTATCATTTAAAAGCATAATATAAAGGAAATTTTCCAAGCTTTAATTTAATCTTAATAGCATCCAGATTGAGCAAATATTAAATGAGATACGATGGTCGCGGTTGAAAACGAAATTTTTTGTAGACGTTTTTTAGAAAGTTTTTAAAAAATATTTTTAAGTCTTAGTTCAAACATTAAAAATTTAAGAAATAGTACAATAAGTTATATTCAGTTATCAACTCATTTTTCCAACGACCCAAACAAAAATCAAAATTTTTTAAATGCAGTAAAAAATATGCATTTTTTGACCTCTAAATCTTTTGCCCACCAATTTTTTGTAAACAAAGAAAATTTTTAATTATTTTCATATCTCATTACTATACACTAGCGTGTCCCGAAAATGAAAAATTTTAGGGCATACCCCTAGAATGATGCTTAGTAAAGAGCTGATTACGGGAAAAATAATTAAAAAAATTTTGGAGGTCATCTTCAGGGCGCAACCAGCGCTTAAAGTTTGCATCCGTAGTGCATTTGGTAAAAAAAAAATATTTTTTTTTATTTTTAAAATTGGTGCCAAAAGTTTCGTTAGGTAGAGTACATTCTGGAAAAAATATTTGTAAAGTTTTCATGGAGCAATTTTGGTCCAGCACAACGTTTTGAAATTTTGAAAAGGTGTATTTTATTATGTAGTTTTTGAAGTTTTTGTAAAAACTGGAGTTTGTAAGAGTTCTTTTAAGATTTTGTACAAAACGAAGTTTATATTCAAGCCTTTGTATAAAAAGCTGTTTTTTTACGAAAACTTAAAAAAATATGTAATAAATTATGCATCTTCGAAGTTTCAAAACGATGCGCTGGACCAAAATTGCTCCATGAAAACTTTACAAATGTTTTTTCCAGAATGTACTCTACCTAACGAAACTTTTGGCACCAATTTTAAAAATAAAAAAAAATATTTTTTTTTGACCAAATGAACCACGGATGCAAACTTTAAGCGCTGGTTGCGCCCTGAAGATGACCTCCAAAATTTTTTTAATAATTTTTCCCGTAATCAGCTCTTTAGTAAGCATCGTTCTAGGGGTATGCCCTAAAGAAATTCCAAAATTTACTGATTTCGGGACATGCTACTATACACTTAGGCGTACATAAATTAATAAACAATGAAATCTTTTCTTTGTTTACAAAAAATTGGTGAGCAAAAGATTTGAAGTTAAAAAAAATGCATACTTTTTACTGCATTTAAAAAAATTTGATTTTAGTTTTGGTCGTTGAAAAAACGAGTTGATAACTGAATTTAAACTACTGTACTATTTTTTAAATTTTTAATGTTTGAACTTGAAAAAAATCAACTTAGAAATATTTTTTAAAAATTTTCTAAATAACGTCTACAAATTATTTAATTTTCCAGCTCCACCCTCGTATCTCATTTAATATTTGCTCAATCGGGACGCTATCAAGCTTAAATTAAAGCTTGGAAAATTTCCTTAATAGCATGTTTTTAAATGGTAGTTGATTGATAATAATTAGGTGTTTAATTGTCAACTTTGTCGTCAACGAATTACATCTATTTAAGACCTGTACACTTTCTTTTGACGCTCACTGTATATATATGGTGCCAAATCGGGGAAAAAAGTTTTCTAAGTCCCGAGAAATTTTTTAAAATTTCCAGACACAAATAATTTTTGCGTTTTGGAGTTAAGAATTTCATTAAAAATGATTTGAACAAAAAAAAAAAAAAAATTTCAAAAATTTTACAAGTCCAGAAAAAGCTTTGTAGAATTTTCTAAGTCCTGGATAAAAAATATTTTTGGTACATTTTTTGCGTATAGAAGTAAAAATTTATTAACAAAGTTTTAAGAAAAAGTTTTTTAAATTTCGATTTTTTTTTAATTTCTAAGTCCCGGACAAATTTTTTTTCTTTTACAATTTATTCTGCATTTTCCGAGAAAACTTGGGATAAATTTAAAAATTATGAGATATAAAAAATATTTTATGCAAAATTCTACATATTTTATCTTATGATATAAAATTATATACAATTGTATCAAATTAGATAAACCCAATATTCGGATCAAAAACGATCATATTTAATCTAATATAACAAATTTTGAGCTATTTTGATCCACCAATTTCATCATCTTATTTTATCCAAATACTTACGTGTTGGGCCGTATTAAATTATATATGGCTCAATTTCAAATTATATATGGACCTGTATATTTATTTTTAGTCGCCCGACTAAAAAAGTTTAGATATGGTAACATATTATTTAATATATTAATATATGGCCATACACAGTACACTGAAAAAAATAGCTTCGTGAAATTAATGAAAATTGACTTAACCTTAATGAAAAATGACTCACGTTTTCAACCGAAGACAGGTTTCATTTGATTAATGAAACTGGTGTCATTAAAGTTCCTTTCAATGAAAACTTGCATATAAATAATGAAAATATTCGTAGAACTTGTTTGAAACGTTTTATGAAGTTTTTCATAAAATGTATGAAAATATTCATTGATAAAATGTGGAATAGTAGTTGGTAATGAGCGTATGATAATTGCTTTTTACAGGTAACTAGTTGCTAACTTTATTAAGGTTTTGATATGGGAATTACGATAAATTCATGTTGGTTAAAGTTATCAAAATTTCCATAGAAAGCCCCTAATCAAGTTAGGAACAAGTTACCTAAAAGCAGCACGTATCATACACCCATAAGTGAAAATTTGCATTAATAACAATTTTGGTAAGTCACATGTAACCATCACTGTAACCTTCACTGAAATTTTATTTAGGGGCATGTCACAGACTCAATTCCGATCGAATTTGAAAAAAAGTTGTTACTCGTAAAACGCAAAACAATTTTTTTTTTTTCTGAATGAAATCACTTTCAAAAATCAAAGTGGAATTGAATAGCTAAAAGTGGTTTCATTCCGAAAAAAAGTATTTGCTTTGCGTTTCACGAGTGAACCACTTATTCCACTTCCCAACGGAACACAGTGGTTCGAAGTCCAAATCTAGCTGGACAAAATTATTTTATCACCGTTTTATATGTTTTTGGGGTCGCTGAGATCAAAAAACATGTTTAAATTTTTCTAAGTCGATTACACTAATCGACAACTTTTTATTTTTTTTTCTAATTTCAGTAATTTATTAATGACAAATATGGTTTATATGCAGAACAGAAATATGAAATGCAAAAACTTATTTTTTGAAAGTTTTGTAATCTCTAAAAAAAAAAAAAAATTGTCGAGAAGTGTAATTGAAAAAAAACAAGTGAGAGTGTTAAAATTAGCTATGCCGAATCTTTTATACCCTCCAAAATGTAAAAAAAAATAAAAAACCAGTGAGAGTGTTACATTCGGCTGTGCCGAATCGTTTATACCCTCCAAAATGTAAAAAAAAAAAAACAATATAAAAAAATCAAGGGGCGTTTTTTTTTTTGGGGGGGGGGGGGGTTGGTGGGAGACGTTAGGGAGCACCTTTCCCTTGCGATTTCGAACTTCATCTGAGAGAAGAATGTTGCATTTGCTTAGCAAAAGTACAAAAAACCCTGCAAAAAATGCGATTTTTATTAGGTTGGTTTAGTTCTCCAAGGGGGAACTTTTTTCCCCTTGGTCCGATTTTATCCATTTCCGAACTTAATCTGCCTAGGAATATAAGACATATTCGTGCCAAACTTCGGAAGTCTAGCTCTTTTATTTTGGACTGTATCGTGTCCTCTACAGAAGGACAGACGGATAGACGGACGGACATTTTTGAATTTAGTCGAAGCGTGTAATTGGCCGCGGTTTAATAGGAAACATCACATTTAATGCTTTATTTAAGCTAAGCATAATTATGATACCTAAAAGTTATCAAAAACTTACGAAAATTCGATAATTTATTTAGAAAAAACATTTTAGGCGAAAATCTTTTTTCATATAAACTGTGATTAATTTTAAACCTGCAAAAACCTGCAAGAAATGTCTGCATGACAACGTTCAGTAATAAATTACCTATAAGTTGTATGTAGTAATTCGACATGATATGCCTGGATTCGGTTTTGGCAAGCTGCAGAAGTTTCATAAGTCCTCAAAAATATTGTTATTATTGACCATACTTCAAAGTACAAAAAATGTAAGAAGAAGATCGATAATAAATTTCTTATTAATGTCCAGAATAAGTATAAATCTGTAGCTTTCTTGTACATAAACCGTTTTGAAACCATTGATGTAACATGGATAATATGATGTTATTAGTTGAACACTTATATATATATTATTTTTTTTTTAAATATTGGATACCAAAAACGTTATTTCATTCGCATATTTAACAAAGTTAAAGACCTAATTCCAAAAAATGCTTATTAGTTTGATCAGAACACACCCTTAACTTGCCCCTAGCACTATTAATTCCCAATTTTAAGGACACTAATTTTTGGACTTTTGTCCAGCTAGATTTTGATTTGGAACCAATGTGCGGAATTGAGTCTGCACTCTAAAAACCCCATGTAAACTTACTATTATAAATTGGGTAAATTTTTGTTGAATAGCACGCATTATGTGTTAATATAAACACTAAATGCGTATAATAAATTCAAACCAATTAAACACAGCAAATTAAAAATATTATCCGTTAATTCAAATATTTTACACACAAATGCGTAAATAAAATTGTCGCACAACATACATCGACACATGTTAAATAACTAGAACGCCAGATAAAAGTATAAGCTTCCGTAGCGTAGTGGTTAAGAAGTGTACTTTCAAATCAGAAGGTGGCGAGTTCGATGCTGGCTGGCGCCACATGTTTTATTTATTTTTTTGTTTTTTTGTTATATTTTATTCACCTCTTTTTATTTAAATTAACCACTAATGGTCAATTTATTCAATTTACACATTCAGAGTAAAATTACCCAATTTATAGTAGGAGTCCAGTTTCCTACTATAAATTGGGTAAATTTCAACAAATTTTGATTAGAGTGTGTGACATGACCCTTAATTGCACACTTTTTATGGTTTTCACCTAGTTTTTACAAACAACAAAATTTTACTCCAAACTTAAATTGGTCTGAATTGCCATATAAGGTAAACTATAAAAGACAAAAACGCGATGACTTTAAAAACACGTGTTGCCAAAACGTAGCAACAACGTAGCAATGGAACAACACAAATTACCCTACATTTCTTCACACAATTTTAATGACTTAAAAAACTATTTTTCTGTTGCAAATTATATTATAATTTATAAGAAACAGTCAAAAGAAACACTTATACGGAACTTTTCACTTGTAATTTCAATTAGATATAACCAGCATAACACACACACACAAGTTTCAACAACAAAGCAAAAAAATATAAATTATTTTGTTTTATTAGAAAAAAGTTAACACACATGTAAAAATTACAATTAGACTAAACACGCGTGGTGTAATAAAACGTCGTATGTTTTTGTTCTGTTTTCTTTCTCTTATTCGCAACGCAGAGTTGTATTTAGTTCTAAAAAATCTTATGATATTTTTTAATGAAATTATGAAATCTAATGAAACAAGTTTCATAAAATTTGTTCATAACATGCATGAAATTTCAATCAGCTTATGAATTCCTTCATTTAAGTAATGAAAACAAAATAATGAATCCGTTTCATTAATATCAGGAAGGTTATTTTTTTCAGTGTAGTTTACATAATTATATGTAAATGTATCTTGTATTAAGTTTTTCACCCAAAATTTAATATGGTGCCATATAAAAGGATATCGAATCATGTGTTGCTCCACATACAATATATAAAGCTTTATTAAATTAGATATTGCATATAATATTTTATATGACTCCATGAATGATATCATACAAGATTAGATGAATAAATATATGATATACAACTCCATGTCTGACCTCATACAAGATGAGATGGTGCCGAATAGGGGGAAAAAGTTTTCTAAGTCCCGAGAAAATTTTTTAAAATTTCCAGA
Source organism: Pegoplata infirma (assembly GCA_963921195.1). NCBI lineage: Eukaryota > Metazoa > Arthropoda > Insecta > Diptera > Anthomyiidae > Pegoplata > Pegoplata infirma. Next base: position 97,955,493 of record OY992538.1, on the reverse strand, counting down.
CACAAAAATATTTTTGCGTTTTGGAGTTAAGAATTTCATTAAAAATGATTTAAACAAAAAAAATTTAGCCAAATTTTTGAAAAATTTAGCCAAATTTTTGAAAAATTTTACAAGTCCTGAAAAAGTTTTATAGAATTTTCTAAGTCCTGGATAAAAAACATTTTTGGTACATTTTTTGCGTTTTGAAGTAAAAATTTATTAACAAAGTTTTAAGAAAAGTTTTTTTTAAATTTCGATTTTTTTTTTTAAATTTTAAGTCCCGGACACAAATTTTTTTTTTGCAATTTTTTTTTTGCATTTCCCGAAAAAAAATTTGGGATAAATTTGAAAATTATAGAGATAAAAAAAAATATTTTATGCAAAATTCTACATATTTTATCTTATGATATAAAATTATATACAATTATATCAAATTAGATAAACCCAATATTCGGATCAAAAACGATCATATTTAATCTAATATAACAAATTTTGAGCTATTTTGATCCACCAATTTCATCATCTTATTTTATCCAAATACGTGTTGGGACATATCAAATTATATATGGCTCAATTTCAAATTATGTATGGACCTGTATATTTATTTTTAGTCGGGGCGGGTAAAAAACTTAGAAAATTTTTGGTTAATTAAAAACATATACAGTTTTATATGGAACAGCATAAGCTACCCGACTAAAAATAAATATACAGGTCCATATATAATTTGAAATTGAGCCATATATAATTTGATATGGCCCCACACATATTTGGATAAAATAAGATGATGAAATTGGTGGATCAAAATAGCTCAAAATTTGTTATATTAGATTAAATATGATCGTTTTTGATCCGAGTATTGGGTTTATCTAATTTGATATAATTGTATATAATTTTATATCATAAGATAAAATATGTAGAATTTTGCATAAAATATTTTTTTTATACCCTCCACTTAGTGATAGAGGGTATATATAAGTTTGTCATTCCGTTTGTAACTCATCGAAATATCGGTCTGGGACCCCATAAAGTATATATATTCATGATGCCCGATCGATTTTAAGACATTCTAGCGATGTCCGTCTGTCCGTCTGTCTGTGGAAAATGCTCTCGCGGACAAAATATTGCACAGAGATGACTGAAACTTAACATATATATTGGAAGTTCTCCCGAGAAGTTTGGTATTGCATTTGAGCGATATCGGTTCAGCGGTTCAAAAGTTATGAACGAAAATGTAAGCACACCTAAAAAATTTCAGTACATTCAACATAACCTAAAAATACAAAATGCTTTAATTTGGCTTCTGGTTGACATATGTGAACATAATTGAACACCAAATGGTATTTAAACAAGTACGAACATATTTTTTGACAAAAAAGAAAAAAATCGCGGATTTTTTTTACCAAAATTTTTTTTCGCGGAAATTTTTTTTCAATTTTTTTTTTTTTTTTAAGTAATTTCCTTTTAAATAAAGTTATTTGCAATAATCTTTTTGAAATTGTGGAGGGTATCACTACATTCGGCAAGGCCGAATTTAACTTTTTTACTTGTTTTATCTCATAATTTTCAAATTTATCCCAAGTTTTTTCGGGAATTGCAAAAAAAAATCTGTCTGGGAAATTTAAAACAAATTCGAAATTTAAAAAAATTTTCTTAAAACTTTGTTAATAAATTTTTACTTCAAAACGCAAACAATTTACCAAAAATATTTTTTATCCAGGACTTAGAAAATTCTACAAAACTTTTTCAGGACTCCCTAGTAAAAAAGTTTTGATATAATATATAATTTGATACAATCATATTAAAATATATATGAATTTTTATATGTTCAGATCTAATTATATCTAAGATTTAATATGGCTCCATTTTCTTATCTGGGGTTATACATAATTATGTATGACTTTATGTAATTATATAAATCTACATTTATTTATATAAAATAAGATCAACTGGATTTATTTGGATGTGACCAAAATTCGGATCTAATTGTATCATTTTTTATATTTGTATATCTAAAATAATACAATTAGATATTTATTTGATCCAACTTGATACAGCCAATTTTGAGATCAAATTAGATCTTAAAAATTATTTTTTTTACTCCCCGAGTAAAAATTTTCTGGTCTAATCATATATAATTTGATACAATCTTATATGAGTTAATATGCTTCCGTATAAATTTATATAAAATTTTATCTATCACTTTGATACGGTTGATCCACTTTATATGGTTAGATATTGCTCCATATATGATTAGATTCGTATTTTGGTTTTGCTCGTCAAATTATATAAAAATTGATATTATAAGATCAATTTGATCTAATTAGATTTGACCAAATTCAGGATCAAATTGTATCAATTTTTATATTTTTTGATCTAAAGTAATACAATTAGATATTATTTGATACAACCATTTTACGGATCAAATTAGATCTATTTAGTAAAATTAGCATAATATTTTTACTAGGGTTAGCATAATATTTTTACTAGGGTCGGGCTTGTAAAATTTTTCGAAATTTGGCTATTTTTTTTTTTTGTTTAAATAATTTTTAATGAAGTTCTTAACTCCAAATCACAAAAATTATTTGTGTCTTGAAATTAAAAAAAAAATTCTCGGGACTTAGAAAACTTTTTTCTCCCGATTCGGCACCATATATATATGTATATCTCACCTTGTATGAGGTCAGACATGGAGTTGTATATCATATATTTATTTATCTAATCTTGTATGAGGTCATTCATGGAGTCATTTAAAATATTATATGCAATATCTAATTTAATAAAGCTTTATATATTGTATGTGGAGCAACAAATGATTTGATATCCTTTTATATGGCACCATATTAAATTTTGGGTGTAAAACTTAATACAAGATACATTTACATATAATTATGTAAAGTACTGTGTATGTCCATATATAAATATATTAAATAATATGTTGCTATATCTAAACTTTTTTAGTCGGGTATATATAATTTTATGTTAAATTATACAGAAAAACAAATTTTGTATTGATCAATCGTACACCTTTTAATCCGAATCATGATTAAATTATATATAACTACATATGACTGCATTTAAAAAATTTTGAAAAGATCTCACGCGATGTATAATCATATATGATTTATTATGTTTGTATCAAGTTATATATTTTTATATATGTTTATTTTTACTCGGGTTATATTAACTCTTTGACGATCATAGGCAAGGGACTAAAGAAATTGTACCTGCCAAGCTAAATTAGAGTCGAAAGGGGCCTACATATTCAACTTTTTATAAAATAACTATTTTATTTATTTATTTAATTATTTAATTCCTGCACAACAAGATAAATCTTATAATTAGAGTACAGGAATGATTATGATAAGCAATTTAAATGATAAAAACAATTTAATCAAATGAAAGAAAGAAAAAAATTAAAAAAAAAAACTAAAAACAACGAAAAACCATTAAATTAGAATTACATATATGAAAAAAAAATATAAAGTATAAATAAAACAATCCAAAAAAAATTAGTTATAAAAAAAAATTAAAAATAGTTGAAACTTTTAAATACGATTTAAACAAAACAAGTTTAGTTTCGAAAAAATTCATCAAAAAGAAATGTTTTAAAACGTGAAGCGTTGCTGTTAAGTTGTTGATCTTCTGGAAGACTGTTCCAAAGACGAGAGGCATTAAGGTAGAAATGCCACTCAGATACAAGAGTCCTGTGCCGCGGCAGTATTATCTTCCTGCCTCTATTAGATCTGGCAAACCTAATTTTCTCATAGAGGTAAAGTGGCTTTTTGGTATAAACTATTTTGTGTAAAAACAAAAGAACTCTTATTTTCATTAAGTTTTCAAATGACACACCATATAATTTTTTTACAAAAGAAGAGGTTCGAGATAATCTCCTTAAACCATAGACATATCTTATGATACTGTTGTACACAACCTCCAGTTTTCTTTTACTTCCTGAGTCACAATTTGCAAAAAGTTCACAGCCATATAATAAACCAGGAATTAAATACGTTTTTGCCAGTAGTATTCTAATCCTAAGAGGAGTAAAGAACTGAGTTGCCCATAAAGGCCTTAACTTCACATATGTCTGAAATACAATCGTGTTTATATGATTTGTCCAGGTCAATGTACTATTTAAAAAGAGTCCAAGGTTTTTGGCTGAAGGAACAAAATTAATTATTTCACCATCTATAACTATGTTACTGTCAAAAACTGGATTTGTCCTCCTTTTACGTATTAGTAGGCATTTAGATTTGCGCGGATTAATACATAGCCCGTTTCCCAAAGCCCATTGGTGTAGTCGGCTAAGGTCGGCATTCATCAGTGCTATACCTTCATCTATAGAGTTTTTGGGACTACTCAGTGAGTTGTTGATCTTAAAAATCAAATATAAATCTGGATTATTTTGGCTAAAACTGCGTAATCACTGAAGGGCAACTTTAAAAATCAATCACGGATCTCGAAAACAAAAAGAAACTTAAGATCAATTTTGTCAAAAAATCGATGGTCGTCAAAGGGTTAAACAAATCAATTTCCAATGTCTAGACAAAATTAAATCATGTGATTTAAAAAAAAAAAAAAAACAAACATAAATTTTGTGAATGAATTTAAAATATGACTGTTGTGTAAAGAAACAGATTTTTTTTTTTTAAATCTTTTATATCGCTGAATGTCTTGCAGTTTGGCGCATTTTTAAAAAATCTTGAACTGACTTGGAAATTGTTTGTTAAACTAATAATACTGTACTATAACCATAGAAAAGATTAGAAGGTACGCAGTGTTGTATTTGATGTATTTTCCAATATGGTGGCAAAATGCTTGTTCTTCCTCATCTCACACGTATTTATTATCAAATTAGATTCTTTGTTTATAAAAAATGAAATTTCCCAGCAAAACTTAGATTACCAAATAAGGTATAAAATAAGGTATAGGATCTCTTATTTTATACATTGCAGCATTGATGATTTTAACAGGCGATGAGACTCAAAGTAATGCATCCACATTATCACAAAGAATACCAGTAAGGTATAAAATAAGTCATAAATTTATAAAGAAGAATACGAGTAAGGTGTAAAATATATGATATTTTATAGGTTACGAGAAATGAAATAATATAGCATACCAGAAGATAATATATAAGGTGTTACGAGTAGTGAAAAAGTAATTTTGTATTAAATTTACTCACGTGATTGTAAGTGAGTGTAAGTAGATAAAATATGCTCGTGAGTGTGTGTCGTTAGAAATTTCCTGTCGTGAGCCCATCTCTAGTTTAAACTTATGCATTTTTTTATAAAATAATTATTTTTTATGTTATTGTAATGCATTATACATCCAATTATAAATAATGCATTATTTCAAACTTTCAAATAATACATAATGTAACCAAATATAAGTCATCCATGATTTAATGTTTAGAAATAATAAATATGAAATACATTTTTTCCAATAATCATGCATTACGTAGCAAATTATTAGTAATGCATTATTTTTCACTTGAAAATATTACGTTGTGGAACAAATGTTTGGTAAGACATCCTAAAATAATGCTACAAATAAGGTATATACATTACCTGGTAATGTGTTATCTAATCACTACCCATTACCAAAGTTTTGCTGGGTTGTCTTTCATTTAATTAAATTTATTATTTATTTTGCTTTATTCAGCGTTTTTTAAAGATAATACGCACTATTGATAGTTTAAAAACTTTTTTTTCTCTTTTGTTTTTTGCTTTGTTGTTGTTCTCCTTTATGTTGCATTGTTTTTTGCTTTGTTGTTGTTCTCCTTTATGTTGCATTGTTTTTATTAAACGTCAAAAGTTACATAATGTGCTGTCACTAATACATATTCAAGCGAAATACGACTCTGTTTCACTTCTATTTTTTTCTATGACAATAACCATAGAGTAAAAACAGTAAGAGGATTAATGGGTGAAAAACCTTTCCTTTTCGAAATTTGATTTTTAGCCGTAAACTCTGATTATCTCGGGAGTGAAAACCAGAATACACACAAAAGGAAATCGATGAAAAAAGAAAAAAAAAACGAATACATTCAAAAGGAATCGAAGAAAAAAAGGAAAAAAAAGAATACATTCAAAAGGAACCGAAGAAAAAATAAAAAATAAATCTCTAGTTTAAACTTATGCATTTTTTTTATAAAATAATTATTTTTTATGTTATTGTAATGCATTATGCATCCAATTATAAATAATGCATTATTTCAAACTTTCAAATAATACATAATGTAACCAAATATAAGTCATCCATAATTTAATGTTTAGAAATAATAAATATGAAATACATTTTTTCCAATAATCATGCGTTACGTAGCAAATTATTAGTAATGCATTATTTTTCACTTGAAAATAATACGTTGTGGAACAAATGTTTGGTATGACATCCTAAAATAATGCTACAAATAAGGTATATACATTACCTGGTAATGGGTTATATAATCACTACACATTACCAAAGTTTTGCTGGGATGTACAGCACATTTCGTGTGTTTTACGAATATCTTTCGTTGTGCGAAATCGTACAATGTACGCAAATATTTGTGTATTTTATGCACACTCATAAAAATTTGTTAGTATTCCTTACAAAAAAGTCTGTTACCATTACTAATATAGTTTTCAATTTGTGCCCGATAACTTTTTCAGTTACCATTACAAACTTTGGTTTTCAAAAATTAGTAATCTTGAAAATACTAAAAAAATTAGTATTACTAAATTTTTTTGTACAATTTTTGTAAAATGGATTTTAAAACGCGTTTGTAAATAATATTAACTTTTTTTGTAAAAAAATTGTAAATTGTGTATTTTTTAATTTTTTGTATTTGTATAGGTACATCATGTAAATTGCGTATTGCGCTTGTTGTCGCCAATAACTATTTCCATGCAAGTCAGTTTTTGTTAGAATTTTCGATCTAAAAAAGAGAAAATATTGAACACATTTTTTTAATACAAAATATACATACTACCATATAAAATTAATTCTTTGAAGATTGATGTTGAATAAATTGGTGTACGGTGAACTAAAATAAAAAAATATATATCAACATAATGTTTTAAATAGATCACATAAATATACAATTGTTACCTGTTGTCATCATTTCCTATTTTGCTTTATTATTCTAAAAATAAAAAACGAGTTACATAATTTTAAACAAAAAATACTTAAAGATTTGGTTACCTGCTATTAGGGTTCTATAGTCGAAAAGTCGATTAATTGACTTTTTGTATGAAAAAGTCGAAAAGTCGAAATCGACTTTTTTGTTCTTAAAAAGTCGAAAAGTCGACTTTTTCGACTTTTTTTCGACTTTTTTCGATTTTTTTTTTTTGATTTTTTTTTTACTTTTGCTAAAAGAAAATTATTTCTTTCTACTGAAAAAAAATTCAAATGAGAGCCAAGTTTAATAACAACTGAAGCTATTGGTGTTTCCATGTATTTTGTATGTGAAGCAAAAATGTCAATGCCAAATTCATGAGTTAGAAAGTGTTAACTGCAATATTTACCAATATTTTTGATTATTGTAAACACCTCAGTGATAGGGTTTTATAAATCGAAAGTCGCCTCTTTTGCTTTCGATTTTTTCAACCTTTTCCACATTTTCGATTTCTTTGACTTTTTTTGATAAATAAAATACAACCAAAAAAATAGCACCTAAATGCTTACAACAAGTCGAAACTAAACCTCTATTTACAAAAAAATCGACTTTTTAAAGTTAGAAAAGGTCGAAAAGTCGACTTTTTAAAAAGTCAACTTTTTAAAATTTGAAAAAAGTCGAAAAATCGACTTTTTAGAAATTGAAAAAAGTCGACTTTTTGTTGCGACTAATAACCCTACCTGCTATGGTTTTTTTGTTGTAATATTTTTTTTGTACATTTTTGTATTCATTTTACCCGTCGCGCGATGTTCACCGATCGAATGTTATTTTGTGACTAAAATATTCAAAGAAAGGCATAAAGTAAGTTACACAAAAATCAACCCTTTATGTGCGTGAGAAAAAAATATTCGTGGATAGCATAAACAAAAAAATTCTGCAAGTAAAGGTAGAAACAGAACAAGCACGGCACGGGGGACGGTTGCCGTTGCCGGAGAATATAGGCCCAAAACAATGACGGGGTACGGCGACGGCAAAAAATGTCATTTGTTTGTTCAGTGGTGCTAACTTTTAATAAAATTAGAGTAATTTTACGGAAAAAAATCACTTATCACATAGTCAATGTGATTAAGTTGGCACTACTGTACGTTTGTTACACCATTGTGAATGAAAAAATAAAAAATTGTTGTGAAAATGCGGCAACCCTGGAGTGTGAGAGGGAGGGAGATTGAGAGAACCCGGAGCAGGGAACCAAGCCGATCGGCTCAAAATCGGCGGCGCGCCGCCGCCGACCTATTTTTGACATCTTACGCCGCCGCCGATTTTGTCGGCTCCCATCGGCTTAAACCAAGCCGCCGAATCAATCGACTCCGTCAAATCAATCGGCGCGGTGACATTTTTTTTTTACATTTTAAGGTGCATATTCTGTTCGTGTTCACATGAAAAAAACTGCATATAAAAAAATATTTTTGCAACGCGGCTATATTGTAGGGAAATTCTTTAAACTGATTTTAAGAATATAAAATCGCAATAATTTTGCAATAAAATGGACATTTAAGATTTGTTATGATTGTTTCTTTTTTCTAATATTTTAAAGTTTTCGTTTTTAATAGTTTTTATTACGATTTTAAGCGTTTTAAAAAATGTTTACGTGAAAAACAACTTACTTAGCCTTTACTATATGATTTTGCATTGAACAAAACAAAATCATCTTAAATTGTACTATCATAAAAAAAAACATAAAATCATCTCAACTTATCGTTATAAAGGCCTATTCACAACTGAGGTGAAATCTCGTTTAAACGAGATTTCGATCATATGGTCTGTATAGGGTTGCCATTTGGATTTTGACAAAAAGAGGACGTCAACCTCAAAAAAGGAGGACATTTGACCCAAAAAAGAGGACAATTTTTTTTTTTAATAAATTAATTTAAGAAAAATCAACAACGCAATACAATATGCAAAAAAATCATTTTTATTAAAAAATCAAATTTTTCCACTAAAAAAAATAAATTTCCAATTATATTTCAATATTTTGGAAATATTCATTCAATTATGTTTCGGAAATATCTATTTATAATTCAAAAATTTTAAGTTATATTTAAATAATTTCTAATATAAGTGTTTTGAATTTTTTAGATGCTTTTCAAAAAATTCTATTTGTTTTTCAAAAATTTCCATTTTCATTTAAAAATATTCTAAATAATTTTAAGAAAATTACTTTTGAATTTTAATAAATTCAGATACATATTTTAATTTTATTTCAAAAATTTCCATTTTGATTTAAAAATTATGTAAATGCTTTTCAAAAAATTTCATTTGTATATAAAAATTTTCTAAAAAAACATTTGAAAAATTTTTAAATACAAATGGAAATTTTTGATAAATACTTAATTGGAATTTTCAGAAAAGCATTTAGAAAATTGTTAAATATATTTCCATCGATTTAAACTCAGCGGATTTCGAGGAAATTGCCTTTTTTGCCCACAATTTACTCAATGTGGAAAAATTTGGTAAATATTTTTAAAATTTCACAAAGTAAGGGCCATAAATTATTAAAAATTATGTTAGACTTTAACCCTAAACGTTTTAGGAAAATGGAATAATAATAACCCGGTTTTTATTCGGGTCAAAGGTCAAATATTGGGATATTTAGAGTTTTTTTAGAACAAGGCACCTAAATATGAAATGTTTATTGCGATTTTTTATAAAACTTGGTATAAGTGTTGTACGAGTTCAGAAAAATTATATATTTTTTTTAAATTAACCCATAAATGAACATGGGGTCAAAACGGCCCTGCACGTTAAAATTTCTTAATATTTTTTTTTTTGATTTCTATAAAACTTGTTGTAATTATTGTGCGAGGTCAGAAAAATAATTATTTTAGTTTTTTTAATTAACCCATAAATGATCATGGGGTCAAAATGGCCCAGCACATTAAAAATTCTTAATATATATATTTTTTTTTCGATTTCTATAAAACTTGGTATAACCATTGTGCTAGGTCAGATAATTTTTTTTTAATTAACCTATAAATGAACAACATGTTAAAATGACCCAGCATGTAAAAAAAATCTTTGCATAAAATATTTTTTTTTCGACTTTTAATTTATGGGTTAATTAAAAAAATCAAATAATTATTTTTCTGACCTCGCACAATAATTATAACAAGTTTATTAGAAATAGAAAATAAATAAAAAACTATTTTATGAAATTTTAACCTGCTGGGCCGTTTTGACCCCATGTTCATTTATGGGTTAAATTAAAAAAAAATCAAATGAATTTTTTTCTGAACTCGTACAATAATTTTACCAAGTTTTATAAAAAATCGCAATAAATATTTCATATTTAGGTGCCTTTTTTTAAAAAAACTCTAAATATTCCAAAAATTTACTTTTGACCCGAATAAAATCCAGGTTAATATTGGTCCATTTTCTTAAAACGTTTAGGGTTAAAGTCTAACATTGTTTTAAATAATTAATGACCCTTACTTTGTGAAATTTTAAAATATTTACCAAATTTTTCCACATTGAGTAAATTGTGGGCAAAAAAGTTTAAATCGATGCCCCCGCCAAACTATCCGAGGGATATCCCCCAAAAAATTTTTATTTTATATGCTAACATATGTATATTTTATAAGATTTTGTGGTTTTTTCAGCATTTTTCTTAATTTTGTTTAAGAACATTTTTTTAAAATCAAAATATCAGTTTTGAGAACCACGCCAAATATAATGCATATTTTTGGCCTTACCATGAAACGGAATAGTGACATCCTAGAAAGACAGTAAATCATATCTGAGTATTTATGATAGAATATTATACAAATATCGTTTTCAATTGGTTTATTTCAATAAAATTAGAAAATTGGGGCTGATTTTCGTGTTTTAGGGGTCATTTTGTAAAAATTGGGTAATTTTGACCCCGAAAGGCTTACAAGGGTTAATTTTTGAAAACCCAAAAATTTTTAATATATCTTCTTATACTAAAAACAACTCGTGTACCACTTTTTAACAATATATTCAAAAAAAACACCATTTATTCAATGTTTTTCATCAAAATGTGGCTATTTTCGTGTGTTTGACCTTTGACCTCGATGCGCCTCGTGTTAACGTTGTCCGATTTGGCTGAAATTTTTAGCATAGCATTTTTACGCCAAATGTAAAAAAATAGGGGTGGACTCCTTGAAATTCGAAGTTTTGCAAAATAGCTGCCACCCTAATATATATTCATGATCACCGATCGATTTTAAGACATTCTAGCAATGGTTCCCAACCTTTGATTCTCGCCCCACTGGATAAGTACAGGGTATAAAAACGAGATATTCATAAGAGATGTTTTTTTCACAAGGTTTAAGGTACCTACAGACGACGCAATATTATGTACAATATTCAATTATATTGATGGTGTGTGGGTAAGATTGACCATTGTACAATCGTCAATATTACCCACACACCTTCAATATAATTGAATATTGTACATAATATTGCGTCGTCTGTATGTACCTTTAATCTAAAATATTGCAACAGATTTATGACCGGTACAAAATTTAATGAGAATTGTAATCAAATTACAAGCGAAAACATAATTTTCTTTATTTTAATTCTTTTCTTTATTTTAATTCTGATGCACAATAAAACTGGCAAAAAAAAGCAAATTTTGATTGTATCATTACACAAACTCGCAAAAATACAACCCTACAACGAAAAAAAAAATTAAAAGGAAAATGAGCCGATGAATGAGCCGCCGCCGACCGAAAAGTACAAAAGCCGCCGCCGGCAAGCAAAATTAGTCGCGCCGCCGCCGCCGAAAATTTCGTATCGGCTTGGTTGCCTGACCCGGAGATAAAATAAAATAAGTTTTAATTTTTTGTCGTGCCGGTCACGGTTTTTAACTGTCAAATCGTATGGAAAAAGTCGTGCCGGGCTTGTTCTATTCAGACCTTAAAGAAGAAAGAAAAAAAAACTGATGTTTTATGGAAATTTTCCATTTGAAAAGGTCGGCATTGTTTTTTAAAATTTGCATGTCTTCTCTTGTCTCTATTTTTGTTTTTAAATTGAAAAAAAAAAAAAACTAATGAAGCGTAAATGAATATTAAAAATAATAAACATATTCATACTCATCAAAGCGCAGTTTTATCGTTAAAAAATAACTAATAATATATTTTTTTTATTTATTTTTTTTTTTAATTTCCAAATATTTTAATAAAATAAAATATTTTTTTAATTATAGTGTATAGTGTTTGGGTGAATCTATGGAGTGATGTGGATTAGAACTCTGAGCACGAATAAAAATCAACAGATGATTTTTATTGCTCAATTGTGGAAAAAACAAAATATCCCAATTAGAAAAATATGGAAAGAAAAAAGACAAAGTTTGGATTTAGGAAAAAATTGATATTTTATTCAACAAGATGACAGATCTTACCAATCGCTATGGATGCTAGAACAATAAGAATCTTAGAAACTACGTTAGAAACCGGAAAAGAGTATCTATGACATTGACAGCTAATTTAGACTTTAATGGAGTAAAAGGGATAGAAAGTAATATCGTTAACTTTCTACCTTTCATATTTTGTAGCCTTGATAAATGTATCAACGAGGAATTTAAGGATTTTATTGACGGAATTAATGGGAAAAGACTGTTAGGACTTTTTGACATTAACATATAGGTTTTCTAGAGAAAAAAAAACGAAATTTACTAACTAATATTGTAAAATTTACAAAATAATTATCAAAAGTTAGTACGATAATTTTTAAAAAATCAACTGAAAAAATTATTAAAAAATCAGTATAAAATTAATAGTTTGTAAAGCGAGTTTACTAATAAGAATTACTAAAAATGGATTTTTTAGTAGAATTTAGTAAAAAAGTGGTAAAGTTGAGTTACAAACTACTTTACAAATTTTTTTACTAACGTATTTTTTTGAGTGCATGTTTTTTTTTTGTGTAAACGCAATTTCCGGTTGACTTGTAAAGGCACGGTAGCACTTTTTGATAAGAAATATTTTTTTCGGGTTACACTAATGCCCTGTCATAAATTTTTTTTATAACATAAATATTTGGAATACAATTTATTTATGCAAATTACATTTTTTGACATTTGTTCATTTTTTTTGCAACAATAATGAAAAAAATATATTTTAAATAATTGAAATTGTATGCCGATGCTCTTGAGTCTATGTATCTATACTGTACATATTTTAGTGTTTATTACCTTGGCATTGGTTTTAGATTTTTCTTTTGTACAAATATTGTTTATGGTCTTTATATTTTTTTTATTAAAATAAATTTGTTTGTGTTATTTTTTTTGCATTTCTATTATATATTTTGTTTTTATTATTTCTAAGTAATGTCAACAATTTTTAATATTTTATTGTTTTTTTATTTATATTTTATGTGTTAACGAACTATTATGAACTTTTAAGAAGAGTTCAGTAACGTTTGATGATTCTAGAAGAACATTTTTGAACTAGTTGCAAATAACTACAAATAAAAACAAATAAAAAATTAAAACGTTAAAAAGCATTGCAAAATGACGATTGGAAAAAATATTAAAAAAAAAAAAAATAAAAAATGTTAGGGGAAATTTTTTTTTTGTAAAATGGTTAATTTCAAATATTTTATGGCAAATTCAAAATTTTTGAGATGTCGCCATTTGAAATTTGCTTAAAATTGCGGGGTTTTTCCACATTTAAGTCATTAAAAAAATCAAAACTTGTTTATTTTGAAAGAAATCGGATTATTTTAATCCAAGGAGCCTTGCGATCAAAGTTTTGGATATTTTTTTTACAAAGAACATTTACATAGATTTTTAAAAAAAATTTCTAAAGAAGAAGTTTGTGGAACACGAACATCAAATTTTGAAATCTGTCAAACGGTTTTTGAGACATCTCCTTTTGAATTTTTGACGTTGAAAAAAAAAAATATTATAAGTTAATTTCAAATGGCAAAATCAACAATACTAATGCATCTCAAGATATTTCTTACAATTTTTTTTTTATTTTAATTTTACTAAAATCTTAAACTTTGGTCACTTTTTGTAGGCGTATGATTAATTTTATATTATAATATTGATAGCCACTTCTTGAAGGCGTATGATCAATATTATAATTATGTAAGGAAATTCAATATCACTCATTCGTCTTATCAGCAGTGCTACAAATTAAGTACTTCTGTTGCCAGATTTGACGATTTCTCTCCTTTTTGATGATTTTTATTCCCCAAAATGTCAAAATGGCGATATGACGATTTTTGCCCCAAAAAATAAAGATTTTTAAAAATAACAAAAACCGGACATTTTTTTGTCTACTTTTTAAAAAATTGTTAATAAAACTTTTTTATTCAATGAATATTTTTTGTTTATTGTTACCCGGTGAAAAATGAGCATATATGGCTACATATATGTAAATATATGGATGCATATATGTAAATATATGAGCATATATGGTCATATATGAAATTGTATGCAGTCATATATGATCATATTTGCAACATATATGTCCATATACGTAAAATGAGGGCATATGCCCATATATGACATATGTGGACATATATGGAGCATATATGTCATATATGTTGTTATGCCCTCATTTTACGTATATGGGCATATATGTTGCAAATATGATCATATATGACTTCATACAGTGCCATATATATTCATATATGCTACATATATGGACATACATGACGCTGTATGAACGCATATATGATCATATTTGTACCATTTTTCACCGGGTAGTTAAAAAAAGTATCCACCAATATTTTTGTTCGAAAAGGGACAAAAGAAACAAGGGAGAGTTTTACATTCTCTTTTTCCCTCCAAATGTAAAAAAAAATATAGGGTGTTTTTTTTTGTGGCGGAGGACACCTTTCTTTTCGTGATAAATGTTTACCAATTGATTTATTATGATATTTACGCAATTTTATCATTGTTATTTTTAAAAAAAAAAGTGTCCAGAAAAAAGTGCGGACAGAAAAAAATAAATTTTCTAATTAACTCAACCAAGGAGTATCAATACTAAAGAGATCTAAACTCGCTCTTCTTCTGTTAAAGCCGCTCTTAAATTCCCTTTGCTAAGTCCGTCATCGAACTGGACGTTTGATCAAACCAAAAAAAAATCCCTTAAGTTCGATATAAACAAAAAAAAAGTGTTGCAGTATGGCGATTTTCAGACTAAGGCTAGCGTTTTTTTTTTCATATAGCTGTAAAAAAAGTTTTTTTTGTGGATTATCGAGAAATCCAATGACTTTTTATTTGCTGACAATTTGTTTTAAACACTTTTAAAGGTATTTCCTAAATAATATTAACATTAAAATTATAAATTGATACATTTTTTTTAAATTTATTAAGCGCTTTTTCGATATAAAAAGTTAGCATTATTTGTCAAACCAACAATGTTAATTTAACATTATCGTATTTTCCTCGTCTAACAGTTTTCGTACCTTCTGTTAAAAAGTTCCAAAATATTAAGAGCGGGAGACAAAGAGCTTGACTCAACCCAACTGCATCAAGCTCTTTGTCTCCCACTCTTAAAACTTTGGAACTTGATAACAGAAGGTACGAAAACTGTTAGACGAGGAAAATACGATAATGCTAAATTAACATTGTTGGTTTGACAAATAATGCTAACTTTTTATATCGAAAAAGAGCTTAATAAATTTAAAAAAAATGTATCAATTTATAATTTTTATGTTAATATTATTAAAGAAATACATTTAGGCCCGTTAACATTAAAAAAAATTAACCTGGGGTTAGCACTAACATGCACTTTAACCGAAGGTTAAAACAAAAATAGTTAACACAATGTTCGGGTTAGCAGTAACTTCCAGTTATTAATGTCAATATTTCTGGTTAATTTAATCCAAAAAAATCTTGCGGTTAGTTTTGTTTACATAATGAATTAAGTAAATATTAAAAAATTATTGCAAATAGAGAAATAGCTTAACAAATAAATAGATTCAGCCATTTATTTAATATTTATTCTGAACTAAGTTGTGTATTCCGAAAATCATACGCTTCATATATCTCAGCATCTAAATATTTGTTTTTTAAAGAGATTATAATGAGAGAGAATCTGGGAGAAGTCTCAGATTCTGAAACATTTTATTTTATAAAATGTCTTAGATTCTGAGGCATTTTTTCTGTAAAAAAGGTCTTAGATTCTGAGACATATTATCTTTAGAAAAAGTTCAGGTTCTGAGACATTTTTTGTGTAGAAAAATCTGATTCTGAAACATTTTTTCTATAGAAAAAAACTCAGATACTGAAACACTTTTTCTATAGAAAAAGTCTCAAATTCAAAACATTTTTTCTATGAAAAATGTCTCAAATTTTAAAATTTTTTTTCTGAAAAAGTCTCAGATTCTTAGACATTTTTTTTATAGAAAAAGTTTCAGATTCTGAGACATTTTTTCTATAGAAAAAGTCACATATTCTGAGACATTTGTTCTATAGAAAAAATCTCAGATTCTGAGACATTTTTTCTACAAAAAAAAAAGTCTTAGATTCTGAGACATTTTTTCTATAGAAAAATCTCAGATTCTGCGACATTTTTTCTATACAAAAAGTCTCAGACTCTGAGAAATTTTTTCTGTAGAAAAAGTCTCAGATTTTGGGACATTTTTTCTATAGAAAAAGTCTCAGATTCTAACATTTTTTCTATAGAAAAAGTCTCAGATTCTGAGACACCTTTTCTATAGAAAGTCACAGATTCTGAGAAATTTTTTTTATAGAAAAAGTATGAAAAAAGTCTCAAATTTTAAAATATTTTTTCTATAGAAAAAGTCTCAGATTCTTAGACATTTTTTTTTATAGAAAAAGTTTCAGATTCTGATGTCAAAATAAAAATGTTTTTAGCTCGTTTTAAAATTAAAACGATTTAAAACGAGCGGAATTCCAGGGTTTGAATTGAATATTTTTGAATGTTCAACGTTTTTAAAGCATTTTATTAATATTGGCAACATTGTTTATTACTAAAATGTAAATAATACAAAAAAAAAAATCGTGCTATTTTTATCTTTAAACAATTCTTGAACATTATAAACAGTTATATGTATAATTAATGAATATAATTTTAATATTTTAATTTCGTTTGTTGTTAAAATGTGTACATGTTTATCAGCTGATAATGCAAATGTCAAAATAAAAACATAAAAACCAAAATAAAACGAGTGAAATTACGTGTGAACACTTTTTTTTAATTAAAACAAATGTCGTTTAAAACCGTTTTTAGATGCTCGTGAGAACAGGGTATTAGGTTCAGAGACATTTAAACTATAGCAAAAGTCTCAGATTCTAAGAGTTTGTCCATTTAAAAACAAAAAAACACTTTTATTAACATTTTTATTACTTATTAAAGATTAATTTATTTTCATCCTCCCGCTAATGTGGGATGTATGACTTTCTTTGTGTTAGGCGCTTTATACCCTATTCACACGTACAGTTTTAAATCGTTTTTAGCAGCAATATTTTTAGCACTCTTTATGCTATTACAGTATATTGACAGAAAATGCTAAAAATAATTGCTAAAAACGGTTTAAAACTGCAAGTGTGAATAGGGTATTAGGTTTCTTCGCTGCTCAAAGTTTGGATGACTTTTTTATTATTTTAACGCAAAAAGGTTCCATGTTGACCAATTTTCATCCTATGAAAAGATTTATTTAATAATATAATGTTGATGTTAAAAGCTTAAACTCGTGCCTTTTGCAATTCTTGTCCTTCAGCGACAACGCGTAATCAATTATTTTCTAAAATTTGCCATCATTTAGAAATGTTCAAATATTTTTTTGCGTATTTATTTAAATTCTTTTTTTTTTTGTTGAAAATATTTTTATAATATTTTGACTTTTGCTGTTTTAAAATAATTCACAATAACACGTAATCGGAAGTTAAGTAACTAACTTTTTTCATTTGTTAACGAAATTTGTTAACTCGGAGTTAAGGGTTTAGATTAGTGTAACTGGAAGTTAGATAACTTTTAGGTTAAATATAACTAACTGGACTTTGTGTTAACCGGCCTTAAAAGTATTTAAAACAAATTGTCAGCAAATAAAAAGTCATTGGATTTCCCTATAATCCACAAAAAAAACTTTTTTTACAGCTAGATGAAAAAAAACTCTAGCTTTAGTTTGAAAATCGCCAAACTGCAACACTTTTTTTTTTTATATCAAACTTAAGGGATTTTTTTGGTTTGATCAAACGTCCAGTTCGATTGCGGACTTAGCAAAGGGAATTTAATAGAGGGTTTAACAGAAGAAGGGAGACTTAACATATCTTTAAGTACTGATAGTCTTTGACTGCATGACCTTTTCTTTCATTAAAATATTTCATATGCTTCAAAAGGTAAACAAAAAATGTAAAAAAAAGTTTAAGAGGTAGGTTTAGTTTTACAAGGGGGAACTTTGTTCTCCTTGGTCTGATTTTGTCAGTTTTCGAACTGAACCATCCAATGGCCATAAGATATATTTGTGCCAAACTGCATGGATTTAGCTCTTTTGGTTTGGTCAGCATCATGTCTTCCACGGACGGGCGGACATCGCTTCAATGTCTTAGATGAATCTTTAATTAGGATAAATATACCTTTTTTTATTTTGACGATTTTTTCAAATGGGATGACGATTCTGACGATTTTTTTTATATTTTGACGATTTTGTATCCAACAATTCTGGTAACCCTGCTTCTGAATCATAATTAATTACCAGGGCAAGGGGGTTCATGTAAATACATGTTTGTTGTCGTTAGTCTGAGCACAACTTAAAGTATTTATCTTCGCGAATCATCGAATTTGCTTAAAAATCTCATTGATTTGTTAGTGTATATTTTTTGCATATTTTGATGAAAATGCATGTTTTTGCATATTTTGCTAAAACTACATATTTTCTTGCATATTTTTTAATATTTATTAAAAAAATATTTTTTTTTTATTAATTTTGTGAAATTTGCTATTTCTCATGAAAAATGTGCAAATCGGTTCATGCATTTTGATAAAAAATAAATATTTTTTTTGTCAAAAAATTTTAGCAAAAATTGAGCAATATAGTGGGAAAAATATAAATACAATTTTCATGGAGTAATTTCGGTCAAAGGCGGCATCTAAAAGACGGAAAGGAGTCATCCTAATTTTTTTTATTAAACTGCACTGACAATGAGATAAAAAAAACTGAATTTATGTAATTTTTTTATATTTTTCCCGTAAAAGGGAAAATTAAAAAAAAATCCAAATTCAAGACGCGATAAATACGTATTTGTAAATGTTTACACTATGGTGGAGCAAATTAAGCTTTTTTTGAATTTCGAAAACGTCGGGGTCGGGAAAGTTGCTTTTCTGGTCGATATTGGACCTGTAGGACCATGGGTTTTAAAACAAAGTGAAAAAATGAACTATTTTTTTGCTTTAAATATATAATATTAGTTTATATTCGGACATTACTAAAAAAGTATTTTTATGGTAAATTTTTTTTTTTGTCAGTAAATTTTTTTTTATTTTTTGTGTCTTTGCAAAAAAATATTTTTAATTAGTTTTTTGCTGAAAATATAACGTAACATTAACTAAGTGTGGACAAGATGTATATTTTTAAATATCGTATTATTTAATTTGGCTTTTAATGCATTTTGAAATTAATTAGAAAAAAAAAATATTTTTAAAGAAAAAAAAAGTTTACAAGCAAAAGAAAGTTAAAAATTTTGTTTCACTTTGTTCGGAACTTTCCGATTTTTAAGTCAAAAAAGGAACCCAAATCCATTGTCCTACCAAAAGGCAACTTTTCCGACCCCGACGATTTCGAAATTCGAAAAAAAGCTAAATATGCTCCACTGAATTTTATGATTTACGATTGATTTATTATAATAAATATTATAATAAATCAATTTTAAATACATATTTTTTAGTTTTTACTGCATATTTTTAAATTTTTGATACATATTTTTAGCGCTAAAAACGCGATTTTTTGTGCATGAACTTCCTTGCCCTGTTAATTACACTAGCTTACAAATTAAAAAAAAAAATGCGATCCACAACATTTTGCATTGGCTTCCTATGTAAAGTTTTATCCGAAAATGAAGTTCAAAAATTTTAAAAGAGAACAGTTTTCGAGATATTGCTAACTTTATAAATTTTAAACTTTATAAAAAAAGTGGTTTTACTTAAATAAAAATATCTCTGGAACAAATTGTTGAACTTTTTGTTTTTTTTTTTTATTTAAAGTAATGGTTTTTTTATTTTAAAGTAATGGTAATTAAATGCTTTATCAATTCTACATACAACATTTTTCAGACTGGTCATCGCCTTAGAAGCTATTAATCGATATAACGACAATTTTGCTTCAATTTTACCAAAATTCGGGGGAATAAATAAATTCTTTTAAAAATTGCACAAAAAAAAAAGCAAAAAATTATTGATCTCATTACACATCAAGTCTGATCTATTACGAAGAAAATAATAGGTCTTTTAAAAAAATAGATGCAAAAATGTAAGTTTCTTTGAACTTTTTTTAATTTTATTTTTTGGGATTCAGCTTACTATTTTACATGGAAAATAAAAATTAAATATCGTGAATCGAACAATTTTTTAAAACTTCTAATATGGTGTTTTATATGGAGTTCACACTAGCGACCTTAAACAAGTTGTTCAACAAAACACCAGTAGCAGAATAAAAACGTAATGGACACAGAACAAAGACTTTTTTAAACATCTCACTCTTGAACACTTCAAAACAGCAAGTGTGAACGCCGTATTACACTCAGTTTACTAAAACTGTATAAAAACTGAATTTCTGCATTTTTACTCAAATGCATGTAACTTTTACAATTTTCAACGGATTTTCTTAATATCCCTCTCATTTTCTTTGTAATAGATCAGACTTTAACTGTAAAAAGAGAAAAAAAAAACTTAAAAATTTTTGTTTCTTTCTGAAATTAACAATAGAATTTACTTTTCCCCCCAATTTGAAGCAAAAGTTGAAGCAAAATTGTCGATTAATAGCTTCTAAGGAAATTCACAGATTAAAAATGTTGTATGTGGAATTAATAAGATATTTAATTACCTTTAATTTAAAACAATAAAAAAATGAAATGCACCGATTTGGTACGAAGATATTTTTATTTAAGTAAAACCACCTTTTTAAAAGTTTAAAATTTGAAAATTTAGCAATATCTCGAAAATATTGCACCATACGAACCAACGATTTTTCGAATTTTGCTTTAGTATAACTCGAAAACTGAAGCTTGCAGAAGGAGTTAATACCGGGTTTTGAATCCTCGCATCTAATATAGTTAAGTTCCTATTTAAAGCTGAGGCCAAGGTTGGCAAAACGTTGGCAAAGGTGTTGCCAACGTTGGCAAAATACCCGATTTACAAAAAATACTGTACAGTAACAAAGCCAAAATGATAACACCAAAAAGTGTCTTGGCCAATATGTTTTTCTGATGTTGGCACACTGTTGGCAAAACAAAAAATACTGTACACCCAGCTAAACTTTGGTAATGGGTTATGATTATATAACACATTACCAGGTAATGCATATAACTTATTTGTAGCATTATTTTATGATGTCTTACCAAACATTTGTTCCACACGTATTACTTTCAAGTGAAAAATAATGCATTACTAATAATTTGCTTCGTAATGCATGATTATTGGAAAAAATGTGTTTCATATTTGTTATTTCTAAACATTAAATCAAGAATGGCTTATATTTGGTTACATTATGTATTATTTGAAAGTTTGAAATAATGTATTATTTATAATTGGATGCATAATGCATTACAATAACATAAAAAATAATTATTTTATAAAAAATGCATAAGTTTAAACTAGAGATGGGCTCACGACAGGAAATTTCTAACGACACACACTCACGAGCATATTTTATCTACTTACACTCACTTACAATCACGTGAGTAAATTTAATACAAAATTACTTTTTCACTACTCGTAACACCTTATATATTATCTTCTGGTATGCTTAGACTTGCCACCTTTTGAAATTTCCAAAACGGGACAACACTAAAAAACATGAAAAAATTTCCAAAAAATAGTTTATAATTATTTTCCTATTTTATTTATTTCATCAATTGTATTGGGTTTTGTAAAAAACTTTATCAGCCTAGTACTAACGTTCATTGCATGTATGAGTTGTATATGTTTTTTAGAATTTTCATGCTTCTTTATCATTGCAACTCATTTAAATTTTACTGAAAAAATTAGCTTGCAAATATTACAATAAGCACTCATTTCATCATCTGGCGTATTTCTTAACCAACTCGGGAAATCCGGTAACTTTATCCAATCTCACGGAGTGGTTGAACAAGTTTAATTAAAAGTTCGTTGCATATAAAATTTTATTGCAGATTATGTTAGTTGGCACCCGTACAAATATTTTAAGCACAATTTGAAAAAAAAATCGTTAGTGGGGTTTTTGAGATAACAAAATTTTCATCTTATTGTATGCTACAGAAAAAAGTTTCTATGACGTCTCAATTTTGAGAAAATGGCGTTTAAAAAAAATCGAGATTTTGTAATTTTTAACACCCTGTACCTTTTTGTTATATTTTTCCCCTTTTCCTGTGTTGCTGCCGATTCATTTATATCTACTGCTCTTTTTCTGTTCATTTTCCTATGAAAAATTTAATAGTTTTAACATTTGCGCAAATTTATTGGAAAGAATATTTACACTGCGAATCACATCAATAAGGAATCGAGTTTTTCACTTTTTGATCGAATATATCTTTGTAACGAATAAGCGGAAAAATATAAAAAAATGCACTGATAGATAGAATTATCTAACGAATAATGTCAAATAATAACAATAATCAAAAGACTGAAAGAAGTCCTTTAAAAAAATATTTTTCGGAAACTTGTTAAAAAATCACTAGTTTTTTATGAATCACTTGAATAAGGAATTTTGGAATACGGACCAAGTAGGACCTGAATCCAATTTGTTATGGATAGCAATTCCTTAAACAATAAAAACAAAACAGTTTTGTTTCGAATTTCTATGAAAATGAGACTCTCAACAGCTCTTAGATCTTCCGAAAAGAAAAAAGTACTGTATTTAAAGTCCAAAGTGTTAAAGGCCGTTGAAATCGCTAAAATAATAGAGAGGAGCAAACCTATTGAATGCAATTATTTAAATAACATTAAGAACTATGGAAAAAACATGAATGGGCGAACTAAAATGGCAACAATAGAACGAAATCGACAAACATTTTAAAAATTCCCTCGAATTCCACGATGACAGGTTGCAAAATTCTCAAAAAAAAGTGGCGATTTAATGGGTATTTGTACAGTCCATCACGATTAAAAATTAAATGAGTTCATAGTCTGTTGCAAATTGCAAAAAAAAACACTCCTTAATTCCAAACTTAAGAAGCATCGATGGTAACGTAAGGAACAGTAATGAAGCCACAGTAGAATAGCGCACCCCATACCATAACAACACCTTCTATGATCTGTCTGCTATGCAAAAACTGTTTTTATTGTCTCAAATCACCGAAAACAATTGTATCCGTCTAATGCGACGGTATTATTTTTTTTTTCGTCGGAATAAACTACTTTGAAAAATTTCTCAGACCGTGTCATTGTATTCCTGCAGAGATTAAGGCGCTGCTTACTACGTTTGGTATTCAGCGATTAGTTTTTGCATAATTTTCGACGAGCTATGAACTCACTTGACTTTTAAACGCGACGGACTGTACAAATACTTGCATTAACGCCACTTTCTTTGAGAATTTTGAAAGATGTCGGCGTAGAATTTGGGGGAATTCTTAAAATTTTTGTCGATCTCGTTCAGTTGTTGCCATTTGAGATCGCCCATTCATGTTTTTTCCATAGTTCTGAATGTTATTTAAATAATTGCATTCAATAGGTTTGCTCCTCTCTATTATTTTCGCGATTTAAACGACCTTTAACACTTTGAACTTCAAAGTCAGTACTTTTTCCTTTTCGGAAGAGCTAAGAGCTTTGGGAGTCCCATTTTTATTGAAATTCAAAACAAAACTGTTTTGTTTTTATTGTTTAAGGAATTGCTATTCATTACAAATTGGATTCAGGTCCTACTTGGTCTGTATTCCAAAATTCCTTATTCAAGTGATTCAAAAAAAAACTTGTGATTTTTAAACAAGTTGCAGAAAAATATTTTTTTAAAGGACTTTTTGCAGTCTTTTGATTATTGTTATTATTTGACATTATTAGCTAGATAATGGGCTCTATCAGTGCATTTTTTTATATTTTTCCGCTCATTCGTTACAAAGATATATTCTATTAAAAAGTGAAAAACTCGATTCCTTATTGATGTGATTCGCAGTGTACTAAAATAATAAAAAAATACCTCTACAAAAATTTCGCTCTGTTCAAATTTTAATTCATTTGAAAGTTGACAAATGAAATAAGAAATTCAAAATTTTCATTTGACACTTTCACAAATCAAAATATACAAGTGTTGCTAATTTATTAAAAAAAATGCCAGTGTTGCTAATAAAAATAGGTACTAAAGTTCACGATTTTTTTTTTATTTTTTGTGACAATGAAAAAATTAATTTTTTTCTCAAAACGGGACAAATGGCGTCCCGTTCAGGGTATCGCCGGGACACGGGACACTCCACTCTAAAACTGGTCTGTCCCGACGAAAACTGGACGGTTGGCAAGTCTAGGTATGCTATATTATTTCATTTCTCCTAACCTATAAAATATCATATATTTTACACCTTACTCGTATTCTTCGTTATAAATTTATGACTTATTTTATACCTTACTGGTATTCTTTGTGATAATGTGGATGCATTACTTTGAGTCTCATCGCCTGTTAAAATCATCAATGCTGCCATGTATAAAATAAGAGATCCTATACCTTATTTTATACCTTATTTGATAATCTAAGTTTTGCTGGGCATTCCCAGTACTTAATTTTTATGTTAAACTGTGCAGTGCCAAAGCCAAGATTAGAATACCAAATATGGATTGGCCGATGTGTACAAAAATCACATTTTCTTCCATTACGTGTCTTAAAATATTCCATTTATTTTTTTTTTATTTTCGATTTTTTCGTGCTTTTTTCCCACTTTTTTGAAGCTTCCAAAAATGTCGTAGAATTTACAATAGAATGGTGAAATAAAATTTTAAATAATATCAGCCGTTTTTTCTCAGAATGGGAATGAGTTTTAAACCGAAAGAAGTTGGAGTTAAACCGAAAGGAGATGGAAACCGAAAGGAGTTCAAAAAAAACTACTCTATTATTTTTATTGATGCACATACCTCCTTAAAAGTCACATTTTTATATTATATTTTTTATCCTTCTGTGGTACAGGGCTTACTGACTTTGTGCAGATGTTTTTAACTACCTAAAATATTTGTCCTAAACGCACCTTCAAGCATACTAACCCAAGCAGAAATTGACGACGGTTCTAAAAAAAAAGCGTTCTGAAAGCACTGTAACGAAAAACAAGTGAGAGTGTTAAATTCGGCTGTGCCGAATCTATTATACCCTCCAACATGTAAAAAAAATTAAACAAAAATTTTGACAGGGGCGTTGTTTTAAGGGGGGGGGGGGGGGCAAGGTAGGGGGAGGGGTCGGTGAGCTGGGGTGACTCCTTTGCCCTCACGGTATATGTTTACAAGTCCATTTTTGTCTGCTTTATGAACTAAAGTGTTATAGTTTAATAATTATTTAAATTATTTTTTTTATCCACGCCCTTAAAAGAGGGGCGGGGCAAAAAAAGCGGCATTTTTTATTCCCCTGGGTCCACGCGCAGGATTATAAACTTCTACAAACATAAAAATGTCTCATTTGGTTCACAAAAATACAAAAAAACGTCAAAAAAATTAACATTTTTAAGAGGTTGGTTAAGTTCTTCAAGGGGGAACTTTTTTCCCCCTGGTCCGATTTGGCCCATTTCCGAACTTAACATGCCTAGGACATATTTATGCCAAACTTGAGGGGTCTAGCTCTTTTATTTTGGACTGCATCGTGTTAACTACAGACGGACGGACGGACAGACAGACGGACGGACAGACAGACGGACGGACGGACATCTCTATGGGATACTTTATGGGATCCCCCACCGATATTTCGATGCGTTACACACGGAATGACAAAGTGAGTATACCCCCATACTGTAGTTGGAGGGTATAAAAATCATTCTCAAAACGCTATTTTCAAACGCTTTGCGAGCGTTTTTGAAAAGTTTTCTGAAAGCACTATAACAAAAAAAAGCAATCTCAAAACGTTTTTTGGAACGCTATGCGAGCGTATTCGAACAGCGTTTTAAGAGTTCGTTAGATTTTTTTTTTTTTTTTTAATTTCTAAAGCCGCTGTTCCAAAAAAAGTAATACACATAAAAAATGTGAAAATGAAAATTTCCGAATTTTTTTGGTGTTCTAGATTTCACATCCGAATTTCTTTTTCGTTTTGTTTCACATAAATAAAATTTGGTGAAAGTAAAACGAATGCACTTTTTTCCTTATAATTTTTTAAATTTTAATTATTCGATTTCAACTTTGAATGACAACGTGATCAAATAAACACTAAACTTGATTTCATGTGATTCGTAAATTTTCATGTGAATTGAAAAGTTGTGAAAGACGGAACAGAGGCCTAAGTTCCGAAACTATTTTTGAAAACAATTTTTTTTCATTTTTTTTTGTTTTTTAAGTAAAAAATCATCAAAAATGTTTTTATAATTTTTTTTCTAAATTTCTAGTTTCGAAATTTTTTTTTAAAAATTTTCTAAGTTTCTTGGTGTATAAACATTTTTTTCAGATTTCACTTTGTATCAAACAAATTATAACCGAACTAAACCAGAAATTCTTTACTTTGGGTTTTTAAAACGCTTTGATGACTTAAAAAAAACGTTCTGAAAGCAATTTTTTACATCGCTTTTAAAACGGTTTTAACCTAGCGTAGATCGATATACAGAACGCTCGTACAACCGTCCATAACGCTTTCACAATTGCTTTATCCAATTATGTAAAAAAAAATTGTCGTTAATGTTGAACAAATTGTACTGGCGGTGTATAATTCTTATTGTAATTGCCAACGTTGGATAGTCTTTATTCGATTTTATTTTTAGCAATCATATGGCTATAGCTAATATAGGTAATGAACCAACTTTTGTCACATCAAACAGAAGGGAAGTTTTAGACGTTACTCTGATAAGCGAGAAACACTCGCATATGATAGGGGAATGGAGGGTTTCAAGTGACTGTTCATTCTCAGATCACTTGTATATAGAATTTTCTTTAGACGTAGGAAGTCAGGGGAAATTGCCATATCTCAACAGAAGGAGAACAAAGTGGGAGCTGCATGTCGATACTCTCTCACAGATTCTCCCAGCTGCTCCTCCGGATATTAACAACATGGAGGATATCGAAGATGCCGTTAACACGCTAACAGGGGCATTAAGTGTTGCGACATCAACTGCATGCAAACCCACCATAAGGAGGGGAAGGAGTAAACCGGTTTGGTGGAACTCTGACATTGCCAATTCACGATCTGTGTGTCGGAAACTGTTCAACGAGGCTAAAAGATCAGGTAACTGGTCGGCTTATAAAGCCTCTGTGAACAGTTTCAAGAACTCGATAAGGAAGGCGAAGCGACAATCCTGGAGGGAATTCTGTGGCGGCGTGGAAAACTTTTCTGAGACCAGTCGCCTACGCAAAATCCTTTCGAAAGCTCCCTTTGCGCCTAGCTATATCCAAAAGCAAGGTGGCAGTTGGACGACCAGCGCCGAAGAGTCCCTTGACGAACTTATGAATGCGCACTTTCCTGGTTGTCTTCCCGTTTCCGATACGGAAGACATACCTGACACGCCTGAGCCCTGCGTGGTCAATCTGCCCATTGGAGAGACTACGTTGGGCCATCAGAAGCTTCGCGCCCTATAAATCACCGGGTCCCGACGGTATTATCTCGGCCGACCTTCAATGGAACTCCGATCGGATAATACCATGGCTAGCCAGTATATATCTGGCCTGTCTCAGATGGTCTTACATCCCTAGGAAATGGACCACCTCTGAGGTGGTTTTCATCCCAAAGGGTGGGAAGACATCCCATACGAAACCGAAGGACTACAGACCGATTAGTCTTTCTTCGTTTCTTCTGAAAACTCTGGAGAGAGTTATAGATTCATCTATCAGGATCTCCGTCAATCCAGAGTCATTATCTGCCTCCCAGCATGCCTACAATAAGGGCAAGTCAGTGGAGACGGCACTACACTCTCTTGTTAGATACATCGAGAGATCCCTGGAATACAAGGAGTACACTCTGGCCGCCTTTCTCGATATAGAAGGTGCCTTTAACAATGTCAAACCTGAAGCAATCAGGTCTGCCCTGGACGAATTGGAGGTAGATAATACCATAACCAAATTTGTCATGAAACTGCTTGGACATAGGACTATTAGGTCAACTCTTGGCAGGTCCGTGGTAACAAGGGCTGCAGTACGTGGCACTCCGCAAGGAGGAGTCCTATCACCGCTACTGTGGAACCTTACCAAAAAACTGGACGATATGGGGGTCAAGACTGTCGCCTACGCGGACGACGTGGCCGTCGCAGTATCCGGAAAATATCCGGGAATACTGTCTGAACGCCTGGAGCTATCTCTTGAACTTCTTTCTGAATGGTGTTCAGATAGCGGTCTGGGGGTAAATGAAGGCAAAACTGACCTTGTTCTATTTTCGAATAGGAACAAGATTCCCAGGTTCATCCCACCGAAATTAGGCGGAATCGAACTCACGGTGTCCGATAGTGCTAAGTATCTAGGAATCATTCTAGACAAAAAGCTGCTATGGAACTTGAACACTCAAGCGAGAGTGGCAAAGGCAAACGCTGCCATCTATTGCTGTAAGAAGGCCATTGGAAGCAACTGGGGTCTTACACCCCGGAATGTCAATTGGCTATACAATACGGTTGTCAGGCCCATACTTATGTATGGAGTATCCGTTTGGTGGGTGGCGACGGAGAAGGCCACTCACCAAAAGGCATTCAATAGGATCCTTAGGACAAGTGCGCTGCTGATAACAGGCGCACTTCGCTCCACTCCGACGAAAGGACTTGCTATGCTTCATTGGCTACCAGTAGACCTTCTCGCAACACAACTAGCCGAGAACACAGCCACTAGGCTAGCGGCAATTAACGCATGGACGTATAAACCATACGGTGTAACGTGCCGTTACAAGGAAAATACTTTTCCATATACCTCATCACTCTACTTGTACCCATACCCAATATAGAGTTGTTTGTTTGATAGTCATTACTAGCAAACATTTAATACTATCTCGCAATTCTCGTTGAGTTGGTCAAATTGTTATTTATAATGACAAAGTTTGGCTGACCAGAACAACGAGAATCCAGTTGGAGTTCGTGCTATATTTCGTACTACATACGTTGTATAACCGTAAGCCGACAAGATTCCTGTTCCCGACTCCGCCGTATGCCGTAGTTGGTCCGTAGATTATACGAACGCCGATTATTGTTCGTATATAAGTTGTAGTTTGAAAGTATCTTACTAACCCGAACGCCGATTATTGTTCGTAGTAGCCATAGTATTTACTTACACGAACACCGTTTATTGTTCGTATTTACTTTGTAGTTTTTGAATGCATCTTACTAACCCGAACGCCGATGATTGTTCGTATTAGCCACCGTATTTACTAACCCGAACGCCGTTTATTGTTCGTATTTACTTTGTAGTTTTGAATGCATCTTACCAACCCGAACGCCGATTATTGTTCGTATTAGCCGCCGTATTTACTTACACGAACGCCGTTTATTGTTCGTATTTACTTTGTAGTTTTGAATGCATCTTACTAACCCGAACGCTGATTATTGTTTGTATTAGCCATAGTATTTACTTACACGAACACCGTTTATTGTTCGTATTTACTTTATAGTTTTGAATACACCTTATTAACCCGAACGCCGATTATTGTTCGTATTAGCCATCGTATTTACTTACCCGAACGCCGTTTATTGTTCGCCTTTACTTTGTAGTTTGAAAGTATCTTACTAACCCGAACGCCGATTATTGTTCGCATTAGCCACCGTATTAACTTTCACGAACGCCGTTTATTGTTCGTATATATTTCACTAACACGAACGCCGTTTATCGTTCGTGTTCACTTCGTAGCTTTGCATTACTTAAGTAACCCGAACGCCGTTTATCGGTCGTTTTTGCTCAGTGGCATTACATCAACCTTTTTCAACCGAAGCGCCTGTTATTGTTCGTATTGGTAATCTTATAAACATACACGAACGACGTGTTTTGTTCGTGTCTTCTTTATAATATTGGACAAATCCTTGAGAGTCTGCAACCAACGCCGGGGTTGCCGACGACCTTGAAGCAAATCGTCATTGCCGAAGACGATCGAAGAGCCGATTGAATTTATATTAGCTTAAGTAGTATAAGACAACTAGGTTAAGATCTTGGTAATAAAGTTGTGTGCGAGATAAGATCGTACTTTTGTAGTTAAACCACAAAAGCATTCGTCTTTTATTTATTCAAAGGAAGCAGACCTTTGTCGAACCTGGACAGACTGAGCTCTATCCTAGCTGGAAAATAAAACTGCATCACAACGGTCATGCAAGAATCCTGAGGCAGCATGGTGTCGCAGAGAACATCGACTACTGCACCCCCATACCCTCGTTCGAAATCGGGTTTGTAACAAGGATTCCGGACAGGTCCGATTGGACGGAGGGCCTCGATATTCCTGAGGAGACACTTAAGGTTTTTACTGATGGCTCCAAAATGGACGGTCGAGTTGGGGTGGCGTTTTTGTGAGTCAACTGGATTACAGGCTCTCATTTCGACTACCGGACCAGTGTAGCGTATTTCAAGCCGAGATAATGGCTATAAAACGAGCTGCAGATTGGTTAGGGTGCCAACGGATATCACTTAGGGATATCTGTATTTTTACCGACAACCAAGCGGCTATCAAATCCCTAGCAGGTGTGACCACCACATCTAGAATTGTCCGAGAATGCCGGGCGTCTCTTAATGAGATGGCGAGACATTCGAACTTGGCACTCATCTGGGTGCCTGGACATGTGGGTATAAATGGCAACAGTGTTGCCGATGAATTAGCCAGGCAAGGTACGACTCTACTCTCTAACGATATAGATCATACGCCTGGCATTCCGCTCAGTGCGAGTAAGAGGCTGAACGAAAATTCACTTTTTCAAATAGCCAACGACAGATGGCGACGTGAATCCACGTGTCTCAACACGAGGATGGTGTGGCCCTCTTTTGATCGCCGGCGCACGGGTAGGATCATCCAACTGTCCCGGAACTAGCTACGCAACCTAGTTGCAGCCGTTACGGGGCACAGTGCGCGATTCGGCGCACACGCCAGTAAAATGGGAATTCCCCACAATAATTACTGCGTGGGATGGCAGGATGTGGAAGAGGAAGATACGGTTACGCACTTCCTATGCCAATGTCCGGCATACGCCCATCGGAGAGCCAAACATTTTGGTAACCCGATACTGGCAGATTTGACGTTTCTATCCGGCATGGATGTGAATAGGATAGTCTCGTTCATCCGGGATTCTGAGCGTTTCAGCTTGGATCCCAGTGAGGCCACCTGAGCACTACTATTTTCTTCATCTTTCTCTCTTCTATCCCTATATTTTTCTTTTTCTCTTCTATAGGTAACACAACGGGACCACGTTTATTGAAGGACCCAAGTGAGCTGTCCTAAAGGCGGCTGCCTACCTACCTAACCTAACGTTGGATAAGCATTGGCATTTCCATCAAAGCCAGCGCTCTGCCAGTACAATATTTTCTGACTGGGTAGTGTTGGAAAAAATCGCTCTTTTTGACTATTTTCCCTGCGAAAGCGAGCTGGTAGAAAAATTGGAAAACAGATTCGGAATCAGCACACTAAACTCCATATAAAACATTCGTTAAAAGTCAAGCAAATTAAAAAAAGTTTCATCTTTTGTCACCTTGTGTTATTGGTATTTTTTTCGTAAACACTTTACATGCTTGAAGTAAAAAAAAATATTCGCCTTTGCCAAAGTTTACTTTAATAACTTATTCTTATATAGATTTGATCTTAATGTATTTTTTTTTTATTTTTCAGTTGATGCTGATGAAATTCGTCGTTTGGGTAAACGTTTTCGTAAACTTGATTTAGATAATTCTGGTGCCTTGAGTGTTGATGAATTTATGTCATTGCCAGAATTGCAACAGAATCCACTAGTACAACGTGTCATCGATATTTTTGATGCAGATGGTAATGGTGAAGTAGATTTTAAGGAATTCATACAAGGAGTCTCACAATTTAGCGTTAAAGGCGATAAACTATCAAAGTTACGTTTTGCATTTCGTATTTATGATATGGACAATGATGGTTACATATCAAACGGTGAACTATTTCAAGTGAGTTATGGCAATTTATTTATTAAAATAATTTTTTATTTATATTAATTTTTCTAATTCTTTTTAGGTGTTAAAAATGATGGTAGGCAATAATCTTAAAGATACACAATTACAACAAATCGTAGATAAAACAATTTGTTTTGCCGACAAAGATGAAGATGGTAAAATATCATTTGATGAATTTTGTTCGGTAGTTGGTAATACAGATATACACAAAAAAATGGTTGTTGACGTTTAAAAACGTACTTTTGTCTACCTATTTCTAATTCTAATACTACACTTGTCTTTTACCCTAACCCAAAACACTATCCAAATCCTTGTCCTTTTCCTTTTTTCCTTGAACTACAACTCCTCCAACACCTTTCTTCTACCTATCTCTATTTCCCTTAAATTAATATACTTAACTAATATTTATATATTTTTAATTGTACATTTTGCTAAGGGAAAATAATCATAAAAAACAACAAATTCTTAAAAATTTATATTAAAAAAAAGAAAAAAAATATTTAAAGTTAAAAAAAACAAGAATTTTACAAATCTCCATCCTCTTTATTAAAAACAAATTCGTTAATTTATTAACTAATATACTATATATTTTTTAATATTTATTTTTTTTGTTATAATTTTTTCTCAAAACCTACCTACAACTGTTTTTTATACACACGTTTTTATTTTATCCGAAATATTTGTTTTCAAATCCATTATATTGTTTTTCAAAACTTATATTTATTTTGTTTAAACATATTTTTTTATTATTTGCTAAACGTTTTTTTTTTTCTTCTAATATTAAGTTTGTTAAAGTCTTTATAATGATTTCCTAAAAATGAATACAAACCAAAAGTTTAATAAATAAAAACAAAAAATAATTAAAAAAAAGCTTAAAACAAAAAATGCAGTAATTTACTTTAAAACAAAAAAAAAAATTCCGAAAGAAAGAGACATTTTTAAGAGAAAACAAAAAAATAACAAAATTCTACAGTAAAATGTTATTAAACAACTATCAGCAATAAACGAACTCATGCATTACAAAACATTTATTAACAAAAAAAAAACCTAAATTTAGTGAAAGGAAAATAAAAATGAAGAAAAATTAAAATAATTAAACAAATAATAACTCCAATATTTGCCTAATAAAATTTAATAGTTCATAATGAAAGAGAGAATAAACATTTATATGGGTTTATTAAAAAAAAAAAAAACTTTAAACAAAATTAAACAAAATATGAATTATATTTTTTTTTTCTTTTAATTTTTAAAATATTAAGCTCAGATTAACTACTCATAATAGTGCGGAAAATTTGGTAAAAGATTAAAATCGGTCTATATCATCTGTTCGCGCAAAATTGTGTTTTTTGAACATATGAACATAATTAAAAAAAAATAAAATATATTAAAAAATAGTTCATAAATGTTCAGATAAAAATTTTGAGGTTTATCGGATAATGATAACCCGCCCAAAAAAACTCACATTTTTAGCATGTAGCTCAAAACTACTTTTTCAAAATTTTATGAAACAAAATCTCAAAATATATTAGTTTATCTACAGTGACTCAAACTAATAACATTGTGCTACAAAAAACACAAAATCGAATATACTTTTAAAATGGGGTAGTTAAGGTTGTAGGTCTCGTCGAAAAGATCACAAAAATGCCCATCAAACTTGCCAGACACTCTCAAATTTTAAAGTTATAGACAAAAAACGTTTTTTTGGGACTTCTCTCACTAAACCACGTATAACTTCAACATTTTTCAACCGATTTAAAATTTTTTAACTGTTTTGGATAGAAGAAGGATAGGGCTTTTCATGTGTGTGAATAGGTCTACACATATAAGAAAGATATGTATTGATTTTTTCAACAATATCTAATTTTTTGTTATTTTTTTTTAAATTTTTTGAGTTTATCGATTTTTTTCTGCTATAGTTTGTTCAACAACATTTATATTAATAAACGTATTCCTAAAGAAAATTTAATTGTGAATACGATGAGCTTTATGTCAAAAAAATCGGATAACAATTGACAAAGTTGTGATAATTTTTCTAAAAACGAGAATTATGATTTTGTATGAAATTGCCGTGCGGATAACCCAGGCAAAAATAATAAAATAAAGGAACATACTGAGAGGTCGCGTAACATTATTTTAAAGGTTTTTGACCTCCTGAATTCAAATTTGACCTTGAAATTGCGCTATCTTATTAAGTTTTTGATATATCAATTTATGTTAAATATCTCACAAACCTGACGAGATAGAGCAATTTAAAGGCCAGATTCGGATTCAGCGCGCCAAAAACCTTTAAAAATATTGTGCATGACCATTTATAATAAATTTATTTTTTTTTTGCCTGGGTATTCTGAACGGCGATTTCCTGCAAAATCTTAATTTTCTTTTTTAGAAAAATTATCACAACTCTGTCAATTATTATCAGATTTTTTCAGGATAAAGCTTATCGTATTTAGAATTAAATTATCTTTAAAAAATCGGTAATAAATATATAGGTTGTTAAACGAACTATAGCAGAAAAAATCGATAAACTCGAAAAATTTTCAAAAAATAACAAAAAAATTTGATTTTATAGAAAAAATCAATAGATATCTTTTTTTTACGTATTGACCAATTCACACACATGGAAAGCCCTATCCTTTTTCTATCCAAAACAGTTTAAAATTTTAAAATCGGTTGAACATTTTCTGAATTACACAAGGTTTAGTCAGAAAAGTCCAAAAAAACGTTTTTTGACAATAACTCTAAAATTTTAGGGTGTCTGGCAGGTTTAATGGGCATTTTTGTGATCTACTCGACAAGACCAACAACCTATACTATGTCACATCAGAAGTATTTTTTCACTGTAGCACAGTGTAATGGAACAGCATATATTTGATAGCAGTTCTTTAAAGGAAAAGTTATTAATAGTAATATATATATATGTTCCCGAAGCTCCTATAAGGAGCATAGGGCCCCAACAAATTAATAGTAAACCTGATTATTATCAGTCGACTACTTTTGAAAAAAAAATGCTATATAGGAAAATTTTCAAGCTTTATTTAAAGCTTGCTAGCGTCCAGATTGAGCAATTATTAAATGAGATACGAGAGTCGCACTGGAAAATTAAATTATTTTTAGATATTTTTTTTAGAAATTTTTTTTAAAAATATTTCTAAGTCGATTTTTCCAAGTTCAAACGGTAAAATTTTAAAAAATTATCCAATAATTTTTATTCAGTTATCAGCTAGTTTATCCAACAACCCAAACAAAAAATGAACTCCAGCTCTTTTGACCACTAATTTGTTGTAAACAAAGAAAATATTTTATTGTTTAATAATTTTAGTACACCTAAGTGTATAGTAATGAGCTATTAGAATAATTAAAATTTTTCTTTGTTTACCAAAAATTGTTGGTCAAAAGAGTTGGAGGTCAAAAAATGCGGATTTCTTTTACTGTATTTAAAAATTTTAATTTTTTGTTCGAGTTGTTGGAAAAACCAAAGACTTCTATCGAAGACGTTCTATGAGTGGTAAGTACGGAAGTGTAAAAAAGTTTATTCCCGTGGATGAAGATTTTTCGTCGTTTGCTTTGATAAATTCGTTAATTTCACTAATAGACACAAATTTTTCGTATTTAGAATTGCGTAGAATCAAATAAACTTGAAGAATGTTTTAACACGGGAACTTGCCCACTAAAATTTATTTTTGCTTTTTCTGATTTCTTTGCAATGACTGAATAATTTTTTAAATTTTTAGTGTTTGAATTTAAAAAATATCGACTATTTAAAAAAAAAAAAAATCTAAAAAATATCTTAGTTTCATTTTCCAGTGCGATTCTCGTATCTCATTTAATATTTGATCAATCTGGACGCTATCAAGCTTAAATTAAACCTTGGAAATTTTCCTATATAGCATTTTCTACAAAAATAGTTATTGGTTTGAGTCACTGTACTTGATTTTAGTACAAAAAAATATTGGGTTACATTTTTTCATCCAGTTGGTCTGTGGAGCAATTTTAATTTATCGGATTTCAAGAAAATGTGTTTTTATCAAAATTGTTATCTAAATTATAGGTTAGGTTAGGTTGTAAGTGGCTGCTGACGTTTTACGTTAACAGACGTAGACTCTGAGGTCCATTGTGATACCACGGGACTGTAATAGGTTTCCCTACTAGTCCCTGTCGTTAAACCAGTTTGAGCTTCTTATGAAACTCCTTAGATGTTGAACTTTGACATCCGACAAATCAGAAAGATCGTACAGCTCCCTAGATCCCAGTGAAGCAAGTCTCTGACCAGTAAGTGCCGGGCAATGGCAAATAAAGTGTTCGATAGTTTCCAACTCCTCTTCATCCATGCAACTTCGGCAAAAGTCATTCGACGGCACGTTTAACCGCTCTGCGTGCTTCCCTATAAGACAGTGTCCGGTAATTATAGAAACCACCGTCGAAATCTCTCCTCTTGGAAGCGATATCAGCTCACTTGTGCGCCCCTGATTAAGAGAAGGCCAAATCAGTCGTGTTGTCTCACACGTCCATCCATTTGCCCATCTTTGATTAGTCTCCGTCGCAGAACAAAGCCGTAGGTTTTGCTTGCAAGTTTCTAGAGGCATACCAACACATTCCAAATAGTCTAAATTATAGTTTTACTTAAAATTGACCAACATTCTTTTTCAAATGGTTGTTTTGGACCATAATCAACAGTTTTCGATAAACAAAAATCAGCTGTTCTTGATGAATAAAAAAAAAACAGCGTGCAAGCGGGAACCAAAACCAGTCCGAAATGTATTCGTCTACTTCAATAACACTGTAAGTATAATTTTAACTTTTGAAATGACACACCAAAACGCCGTCTTAATATTGACCTGATCTGTTAAAACGGAGAATGCCACTGTGTTCGATACTTGCTTGTTTTTGAACTTTCCAAGCAACTTTATCAGGGTTATTCGAGGAAATCCGAATAAAATCCGAACTAGAAGGAATTTCGCCAAACGCAAAAATACGGGTCAGCTTAATTTTAATAGAGATTATTATATGTGATTTTGGCGGTCGTACGTGTATACCTCTCCATATAAACTTCCTCAAAATGTTTTTATAGTTTCTTTTAAAGAAATGTGAAAAATCTCAAAAAACGAAAAAAATCCCGTTTTCTCCCCCTCCCCTTAGAACCGCTAATTGGGCAGCTGAGAAAAAACAGGTAACTCTTATTTTCCTCCCCTCTTTCATATATGCAAATTGCAGGACATTCGGTGGGTGCCCTGTGAAAGACCTTCCTTGTTAGTGTAATCTGTATAAACTTCTTTTATTGAATTTTTAAAAATTTTCATTAAACCAAAATCCAGGAATTAAAAAAAAAAATCAAATGAAATTTTGAAATATTAATTTGCTTGAAATCACTTAAAAAAAGTCGGTTTGTGCAAAATCAGCTGTTCTCCACGAATAAAAAACAATAGGTGTGTTCCAGAACTTTCCGGGTAAAGTTCGGTAAAATGAGAGAAAATCAAAAAACATCTCACGATACCACAAAAACGCTAAAAACCACATTTCAAGCCCAAAATAATAGAAAATGTAAACAAACCAATAACGCTAAAATATTTTCGTAAGAAAAATTACTTTAAACAAGAAAACAAATTGTAAAGGTTTATTTTAGGCCGCTGTTCCAAAAAAAGTAATTCACATAAAAAATGTGAAAACGAAAATTTCCGATTTTTTTTGGTGTTCTAGATTTCACATCCAAATTTCTTTTTCTTTTTGTTTCACACAAATAAAATTTGGTGAAAGTAAAACGAATGCGCTTTTTTCCTTATAATTTTTTAAATTTTAATAATTCGATTTCAACTTCGAATGAAAACGTGATCAACAAAACACTAAACTTGATTTCATGTGATTCGGAAATTTTCATGTGAATTGAAAAGTTGTGAAAGACAGAACAGAGGCCTTAATAACAAATTATCTTTTTTTGTATTGAAATAACACATTTCCCTGGTTTAGTTCTTTATTTTATTTAAATTTCCAATTTAGCTTCACAAAAAAAATCAGCTGTTTTTTCAACATCTGACTGTTACCAATTTACCCGAAAAAAAAGTGCGGGTAAGTTCGGTAAAATGAGAAAGTAATTTATTCTCTCAAAAACTCTCTCATTTACACAATTTTTGCGTACGGGAACGCTTTTCGGGCTGGTTTGGGTACCCGCGGCAACGTTGTGGAACGAACCTAATATAAAAATAAATGGGGCATTCCATACGTTAGCGGGAATGCCAGGACGAAAAGAGTATTCGTACTTTTTTTCGTATTTCTTAAACTTTTAATTAATTGAATCGATGGCTTTTAAATTTTGAAATCTTAAATAAGATTTGCACAAAATCACACCAAAAAGATTAGTCTAGTGCTAAATCAGCATAAGTGTCAGCGGGAGCCTAAAACCAGGCCGAAATCTATTTTCGTATAAATTTTAAAGGTTTTTAAAAATTTGTTAGTTCTATAAATATCAATTAAGCTAAAATGGGATTTTGAAAAAATGGGATTTGCATGCAATAGGTCATTCCACATTCATACCAAAAAAATTAGCCTTGGGATAATCTTAAATTATTCTAAATGCAATATTTTTCCTATGAACAATCCTGTACAATACAGAAAAACCGAACAGAATCGTTAAATCAAAGTCTTTATAACTTAAAAAATATTTTATTTTAATATCAATGTACTAGATTTCATGTTCAATGTCGTCAATTGGGAATAAAAGAAATGTTTGATTTTAAGACTTTTTTGAAAGAAAAACTCTTAAAAATCGGTGGACTTTTTTTCTAAGATTATGAATAATTAAGACACAACTTTCCTATAACAACCTCCTCGATGATAATTTTTTACACATTTCCTGTTACATTTATTTGGTACATTTTAAAAAGTACCGAGAAAGTACCATTTACAATGATGCAAAAAATATTTATAGCTTTTTATCCTGATTAAAATAACAAAATTAAAAAAACAAATGGAATTTTATCGGCCATATGTTTATTTATACAAAAGACATTTTTATTTTATTTTTTATCCTTAGGCCTTTTCTAATGTGGTATCATTGTTAAGTAGGCACAGTTTAGGGCTTTTTTTGTTTTCCTTACATTTATTTGATACTAGGCGTTTTTTGTTGGCATAATTATCAGTGTTCTACCATACAAAGTTCACATTAGTGTTAACGCTCAAAATTCTAGAAGTTAAAAATTAACTTCCATACATTGTGAATGATTCTCTTATTGTTAATGGCTCTCGTTGGTATTAATAAAAAAGATAAATGTTTTTGTGTTGCTTTCAAGCTAAATTGCATCTAATAAACTAATTTTATCAATATTTCTTCGATAATGTGCAATATTTTACAAAACTATTCCAAACGACGCTAAATTAAATTGAGAAATTTATGGAAGTTAAGGTGACGTTTTTTTTCGTTTTGATGCATGGTAACAATCAAAGTTTGCCAACAAAAAAGGCCTACTATTTGAAAAGTACCAAAAAAAGTAAATAAATCCTTTAACAAATTTGTATAAACCATGTTTTAATAACACTGTGCTACAGTGCAAAAATACTTCTGATGTGACATATTACACTCAAAAAATTATGACGGTAGATTCCACTACAAAAGACAGTTAAAACTACTACATTTGCTGTTGTTTAGGCGTCCACTACATTTTACGGTAAAATCAACCAAAAATTGTTGTTGTTTTTAACTATTGATTAACAACTACAAAAAACGGTAGAAACTACTTCAAATTACAGTTGTTTTTACTGCAACTCAAATTATCTGAATTTTCTTCTAAACGTCAAAAATAGTTAAAATTATTTGGAAAAAATTCCTGCTGTATCTGACACTTCCAACTCGTTAAACACCCCGAGTAAAAATTTTCTGGTCTAATCATATATAATTTGATACAATCTTATATGAGGTAATATGCTTCCGTATAAATTTATATAAAATTGTATCTATCACTTTTATACGGTTGATCCACTTTATATGGTTAGATATTGCTCCATATATGATTAGATTCGTATTTTGGTTTTGCTCATCAAATTATATAAAAATTGATATTATAAGATCAATTTGATCTAATTAGATTTGACCAAATTCAGGATCAAATTGTATCAATTTTTATATTTTTTGATCTAAAGTAATACAATTAGATATTATTTGATACAACCATTTTACGGATCAAATTAGATCTATTCAGTAAAATTAGCATAATATTTTTACTAGGGACATCCGTTTTTCTAAAAATTTCTTGAAAATTATAAAAAAATTTTGTAGACTAAAAACAACTACATAAAACAACTGTGTAGTAATTTTTTGTAATTATTTTTTAAAACGACTACAAAAAATAGTTGTTTGAGATTTTTCATATAAAAACAACTGAAGTTGTAGTTGAAAACAACAACTACTACTTACTACACAAATGACCGGCATGTAGTGACTGCAATAATTTTCTAAGTGTATAGGTTGTTGGTCTTGTCCAGTAGATCACAAAAATGCCCATTAAACTTGCCAGACACCCTCAAATTTTAGAGTTATTGTCAAAAAACATTTTTTGGGACTTTTCTAACTAAACCTTGTGTAATTCAGAAAATGTTCAACCGATTTTAAATTTTTAAGCTGTTTTGGATAGAAAAAGGATAGGGCTTTCTATGTGTGTGAATTGGCCAATACGTAAAAGAAAGATATTTATTGTTTTTTTCTATAAAATCAAATTTTTTTGTTATATTTTGAAAATTTTTCGAGTTTATCGATTTTTTTCTGCTATAGTTCGTTTAACAACCTTTATATTTATAAGCGTTTTTTTAAAGAAAATTTAATTCTAAATACGATAAGCTTTATCCTAAAAAAATCGGATAATAATTGACACAGTTGTGATAATTTTTCGAAAAAAGAAAATTAAGATTTTGCAGAAAATCGCCGTTCAGATAACACAGGCAAAAAAAATAAATTTATCATAAATGGTCATGTACAATATTTTTAAAGGTTTTTGGTGCGCTGCATCCGAATCTGGCCTTTAAATTGCTCTATCTCGTCAGGTTTTTGAGATATTTAGCATAAATTGATATATCAAAAACTTAATAAGATAGCGCAATTTCAAGGTCAAATTCGAATTCAGTTTGTTGGGCATTTTTGTGATCTTTTCGACGAGACCTACAACCTTAACTACATCATTTTAAAAGTATATTCGATTTTGTGTTTTTTGTAGCACAGTGCAATTGAGATTAATTTTGTTTAAGTTTTTTTTTTATAAAACCCCTTCTAATAACATAGAATTATTTATTAAAAATTCTCGCAAATTTAATCCATAAAAACTTAAAATCTTAAATACAATACAAGTAATTGTATTAATATTTAAAATTAAATAATTTTGTTTTACTTTACTTACTAGTCATTATAGGCTTTATTAATAAAACTTAAATGTATTTCATTTTCTTACATAAAAAAAGCCCGTACCAAAGAAA
Organism: Pegoplata infirma; assembly: GCA_963921195.1. NCBI lineage: Eukaryota > Metazoa > Arthropoda > Insecta > Diptera > Anthomyiidae > Pegoplata > Pegoplata infirma. Next base: position 97,913,595 of record OY992538.1, on the reverse strand, counting down.
AACAAAAAGTCTATTTTAACAAAAGTTTTTTTTTTTTAAATTTCAAATTTTCCATAAATTTTTTGAAAGTCTATTTTAGAAACAAAAACAATTTGCATGGCAATAGAATTAAAAGTCGATTTTAAATTTATTTTATTTTTCTGTGGTAAGGCTGAAAACATTTAATTATTATTATTTTTTTTTTTTTTTTAATTTTATACAACATTTAGCTAACATCAACATATTTCAAATTCTTTATTTAAATGTGACAAAAAAGTGACTTCTACATAAAACTAATTTTAAAATTTTAATATATAAAATTATTTATAAAAAGAAACATTTGGATAAAATTTTATATTACAAACCAAATTTAATTTGTATATTAAGCAAAATTTTAAATATAATTTTAATTTTTTCTAAAACCACCAACACAAATTTCCAAAATTTTTTATAAATTTTTCCTAAAAATCGGAAAAATAAAATAATTTCTGTGTTTTTCAACTGTGGAACTTTTTAAATTATCAGAAACCGGAAGTTCAAGTGTGTATTAATAAAATATAATGCCTAAATATATGCAACAGAAAAAGTTAAAATATTTTAAATAAAAAAATTGGGTTTATGCAATTTTTTTTTCTTCATAGCATACTTTTAGGCACGATTTTTAAATAATAACCACTTAAGGCCCGTAAGTTGTTCACCGGTGAAAAAAAAAATGTTTCGAAACATCAATTAATTTGTAGTGAAAATTTGACAATCATATGTTAGGTTATGTTTTGCGCATCGGCATACATAAAATACCTTCAATTAAAATTTTGTTGATAATTTTTGTCTATTTATGTGATATAATTAATGTTTACAGTGCCAAACACTTATAATTACTTCATTTTATTTCCGAATGTTAAATTTCACCGCTTTTTAAATGGTCTGTACAATTTTAAAAAATGTTGCTTATAGTGTTGTTGCGTATTGATGCAACATATACCGGGTTATTTTGCCGGGTTTTCACCAGTGAACAGAATACCTCTTCAGCGAAATTTTTACGCTTTTGTAAAGCTAGTGTGAAATTTATGTTTTTTTATATGGAGTTTGGCAGATTTTCACGTGAAAACCGAGCAACTTACCCACCTTTACCCCCAATTTCTGTTACAAAAACTTTATTCGTCCGCGACGAATTTACATGTATTTTGTTATTGTAACAAAAACAAAATATATGCAAAATGACGTTCGTGGTACAGAAACTAGGGGTTAAACTTCCAACGCCTAATCTTAGTGTATCTTCACAATACAACAGCAAGCAGCAAACAGCAAATTTTCCAAATACATCTGGAAATTTTGCTGTCTGCTGATTGCTGCTGTATTGTGAAGAGACACTTATGCTGCAAAATAAAACTTTGACAAGTAAACTACACCAGTGTTTCCCAGAAAATGGATCCCAAGTCTAAACATGGACCGATTGAATATATCTTTTGTTAGATCTTTAATAAATGTTCAAAACACACACAAACCAAATTTTAATGAAATAGGATTTTATTTGTTACCAATAGACCGATTTATCTGAATATCAGGCGAAATTTTTATAAGGGGCCTTACATTTTTCCTAATTTTATAAATTTGAGAGATTTGTGTGAATAACTGGTCCGATTCCTATCAATTTCGAAATGGTAATTTGTGAATACAAAATACCTGCCAAATTTCAAAAGGATATCTATTACACCGTCCGACCACCAATATTAAACATGAACCGGCTGATTTACGTCTGAATGTAAAGATTAAGTCACAGACTATATACAGACTCGACAGTACACGCAAAAAAAAATCTATGTAAGATTGAGCAATCCTACTTGGTAAAACTTTTTTCATACCAAAAAAATTTTTTTACCAAATTTTTGCTAATATTATGCTTGTCGATGTTAAAGTAACATAATTCATTTTTTATGTAAAATAACCAAGTAGCTTGCTCAATAACGCAAATTACCTGCACAAAAATTTATCGAAAGAAAACAACAAAAAAAAAACAAAACAAATGGCGGTCTGTATTTGTTTTTTTTGTTGTTTTCATATTCATTTTGTATTTTTGTGTGCGTGAGTTGTTCGTTTATTTTTTGTGTTATAAAAACGTAAAAAGGAAATTGATATATAAAATAAAAATAAATTAATACATAAACAAAAATAAATAATTAGTTTTCTAAAAGATAAATAAATGTAAGATAAAAGAATGTTAAAGTTAATTTTGCTTTCATCACTTAAAACACCATTCAATAAGAAAAACCAATGGAGTCCCAGACGTATGTTTCGATGAATAACAAATGGAATGATAAAGTGAGTATACCCGCATTCCGAAGACACCAATAAGGTTTAATATATTTTTAGTTAAAAATTAGTGTTTGGTAATAATTTTATATTTTTACAGGGTACTGCTAAATCAATTTTTGAAGCTATGGAGAATCCTTCACTACAATAAAGAGCGTGGACACCAATCCTGCCTTTAGTTATAAAATTAAAACCTAAAAACCCAAAGCCAAGGGAGTACATACCTGTTTTGATGAGTTACAAATGGAATGACAAAGTAAGTGTTCCTTCTTACCAAGAGACCAATGGGGTTAACCAATTTTTTAAATTAAAAATTTATGTTTTGTAATAATTTTCTGTTTTTACAGGATGCTTTTAAATAAATTCGTGAAGCTATAGCGGATCCTTTACTTCAAGAAGAAGCGTAGGCAGCAGTCACTCGAGAAAATTGTACAAAAAGGGTCAGTTGGTCGGTGGTAAATTAAATCCTACACAACATTTATTATATTAATATGGATTTATTCTGTGAAAATTTTAAATTCAACAAATATAAAAATTTTTACAAAAATTTATTGAAAATTTATTTTAGCATAAATGTGGTAATTTTTAGCATTATTTTTATTCAGCTTTTCAAATAACTTTGGTATATTTCACCATATTTCTTTTGGTATATTTTACCAAGTTTTTGCTTAAATAGCATTAGCATTTTCTTCAAAATTTTTTACATAAGTGTTTTGGCTAAATTACGAAAACTACTTCGTCGGTTGTAGTTTTAGCATATTTTTGGTAAAATTATGCCAGATTTTTGCTCACTCCAAGTTTTTTTTTGCGTGTAGAGTTTTATAAGAAAAAATGGGAAAAAACTAAGCGATTTTAGGAGAAAAAACAGCGGTTTTTAGTCTGTTTTACGCTAACATGACAACACTTTCTACTACTTAGGAGTGAGTGAAACAGCAAAAACCGATCTGGCATCCATTTTTCTAATGGCGCGTTATATTAGCTTCTCTTTCTAACATAATTCGTAGATTATTTGTTGTTTTAGTTTGGCTGCAGGTCGTTGAATAAATAAAAAACTTTTGATTTTTATTTAAATATTTTTTTTGTAATTTATGTATGTAATTTAAAATTGTCCAAATGTATTTAAAAATTGTCCAAATGTATTTTAAAATTGTCCAAATGTATTTTAAAATTTTCCAATTGTAATTTAAAATTGTCCAAATGTATTTAAAAATTGTCCAAATGTATTTTAAAATTGTCCCAATGTAGCTTAAAATTTTCCAAATGTATTTTAAAAATTTCCAATTGTATTTTAAAATTTTCCAAATGTGTTTTAAAATATTCTATGTATAAATTTATGTAGAATATTTTAAAATATATTTGAAAAATTTTAAATTACAATTGGACAATTTTAAAATAAATTTGGAAATTTTTTAAAATACATTTGGACAATTTTAAATTCATTTGGACAATTTTAAAATACATTTGGAAAATTTTGAAAATACATTTGGAAAATTTTAAAATACAATTGAACAATTTAAAACTACATTTGGATTTAAAATACAATTGGACAATTTTAAAATACATTTTGACAATTTTAAAATACATTTGGAAAATTTTAAAATATATTTGGACAATTTTAAAATACATTTGGACAATTTTAAAATACATTTGGACAATTTTAAAATTAATTTAGAGTCCAAATAATTTTAAAATATATTTGGACAATTTTAAAATACATCTGGACAATTTTAAAATACATTTGTACAATTTTGAAATACATTTGGAAAGTTTTAAAATACATTTGGACAATTTTAAAATACATTTGGAAAATTTTAAAATGCAATTGGAAATGGTGTAGTGGCATCCTTGGACAAGTACAAATATTTAAAAAAATATTTTACAAAAATAATTTCTCTAATACTTTTAAGTCCTTTTAGGCTGGATTACTCAATGCTCCGTCACAGACTAATACAGACTCGACATAAGTGACAGGTGTCAAAAAAGTAGTTCTGAACCATATGGTTAATATTTTCAAATTATTCTACGAATTAGGTTAGAAAGAGAAAACTGATATAACGCGCCATAAGAAAAATGGATGCCAGATCGGTTTTTGTTGTCTCACTCACTCCTAAGTCGTAGAAAGTGTTGCCATGTTAGCGTAAAACGGACTAAAAACCGCTGTGTTTTCTCCTAAAATCGCTTATTTTCCCCCCATTTTTTCTTGTAAAACTCTACTGTCGAGTCTGTATTTAGTCTGTGGCTCCGTTATAAAATAACTCTCCGTTAAATTTAACTTTTTCAAACAAATTTTGACATAAGGCTCCGTTAAATCAGCAGTTAGCAGCTAACTTTTCAATGAGTAATCCGCCCTTAGAAGGAAACAGGATCACGAAATTAAAAAACTGTAAATGCAGTTTTAATACATGTAGTCTCTAGTTTCGAACGTATAGTGTCCAGTGCGTGCTTAAAGATTTTTTTCTTTTTGTCGGACGGTGTTATAAAACGTTTGTTTTAACCAAATTTAAAATGGAGAAAATTGTATGGCGGCTAGGTCAAAACAAGGACCTATGTTTTCCATGCCTAATAGGCTTCATCATTTGGTCAAGAGATGCTTACGTTTAAATTTCCGAACAGACGAAAATTGCTTAATCGACTCAAAAAGGGATTTTGTGTTAATCGGTGTAGCTAAAGGTAGGTCTAAGAAAGTGAAGCAAGAAATCTCCAAATGCCTAAATTTGTAACTTTTTTAATGGAAATCCATATCGTTGGCTTAGTCGGCAAACCTGTCAAGTCCATTTTTAATTTTTGATTTTAGGAGGGACGAAACACTTTCTAACTTTTTTATAGGTTGCCTTTTTTTTAAGTTTATAAACGTAGTTTTTTTTTCTTTAGATCACCATATTTAAATTTATATTTATTCATTTTTTTTTTCAAATGATGTATTTTGAGTTACACAATACATACTAAATTGAAATCTCAATGTTTATAAAAATGGACTTGACAGATTTGCCGACTAAGCCAACGATATAAATTATTATGTAAATTCTTTACATGCTGCATGACGTTTTAATATCGTTAGGTAAATTTGAGCGATTTCAACCAGATTTTAAATGTGAATATTTGGGAATATCAACTTAATTCTTAACAGATTATTAATCAAAATAAATAACATTTAACAAATTTAATTTAGAACCATTGTAAAACTGATTTAGAACAAACATTTCATATTTAAAAAAAAAACAACCTTATGCAAAAGTAAAGTTTAGAATTTTTTTTTTTTTTTTAATTTACTATTTAATTTTTTTAATAATAAAATAAAAAAAAAAAAAATACTTAACATAACTAACAATAACTTTCACACCAGAAAAAATACCAAAAAATTAAAAAAAAAAAAAAAAAAAAACAAAAATGTGCACTTTGTAAAATTTATTAAAATAATTAAAATTGATAGTATGTAATTCTTACAAAAATTTTCTAAGTAAAAAAAAAAACAAAAGAAATGACAAGCACTCTTTAAAAAAAATTTATGCATTATAAATTAATTATAAAGAAAACATAATTATAATAAAACAAAATTTAAACTAAAATCTTAATTTCAAAAAAAAAACTAAAACTAAATACTGCATAACTTCAATCACAAATTTTGACAGATAAGTTTCAACATTTTTTATCTTTTATAAAACTTTCTCTAAAAATATTTGACATTTTTTATTAAAATATCTCCATAATTCTTTTCAATTAGTTCTTATCTGTTAAAATTGTCATAAAGTTAAAAAAATACAAACTTTTTGAAATTAAACAAAAAATATTAAATACTAACTTATTGTTGTTATTTAAATTAATCTATTTTTTTTTATATCATATCATTTCAACATTTGTTTGTATCTCTCCCTTATAACTTCATATTTCATGAAATGCCTCTTTTTTAAAAAAAAATATATTTTTTACTTTCCTAATGTTTATAAAAATAATCTTAAAACTAAGCATTTTAATAAGAATTTCAAATTAACAAATTATTCAAATTAATTAATAATTCATATAACATTTGAAATCTATTGAAATGTTAAAAAAATAAATAAAAAAATGAAAATCAATAAAAAAAAAAAAAAACAAATTTAAAAACTCAAAACTGTTGTTTAATTACACTGGGTGATAATTGTAAAATTTTTGGATGCGTCTGGGATTTTACCGCTAGTTGTCGATGCTGATTTCGAATCCGGTTTTTAAATTTTCCGGCTGTCAGGTCTTTAAAAAAAGGTTTATATGTCATTCATACTTGCAACCTTAAACAAGTTGTTCAACAAAACACCAGTAACAGAATAAAAACGTAATGGGCACGGAACAAAGACTTTTTTAAACATCTCACTCACAGCAAGTGTGAATGCCGTATTAGCTTAAAGCTCACAGAAAACGTATTTTTTGTCAGACTAGGAAAACATCAAAATTCTTAAAATATTTGAAAAAAAAATTTTTTTTGATTAAATAAATTTCTCTAAAAAAATTATTTTTTTTAATATCAAAAATAAAATTCTTAAATTTTTAAGACTTTTATTTTTTTCAAAATAAAATTTTTATACCCTCCACTCTAGTACCCAGCAAAAAATAAACGAAGTGGTTCAAAAAGAATTAGTGGTTTCACTACATACAAAGTAGCGAAGGTACCGAACTTCATATTCCGTAGGAAGTACTTTTAAAATCACTTCCAAAAATGCTACAAAATAACAATAAAAACATCTTTCACCAGTTCTTTGCTTAATGATTTTGAAGTACCTTTTTTATATGTTCTTAGGAATCAAATCAAATCACCACAACATATGAACTTCTTTTTCAACTGAAACAATTAGAATGAGGGTGATACACGAAGTATGCAATTTTTTCTACCTCCAGCTTCAAATAGATTTAGGTTTTGCAAAAATGGTGACAAAATTTGGTAATGGCATTTCATTTCTCTTTATTTAGAGCTTAAAAAATCGAAAAGACGAAAATCGATTATTGATAAATTTTTAAAATTTCATATCTTATATCAAAAAAAGTTGGTCCTAGATCAAATAAATACATTTACGAACTAAAGCGGATGTTGCTGCATCACATTATTATACGGAGTTCACACTACCGACTTTAAACATCTCATGAGTGTTTAAGCGCTAAACAATCAAAATTTGACTTGTTCCCCCATACATTTAATTGTTTAGCTAAACAATCAAATTCGACTTGTTTCCCTGTTGAACATTTCGCTAAACATTTCAAAGGCAGGGTTCGGTATATTTCCTTTTAATTTTTCTTTATTCTATGCCAAAAAAAAAAAGATTTCATACCAACCAGCTTCTGTATCTGTCTGCCATTTTCTTAGCAAAACATTGGAAAATTGATAAATTATAAATATTTAAAAAACTAATAAAAACTACTGAAAATTCAGAAAAAAGTGTGTGTTTTATTTATAATTATATTGGAAAAGCTGCACTAATAGTGAATTTTGCCTTCCATCGAAGTATAAATATGCAAACAGCTTCGGACAGGTCCGGAACAAAAAACAGAAAAATCTTCCTATTTACTTGGAATGAGTCAATAAAAAGGTGTTCCGTGTAGTGGTGTTATGTAAATGTTATAAAAAAATTAAATATCTTGTCTTCCGCCAAAGTTTAAAAGGTTTTTAGAAATATTTTTGCAAATTTTTTCAGAATTAGGTTATGTGCGTTTGTTTACAAACGTTAAACACTCAAAGTTAAACGCGCAAAATGTAGTGTGAACGATTTTGTTTACTTTTTTAAACAAGTGGCTTAAACGAGTACAAATTCTCTAGTGTGAACTCCGTATTAAAGATTGTTTAAGCTTTTTAGAAAATTGAGGTATAGGGCTTGTGGTCAAAACAAACTTGTGAATCAATTTGCTGTGAATTTTTATAGTTTTGTGATCTCTATAATTACTCCTTTTTTAATTCGAAGTATATACGTTAGATTATCAATGAAATTAATTTTTCTATCATGTAAGGTTTTTAAGATATTCGCGTTTTAATATTGAAATATTTGGGTCTCTTCTGTAACGTATTCTTAAGTAGGGTTACATAGTCGCAACAAAAAGTCGACTTTTCGACTTTTTTCAATTTCTAAAAAGTAGATTTTTTGACTTTTCGACTTTTTTCAAATTTTAAAAAGTCGACTTTTCGACCTTTCGACTTTTTAAAAAGTCGACTTTTTTCGACTTTCTTCGACTTTTTAACTTTTTTCGACCTTTTCCAACTTTAAAAAGTCGATTTTTTTGTAAATAAAAGTTTAGTGCTGACTTGTAAACATTTAGGTGCTATTTTTTTTTGTTGTATTTTATTTATTAAAAAAAGTCGAAGAAATCGAAAATGTGGAAATAGTAGAAAAATCGAAAGCAAAAGAGTAGATCTTCGATTTATAGAACCCTATCACTGAGGTGTTTACAATAATCAAAAATATTGGTAAATATTGCACTTAACACTTTCTAACTCATAAATTTGGCATTGACATTTTTGCTTCACATACAAAATACATGGAAATACCAATGGCTTCAGTTGTTATTAAACTCGGCTCTCATTTAAATTTTTTTTTCAGAAGAAAGAAATTATTTTCATCTGGAAAAAGTAAAAAAAAAGTCGAAAGCAAAATCGACTTTTTAAGAACAAAAAAGTCGATTTCGACTTTTTCATACAAAAAGTCGATTAATCGACTTTTCGACTATAGAACCCTATTCTTAAGTTGCTCAAACACAATAGAACTCGATTTAGTAAAAAAAAGTCATCTTTATTCCAAATCTGGCATCCAAATTTTTCTATCGCGTACTGTTTTTGAAATATTGGCGTTTGCAAAACTCAAACTCTACTGTTACGCACTCATATTCTTTATAAATCACACTAAAATTTTTAAACGCGAATATCTCAAAAACAGAACATGTTTAAAAATTGTGGATTGCAGTTTTGGAATCAGGAGGTCCATTTTATATGAAATCAAGTCCTATTTAATGGAAGCAACGTAAGAATACGTAACAGTGGACCCCTAAAAGTGCTTTTTTTACTTTTTAACAGCGAATATCTCAAAAACGGTACGTGCTAGAAAAATTTGGACGGTAGATATGGAAGCAGGAGACCATAATCTATAAGGACCAGTTAGAAATTTTACTGGAAGGTTTTTGCTGTCGAACATTGTTTTTAGTGTAAATATTACAAAAAATACTCTTTCAATCAATCTTACAAAAATATGTGAAAAAGAACTTCTAATTTAGAAGTTCTAAATCACCAAATAAAAATGACATAATCACACCCAAAACGCCAAGAAATATGTACTTCTAAAGAAGTGATGAAAAAAGTGCTTCCAAAAGGTCAAGTTATATTAACATCCGGATCACTACTTCAGAAGTTGTGATAAAAACACTAGTGATATATGTTATACTTAAGTGTCAATCTTTCGCCACTGAAAAGTGGAGATAAAAAGAACATACTTTGTGTGTCACGCCCATATTAAATTCATCAATGTTTCAGTTGAAGAAGAAGTACATCTGGTTCATAAGTTGTGGTGAATTTTGTAGTGAATGGTAAGCTCTTTTTTTGCTGGGTAATAGAGGGTATATATAAGTTTGTCATTCCGTTTGTAACACCTCGAAATATTGGTCTAGGACCCCATAAAGTATATATATTCATGATCCTCGATCGATTTTAAGACGATCTAGCGATGTCCGTCCGTCCGTCTGTCTGTCTGTTGAAAACACGCTAACTTTTGAAAGACTTTACGGAGGCTCTTGAAGTTTGGCATATATGTTGGGCATTTACCTGGTCAGGTTGGTATTGCAATCCAGCGAAATCGGTCCAGTGGTTCAAAAGTTATAAGCAAATGAGTGAATTTTGGCAAGGGTTTTTCTGGAATTTACGAGATAAAACACACGGTAACTTTCGAACGGAAATTCTGAGGGTGCTGAAGTGTGGGATATATATTTGCCATTCCTCTGGTCCGGTTCGTTTTAAATTTCAGCCAAATCAGTTCAGTGGTTCAAAAGTTATTAGCAAAACCGTAAATTTCAGATTCGCCTCACCTTAAATTCACGTGTTGAAAACCCGTTAAACAGGTTTTAAAAACATTGGTAAGTCACAAAAATATTTTACAACGCATTTTTGTCACTCAAAAATATTTTTACACTAAAAGAAAAAAAAATACACTCGAAAAAAATTTTACACTCAAAAAAAATTTAGTAAATTATTTTTTTTTAAAAAATTAATAAAAAAAAAAAGTTTTTTTAAACAAAATAAAATATTTCTAATCAAAAATTTTATTTTTTCACTCTAGAAAATTTACTATAACTTAAAAAGGGCATTGTGGAGGGTATTCATAGATTCGGCCAAGTCGAATTTAGCTTTTCTACTTGTTAAATATCAAAATTAGTTATTTATTCGACCTTTAATTGTGGTCGAATAAATAACTAATAAAATATTTAAAAATCTATTTCAATTTTTAAATATTTTAATACAAAATTTCAACAAAAAATAAAAATTGAATTTAATTATTTGTTTTACAGATAAAACCATTGGCTGGAGCCGGTGTTAAATAAAACTTGTTAATTTTTTTAAATGTGGTAATACTCCTGTCCCCCGATTTCAAATAAGAATGAATAACGGATAGGGTTGTAAAAGTACCTGGTATTTGTGTACTTGGTAACGAGTACCAACAAATTTTTCGGGTACCCACTACCAAAAAGTCCCTACCATAGAAAAGGTTAGAACGTACACGCAAAAAAAAAATTGTGTCGGAGTGAGCAAAAATCTGGCATAATTTTACCAAAAATATGCTAAAACTACAACCGACGAAGTAGTTTTCGTAATTTAGCCAAAACACTTATGTAAAAAATTTTGAAGAAAATGCTAATGCTATTTAAGCAAAAACTTGGTAAAATATACCAAAAAAATATGGTGAAATATACCAAAATTATTAGAAAAGGTGACTAAAAATAATGCTAAAAATTACCACATTAATGCTAAAATAAATTTTCTATAAAATTTTTGTAAAAATTTGTATATTTGTTGAATTTAAAATTTTCACAGTATAAATCCATATTAATATAATAAATATTGTGTAGGATTTTATTTACAACCGACCAACTGACCCTTTATGTACAATTTTCTCCAGTTATTTTTATTTATTTATCATATGGCTTTAACATAAAAATATTAATAAAATAATATAAACAATTATAAAACAGAGTTAAGCAAATTAAGGATCCGATATAGCTTCACGAATTTATTTAAAAGTATCCTGTAAAAATAGAAAATTATTACAAAACATTAATTTTTTATTTAGAAAACTAGTAAACCCCATTGGTCTTTTGGTTAGGAGGAACCCTTACTTTGTGATTCCATTTGTAACTCATCAAAACAGATCTGGACTCCATTGGCTTTGCTATATAAATGAGTTTTTAGGTTTTAATTTTATAGCTAAAGGGAGGACTGGTGCCCACGCTCTTTGTTGTAGTGAAGGATTCGCCATAGCTTTAAAAATTTATTTAGCAGTACCCTGTAAAAATAGAAAATTATTACCAAACACTATTTTTTAACTACACTCAGAAAATTATTGCAGTTACTACATGACGGTCGTTTGTGTAGTAAGTAGTAGCTGTTGTTTTTAACTACAATTTCGGTCGTTTTTGTATGAAAAAATCTCAAACAACTTTTTTTGTAGTAGTTTCAAAAAATAACTACAAAAAATATACTACACTGTAGCAATAGTTGATTTATGTAGTTTTTTTTCTAAAACTCGTTTTTTTCTAGAAATTTTTATTGCAAACGAATGTGTCGAGCGAGTTGGTCGTGCGGGATGCGGAAGGAATTATTTTTATACCAAATAAATAATATCTAAATAAATTAAATTACAATTTATTAAATTTAATTATAACAAAAAATATGTTTTTGGAAAAATATTCTTGAGCGAAAGAAAATAAGTGGATAAATGAGATAACAAGTGTGTATAATATAGCGCTCACATAAGCGTGCGTAAAAACCAATCGGAAAAAAACAAAATAAAATGTGTGCAGTGTTTTGTTTTCTTATGAGCGCGCCATCTTTCTTTTCTTTGTATACACAACAGAGCAGGTACATACTTTTTTGAAACATTTCAAATTAATTCTTTTTTTTTATAAATCAATTTTGCCAAAGCATTTCGTTTTTTTTTATTCCAGACAAATTTTGATCAGTAGCGGTGAAAATTTGAAATGAACTATTAAAAAAACAAAGGTAAATACAATCAATTTATTTTGTTTAACATTTTATTAATATAATTTTTTTCTTCTATAATTCCAGATAAATACATCAAAAAATTGTCATCATGTCGAAATTCTATACAACCAACTGAAATGTATTGCTTTTTAAATTAATAAATATCAATCATTTAAACGTTTAAGAAATTTTTTTAATAAAATTTCAGGCAATTGTAGAAAAAACAACTGTATTAAACAGTTTTGTAGTAGTTTTTACTACATTTTGTAGTTGAAAATCAATAGTTAAAAACAACAACATGTTCAGTTGTTTTTACCGTTTATGTAGTGGACGCCTTTTCAACGACAAAATGTAGTCAAAACAACTGTCTTTTGTAGTAGATTTTACCGACATACTTTTTTGAGTGCAGTTTGCATTTTCATGGTTTTTATTCTGCCGGAGACATTTTTATTACATAATTTATACAAAAATAAAGCACTTAATTGATATTTAAAAGAAAATTCTATGAGTTTTAATGATTTAGTTAAAAAAAACACAATTTTCTATAAAAACGCGCCAAAAAAGATGTCGAACAAAATTGTGTGAATCTGGCGTCGAAGACGAATTGAGGAATACGTCGAATGTCGACGATAACAAAAAAACATATGTTTTTCGTCTGTATCATCTCCAACGTATTCAGGAATACCAAAAATTACCTTCGTCGCGTTTTAAACGCGTTTATGACAACAGGAATAGCCCCGATTGTGTTGTATTGAGTACTAAAAAGAAGCAAACTCTTACAACCCTAATACCGGAGCCGCAGACCGGTTTTAGTGTCTCTTCACAATACAGCAGCAGACAGAATTTTTTTACATGTATTTTGTTCACGCAAAAAATAAAAAGGGTGAATTTAAACAAAATTAGGGTATAAAACACCTAAGGAAAGTGTGTACCAGACCACTACCCAAGTTAAAAGCATAAAATACTCAATTCCCTTAGGAAAACGTTTATGAAAAAAAAAAACAAGGAATATATAAGCAAAAAACCTTAGGTAATATTGCCGTTTACAGAAACGGAAAATTAAGCAAAAAATACAAACAAATTACCCAAATGATTTAATTCAAATAACCATTTATAAATGATTACTTATGACTACACTCATAGAAATATCTTAGTAGAAAAATTAGTAAACCCATTGTAGATCAAGTTTTACAGAATATTGCCGTATTCAACAAAAATTAATGTTGATATCGTTGAATAATCAGTAAAGTTGAATCAACTCTTTACATCGTTTATACAGAATTCAATAGATAAAACCAAAAAAGAAAAAACAACCCTGTTCGTTCATTTTTGTATTATCAAGTTGGTAGCAATGCATTGCAATGTGAAATTTGTTTGTCTCTTATAAAATTATTTCATTTGTTTGTTTCTTATAAAAATATTTAATATTATAAAAATAAATTAAAATAGGATCTGATGATCAGATTCTGATCTGTAAATATTTGGTAAGTAATAAAATACATTGTTTACTTTATGTATTTATACTATATTATACTTTTGTTTGTTTTTTTTTTAAGGCTTTTGATTTGGTGTCATTAGAAAACTGGAGAATGGCTTACGAGTGCAAAACATAAATAAACGAAGTGTGTGAAAATCTTGTGGTGAAATATTGCAGCTTAAAAAGCCGGTGATAATTCTAAAAAATATTGTGATTTTTACTTAATAAAAGAATATTAACAAATAACAACAAGCTTTTTTTTATTAATAATATTTCTTATATCAACAAAAATATGAGTTGAGTTTACAAAAAATACGAGTTGATTTACAAAAAAACGAGTTGATCAACTTTTACAAAAACTGACAACAATTTTTATTGAAATCAACATAAATATTTGTAGGGTCAAAATCAACAATGATTTCTGTTGAATTTACAATGATTTTCTTTGGGAATACAATGATTTTTGGTTGAGTGTAGAAAAGTGCTTCAAAATACCTACGATTTTTTGGTTTTTCTATAAAAAGAAAGACGCCTTTATATTTTTAATTAATTTTATTTATTAAGGTTATAAAATATATTACATATTATTTTAAAATTATAAAATAAAAAAACCTTTTATATATTATATTTTTTTTTATAAAATTACAACTTATGAAATATTCATTGAATTGTTCATGGCTTCCTTCTTGTCCCAAAAAAACCCTTGTTGTAAATGCGTCCAATCATCATTTTTAGGGTTATAACAAATTTGTTTCGGTCGACAAAGTTTTTATCACAATTTTTATGTTTTTTTTTTAATTTTAGTTATTTTTCTTTTAGTACATTTTATATTTTCTTTCCAAAATACATTATATTTTTTATGTTTCTGGTTCACCGTTCGTTTTTGCGTGTATGTTTATGTTTGTACTTCTGCCATTTTATAATTAATGGCGTCTTCACATATTTTGAGACTTTTCACATTGTTTTTGTGAAAAATTCCTAAGTTTATTGGTAATATAGTGCTGCTTGACAATAGACAAAAAGTGAAAGGTACACGCAAAAAAAAACTTGTGTCGGAGTGAGCAAAAATCTGGCATAATTTTACCAAAAATATGCTAAAACTACAACCGACGAAGTAGTTTTCGTAATTTAGCCAAAACACTTATGTAAAAAATTTTGAAGAAAATGCTAATGCTATTTAAGTAAAAACTTGGTAAAATATACCAAAAGAGATATGGTGAAATATTCCAAAATTATTAGAAAATATGACTAAAAATAATGCTAAAAATTACCACATTTATGCTAAAATAAATTTTCAATAAATTTTTGTAAAAATTTGTATATTTGTTGAATTTAAAATTTTCACAGAATAAATCCATATTAATGTAATAAATGTTGTGTAGGATTTAATTTACCACCGACCAACTGACCCTTTTTGTACAATTTTCTCGAGTGACTGCTGCCTACGCTTCTTCTTGAAGTAAAGGATCCGCTATAGCTTCACGAATTTATTTAAAAGCATCCTGTAAAAATATAAAATTATTACAAAACATAAATTTTTAATTTAAAAAATTGGTAAACCCCATTGGCCTCTTGGTAAGGAGGAACACTTACTTTGTCATTCCATTTGTAACTCAAAACATGTATGGACTCCCTTGGCTTTGGGTTTTTAGGTTTTAATTTTATACCTAAAGGCAGGATTGGTGTCCACGCTCTTTATTGTAGTGAAGGATTCGCCATAGCTTCAAAAATTTATTTAGCAGTACCCTGTAAAAATAGAAAATTATTACCAAACGCTAATTTTTAACTAAAAATCTATTAAACCTTATTGGTGTCTTCGGAATGCGGGTATACTCACTTTATCATTCCATTTGTTATTCATCGAAACATACGTCTGGGACTCCTTTGGTTTTTCTTAATGAATGGTGTTTTAAGTGATGAAAGCAAAATTAACTTTAACATTCTTTTATCTTACATTTATTTATCTTTTAGAAAACTAATTATTTATTTTTATTTATTAATTTATTTTTATTTTATTTATCAATTTCCGTTTTACGTTTTTATAACACAAAAAATAAACAAACAACGCACACAAAAAAAATGAAAATGGCGGTCTGTATTTGTTTTTTTGTTGTTTTCTTTCGATAAATTTTTGTGCAGGTAATTTGCGTTATTGTGCAAGCTACTTGGTTATTTTACATAAAAAATGAATTATGTTACTTTAACATCGACAAGCATAATATTAGCAAAAATTTGGTAAAAATTTTTTTTTGGTATTTTTTTTTGCGTGTACACGCAAAAAAAAAATCTGTGTAAGATTGAGCAATCCTACTTGGTAAAACTTTTTTCATACCAAAAAAAAATTTTTACCAAATTTTTGCTAATATTATGCTTGTCGATGTTAAAGTAACATAATTCATTTTTTATGTAAAATAACCAAGTAGCTTGCTCAATAACGCAAATTACCTGCACAAAAATTTATCGAAAGAAAACAACAAAAAAAACAAAACAAATACAGTTTCATTTTGTATTTTTGTGTGCGTGCGTTGTTCGTTTATTTTTTGTGTTATAAAAACGTAAAAAGGAAATTGATATATAAAATAAAAATAAATTAATACATAAATAAAAATAAATAATTAGTTTACTAAAAGATAAATAAATGTAAGATAAAAGAATGTTAAAGTTAATTTTGCTTTCATCACTTAAAACACCATTCAATAAGAAAAACCAATGGAGTCCCAGACGTATGTTTCGATGAATAACAAATGGAATGATAAAGTGAGTATACCCGCATTCCGAAGACACCAATAAGGTTTAATAGATTTTTAGTTAAAAATTAGTGTTTGGTAATAATTTTATATTTTTACAGGGTACTGCTAAATAAATTTTTGATGCTATGGAGAATCCTTCACTACAATAAAGAGCGTGGACACCAATCCTGCCTTTAGTTATAAAATTAAAACCTAAAAACCCAAAGCCAAGGGAGTCCATACCTGTTTTGATGAGTTACAAATGGAATGACAAAGTAAGTGTTCCTCCTTACCAAGAGACCAATGGGGTTAACCAATTTTTTAAATTAAAAATTTATGTTTTGTAATAATTTTCTATTTTCACAGGATGCTTTTAAATAAATTCGTGAAGCTATAGCGGATCCTTTACTTCAAGAAGAAGCGTAGGCAGCAGTCACTCGAGAAAATTGTACAAAAAGGGTCAGTTGGTCGGTGGTAAATTAAATCCTACACAACATTTATTATATTAATATGGATTTATTCTGTGAAAATTTTAAATTCAACAAATATACAAATTTTTACAAAAATTTATTGAAAATTTATTTTAGCATAAATGTGGTAATTTTTAGCATTATTTTTAGTCAGCTTTTCAAATAATTTTGGTATATTTCACCATATTTCTTTTGGTATATTTTACCAAGTTTTTGCTTAAATAGCATTAGCATTTTCTTCAAAATTTTTTACATAAGTGTTTTGGCTAAATTACGAAAACTACTTCGTCGGTTGTAGTTTTAGCATATTTTTGGTAAAATTATGCCAGATTTTTGCTCACTCCGACACAAGTTTTTTTTTGCGTGTATATTGCATAAAATGTAAAAGACCATGTGTTATTCTAAAAAGCTTTAGATTTTTTACCTAAGGCTTGCATTATGTAATTTACACATTATCTAGATAAATTTTAACAAGCCGCGTGTGTATTCATTAAACTCCATATAAAAAAAAAGTTACCAAGTTCGATTGGATATTTTTACACACGTCTTTTTTTTGTGTGTTGTTGCCGCAACAACAAAATACATGTAAAAAAAATTCTGTCTTGCTGTCTGCTGCTTGCTGCTGTATTGTGAAGAAATACTTATCTGTCAAATCGTATGGAAAAGTCGTGCCGGGCTTGTTCTGTTCGTTCATTATGTCGCTACCGGAAGTTATCGATATTTTTTCATCTCTATCAAACTAGTTTGTTTACATTATCGAAATAGTCAGCTGTTAATAACAAGTTTTTTTTTTTTTGTGGCGCGTTCTGTTGTATGCGGAAAATTACAAAGTTTATTTCACAATCTTATTAATTAGTTTAAAATCTTTTAATATTTAAAATACTTAAATGGCGACCAATGATGGAATATTTTCCATACGTTTGGTTATAGCAGATTTTTATATGGAAAAGCCGATTACTGGATTAGATCCATGTTATTCAGAATTTAGGGGTAAAGAAATTAAAAAGGTAATTGTTATTTATTTTGGTGGACTGGATTTGGAAACCTTTAAAGCTATGTCCGTCAGTCAGTGAAAAGCACGATTGAGATCAATCCAATTAAGCAAGGACCACTGATGCTAAATAGCGCTTTTTTTAAAACTCTCTTATGGTCTTTTGGCCTTAGAAGCATATTTCTGTAAACACATTTTCTTATAAATGGCTCATTTTTGAAGAGCTTTTTAAAAAAAAAATGTATTAAAAAAAAAAATGCTTCTAAGGCTGGATTACTCAATGCTCCGTTATAAAATAACTCTCCGTTAAATTTAACTTTTTCATACAAATTTTGACATGAGGCTCCGTTAAATCGGCAGTTAGCAGCTAACTTTTCATTGAGTAATCCGCCCTAAGAAGGTCAAAAGAACCTAAGAGAATTAAAAAAAGCCCTAAATGGCATCAGTGGCAAGGACGATTAAAATTAGGGTTTGAAAATGGCAAAATCCGAACGGAGGACGACATAATGAGGAACAACTTTCCCCTTGAAGAAGTACAGAAAACTTTTAAATTTGCAACCTTCAACTACAGTATGCTTTGGAGGGTATATACAGGGTGATTCAGTCACGACCCGCCGAATTTTGCCAGCGTATTCCTTGGCTCATTTCATGAAAATATATCCATTACGACCATCCCCCGAAAATGAAAGTGTGCGAAATGGCAGCGGTTTGAAAATTTTCGGATTGGTGGTTGGAGGGTAGTAGGGTAAAATTGATAACTTCTGAACCTGAGGTCCAATTTTTTTGTTTTTGGGCTTGTTGGAAAGTTCATGGGGAGACCTTTCAGAATCAATAACAAAAAAATTAAAATAAAGTGAAATCGTAGAGATACATAGCTTTTAAAAATAAAATTTGAAAAAAAAGACATAAGAATTTGCACATAACGTCAATTTGCTCAGCCAGATTGCAGGTAACTTATGTTTTTTTCCTCTTGAAAGGTAGTCCTACGTCTTACCTTTCCAAAATGCCCTAAAAGAAGCCCAGAGGTCTTACCGTTCTATGGTTATGACCATTTGCCTTTCAAAAATTTTTATAAATTAAAATCTTAAACTTGTTAATTTACAAAAACAAATGAATGTGTGCTGTTATTTCGCCTCCAAACCCAAAAAAAATTGTTTGCATTTCAGTCAAATGGGCATAACTTTAGAACAGAAAGACCTCTGGGCTTCATTTAGGGCATTTTGGAAAGGTAATACGTAGGGCTATCTTTTAAGAGAAAAAAAAAACATAAGTTACCTGTCATCTGGCTGAGAAAATTGAGGATATGTGCAAATTTGTATTTCTTTTTTTCACATTTTATTTTTTAAAGCTCTGTATCTCGACGATTTCGCTTTCTTTTAATTTTTTTGTTATTGATTCTGAAAGCTCTTCCCATGAACTTTCCAACAAGCCCAAAAACGAAAAAATCAGACCTCAGGTTCAGAAGTAATCAATTTTACCCTACTACCCTCCAACCACCAATCCGAAAATTTTCAAACCGCTGCCATTTCGCACACTTGCATTTTCAGGGGATGGTCGTAATGGATATATTTTCATGAAATGAGCCAAGGAATACGCTGGTAAAATTCGGCGGGTCGTGACTGAATCACCCTGTATATTCCGCATCGAAATATCGGTCAAGAACACCATTAAGTGTTATTGATGCTTTAGTGCTTGATCGATTTTAAAAATTCTAGCAATGTCGTTCCGTAGACCACTTTAGTTTGACACGACTATGTCTTATGGTAGTAGGTTTGTAAATGAGAAAAATCGGTTTAGGTGGAAAAAAGTTTGCCCTTGAAAAACTAAACCAACTAACAAATGATTTTCTTAGTTTTTTTTGTACACATGGAACATTAAAAATCCGCATAAAAATGGATTAGATCTTAGCTGATCTATCCATATCTTCTTCTTCTTCTTCAGTAGTGTAGCAATGCTACACCTTGTCCACGAATGGACGGATAAAAAGGTGACCGGAGACACGAAGTCTATATGCCACCTTTGTGGGGTTTTAGTTTTTGTGGGGTTTTAAAACGTGGGAAACTCCGGACACAATACGACCATTGACCTCACAATGGAAGAGTGAAACGACGCTTCCTTAACACGTGCGTGTGTTTGAGTATGGTTAGACAATGTTGTCTAACGGTACTCACGGAGAAATAACCAATACTAGCGACCGACAAACACAAACACGTTTCTAAATTTATAAAATGATTTCAGCGACGAATAGATGCCCAGGCAGAAAAATACGAACGGGAGAGCGCTGGCAAAGTACCTTTTATGGTCGGTTGTGTGCTGGGAAAGCATCACAGTTTAGTACTCTCCCAGCGTCCAAAATGATAACCACGGTAAACGGTATGCCGTTGCTATTTTAAAGCGCTTTGAAAGCGCTTTAAAAACAAAATATAATAATAATAATAATATGATCCAATGATCAGTTTTTTATTTATTTTTCCAATTTTTATTTACAACTCATTTTAAATAATTTTAACCTAACCGAGAACTGGTAACAATGACCGTCGTCTCGTTGTTACAAAATATATGGTACTATTATAGCACTTTTAGAACAAAAAAATGGGACGTATCTAAATTGTATAAGTCCATAAGACACAACTTTTTTTGGTGTTTATTTGAATAAAGAAATTTATTAAATTAGGATAAAAAATTTATTGACTCATTTATTAGGATAAAAAAATTTTGAACAAACTTTGAACAATTTTCTAAGTCCCGGAAAAATTTTGTTTGCAGTTTTCTTTGCGTTTTGGAAAAAAAAAATATTAAAAATGCTTTTAGGAAAAAATTTGGAAAAGTTCCAAAAAAAAGTGGTGTTTAAGGGCGATATATCCGGAGTTTAAGACACTTCCTCACGAAAGAAACAGGTGTTTTTATATAAAAGGTGTTGTAATATGTAGGTCATTGTGAATAAGTGACATATCATGAGAACTATCAAGGACCGACCACTTGTCCTGCAGGGAAATAAAAAATGTTCCAATTGTTATGAAAATTAATAGTTTAGATTAAAGAAGCCCTATGCACTGCGACCAGAATGATCTTTTGTGCAGCCTGAGAGGGGGTGCCCTAAATATTCAGGTTTTTAATAAAGCCGAGAATCCTATTTAGCAAAGAGTTTCGTATGTCAGTTGGAGATAACAAGTGTCCCCAGATGTCGAAGCCTTCTACCAGTCAGTCTTGGGCATGTACAAAGAACATGTTCTGCCGTCTCTTCCTCTATCTCGCAGAATCTGCACGTGTCTGTGTCAGATAGATTTATTTTCCTAAGGTGGTAGCGTAAGTTGCAATGCCCAGTTAGGTAAGACGTTAGAAGCCGGAGATCCTTTTTGTCCAACGATAGTAGCAGCTTTGCTGCCGAACTGGATGGAGTGATGAATCTCTTCGCCTGCCTTTGGCCAGTACAAAAGTTCCAGTGTTCGATGAACTTAGATTTACTCCATATTTTGAGTTTTTCCCTAACATGTCCCATTGGAAGACCAAAGAATGGTTCCGGACCGATGAATGGTCTACGGGCACCACAGTTTGCCAGACAATCGGCACGTTCGTTCCCCGTATGACCCTCGTGACCCGGAATCCATACCAGGGTCAAGTCGTTATCCCGAAAATTAATAAATTTTAATAAAAAAATTATACTTTGAACGGATTTAAATAGAAAAACATTGGCAAAGCGCTTGGAAAGCACTTTTTCGAATTCATACTACCTTCTACACAAAAAATAAAGTGCTTTGCCGAGACTTTTTCTTTGGAACGGTTGGCAGTTTCTGCCTGGGTGCTTTTCCGACGCGATATTGATTAATTTCTCCTAAACACGAATCTGTCGTTAGAAAAGTTGTATCAAATCGCCTTCTCGAGATATAGGAATTTTAATTTTTTGTGAACCAACCCAGTCAGAAAAATACAATCGCAAAAGCGTTGTGAAAGCGTTGTGGACGGTTGTACGAGCGTTCTGTATAATAACTTCAAAGCGCCTTTAGATGATCCGAATGATAACATCGATCTACGCTAGGTTTAAAGCGTTTTAAAAGCGATGTGAAAAAGTGCTTTGAGAACGTTTTTTAAAATTCATCAAAGCGATTTAAAAACCCAAAGTAAAGAATTTCTGTTTTAGTTCGGTTATAATAATTTGTTTGATACAAAAAGAAATCTGAAAAAAAAATTGTTTTTACTTCTAAAAACTTAGAAAATTTTCCAAAAAATTCTTAAAACTTAGAAAATTTTCAAAAAATTTCTCAAAACTTGATTTTTTTTTTATTAAAAAACAAAAAAAATTGTTATTCAAAAATAGTTTCGAAACTTAGAAATTAAAAAAAATATATAAAGAACTCTTAAAACGATTTTCGAATACGGTCGCAAAGCGTTCGAAAAAAACGTTTTGAGATTGCATTTTTTTTGTTATATTGCTTTCAGAACACTTTTCAAAAACGCTCGCAAAGCGTTTGAATATAGCGTTTTGAGAATGCTTTTTTTTTGTTACAGTGCTTTCAGAACGCTTTTTTTAGAACCGTCGTCAATTTCTGCTTGGGAAGCCTTCCAAACACAATTTTTATGTTAAATTTTTATGTTAAAGTTATTCATATTTTTATTATTTGAATTCCCAATAAAATTACCTAGCTTTTGCAAGAAATCCGGACTCGATATGATCAAGGATACCATCAGAACATTATAAAGAACTTCAAAATGTCCTTTTTTGGTTATGCCCTTATAAGTATCTGAATTCTGCAAGAAACTTCCTGTTCAAAGCAGATATGTAAAAGAGACACTCTAATAAAAAGAATCTAGGGTTAAAATCCATTTAGTATATCCAGAAATGTTTGCAAAAGAAATCAAAATTTTGAACCAAATTTGCACATTTTTTTCGTACATTTTTTCGTACCAATTTTTATGATTTTTGCAAAATTCGGATACCTATAAGGACATAACCAAAAAAAGGACATTTTAAACTTCCTTATAATGTCCTGATGGTATCCTTGATTGTATCGAGTCCGGATTTCTTACAAAAGTTAGGTAATTTTATTGGGAATTCAAATAAAAAAAATATGAATGACTAGCATACACTTTTCCAATATTAAAAAAATTGTCTGTTTTGAGGGCTTGGTCCACAAAAAATTAAAATGAATATATCTCCAGAAGGCGATTTGATACAGCTTTTCTGTTGACGGATTGGTGTTAAGGAGGCCAAAATACTTTAGAAAATGTTTTCAACATGTCTGTGCAAAAACCGTGTAGAGTAGTGTAATCAGATAAAATCCGAACAGATAAGATTCAATAAATTTTTACTTGGGAAATGAAACATTTAATCAAATGAAACATTAGTATGACATAATAAGTTCAAAGCCCTGCACTTACAAGGGAAGTATCTCAACCCTTATGAACCGATTTGCCTGAAACTTAAAATATATATCAAAGAGACAATTCTAAGGTTGGGGTGTCTCGGCTTATTGGCCGTATCGGGGATTTAGAGGTTCAAAACATGGGTCAAAAATGGCGAAAAAATCGTTTTTTTTTGGATTTTTCAGTCATTTCTTTTTAAGAAACTATATGATGTTTTCATATGAGAAGAAAGGTTTTTTTAATGCCTATCCAATGGTAGCATAACCTTGTAAACATTCGGCTTCTTTAAATATTTTTTTCAGGAAAATGTGTAAATTTTGGTGGGTACTTATGTGAAGACATAGACCTACGATATCCATATGGATAAGAAATAATCTTTATTAAATTTAAGTCGACCCGTATTTTTGCCCTAGATGATATTCCTGTTAGTTCGGAAGTTATCAAAATTTTCCCGAAGGTCCACATGGTTTCATAAGGGGACAACGAAATTTTTAAACACCGATATGACCGATAAGCCGAGACACCACTACCTTAAAATCGTCTCTTTAATATATATTTTAAGTTTCAGGCAAATCGGTTCATAAGGGTTGAGATACTTCCCTTGTTAGACCAAGGGGATCACAAAATTTAATTTTTTCGAGCGACCCGTTTTGTAGGCCCATCCCTTTTGTAGCAACATCCTCGCCGCCAAAAACGTGACGGTTATAGTTTCCCATAACGTTACAATTTAATTATTTTCTTTGTTTCTAAATAGATTCCGGTCATACGTATCTTTGGCTCTAATGCTCAAGGTCAAAAAACATGTATGCATGTTCATGGTGTATTTCCATATTTCTATATACCTTACGATCACAAAGATTTCGAATCGGTAAATAAGGCTATATACCAAATAGCTATCAATTTAGATAAGGCTATTAACATATCACTAAATCAAGGAAGTTCTTCGTCCCAGCATGTCTTCAAAGTTCAATTGGTCAAGGGAATGTAAGTAAAACATATTCTAATAAAACTTATGCAAGTTTTTATAATTTTTTTAACATTTTTAGACCATTTTATGGCTACCATCGTTCCGATCATCAATATCTTAAAATTTACATGTTTAATCCACGTTTTGTTCGTCGAGCTGCTAATCTTCTACAAAATGGTGCTATAATGAATAAGAATTTCCATCCTCATGAATCGCATGTTCCTTATATATTACAATTTATGATCGATTATAATTTATATGGTATGAGTTTTTTACATGTTCCCTTGGAAATTGTTAAATTTCGTCGTAGTGATGTCTCGGAAACCATACCATTTAAAAACATACTAGAGTCACAAATTTTAGAAGTTGAATTAGCTAAGAAATTATCTTGTAGTTCTTTAGAAGTTGATATAGGCTCAAGTTTCATATTAAATCGTTTTCAAATAATTGCTAAAAATAATTCATCTCACTCAAATCCGGGTATCGAATCTATATGGAACGATGAAAGACTAAGAAGACAAAAAATGGCACAAACACTTGAAGAAGATGAGGATAAATTAAAAACAGTATGTATTATTTGATAATTGAAATTTTTTTTTCTAAAGCAAAGTTTTCTTTTTAGATACCACCTCTTGAAATACCAGCAACACAAGAAAGACCTGATACACATGCCACAGAAAGTGAAATTTTCTATCGTACCGCTTTACTTAGTAAACTTTTATCAATGGAAACTTCCTTAATGGAGTCTAGTGAAATAACCGATCAAACAATAAATTGTACTTTAGCCACAAATACTACCTCCACCACCACCAGCTTATCAAATATAACACTCAATCCAAATAATATCAGTTTAAAACAACAAAAAAGAACATTTAATTTATCGAAAATTTTACAAAATTCTGTATATCCTGAAGAATGTTCACAAAATGATAATTTAGTAAATGCATCTGTTATACAAAATCATTTATCAAATACAAATATTTTTCAACAAAGCATTATTGTCAGTTCAAATGATACTAAAAGTATGGAGGATGTACAAAAAATCACAGAAGATGAAGAAAGTGTTTTTCTGGATGACACTATAATTGATGAGGAATTAGTTTTAAGTTTAACCCAAGGTCAAAATCATCAACAACAACAACAGCAACATGTACCTATGAATGCAACGTGTAAGTATATCATGTGGATTTTATAAAAAATCCATGACAAAATTTTAAGAAACGAATTTTTGTTACTAATTAATTTAGTTTATTCGAAAAATCATCATTCGAAATTCGAAAAAATATTTTTAATTCGAAAAAATCAATCAAAATTCGAAAAAGATAAATTTAATAATAAATTGACATTCGAACATTGAAATTCCTACATTTAGCAGTTGATATTCGAAAAAATGATGAAAAATTTACATAAAAACGATTAAAATTTTAGGAAGTTCAGCTAAAGAAGAAATTAAAAAAAAAATTAAGGATAAAAATTAAGAAGTTCGGAAGAAAATTCAGAAAAATAAGACTAAATTGGGATAGATTCATCAAAATTAAGAAAACCTAAAATTCAGATGAAAAGTTAAAAAAATCGTCAGAAAAACTCAAATAAACCACAACTTCTGAAAAGAATTCTAAAAACTGAAATAGAAATTCCAAAAGTTTTTTTTTTTAAATCTGAATTATTTTAAATTTAAAAAAATTATTAAAAAATGCTTTGAAGAAATCGAAAAGTCGATTAATCGAATTATTGTATGAAAAACTTTCCAGGCAGAAAGCGCTTTAAAAACAAAAAATATGGTACTATTATAGCACTTTTAGAACAAAAAATGGGACGTATCTAAATTGTATACATAAGTCCATAAGACACAACTTTTTTTGGTGTTTATTTGAACAAAGAAATTTATTAAATTAGGATAAAAAATTTATTGACGCGTTTATTAGGATAAAAAAAATTTGAACAAACTTTGAACAATTTTCTAAGTCCCGGAAAAAATTTGTTTGCAGTTTTCTTTGCGTTTTGGAATAAAAAATTTAATAAAAATGCTTTTAGGAAAAAATTTGGAAAAGTCCCGAAAAAAAGTGGTGTATTGAACCGAAACGGAGTTTAAGGGTGATGTATCCGGAGTTTAAGACACTTCCTCACGAAAAAAACAGGTGTTTTTATATAAAAGGTGTCAAGTTTGTAATATGTAGGTCATTGTGTAAAAGTGACATAGCATGAGAACTATCAAGGACCGGCCACTTATCCTCCAAGGAAATAAAAAAATTCCAATTGTTATGAAAATTAATAAATTTTAATAAAATATTTATACTTTGAACGGATTTAAATAGAAAAACATTGGCAAAGCGCTTGGAAAGCACTTTTTCGAATTCATACTACCTTCTACACAAAAAAATAAAGTGCTTTGCCGAGACTTTTTCTTTGGAACGGTTGGCAGTTTCTGCCTGGGTAGAAATCGACTTGTTGTTAAAAAGTCGAAAAGTCGACTTTTGTTTTTTTCGACTTTTATTGACTTTATCCACTTCAATTGTTTATTTTTACTTTTGCCAGATGAAAAAAAATTCTTCTGAAAAAATTCTCAAATGATAGCGATGTTTAACAAAAACTGAAGCTATTGGCATTTCGTTGTTACCATGTATTTTGTATGTGAAGCAAAAAAAAAATATACATATATAGTTTTTTTCGTACATATAAGGCAGGAATTTTTTAGGTGTAGTTTTAAGAAAGAAATGGCGGAAAAATCCAAAAAACTATTTTTCGTAATTTTTTGACCACTGTGTTGAACCCCAAATTCCCCGATATAGCCGATAAGCCGAGACACCCCAACCTTAGAATTGTCTCTTTTTTATATATGTATTTCAAGTTTTATGCAAATCGGTTCATAAGGGTTGAGAAAAATTGAAAATTTTAGAAAAATTAGAAACAGTTTAAAAAATAAAGAAAAAAATCTTGGTTTCAATGACATTCTATTGTTTAAATTGTTTGAAAACTCCGAAAAGTCCAGAAACGTTAAAAAAATTCAGAAAAACTAAAAAAAGATCTGCAAAAATTTTAACTGGGCTATTCATAATGAGTAAATTTAATCTAATGTAGGTTTATTTGACTGATATTGGATGAATATTTGTCAAATAAACCTACTTTAAGTATACTTTAAGTATTATGAATAACCCCCCAGCAAAAAAAAATCGAAGTGGTGCAAAAAGAATAAGTGATTCACTACATACATAGTAGCTATATGTGCCGATCTTCATATTCCATAAGAAGTACTTTTATAAGCACTTCCAAAACTGCTAAAAAAATGCCAATAATAACAACTTTCACCAGTTCTTTCCTCAATGATTTAGAAGTACCATTTTCATATGTGTTTACAAATGCAATTGAAAAGTACAAATTTGTGGCACTTAAGTATTGGATTTGTTTTGTTGAATATTTTTTTTTATAATTTTATCTGATTTAATAAAAAGTTAAATTTTATAAATGAATTAACTTGATATGCCGCAAAAGCGAATTTGTTATGTAAATTATGTTATAAAAAAATACAGTTTCCAGATTTTTGTTAAAATTACCAAATGACTCAAGAAGTGCTAAAAAGATAATATACGATATCTGATTTAAAATGAGAGAATTACTTTTTTTTATCTCTTCATTTTATTTATTCGATGTTTTTTTTAACTACATGTATAAAAACATTTTTTTTTTATAATTTTTGGAGTTGTTTTGTAAATTATGTACAAAAAAAAACAATAAAAAGTTTCCAGATTATGGTAAAAATCAAATGACTTAAAAAGTGCTTAAAGGGCTAAAAAAGATAACCAAAAAAAGGTGGTAGCCTTTAAAAAAGGGCTGAATTATAGCCACAAAATGACTAAAAACTCTTCTAAACATTAGGGTATTCAATTAATCGAGGTTTTGGTTTAATCGGCTAATCGGGCAAATAATTAATCGCACTTAAAAAATTATGTTAGTAAAATCAACTGAAAATGTCAGTTAAAATAACTACTTTGTAAGTTGTTTTGGGGTCAACTACTTTTTCAGTTAAATTAACTAACAATGTTAGTTATTTTAACTGACAAAAAACAACTGACTTATGTAGTAAAAACTACTTACATTTGTAGTCAAAACAACTAAAATGTAGTAAAAAGAAAAAAATCAATATATAATTTTTTTTTTCAAAATATTTTTCAGAAAAAAAAATTGAAGACCAAATTTTTTCCAAGTTTTTTTTTAAAAAAAAGTTGTGAAAAATAAAAATAACGATTTTTTTTTTTTTTGGAAAAAAACTTTAAAACTTTTCAGAGATAAAATAAATAAAATTAACTACTTTAAATAACTGTTACTACATCACAGTACTTTTTTGTTAGTTGTTCAAAAAAACGACTTAAAATAACTAACAGAAATAGTTGTTTGATATTTTTCATACAAAAACAACTGACTTTGTAGTTGAAAACAACTAACTACTGTAAAATATACATATAACTAACATGTAGTAACTTACATAATTTTCTGAGTGCGGGGTTGAGATTTAATCGGTTAATAATCGGATAAATTTGAATTATTCGGTTAACCGAATAATAAAAATTTTAATTGAATATAAAACTAAGAACTCTATGTACTTTTAAGAATTTTATTAATTTTATTTAAAATAAATCTTTATCCGATATGGCGAAGCTCTATAATGTTAGCCCAAATAAAGATTTTTTGTATGGCACCCTGAAAATTTACCCTAAAATTGATACCCAAATTGATGCCGGGCTTAGATGCACCTCTAATAGAGTTTCGAATTCGGTACTATTATATATCAACAAGACAAATTGGTTGGTTTTCAAATTTGTTTTCTTTTATTTTTTAGGGCCGAAATTGCAATAATTTTATCGGTCGATATCTCCGTAATGAAAAAAGATATCTTAAGGATTGCAAAAGTAATTTGAAGAATAAGTGAAGTATTTTTAGATGTGCTAAACTAATTATACATCATAAAATAATTCTCGGTTTTATAAGGTCCCGAACATTGCGAATATCTGAGTTAATGCAGTACTGTCAATCGAAAATCTAAATATCTCAAAAAAGATAAAACACTTCTAAGGCCAGATTCGGATTAAGCGCATGAAAAACTATTAGAAAAATATATACATCCACATTTAATTAATAATTCCTATTAGCTAAACTAAATTATTAAAAACATCGATTTAATCTTAACAATTTCAAGTCTAAATATTACATAATAAATATTATACATTGTTAAAAATATCGTTTTGGTTTTAATTATTATTAGTGTAAATACTAAAAAAAAAAAAATCTTAAAATCAATCCCAAAAAGTCATGAAATATGTACTTATCAAGAAGTGATGAAAAAATCACTTCTAAATCACCATATAAAAATTACATAATCACATCCAAAATGCCAAGAAATATATACTTCTAAAGAAGTGATGAAAAAAGCACTTCCAAAAGGTCAAGTTATATTAACATCCCGATCACTACTTCAGAAGTTGTGATAAAGATGTTAATATATATGTACATTAGGGGTATAACCAAAATAAGAACCTATCATAACGGTATGGGCAATGTTATACTGATAACAAAAAATGTTATCCGGGGTCATTTTGATCCAAAAACCTTCGGCACCGATTGCAATTTCTAAAACACCTCAAATTTTAATTTTTGTATGTTTTATGGTGGGAATCCGTCCCTTTCAACGTTATTTTGTTTTTCGTCGTTTTACAATAAAAATAAAACAAGAAAAATTAGCAGTATGATTTTCAACATTTGAAACATGGGTTGAATGAATATTTGAAACAAAATATTAGCAAAAACTTCATCGCGATCGGTGCCGAACCTTTTTTAACATTCGCGAAAAAAAGAGGACGCAATTCTTATTGATTTTCTATGTACTTTCTCACTATGATAGGTCCTTTTTGATATTTTCAAAAATATGCAAATGGTTATATCCCTAATGTACATACTAAACACTAGTGATATTGTGTGTCACGCCCATATAAAATTCATCAGTGTTTCAGCTGAAGAAGAAGTACATCTGGTTCATAAGTTGTGGTGAATTTTGTAGTGAATGGTAAGCTCTTTTTTTGCTGGGCCCCTAAATATTCTGAGAAAATTAAAAAAGTTATTGCCAAATTAAAAGTTTTGAAGTAAGTCCAAATTCAGACAGGGCAATTTTAATTGCCGCAATTCTGATTTTATAGTGTATCGGAGAGAGAGGGAAGAATCTTATCTCTCTCTCTGATACACTAAAAAATCAGAATTGCCGCAATAAAAATTGCCCAATGTAAATTCGGTCTAAATCAAGAAATTAGAAAACAAAGAAAACTTATAAAATATCAGCAAAATTAAAAAAAAAACGTAAAGTTCAAAAAATTTGGGGGAAAAACATAAAATTTCAGAAAACAAAACAAGAAAAATAAACAATTCTCGAAAAATCAATTTCCGAAAAGTTCAGAAATTAAAAAAAATATAAAAATTAAAGAAAATTTGGAAAAATTTAAATTTTTGTTTTTTAATTTTCCAAAAAAAAAAATCAGAAAATTTTATTTCGAAAAAAAAATCAAAAATAAAGAAAACAACATAAAAATTCAGGAAAATTAAAAAAAAAATAAAGTTCAGAAAAAATCCCAAGAGAAATCGAAAGTTCTGGAAAAATCAGAAACATTGTAAAAATGAAAAATGTTGGTTTTAAAAATTTGTTGAAAAATTCCGAAATGTTTAG
The DNA here is from genome assembly GCA_963921195.1 of Pegoplata infirma. Taxonomy (NCBI): domain Eukaryota; kingdom Metazoa; phylum Arthropoda; class Insecta; order Diptera; family Anthomyiidae; genus Pegoplata; species Pegoplata infirma. Next base: position 97,882,410 of record OY992538.1, on the reverse strand, counting down.
ATTTTTTTTTAAACTGAGTAAAATTCTGAAATAATTATTTAGAAAAAAATAAAACTCACATAAAATTCGAAAAAATATTTTTTGAAATTCGAATAAGATCATTAAAATTCTAAAAATAATGAAATTTTTTCTTGTTTCAATTCCTCTGACCTACCTCTCGCTTGAACTAAGACTTGTGGGCAATTAATTTGTGTAAATGGAGACTAATATTTTAAATTTGGAAAAAACATTCGGTTAAACTATTTTTTCTTGCTTACAGTACGTGAAGAGGACATGGAATTATTAGATATTTTACAACAATTAGAAGAGAATAATGAAGATAAAATTGATTTGGATAGTAGTTTAGCGCCTCTATCACAGACACATAAAAGTTGTAAGTTTAAAAATAAATAAACCCATTTTTTTTTTCAAAAACCATACTAACATAAAACTCTTTTTTAGTTGCCTTATCACCGCAATTGTTAGACAAAGAAACAACAGCTTCTGTTAAGTCTCAACCATTATCTGATTCGGAATCTGATATTGAAAATGATGATAATATACATGATTTTTCTATAGCTTTAGATAATTTAGATGATTTAATATTAAAATTAACCCAAACACAAAAAGAACCAGTGGATGATGCGAAAGACAATGTACCACAAACAGATGGGGCCGATGATTTAACAAAAACTCCTACAAAATCATCTAAGAGTCGAAGTACAAAATCGCCACCGCGTACTCCTACAACTCCTAAAAATAGGCGTACAACATTGTGTTCACCTTCTCGTTCCCCTAGGACACCTAAAACGGGACATAAATATGCTCCATTACCGTTAGTTATCATAAATCGTTCAACAGGCAAAAGTATGTTTTACCACATAATTTTATGTGTATAATTTTTTAATATAAATCAAATTTATTTTATAGAAATTTTACAAAGTTCCTTAACTGATACAACACCTTCAAAAGATTTACCTTTAGAAAAAGACAATTTGTAAGTTTTAGTATTTTATAAATTAGTTAAACCATTTTAATTTTCTTTAATTGTCAATTACAGACCGCTTGTTTCTTTACGCAAAAAATTAGCTCTATCTGAAATTCGCCGAAAAAGTATTTCAGTTGATAGTGATGTACAGGATCAACCAACATCAATATCGGAAAGCACAATGTAAGGTAAATTTGTATTAATCACCTTGTTCATTAAACCAAAGTGGATTGGATTTGCATACACTCTTTCAACGAATTTTTCTAAACTGCGTATAATTTTCTGAGCCCTCATAAATTATGAATAATTTTAAAACTATCAAAATTTAAAGTCCTAAAGGATTCATAACTGACTCTTATTTATGAACATTTGAAAAATTCATTCAAGAAATTTAAAAAAATTGGAAAAAATTTAAAAATGATTGGAAATATTTTGAGAAGGTTTATTCTAGCTCGTGATCATTATTTCCATTACTTATTAAAACTATGATATTCTCATAGAATAATTTTAAAGAAAATTAATTTTCTGTTTAAAATTTTTTTATGTTGTTAATTTTTGCCTGACTCTATTTGACACGTGTTTCGGAATTTGTCAGATTTTATTGTCAAGATTATTTAGCAAATATAAAAACCCTATACTACAATTAGCAAAGGGAATTTACATGACAAATCGCTAATGTTTAAACTAAAATATTAATACATATTCAAATCAACTCCCATTGGGAATTAGAAGACGAAAATTGACCATCGTAGTAAGATTACGATTGTCAAATAACCAACTCAGAACTTGCCTGAAACTTAAAATATATATATAAGAAACCCATATCGGTGATTTAGGGGTTTAAAAAATGGGTTTAAAAAAAAATGGCATGGCGAAAAATTCCTATCCAACACTAGCATAACCTTGTAAAAATTCGGATTTATTAAAATTTTTTTTTTATCGAAAATGTGTAAATTTTTGGAAGGTATTTATGTGAAGACATAGGCCTACCATAAAAATTCAAGAAAATTTTAAAAATCGTTGAAAAGTTCAGAATAATTGCAAAAAGCTGAGAAAAAATCAAAAAAGTTCAAAATAATTAAAAAAATCTGAAAAACACATGAAATATATAAATGGAATTCACGTCAGAAATTTCAGTCTTGCAAAATTGCACAATGTCAAAATTGAAACTTTTTGTGCTTGTTTCTTTGTGAATAAAAGCAATTGTATTTATATTAAAATAAATAGCAAATCAGACGAGCAAAATGATTAGTACTGAGTAGAAGTGTTTTTTTTGTGCTCGTCTTTGTATCACTTTTACACAAGTTAAATTAAACTTAAAAAATTTGTTTTTATACAACATCATTGCGGTACATCTGTAAACAGAGTTTTAAAACATTAACAATATAAAGTATTGTTTTAAAAGTTTTATTGCTGAAAGTTTTTAATTGCAAAATTCTTCAATTATAAAAATTTGTTCAATAACAAAACATAATGTCAACAAAAGGAAAGAATGCGCGCAAACAACAGCTTTCACCCTCCTCATCTCCACAAAGTGCACCTAAAATTGCACGTATTGAAACCCCTTTTCCTACTGATTGGACACAATTAATAGATGAGAAGTTGGAGAAACACACAGAATCGATAATAAAGTCTCTTACTAGGTCTGTTCCACAACGTTACCGCGGGTGCCCGCGGGTACCCAAACCAGCCCGAAAAGCGTTCCCGTACGCAAAAATTGGGTAAATGAGAGAGTTTTTGAGAGAATAAATTAGTTTCTCATTTTACCGAACTTACCCGCACTTTTTTTCGGGTAAAATGGTAACAGTCAGATGTTGAAAAAACAGCTGATTTTTTTTTGTGAAGCTAAATTGGAAATTTAAATAAAATAAAGAACTAAACCAAGGAAATGCGTTATTTCAATACAAAAAAAGATAATTTGTTATTAAAATAAACTTTTACAATTTGTTTTCTTGTTTAAAGTAATTTTTCTTACGAAAATATTTTAGCGTTATTGGTTTGTTTACATTTTCTATTATTTTGGGCTTGAAATGTGGTTTTTAGCGTTCCCGTACTTTTGTGTATTTTTGTGGTATCGTGAGAGGTTTTTTGATTTGCTCTCATTTTACCGAACTTTACCCGGAAAGTTCTGGAACACACTTACTAATACATATACGGCTAGTGAGAAAAAGATAATGGAGAGTATAGATGTTTTGTACGGTGAGTTGTCTAACTTAAAAACAAATTTAATTGAGATCGAAAATCGAGTGACTATTATTGAAAAAACTCAAAGAGAGGATATTGTTGAAATAAATAAGGAACTAACAACAATAAAAACTAAATTTGAGACATTACAGAACAATGTTGTTGCTTCGGATTTAATCATTACTGGAGTCTCTGAAATTGAAAATGAAAGTGAAGAGGAGAACATTACAAATATTTTCTCAAAAATCTGTCAGACCATCAAATTTAAACCACCACTAATAAAAGAATCGTTTCGATTAAAATCAAAGAAGAATGATAATAAGCCAAATTCAATATTAATTAAACTTCACTCACCATATGACAGAAACCAGCTGTTTAAATCTATTGCAGGGTTCTGTAAAACTAACAAGAGATCGTTAAATATGGTTGATATTGGTGGTAGTTCTGACACCAACATTTATGTTCATGAATGTCTCACTGATGCCAATAGGAATTTAATGTTCTACTGTTCACAACTAAAAGTCTGTTTGCGTACTTTCCCAGTAAAAATTATCAAGCAACAAAATTTTAGAGCGTAAAAAAAAATCACTCTCAAAAAGGAAAAATTGTAAAAAGTACGCGAACAGAAATCCGTAAAAACTTGCAAGTTAGTTAAACAGCTGATTTAAATCAGCTTATAAAAAATTGTGCCTTCATTTGTAAATTTTTAGTTTGATGGTGTTTATTTTTTAACTTGTTAATACAAGAAATTTAATTTTAGGATGTATTTTTTTTATTCCTTCCTTGATATTTAATCATATTTTATACACAAAAATGTAACTGCAGAATATTTTGTATTTTGTTTACAAAAATATAGTCATACGTTTTTAAAACATATGTTTTTTTGTGCTTGATAATTTTTGCTGGCAAAAATTTATCCAGTAAAAACTTGCAAGTTTCTAAAATAGAACTGTCACTTTTTTCTCTCATTTTCTCTCTCGTTACTGGGTTTTTAAAGTAAGCGAACGACTTTTAGACAAAATTCGTAATAATTTGTACAAATTCGTACAAATTATAAAACGCGATCAAAAATTAACATCTTCTTTTTCTATACGTGGAAAAGTGTTTGTCAGAGTTAAAAGAAATGATGAAGCGATTTATGTCACCGATATAGCGAGTGTAGATGCGTTGATAGCAACATTATAAAAACATTTTTGTATGCAATGATTTGTTATTTTTACTTTTTTATTTTTGTATTTTTCTAAAATTTTTTATAATTATGTACAATTGCTATTTAGAGTTTTTAATACTTTTGCCGTTTTTATTACCAATTGCGGTTGTTTTTCTTTACTTTATTTATTTAAATTATGGCCGTTAATACGAACAGTACTTCACACAATTTAAGAACGATTTTGGGGATTGTAAGTAGTAATCATAAGGGTTTTCAAATTTGTCATATGAATGCTAGGAGCTTGAATAGTTCTAAAATTGACTATCTGAACTTCATTTTTTCGAATTGTTCTATAGATGTACTTTGTGTTACAGAAACGTGGTTTGACCATAAAAATGATAATAATGTTTTATATGATCTTTTGAACTTTAAACTTATACGTCATGATAGAAAGACTGGTGAAAAGGGAGGTGGCATAGCAATATATTATAGAAAAGGGTTGAAATCCAAGATTATTCAAAAATCTGATGTTACGAGTGCTGTTGAATTTCTAGGTGTTGAGTTTAAGGGGACTAACAATACTAAATGTTATGTGATGTGTGTTTATAATCCAAGTAGGAATAACTGTCTTTCAAATTTTTTTGATAAATTTAAAGATTATATCGTTTACTATGGGAACATTATTATGTGCGGGGATTTTAATATCGATCTATCACTTGACAATGCTAAATCAACATGTTTAATGGACTATGTTAGTTCGTGTGGATTAAGTATAATTAATTCGTGGCATACCCGTTTTTCACCAAACACAAAACCATCACTTTTGGATATCATGTGTTCTTCTAATGATTCCTCCACAATACACTATGATCAATTTGCTCTTGCTGGAGTTTCTGATCATGATTTGTTGTATTATATATGCGATATTAACCTGAACTACTGTAGTTCGGATGAATATATCAATATACGCGATTTTAAGGGAATAAACGTTCAAAACTTAGGCATTGATGCGGCGAACACTATGTGGAATGATTGTTGGCAATTTGATAATGTCAATGATAAACTCAATTGCCTTACTGGGAACATTTTGTCTATTCATGAGAAACATGTACCGGTTAGAAAAATTAAAATTGGCTCTAAGCTGCCGTGGTTCAACAACGAAGTTAAATCTGCAATTAACTTACGTAATAAATTACATTCTTTATGGAAATCAAAACCGTCTGAAAACAATTGGGAAAATTATCGTTTAGCTAGAAATAAAGTACACGTAGTCACAAAGAACATGAAAAGCTTATATTATCGAAATAAACTGAATGTTAATATTCCTGCAAAGGAATTATGGAAAAATCTTGGACAAATAGGTGTAAGGAAAGGTAAAATTGAATGTGATATCGGTCCTGAGATTATGAACGATTTCTTCCTTAATTCCACTAATACAAATGACATAAACCCTTATAATATTAACCCAACTCTCCTGTTTCGAGGCAATTTATTTTATTTTGATCAATTTACAGAGGAAGATGTAAGTAAAGCTATACCGGCAATAAAATCTTGTTCAATTGGATATGATGGCGTTAATATAAAATTTATCAAACTTATACTTCCTTTTATACTACCGGCCTTGACGCATACTTTTAACCATATCATAACAACGTCAAACTTTCCCTACATTTGGAAGGTTGCAAATATCATTCCTGTTGGAAAAAAGAATCAACCATCGAAACCTGAAGATTATAGACCTATAAGTATCTTACCATCCCTCTCTAAAGCTTTTGAGCGCTTGCTTTCAGATCAAATTATTAAACACATATTATGCAACAAACTTCTTTCTGATAATCAGTCTGGTTATCGTGCTGGGAGAAGCTGTAGTACTGCATTGCTCAAGGTCTTGGAGGACATTCGACCTTCCTTTGATAGAGGAGACCTAACTGTTGTTGTGTTAATCGACTTTTCAAAAGCGTTTGATACAGTAAACCATAATGTTTTATTACTTAAACTTAGGGAATATTTCGGTTTTAGTAGAAGTGCATCAGAGCTTATCGGTTCGTATCTGTTAGATCGATATCAAAGAGTTAGTTCAGATAATGCTTTCTCAACCCTCAAACCAGTTTTTTCAGGTGTCCCCCAGGGTTCAATTCTTGGCCCGATATTATTTAGTTTATTTATAAATGATATTGTATGCTGCTGTAAAAGTTCTAACATACACCTTTATGCTGATGATGCACAAATTTATCTTTCGAGACCAATAGGATTGATTGAAGACTTAGGATGTCGGTTAAATGAGGACCTAAGTGACATTTTTCGTTGGTCTGTGAACAATTGCCTTATGATTAATGCCTCGAAAACACAAGCCCTTCCAATTCATAAAGGCACTTGTAACGATATTTTACCGGAAATTTTTTTGGAAGATAAGCTGATAAATTATGTAAGTAAAGTGAAAAATCTTGGTTTTGTAATCAACACTGAGCTTAACTGCAAGGATCACATTAATTACACTATAATGAGAATGTATAATGTCCTCAGGAAACTTTGGCACTCTGCATCATATGTTCCCAATGATACTAAACTTAAATTAGTGAAAACCCTTATTATACCCATCATGCCTTATAGTGCTATCGTATTTGGTAACCTTGACTCAGTGTCTGATAATAAATTACAATTGGTTATTAACAACTGCGCACGATATGTCTTTAACAGGAGAAAATTTGACAGCATATCTGATTACTCCATACGAATTTTAGGAAGTAGTTTGACATCGTATCTTAACATCCGTAATTTAATATTTTTACGGAAGATTATCTACAAGAAGGAACCTGATTATTTATATAAAAAACTTAATTTTTCTCGGTCTAGTCGTACGTGCAATATTAATTTACCTGATTTCAACTATTTATCATCCTCAAGAATGTTCTTTGTTAGTACTGTGAAATTGTGGAATGAGTTACCTAACCCAGTTAAATCCGATCCCTGTGAATTGGTTTTTAAAGCAGAGGTTTTGAAAAATTTTAAGTAGCAATTATTATTATTTTTTAATTTCACTTTTATTGTTATTTTTCAATTATTGTATTTTTAGGTTTATAACATGTTTTTAAAATTTTATAAATTGATATTATAATGTTTGAGGTGCCTTAAGAGACTCTAAGTCTTACTTGTACCAAAAGAAAAGAAATAAATAAAAAAATAAAATAAAAAAAATCTTTTCTTGCAACTAAGCATAATAGAAAAATAAAATTTTTTTAAAAAATTTTTCTGGAAACTTCAGGAAAATAAAAAAAAACACAGTAAAATTTAAAAATTTTAGAAAAATCAAAAACATTTAAAAAAAAACAGGAAAATTATAGTCGGTAATGAGCGATCATATGATACCCTACACCAGAGTTTTCCGGAAAATGGCTCCCAAGTCCAAACATGGACCGATTAGATCTATCTTCGTTAGATATTTAATTAGTGTAGAAAACGCACTCAAACAAAATTTGAGTGAATTGGCTTATTTTTGTGGCCAATAGACCGATTTTACTGAATATCTGGCGAAAATTTTATATGGGGTCTAAGTCCAAAAATGCTCCAATTATATTCGGAAATGATAAGGCCACCAAAGTACACGCCTAACACCTACAAACAAAATTTTAATCAAATATTTCCTGTTTTCATGAATTTTAAGAGATTTATGTGAATATATCGGGAGGGTGGTTTGTATGGGGACTACAAGAAGAACTGGTCCGATTACTTTTAAGTTTGGAATGACGATTTGTGAATACAAAATATGTTTACTTGTCAAGTTTCGAAAGGATACCTGTTATAATACGGTTATTAGAGTCATTTGGGCCAAATTATAAAGGGGCATTTGTATGGGGGCTAGGTCTAAAAATAAACCGATGTTTTTCAATTTCAATAGGCATCGTCCTTGGGCCAAAGAAAGCTTAAGTTCCAAATTTCATACGAATCGATTAATAATTGCGACCTGTATCGTGCTCACAACGTTGACATGGAAAGACAGACGCTAAATCGTCTAAGAAAGTGATTCTAAGTCGATCGGTATACTTGAAGGTGGGTCTAGGACCAATATTTCAGATAGTTACAAACATCAGCACATTATATCCTGTATCACAGAGTGGTGTATGGCGAATGACAATTCAAAATGATTACTTTTTTTTTTTTTTTAAATCGGGGAATACGCGAAAGAGTTCTGAAACATTTGAAAAAAGTTCTGGACAGAAAAATTCAGAAAAAAAAACTCAGGGAAATCAGAAACAATTTAAAAAAAGATATTCTTTGTTTTAATGACATTATGCAAAATTTGAAAAAATTTTTAAAAACGCTTTACGAATTGAAAACGCTGTTTAATTTTGTTTCCAATCCAGTATTGTTGGTTGTTCATGAACAGGGTGATTGTATTCGAACATTATTTTTAAAACTAAATTTTTTCATGATAATTTGAATTCGAGTTTTTCGTTATTTTCGCCGAAACCGAAGAACATTTGGTTGGAATCCAATGATTTTAAACTTTATTGAAATTTTTCAGTTTAACAAAAAGAAGATCAAAAAGATTAGTGGATTTAGATAAAACTCATGTCACATGTACCTTATCACCACGGAGAACAAATGAAAAAATGCTTAAAGTCTATAATGTGGAAAATAAAGACAATGAAGATATTCAAGAAATTGAGAATAATGAAAATCCTTCTAAAACTGGAGATAAAATTAAGAGAAAAGAAAATGAAACTACTGAAACGGTTTTCAATAAAAATGATTTAGAAAGAGGAAAAGAAAGATATAATCAAAAAGAAAGAAATGTAAAACTAATAAAAAGAGATGTAAAACAAAAACAATGTAAAGAATCGAAATCGATAAAAAATTATACAAAAGTAACTGCAGGAGAGCTGAATTCAAAAATGATTACGAGTCCAACAAATGAAGTGGAGTTAGCAAACAATTTTAGAAATTCAAAAGCTAAAGAAATTGATAAAAATAATCTTAAAGATTTAGAAAGTGAATGTAATAAAAATGTAATTAAAACCATAACGAATAATTCAGATAATAATGCAATTATATCAGCCAATGAAACCGATGAAGAAATTATAGAATCTGAAACTGAAGCGGAAACTTCTACTAATTCTTTAAGAAAGACTCCAAATTTAAAACGTTTACGACGCAGCTTTTTAAATACAAACGCAGCAAAACGTAGAAGACTTTCAAAAACAGATTTAAAACAAATTATAAATTCTTCGAAATTTGAAAATCCAAATGTAATATCAGATATTTACAATGATGTTGCTGAAACAAATGCTAATACAAAAGATTGTTGGAAATCTCAGGATTATAAAAAACCTTCCACTACGAGTTCTTCTACAATTCCATTAAAAATAAAGACTTGTTGTGTTCGACTTCAAAAAGTATCAAATATTTTAAAGAAAACTAAAGTCGATGAAATTACTAAAGATTCTAATGCAGTTAAAGATTTTGCAGAAAAAATTACTGAAAAATCCATAGAGTATTTGCCTGATCAGCAGCATTTAAGAAGTATTGAAGAATTTAATAATTCTTTGGCGATCATCGAAGATTCAAATGATATTTCGAAATCAGCTAGTAAGGACCGCGTTAAAGAAAATAATAAACGTAAAGAAACAAAAGAATCTTTGCCTTTTCACCAGCCTTCAAAAATTATTGAAGAATCAAGTAGTTCTTTAGATATCATCGAAAATTCTAATGAAATTTCGAAATCAGCTAGTGAAGACTGTGTAATAGTAAACAGTGAACTAAACGAAACAGATCAAATGGAAAAACTTCAAGTATCGTATGACTTAACGGAGAATTTTAAAAAATCCAAAGAATTTTTTCCGCATCACCAGTTTTTAGAAAATATTGAAATGTTAAAAGATTCTTTGGAAGTAAGCAAAAATTCAAATGATACTTCAAGGTCACTTATATATAACACACAACCTTCTTCAGGAGAAGTTATATCAAAATCGCCACTTTTTGAAAGTTCAGATGAAGAAATTACCGAAACTCCACCTACAAATGAGCATCCACATTCAAAAGTTTTAAGTATTCGTGAAAAATCTTTAACTTTAAATAGTCCTTTATTGTTTACACAAAATTCTAGTCCAGTTTTTGTTCCTAATATGCTGATGAAAAAAACAAAAACACCCTCAAGATCTAATTCTCTACAATCCGAAGTATATATTACTTTATCATCATCAAATGATGGAGCAACAAACTCACATTCCTCTCCACCATTAGATGCAAAACTAGCTTTAACACCTCTTGATTTGCCGCCAAGTCGTGATGAAGTTTTGAAAGGTTGTCATAAATTAAAATTACCAGAATTTGAGTTTCAACAACCTTTCTATAGTAATCCTGAGGATATAACAAAACATAAAGAGTTGGGATTTACTATACTCCAAATACCAGGTAATAAACTTAATGATATTGAAGAATTTCAAAGTATTTTGGGCACCGACATTAAAGGCTTGAATTGTTGGAGACGTAAGGAACTTTTAAAATCGGGTGGTCCAGAAATATTAAATAAATATCGAAATGCTCAGCGTATACGAGAATATTTGTCGAATCAAAAATGTGTAGCTATAACTCCACAAATTCAAGCACCCACTAGACAAGACATTAAATTATGGTTGAAGGCTAGAGAATTATTAAAAAATAAAGAAGAAATAGATGAGGAAAATCTAAGGAAAACTCGAAACGAAGAAGATAGTCCCATTAAAATAAGACGACAAAAAGTAACTATGATGTTAAATGATGGTAATGGAGATGGGGATAGTGATGATATGGATAATACTTTAAATAGTTCTTCAAGAAGTTTAACATTAACACCCCTAACACCAGGAACACCGGTAGTTTCACGGGAATCAAACAAAGAAAAACTTAAAGAAAGTTTTACTCCTGTAACAACGATAACAGAAAAAATTTCTTTTAAACGTAATACATTGCTAAGAAAACGTAATAATCGTCGAGTATTAAGACGTGTTTCTCTAACGAAAAGTTTTCAAGATGCTTTAGATAAAAAACATATGAGTGAAAGTGAAAAAACTTCGCAAGAAAGTGAAAAAACTTCACAAGAAAATGAAAATAAATCACAAGAAAGTAAAAAAACCTCACAAGACAAGAAATCTATAAAAGATAGTCAAGAAAGTGTTTTACCAAATTCTCAGAAAAGTGAAACGAGTATTTCTAGTCAAACTGCTTTAAAGGAAATGGAACGTTCTTCTTTTATGCGTAACATCCAAGAACATGATGTTACCATTGGTGGCTGTACAAATAATTCAACTTTAAATAACACCTTTGGTTTTAAAGTGGCCTTGGAAAATCTTCAACAGGCTAAAGCAGATGTAGAGGTAAGTATTTTGAAAAATTGTCACTGTTGCTTTTTGTTTTTACCTTTAAACACAGTATGGCGCCATTCTTACTTTGTCGTTCCGTGTGTAACGCATCGAAGTATCGGTCTGGGGTCCCTAAAGTATTTTTTATGGATTCTATTAGATTCCAACTGTCTGTGAAAATTACGATAGGTTAGGTTGTAAGTGGCTGCTGATGTTTTACGTCAGCCCAAAGAGGGCTAAGGTCCGTTGTGATACCATGGGGCGCTAATAGGGTTCCCCTACTAGTCCGTTGATTTAATTTGAGCTCATTATGAAACTCCTAAGATATTGAGTTATGACATCCGACAAATCAGAAATATCGTGCAGCTGCCTAGATCCCAATCAAGCAAGTCTGACCAGAAAGTGCTGGACAATAACAGATAAAGTGTTCGATAGTTTCAAACTCCTTCTCATCCATTCAACTTCGGCAAAAGTCTCCGTCGCGAAACAAAGCATTAGATTTTGCTTGCAAGTTTCTAGAGGCATGCCAACACATTCCAATTCTGTTGGATCCCAGTTCTTGCAAGCTCATCGGACCCATATGAGTCGTATGTCAAACTGCTTGGTCATCTCATTTAAAGACGTGTGGTAGTTAAGGGCAGATCTTGTTTTTAGAAACATTGACTCCAGGGACTTGACCGCGGCTTGACTGTCAGAAAAGATGTTGACTGCGGTTGTAGACAAAACATAGCAACTACTCAACCAGTCATCCACTTCCTTTATTGCCAGCATCTCTGCCTAGTAAACATTGCAATGATCTAGCAATCTTCGAACCAGAGTCAACCTAAGCTATTCCGAATAGACTTCAAAGCCTACTTGTTTGTGTAGCTTCGATTCATCTGTGCACAAATTTATGCGTGCTTCCCTATAAGACAGTGTCCGGTAATTATATAAGGACTTGACCGCGGCTTGACTGTCAGTATAGATGTTGACTGCGGTTGTAGACAAGACATTGCAGCTCAACCAGTCAGCCACTTCCTTTATTGCCAGCATCTCTGCCTAGTAAACATTGCAATGATCTAGCAATCTTCGAACCAGAGTCAACCTAAGCTATTCCGAATAGACTTCAAAGCCTACTTGTTTGTGTAGCTTCGATTCATCTGTGCACAAATTTATGGATCATCCATAAATCATCCAAAACTCCATGGATGGTAGGAGGAGCACCAGTGATACACAACAAGGCTATTCTCTGTACCCTCCTGATAAAGACACAGTTCCCCTTTGTCTGTTTCCAATAGCCATTTAACAGGAATATAAAGCAATATTTGCTTTCCTCACCCGTTCCTTAATATTACGCCTGAAGTTCAACGTTTAGAAATACTTCAATTAACTTGGCTCCAGCTGAGAAGGCGATCTCAGTGCCGTCCAGAGAAATATGATCAAAAGCAGGAATCTCATTTTTCCTTGTAAACAAGACAAGCTCTGTTTTACATGGATTAACTCCTAGACCACAGTCTCTTGACCATTAGACAGATATTACAAAGAACCCTGAAGAATGTCCCTCAATGTTGGCAGGTGCTTTCCTTTACCAATATCATGACAACGTCAGCATATACGCGAACATGCCAATCACGTGCTTCTAGAGAGAGCAGCACTGAATTCAGGGCCAGGTTTTAAAGAAGTGGCGAAAGAACACCTCCCTGTGGTGTGCCCCTATTGACGAATCGAAATATGACAGCCCTTCCTGTCAGATCCCTGAAAGAAATATAAAATAAGTTCAGGCCCCACGTTGGACGCCAAAAAATAATTTTTTTTTTGTATACTCTTCACTGAGTGATGCAGGGTATAAGTGTGTCATTTCGCTTGTAGCTCGTCAAACTATCGGTCTGGGATCCAATGCTTCAAAATCAGACCCTAAGACAGGTATAAGAAAACTATAAATTTTTATAAAATGTTGTAAATTAATAGACCAGTGCCCAGTTTCTGTAACTATGTGAAAAGTTTCTACATCGAGAAAAATAAAACAATATTGTAGTCATTTAGTTTTTTACAGGGTGACTACAATGTTGCTAATGTAAAAAACATCGAATACGAAAAAAATGCAAAGCTATTTTTTTAAATCACTCTCCCAGGAAAATTTTTTGGAACAAATTCCTGGTTCAATAGATTCTTAAATACATTCTACGGTAACCACAACAAAATTTTCTATGTAAAATTATTTAAAAAAAAACTACTTGCTCTAAAAAACGATTTCTTTCGGGACAATTTCAAACAAAAATCATTGATTCTGGAATGTTAAGTAGAACCGGTTGCAGGGTAGTTTGATGCGTTCCGGAACTGATTATTTGGAACAGAAAATTTTGTTCATTAATATTTTTCGATGCGGAAACTTCTCGCATAGTTACAGAAATCGGGTACAGGATTCACAAATAAACATTTCTGTAACCATTCAGACTCCGAAGTCGCTTAGTACAAAAAAAATCTATATAATAAGTTCGTGCCCCATGTTGGGCGCCAAAGTAATTATTACTTTATTTACACAATTATCCTTAAATTTATTTAATTTCAGTTTAACTACCTCACCGTTGTTACTTTAGAAGTATTCGTAGCTACACGTGATGATTTCTTTCCAAATCCTCAAATAGACGAAATTCGTTGCCTTTTTTATGCTATAGAAAATAGCATACCCAACGATCACATCGACAATGATAAAAAGTTACCACGTAAAGCTTGTGGTTACATTATGGTTCATGATTCTCGAGATATTGTAGCCAAAGAAGGTCGTATCCATGGTATTGATCGTGATATTGAAGTGACAATTGTTCAGACAGAAGTTGAGGCTTTGGAAGCCTTGTTGGGTTTGTGTTCAAGATGGGATCCTGATATTTATGCTGGGTATGAAATTGAAATGTCTTCGTGGGGATTTGTTATAGAACGAGCTAAATATTTATGCTTAAATATAGCGCCATTATTATCGAGGGTTCCTACCCAGAAAGTTAGAGATTTTGTAGATGAGGAACGTGAATCATTTACTGATTTAGATGTGGAGGTAAGTATTTTGCAATAATCTTTTTTAAAATGCCGATGTTATCAATATATTTGGCAAGGCCGAATTTTACTTGTTTAACTTTTCTTTTTAAAATATCCCCAGATGAAACTTTGTGGACGTATTTTATTGGATGTCTGGCGATTGTTGCGTTCCGAAATAGCCTTAACTTCGTATACCTTTGAAAATGTTATGTATCATATTATGCATAAACGTTGTCCATGGCATAGTTATCGTACCTTAACTGAATGGTTTAGAACACCCGGTTCGCGATGGATTGTTTTGGAATATTATTTAGAAAGAGTACGTGGTACTTTAACTCTCTTAGATCAATTAGATTTAATAGGACGTACCAGTGAAATGGCAAAACTTATAGGTATACAATTCTATGAAGTTTTATCCAGAGGATCACAATTTCGAGTAGAAAGTATGATGTTGAGGTAAGAAATCATAGTTTAATTGTTGCAATTATTTAAACAAAGTTATACGAATTTATAGAATTGCCAAACCTAAAAATCTGATACCACTATCACCCAGTGTACAACATAGAGCTCATATGCGTGCTCCGGAATATTTGGCACTTATTATGGAACCAGAATCCCGTTTCTATGCAGATCCTTTAATAGTTTTAGATTTTCAAAGTTTATATCCCAGCATGATTATTGGTTACAATTATTGTTTTTCAACGTGTCTAGGACGTGTAGAACATTTAGGACAGTAAGTTAATACTATGCTCTCAATTTCGTCATTATTTTCAAACTGTGAATTTTTTATAAAAAAAAATATCTCAGAATCTGAAATTTATTCAATAAGAAAAGCGTCTCAAAATCTAAAAAATTTTCTATAGAAAATATATCTCAGAATTTTTCTAAAAGAAAAATGTCTCAGAATCTGTTTCTCTAGAAAAAATGTCTCAGATTCTGGTTATTTTTCCATAGAAAACTGCCTCAGAATCTGAGAATTTTTCTATAGATAAAATGTATCTGAGAGTTTAGCTTTACTCAGAAATCTGAAAATTCACAATTTGCTTTTATATTCCAGATCAACACCTTTTGAATTTGGTGCATCCCAGCTACGTGTTTCACCTACCATGCTTCGAAAATTGGTGGACCTTGATCTTATTACCATCTCTCCTTGTGGTGTAGTTTTTGTTAAATCTTCGGTACGTGAAGGTATTTTACCGCGTATGCTTACCGAAATTCTTGATACTCGTCAAATGGTTAAACAATCTATGAAATTACACAAATCCAATTCGGCATTACAACGAATTTTACATTCACGTCAATTGGGTTTAAAACTCATGGCTAATGTAACATATGGTTATACGGCCGCTAATTTTAGTGGTCGTATGCCTTGTGTTGAAGTCGGTGATACGGTCGTCTCTAAGGGTCGTGAAACTCTGGAGCGTGCCATTAAAATGGTACAGGCCAATGATAAGTGGAATGTCAAAGTAGTTTATGGTGATACAGATTCAATGTTTGTCCTTGTACCGGGACGTAATCGCGAAGAGGCATTTCGTATTGGTGAAGAGATAGCCGAAGCTGTGACAAAGCAAAATCCTCATCCTGTTAAATTGAAATTGGAGAAGGTCTATCAACCGTGTATATTACAGGTACTTCTAGGGTGGTATTTTTAGATTCCAACTTAATTTTATTAATTTGTTTACGATTTTTAAATATTTTCAATGTTGGTTAACTAAGACTAAAAAGCGCTATGTTGGTTATATGTATGAGACACCAGATCAAAAGGATCCGGTCTATGAGGCTAAAGGTATTGAAACTGTAAGAAGAGATGGTTGTCCTGTAGTAGCAAAAGTAAGTTAAATTCGAAGTTGTATATTCAATTTTTTAAAAAATAATACGTTTTCATATCGAGGGCCTATATTCAAAACCCTCTATCTTCCATTTTCACGAAAATGACTTTTTGATGGCAAAATATTCAGTAAAACGGCCCTCATCTATGGTTTAAAATTCAGTAGTTGATTTATAAAAATATTGTAGAATATCGAATTTTAATACCTCTAACAATACGCGAGATAAACAGTTTTTTGGCTCTCCTGAAAAGTTGTGTTTTTTAAGATAGAGGGTTTTGAATATAGACCCTCGATATGCTGTTCATTAAAGATCAATTAAAATTTGTATTTTTCATATAAAATTTTAAGGTTCCATTTAAAATTCGATGACTTAACTTCAAATTTCATTTGAAATTTGAAAATTCCTATTGAAATTCGAAAATTTCATTTGAAATAAAAAACAAAACTTTCAGCTGAATTTACAATGACGGAGTACTCTGTGCCAGAGAGTGGATTTTGTTCCTTTCTCTTTCGCACTTACACATTTTTTGTATGATGGTGTCTCTATAGTACAGAGTACTCCGACATTGTGACAAAGCCTTTCCAGTTGTAGAAAAAATAGTAATCTTGTAGTCGAACAGACAAAAAATGTCAATTAAATTTTAAAAAAGATGAATTAAAATTCGAAATAGACGAATTGAAATTTGTAAAAGATCAATTCGAAAATAGAAAAAAACATAAATTGATATTCTAACAAATTTTAAAGTTAAATTCTGCCTTCCAGAACATATTAATATCCTCCATTAAAAAAAGATATAGCAAAAAACTTTGAAAAAAAATATTGTGAAAAATTTAGGTGAAAAAAATTGGGGAAATATTTTTTGAAAAAAAAAATAATTGGTAAAAGAACATCATTTTGCGAAAAAATCGTACTTGTTTAAATACCATTCTAATTCAAATTTCGTTGGCATGCATCTACCAGCAGCCGAATTAAAGCATTTTGTATTTTTAGGTTAGGTGGAATGTACCAATATTTTTGAGGTATTCTTACATTTTTGTTTATAACTTTTGAACCGATATTGCTTAAATGCAAAACCGAATTGCTCTAAGCACCAATATTTATTTACGTTATGTTAACAGTAATTTCTAGATCATAGTTTTGTCGTGATCGTCATTTCAACAGACATACGGACATCGCGATTCATCACTAGATAGACTTACAATCTATCGAGGATCACTAATTTAGTACATTCCTTAATGTTTTTCGAATTTCAATTGATCAAAATCGAATTTCCACGTTTTTCTACGAATGTGAATTGACCTGATTCAAATAAAAATTTTCGAATAATAACTTTAATTGTAAAAAGTTCGTTTACAAATTTAAAACGGAATTTTTAAATTTCAAATAAAATTTTCGAATTTTGGATGCAGTCTTCGAATATCAATTCTACTCCTACGAATCACATTTAGAAAATGTTCACTTTGATTCTATCTAATATAAAATCTTTTAATTTACAGATGCTCGAAAAAGTATTACGTATCCTTTTTGAATCGGCCGATGTCAGTCAAGTTAAACAATATGTTTGTCGACAATTTACTAAACTATTATCTGGTCGGGCTAATCTGCAGGATTTGATATTTGCTAAAGAATTTCGTGGCATTAATGGTTACAAACCTACAGCATGTGTACCAGCTTTGGAATTAACCAGGTAAATTAAAGAAAAGAGGAGAGGGATTACCAAGTGTAATATAGTAAAGTTCGACAAGCGAATTTTTCTAGCTCGTTTGTCAAACCCATAATAACATTCCTCAAATGTGTGTTTTTTATATTATGTCTGTTCGTTTACCTTACTAACTCATTTTTACTACTTTTACTACAGCTGGAAAATTTCAATACAAAAAGTAAACAAAACTTTCCAGTTGTAAGTAAAAATAGTAAGAAATTCGGGTAAACAAACAGACCTATTGTTGTTTTTTATATTTTATAACTGAATTTTATTTAGTTCGGTTTGAGTTCATATTAATTGTTTCTGAGAAATAATAACACAGCCCCACAAAAATATAAAAAGGTTCTGACCCAGAAACGAGATCCACTAATTTTTATGTATTTTGACCTCCTTAATTCGATTCCGCCATCGGAATTAAATTCTATCGTTGGGTTTTCCTGTAATTTACAAGGAAAGTCCGCAAAGTGGCTTTCACAATTTTTGACGGATATTATTTAAAAAAACCCCCTTATTTTCTTCGTATGTAGAGTTCGTTACATACATATGTAAAGTTCAAGTCTGATTTATTACGAAGAAAATAAGGGGTTTTTAAATAATATCCGTCAAATATTACATGCATTTGAACCAAAGAGCATAAATTCAGTTTAATTATTATGTAGGTACACTTTGCGAAATTTCCTTGTAAATTTCAGCAAAACCCAACAATAGAATTCAATTCTGATGGCGAAATCGAATCAGGAGGTCAAAATATATAAAAATCAGTGGATCTGGTTTCTGGGTCTGAGCCTTTTTATATTTTTGTGTGGCTGTGTAATTGTTGTACAATAAAAAATCTGAAAAAATCATGTGACAACACAGGCTAATTGTAAGTGAAGATATCGACAGCTTTCGGAAGATGTCACCCTTCCATTATCAGCACTCCTTTGATTGCCACACACTTGATGTGTGTCAGATTATTTATTTAATTATTATTTCTCGGAAACAAACAGTATGGACTAGTGCCCTCAATTTCCCGGTTC
Organism: Pegoplata infirma; assembly: GCA_963921195.1. Classification (NCBI taxonomy): domain Eukaryota; kingdom Metazoa; phylum Arthropoda; class Insecta; order Diptera; family Anthomyiidae; genus Pegoplata; species Pegoplata infirma. The sequence continues at coordinate 97,863,209 of OY992538.1, read as the reverse complement.
TCGGTACTCCGGTTCTGGTACCGGTTTGCCGGTTCTAGATGCATTCCCGGGAATACCAGTATTCCGGTTCTGATTCTGGTACCGGTTCTTAAAAAAAAAAATCTTAATTTGTTAACTCCAGACCATAGAAAAGATTAGAAGGTACGCAGTGTTGTATTTGATGTATTTTCCAATATGGTGGCAAAATGCCCAGCAAAAACTAGGTAATGAGTACTCATTCCCAATTGGATTACTTGGTAATAAGTACTAATTACTCGCTGCGTTACTTTATAACCCAAAAAAAGTCCTTACTTTTAACTTACAATGTAAATAGATTTGCCATCTGAATTTTGAAAACCAGTTAAGTTTCATAAAAATATATTAAAAACCATTTTACTGTTAATTTTTTTCTCTCATTTAATAAGAGCAACTAAACAAACAATTCAGTTACTTTTTCAACTTTTCGTAAGCGAGCTAGGAATGAGTTATTATTTGTTAGCTTTTTCGTAACCGAACAAAGAAGGCCTTGCCTCCAATGACATCGCCTTGTTAAAGTAATTAACAATGAAATTGGGACGTAACTAGTTACTCATTTTCGTTACAAACCCCAAAGTTAATTACTTGGTAATGGAAGTTTTTGCTGGGTGCTTGTTCTTCCTCATCTCACACGTATTTATTATCAAATTAGATTCTTTGTTTATAAAAAATGAAATTTGTCTTTCATTTAATTAAATTTATTATTTATTTTGCTGTATTCAGCGTTTTTTTTTTAAGATAATACGCACTACACACAAAAAAATAATCGAGGTAATAATGCCTTAGCTGGCATAGGTATTTATTTTTTCTATGAAATTTAAAATATAAGGTTTATTACCTTAGCACTACGTAATTAGTATACCATATTGGCTATGCAACTTTTACTATTTAATTTAGGTAAAAATTCGAAATTAGAAATTGTTGACAATTATTTAAAATTCAATAAAAAATAAAACATCAACATTTTGTTTATTTATAATTTTTTTTTTATAATTGTGCAGAACAATGAAAATAGCTCAAAATTAGCAAATCTTAATAAATAGGATCAGTAAGGTATATTTTTTAGTTTATTGCGAAACAGTTAGTTTTTTTATTGTTTATCCGCTTGTTTAGATAACATGAATAACGAAATGGAAAAAGACAAGTCTTCAAAATTTGTATGCAGATTCAAAAATTTCCTGTGGAGAAAAGACTCAAGATTTTTATGGGATCCATCAAGATTTCATTCGGTACATCAAGATTTATGTATATATTCAAGATGAATCAACATTTATACATAAGAAAGTTTTTTAAAATTTCTATAGAAAATATGTCTCAAATTTAGAGAATTTTTCTCAAAAAATTCTAAAGAAAAAATGTCACAGAATCTGCGTATTTTTCTATAGAAAAATGACACAGAATCTGAGAATTTTTCTATAAAAAGAATGTTCCAGAATCTGAGAATTTTTCTATAAAAAGAATGTTCCAGAATCTGAGAAATTTTCTATTGAAAAAATGTCTTAGTTTCTGAATACTTTTGAAAAGCAAAAAATGTGTCAGGCATTTATAGAAAAAAGTCTTAGAATCTGAGAATTTTTCTATAGAAAATATGTCTTGGAATCTTAAAATTTTTTCCATAGAAAAATGTTTTAGAATCTTGGAATTTTTCTATAGAAAAAATGTCTTAGAATCTGAGATTTTTTCTATAGAAAAAAGGTCTCAGAATCTGAGAATTTTTGTATAGAAAAAATGTCTCAGAATCTGAGAATTTTTCTATAGAAAAATGTCTCAGAATCTGAGAATTTTTCTATAGAAAAAATGTCTCAGAATCTGAGAATTTTTCTATAGAAAAAATGTCTTAGAATCTGAGAACTTTTCTATAGAAAAAATGTCTCAGACTCTGAGAATTTTTCTATAGAAAAAATGTCTCAGAATCTGAGAATTTTTCTATAGAAAAAATGTCTCAGAATCTGAGAACTTTTCTATAGAAAAAATGTCTCAGAATCTTAGAATTTTTCTATAGAAAAAATGTCTCAGAATCTGAGAATTTTTCTATAGAAAAAATGTCTCAGAATCTGAGAATTTTTCTATAGAAAAAATGTCTCAGAATCTGAGAATTTTTCTATAGAAAAAATGTCTCAAGATCTGAGAATTTTTCTATAGAAAAAATGTCTCAGAATCTAAGAATTTTTCTAAAGAAAAAATGTCTCAGAATCTGAGAATTTTTCTATTAAAAAATGTCTCAGAATCTGACAATTTTTCTACAGAAAAAATGTTTCAGAATCTGAGAATTTTTCTAAAGAAAAAATGTCTCAGCATCTGAGAATTTTTCTATAGAAAAAATTTCTCAGAATCTGAGAATTTGTCTATAGAAAAAGTGTCTCAGAATCTGAGAATTTGACTATAGAAAAAGTGTCTCTGAATCTGAGAATTTGTCTATAGAAAAAGTGTCAGAATCTGAGAATTTTTCTATAGAAAAAATTTCCCAGAATCTAATAATTTTTCTATAGAAACAATGTCTCAGAATCTAAGAATTTTTCTATAGAAAAAATGTCTCAGAATCTGATAATTTTTCTATAGGAAAAATGTCTTAGAGTCTGAGAATTTGTCTGTAGAAAAAATATCTCAGATTCTAAGACATTTTTTCTATAGAAAAATTGTCAGCTTCTAATTCTCAAATTCTGAAACATTTTTTCTATAGAAAAATTCCAAGATTCAGAATCTGAGAATTTTTCTATAGAAAAAATATCTTTTCTATAGAAAACTTCTCAAATTTTAAGACATTTTTTCTATAGAAAAAATGTCAGATTCTAACTCTCTGATTCTAAAATATTTTTTCTACAGAAATATTCTCAGATTCTAAAACATTTGTTCTATAGAAAAATTCTCAGATTCTGAGAAATTTTTTCTATAGAAAAATTTTCAGATTCTCTCTGAGACAGTTTTTCTTTAGACAAATTCTCAGACTCTGAGACATCTTTTCTATAGAAAAATTCTCATATTTTGAGACAGGTTTTCTTTAGAAAAATTCTCAGATCCTGAGACATTTTTTTTATAGAAAAATTCTTAGATTCTGAGACATTTATTCTCTAGAAAAACTCCCAGATTCTGAGATGTTTTTTCTATAGAAAAACTCTCAGATTCTGAGACATTTTTTCTGAGCAAAATTCTTTGATTCTGAGACATTTTTCCTATAGAAAATTCTCATTCTGACACATTTTTCTATAGAAAAGTTCTCATTTTCTGAATCGTGAGAGATTTTTCTATAGAAAAATTTTCAGATTCTGAGATTTCAGATTTTGTAAAAGAAAAAATATCCAGAAACTGAGTATTTTCTGTAGAAAATTCTAAGAATCTGCAAGTATTTCTATTGAAAAAATGTTTAATAACAGACAAATTTTCAGATTTTTAATCCTGCATAAAATTCTGAGACATTTTTCTTATTATCAATTTTTCTTTAAAGTTTTTAAACATTCAAATTATTAAAAAAAATAAATTAATTAAAAATAATAAACTTTTCGTAGTTTTTATTTAAATTTTAAAAGGAAATGGTGTAAAAATTCCATTACTAATACAAGGTAATACTACCAAATTATTTACGTAATATCACCTATTTATCAATGCTATTTTACCTAAAAATCTAAGGTATTTTTCTGTCAACCATAATAAATTTTCGAACATAGGAATTACCTTAGCTTTTAAGTAACATTACCTTTTTACTTAGCAAATGCCCCGTTTGCCTGGCGCTAAGGTATTTTTATACTATAATTTTAGGTAATATTACCTCGATTTTTTTTTGTGTGTATTGATAGTTAAAAATTTTTTTTTTCTCTTTTGTCGTTTGCTTTGTTGTTGTTCTTCTTTATCTTGCATTGTTTTTATTAAACGTCAAAAGTTACATAATGTGCTGTCACTAATACTTATTTAAGCGAAATACGACTCTGTTTCATTTCTATTTTTTTTTATGCTCCAGACCCATTTTTTTTCAAAAACCTGATGTGATGTAAAAATTATAAATCAGATTCGGAACCGCATCAAAAGGTTAATCGAAAACTAGAGGTCGGATCCCAGACGCATCCGAAAAAAAACTTACTAAATAAACTCTAAAAAAATGCACAAAACACTTTTTTTTTAAACTTTTACGTCAATTTCTTCAAAACCTGACGTAATGAAAAAAAAAAATTCGAAAACAGATTTTAAATTTAGATCTTTAACTGATCACATCCAAAAAACTTACCAAAAATGCATACTTTTTTTTTGTCAATTTTTTGTCAATTTCTATGTCAATTTTCCCCAAAACCCAGATTCGAAATTTTTTTTGTCAATTTCTATGTCAATTTTCCCCAAAACCCAGATTCGAAATTAGCATCGAAATGTTAATCGAAAACGATTCCACCCTCATCTAAAAAATCTCACAATTGTCCTCCAGTGTGAATTTGTTAGTTACGTTCTTTTGCATTTTTGTTAGTTACGCCCTTTTGCATTTTGAATACTATTTTTAATATTTTCCAAAAAAAAAAAAATTAATTAGAAAATGGATACAAAATGATCCACGGCGTATACCACGAAGAGGTGAACGTGTACCCTTTATAATAACTAATGGACCACCTGGCGTTCCTTTAATACGTTTAATACGTCATCCTCATGAAGTGCTGGCCGATGGAGGTCTTAAAATTAATGCTATTTATTATATAACAAAAGCAATTATACCACCACTAAATCGCTGTCTATTACTAATTGGTGCAGATGTTAATGAATGGTAGGTTTTCGCTTTTTACAAAAAAAAATAGCTTTTTTAATAAACAGTTTTAATTATTTTAAGTTTTTCCCACTTTTTTTAAAAGGTTTGCTAATTTACCACGCAAAATATTACTCACCCCGGCGCTATCTGTCGCCAATGAAGTTATCGCCTGCCCTATTAATACAAAATCCAAGAAAAGTACCATTTCACAATTTTTCTCTACCACAAATTGTATTGTAGATTGTGGTCGTCAAACTAAGCAGGGTATTTGCATGGAATGCAATCATAATCCTACACGTTCGATGATTGTATTACAATCAAAAATATCGAAAATTGAGCGATCATATCTGTCTACCCAACAAATATGTCAAGCATGTTGTGGCCGGGTGGGTGATATAAATTGTGATTCCTTAGATTGCCCTGTTTTATATGTAGCTGAAGTTAAACATCGGGACTTACAACAGATTCAACATTTTCGAAATTTATTAGAAGAGAGATTTTGAATGAAGTGTTATAGAGTGCTATTCAAAAGGTAATGTAAGTATATATATTTTTAATTTTTTTTTGTGTACCTAAATAATTACAGTTAGTCTTAAATTTATAGGCCCGTACCATAGAAAAATAAAAAGTCTATTTTAACAAAAGTTTTATTTTAAATTTCAAATTTTCTATACATTTTTTGAAAGTCGATTTTAAAAACAAAAACAATTTGTATGGAAATAAAATAAAATATTCAAAAAAATATAATTTATAACCATATAATGATTGCAACAAAAATTTCATGATTGCTATAAACATATTATGATACAATTTTCAATCATAATATGACACTCTTAAATTATTGTTGCCACAAACATAACCCATCTCTGAGTGTGCAATTTATGCATGCACTTAAGTTTTTTTCTTTATACTTAAGTATTGATTATGAACTCTTAAGTTTAGATTTTAAACAAATAATTTGTTATTTAATTTTATAAAAAATAAATATTTTTACGCGAAAAAAAGGAATGTCGTTAGTGTGGTGGTGAGAAAAAGTTCTGAACCTGAACTTGGTAAATAGAAAAGAAAGAAAAAAATATAAAAAGAAATAAAAAGAAAACAAACAAAAGATTAAATTTTAATTCGAATCGTCCGAATCCTTCCCAGCAAAATTTTCTGTTCCAAATAATTGGTTCCAGAACGCATCAAACTACCCTGCAACCGGTTCTACTTAACATTCCAGAATCAATGATTTTTGTTTGAAATTGTCCCGAAAGCAATCGTTTTTTAGAGCAAGTAGTTTTTTTGAAAAATAATTTTACATAGAAAATTTTGTTGTGATTACCGTAGAATATATTCAAGAATCTATTGAACCTACTTGCGCTTCTCGGAAACTCGGATCATAACATCATTACTGCATCCTTTTCATTTTCGAAACTTTGTAGTGCTTCTAAACCAGCAACGAGGCGCTCTATATTTGTGTATGAAAAGGCTCGTTGGCCTGAGCTTAACGATTTCTTTCAGCATTTCAACTGGAAACTATGTTTTCTTGATGACAATGTTAACGCTGTGACAGAAATGATAGTAAAAGTGATAATGCTGGAAATGAAATTATTCATTCCATCGAAGCAAATTTCGACATAACCTAAACATAAGTTTTGGTTTAATAAGACGTGCCGGAATGCAGTCAGACCCAGAGAGGATACGTTCAGTAATTGGCGAGTACTTGGCAGAGTACTCAGACGTGAAAGACTTCTTTACGAACAGCGTCTGCTTGGTAAGGTCCTTGCTGCTACGCGGAGTAGTAAGACCTTTTGGTAATTTGTTAAAAGGGTAAAGAATAATACTAGTTCATCCATTCCAACCCTTATAATGAATGACCATATATTCACAGACCCGGTTGATTAAGCCAACCTTGCTGATATGTTTGCAAGGAATTCATACTTGCCGGAAAGCAATCCGTTACTATGTCTAACAATAAGATTCTTTTTTGAGCGCGTGCAGTTAAAAGGGTTCTTGAAGATCTCAACATAAATAAGTCCCCGGGGCCGGATGGTGTTACGGCTGTTGTTCTGAAGAAGTGTGCATTGTCGTTTTTTCGCCCTTTGGCAGCTTTTTTTAGCTACGCGTACCAGGGAGGAGTTTCCCTCTTGCTAGAAGGTAGCTAACGTCCAGCCAATGTGGTGATGCTACAAACACTGAAAACTACCGCCCAATTGCATTTTGCTCTACGCTCTCGAAGGTCATGGAGTAAATTATCTGGAGTCTAATTAACTCTTGTGTGATCGACAGTATGGCTTTCGTAGAAGTCGTTCTACGGGGGACCGGTTAGAGTGTCTTTCGGAACTTTGGAGTCGTTCTATTCACAAATTTGGTGAAAACAAAGTGGTTGCGTTTGGTGTCGGTAGTGATTTCTCTCGATTTATATCGAGTTTTCCTACACACAAAAAAATATTTTACCAATAACTTGGGAGGATATGCGTTTTTAAAGTTTTTTACATTAATTATGAAAAATTTTGTAACATTTTACCAAGTTTTTGCATAATTTTGGTTAAGGTTTGTAAAATTACACAAGGTTAAATACTCTTATGAATATTTTCTAAACTTTTATCAGAAACAAGCAAAAAAATTGGTAAAAAGATGCTATTTTTTGCATAATATATGCAAAAAACTTTTAAAACGCATATCCTCTCAAGTGCTTGGTAAAAATTTTTTTGTGTGTAGAGACCGCTCTATACGTGTTGTTATAAATGGGTTCTCGTCAAATGAGTTTCATTTAAATTCGGGGGCACCGCAAGGCTCTGTTCTTTCTCCTACACTTTTTCTTATTTTTCTTATCGACCTCCTGGGTCTAATTTAAAATGCTATCTATTCTTTCGCAGATGACAGCAACATTTGTCATTCATTTCCTTTTATCATAGACCAAGCCTTACTGAGGTTTAAGCTATGAGGCAGAATATGAATGACACACTCAATCATGACCTCACGACAATTTCCGAGTGGGGTCTTGGAAATAGGGTCGATTTTAATGTTCGTAAGACCCAGTGTTGTACATGTTTTTCAAGTGTCGAAAGAAGCATTCAAGTGTATTGGTTTCTTTAAACGGTGCAAGAATTACTTCACTCCGTCTGGGCAGGTGATTCAAGGTCTATCTTAAAGCTTCTCTATCAGGTGCAATGTAGTGCGTTCAAGTTCATCAATGACCATCCATCCATCTCTATTGACTCATTGGAGCATCGTTGGAATGTGGGTTGTGCGTCATCCCAGCAAAAACTTGCATTACCAAGTAATGAAATGTGTAATAAGAAATTCAAAAGTTATAACTACTTCTGATTCGAATTACCTTTCCCATTACATTTACAAGCAAATGTGCCAAATGTAATGATTATCAAACCAATATTAATAACTAATTACATATATCGTGAACCTATATTCAAAATATGCCAACTCAAATTTGACGGAAATGAGTTTCCGATGGCAAATAGCTCCCCTATGTAATACCTATCTGCCATAAAAATTTCAGAGCAAAAAAATAATTTGTTGTCGTTTTACATCCATTTTTGTTATTCTGCTAACTCAAAGTACATATTTTTTTGGTGGAAATAAATGCCAACTCCCATTGTAAATTTCCAAAAATTTTTCAAAAATTTTTTTAAAAAAAATTAGACCACATATCTTATTGCATTTGCCATGCTAAACACGAATCTTGTAAAGATTTTGATACCTAATGACTGGTTCTCGAGATATTATCATTTTGAAAATATCGGTAAATAGTGTTTGCAAAAAAAAAAATTGCTTATATTTATGTAACTTTCAAACTATTTATCAGATTAAAACATTATGAATGGGGCAGATAAAGTCAATGATATAAGCTTTCAAAAAAGCTAGTTTGGAGTGACACTATTGCAATACAGCGTGAGTTACAGAGTGCCAAAGTTGACCACCCTGAGATTAAAAGGCTTTCGGAGCTAGTAACTTTTAAAATTATGCAAAGATTTTTAATTTTTTGTTCAGTTTTTGCAATTACCGTACTAAGGATAACAAAAACCAAAAAAAAAAAAAAATTTAAAAATTTTTCCAAAAAAAATGTATTTTTATTTTCCGACAAAATATGCCAACTCTAAAAAAATATTTGTTTTTTGATATAGTAATAAATGCCATCTCAAAAAAATACGCAAACCAGTGCAAAATATGAAACTTTTTGCATCGGTATAAATTATTTAGAATATTTAAACCATTTTATGGAAGGAACATTGTTTATTTTTGCAATAATATGCGAAATAACTAGTTTTTTAGCTCTCCTGAACAGTAAGCTTTTTCGAGTTGGCATTTATTGAATATAGTTCGACGATATACTTATAGGTAATGAAAAAATTATTTTAAAAAAAAATTTAAAAAAATAAAAAAATATTTAATTATATTTTGTTTTTATTCAAAATAATGTACAGTGAGTCAAAAAGTGAAAATCTAGTTCTGAAATTTTTTTTATTATAATGACTTATGTTAGTCATTATTAATAAGTCCTTATTTTACATTTCAAAATAATGCTAAAGGTAATTTTCTGTCATTACTAAGTAATTAGAATGGTAATGATGTGTCATTACCAAGTTTTTGCTGGGATTGTTCTATCGATATTACCACGGTAAGTATTCAGCTGAGATGGGCGAACTCATCCCTGTGACGCGGTTGCATTCCCGTAGTACTCGCCTTTCCAGTAGATCACATCCGTTCGTTGTCGACTGTCCAATGTCGCGCACAACGCATTACAGAGAAAATTCGTTTCTCGGTCAAACTAGCCGTATATGGAATAAACTCCCTGCAAAAGTCTTCCCAGTCGGCTAAAATTTAGAAAATTTAAATTATATGTCCACAAACACTACTCCCTCTTTCGTTCTCCTCATTACCTATTTTCCTAATACCAACCCTATGCATTGCATTAGTATGAGAGTTTTAAAGGTCGACTCCAGTGTATGTAAACGGTAGCAAAAAATTTACTCGCTCGGGTGCTGAAATTTTTCGTTTTGTAAATCTTACATACACTAAAAAAAAGACATAACTAAAATTAAGGAAAAAATGTCTTTGAAAATTTATCATGAATTTTCCTAAAATTTAGTTAAATTTAACTTAAAAATGAGAAATTTTCTTAACTATGAGGAAAAAATTTTAGTTCATTTACTTATAATTAGTTCATAGTTTTCTTTAAACGGATTTTTTTAATATTAGGAAAAAAATTCTTACTGCCAAAGAAATTTTCCACAAATCTAAGAATCGTATCTTTATTTTTAAGACATATTTCTTAAAAAACAATTTAGTTCAAGTTTAGTTAAAATTTACTAAAAAAAACATCATCGTATTTCTCTTCTTTGAATTGAGGAAGTGTACTTCTTAGAATTTAGTTAATGACTTCTGAGAATTTCGTAAATAACTTCTTTCAAAATGGCGATATCTCGAAAACTAAGCGAGATAGAGCGAAACGGATGAAATTTTCAAAAGAAAGACTTCAAAATATGGAATAGCCTAGCTCTGCATATCTGTCGGGGTCTCAAGACCCTAATTTTAGATCTAAAATTTGAAATTCCCGAGATTTTATATATGCACATATCTCGGTAAATACTGCCAACACGAGAAAATGTCCAACGGCATTTTTGTAGCTCTTGACTCGTAGAACACTTCCACATATACCGCAATACCCGAAGACCTCCGATTAATAGTTTTTGAGATATCCAGTTTTTAAGATTCTCACGACCCTATCAGACCCCTTATTACCGTATCTCAAAATCTAAGCAAGTTAGAGCGAAACGGACACAAGTTTTGGTTCAAAATCTGTGGGGACCCTTAAAGGACCCAATGGGGTCTCGAGTTTAATGGATCCGAACCCATGGGTCCAGGGTCTAGACCCAATCTATTTCTAAAATGTGAAGTATAATTTTTCCCATTTTCTACACTCAAAAAATTGCATGCATAAAAATACGAAGTATTATTTCGTAAAATTTTTTTCGTACATATTACGAAATTTTTGTACATATTACGAAATTTATTTAATTTTACGAAAACTTGGAATTTCGTAAAAATACAAATTTCGATTATTTTACGAAGTACATTTCGTAGCCAAAAAAATACGATATATTTCGTATCTTAACGAAATATTTCGTAATTTAACAAAATATTTTTCGAAAAAAAATCACAAAATCAAGGGGTTTGATTTATTTATCTGAATTACTAGATTTAACAGATTTAACAATTAAAAAAATAAACTAACAAAAAATTGTTCCTTTTTTTTAATTTTTGTTTACGGTTTCTAATTTTAAATTATTGCCAGCATAACACAAAGTCAATTCACCCAAGATATATTTTTTTAATGTGGTGCGACATTAATGAGAAGTTATAGGGGCATGTCACCAAGTCAATTCCGTTTAAAAATGGAATTGAATTTTGCTCGGAAAACGTAAACTTTTTTTTCGTAAAAAAAACACTTTAAATTACTAAAATTATTAAAAAGTAGGTGAATGGTGAAAGAGTACTCCCGAATCGAGCACATTATTAGTAAAAAATCGAATATGTGAAAATTATTTTGTAATTTTACAAAATAATTTGTAAATTCACGAAATTTGTTTCGTAAAATTACTTAATATTTCGTAATTCTACGTAATATTTCGTACCTTAACGAAAGTAAATTCGTATTTACAAAAAAAACTTCGTAATATATACAAAAATATTTTTTTTCCACGAAAAATTCCGTATTTTTACGAAATATTTTGTAAAATTCCGTTCGGATTTGAAAAAAGTGGTTTACTCGTAAAACGCAAAGCGAATAATTTTTTTCGGAATGAAACCACTTTTATGCAATTCAACTCCACTTTGATTTTTGAAAGTGATTTCATTCCGAAAAAATAATATTCGTTTTGCGTTTGACGAGTAAACCAATTTTTCCAAATCCGAACGGAATTGAGTCTGTGACATGCCCCCATATTTCGTAATCATACAAAATATTTCGTAATTATATTTTTGTAAAAATAAACATAATTCGTATTTACAAAAAAAAACTTCGTAGTATGTACAAAAATATTTTGTAATTTCACGAAATATTTCGTAATTATACAAAATATTTCGTAGTTATACAAAATATTTCGTAACTTCACGAAACATTTTCGTAAAAATATACATAATTCGTATTTCAACAAAAAACTTCGTAATATGTACGAAAATATTTAGTATTTTCACGAAATGTTTCGTAGTTATACTCAATATTTCGTAAATTTACGAAATATTTTCGTATTTATTTCGTAAATATTACTAAAAAAACTTCGTAATATTTACGAAGTGCCATAGGTAAATATTACGAAATATTTCGTACAATGTATGAAGTATTTCGTTCATTTTACCTATGAAATTTTTTGAGTGCACTGAAATTGTCGAAAAAAATCTTATAATTTAGAAAATTTCTGAATTTGTAATTATTCGATTAATCGAACAATTTTAAAATTTTATTCGTTTAATGGAATAATTTAAAAATTGCAAATATCGATTAATCGTTTAATCGAACAATTAAAAAACCTGATTAATTGAACACCCTATAAAATATACAGTCCAACAATATATAAACACAATTAATAAAAAACAAAAAATTTTTTTTTTTGGAAAAAAACTTTGAAAATTTTTCAGAGCTAAAAAAAATAAAATTAACTACTTTAAATAACTGTTACTACATCGCAGTACTTTTTTGTTAGTTGTTCAAAAAAACGACTTAAAATAACTAACAGAAATAGTTGTTTGATATTTTTTATACAAAAACAACTGACTTTGTAGTTGAAAACAACTAACTACTGTAAAATATACAAATAACTAACATGTAGTAACTTACATAATTTTCTGAGTGTAAGACTAACAGAGATAGACCAGCTCAAGGGTTTTATTATAAAAAAGTTAAATTACGCATTTATTTTATGTTTAAGATATTTTATTGCATTTTTAATTCAGGATCCTTTCAGTGAAATAAAATTAAGAAAAAAATTTTAATTAATCCTCACGACGCCTACACCTATCTTCACAAGCATCCCTGGTACAATAACGATTATTATTGCCTCCACAACCCAAATAACGGAATTCACGGCATTCTCTATTTTCTGCATCATAATACCACATGCGTCTAGAGTCGCAATCACGACCGCGACGTCCTTCATCACGACGTCCTCTACAACTAGGTTGACCTGAATATACATGAAATTGTATAAATGGTTACATTTACGGATAAGTTTTTAATAATTTAAAATAATTTCTTACGTGGCCGTTGTTCGCATCGTTGTCCTGTTGTGTAAGCCACAAAAATGACAAGTAATACGGTGAAAATTGTTAAAAATTTCATGTTGAAATACAGTCGAAGGAAGATTGTTACTGATTAATCCTACAAATGATCAGATGTATTTATATGACGATAAAAATAGGTCGATTGTTAATTAAATATGTAATTGTTTTAATTGTTTATAAAAATATTTTTATATTTTTATTCGACCATTTTAGGATAACAATTAAATAATAATAATTTAGTTCAAGCAGGCGCGGATCCAGCTCTTGGGTTTGGGGGGGGGGGTAAATTTTTTTTACTCAATTTTTTTTTTTTGCTGGGAGTCTCAGATAGTAATTAAATCAAAGGTTTTTTAGTGTTTAACTCTTGTTTATTATGATTTTTTCTATCGAAACGTTTTAAAATTTTAAAAATTTATTCCTGTAAAGAAAACTTAAGAAATTTTTGATATTTCGAAAAATGTTTCTTTAAGAAATTTTCAGGTTCTAAGCATTTTTCTGACAGAAAAATACCCAGATTCTGACACAATTTCCTAATAGAAAATAAGTCAGGTTTGAGATATGTTATTCAAAAAACAGTTTTCTGATTTTGAAATTTTACCGAGTCATTTTCTTTAAGAGAAAATTTATGATTCTGAGACATTATTCCAATAGAAAAATTCTGATGTTCCGAGGCATTTTAATACAGAAAAGCTTTTAAAATTTATACAAAAAATTTTAAATTCTGATACACTTTCATATAGAAAATTCTCAGATACTTATCCAATTCTCCGCCCAAAAAATTGCTATATTTAGAAAAATAAATCGTAAAGAAAATTCTCAGATTTATTAACTTTTTCCCCTTAGAAAACTTCTTAGGTTCTTATATATTTTTATACCCTACACCACTCTGTGGTACAGGGTATATTGAGTTTGTGCTGATGTTTGTAACTACCCGAAATATTGGTCCTAGACCTACCTTCAAGTATACCGATCGACTCAGAATAATTTTTTGAGTCGATTTAGCGATGTCCGTCCGTCCGTCCGTCCGTCTGTCCGTCCGTCCGTCCGTCTGTCCATCTATCGGTTTAAGCACGATACAGGTCGCAATTTTCAATCAATTGACCTGAAATTTGAAACTTAAGCATCTTTTGGCCCAAGGACGAAGCCTATTGAAATTGGAGAAAATCGGTTCATGTTAAGACCTAGCCCCCATACAAACGCCCCCTTTGGATTCGGCTTCAATGACTCTAATAACCGTATTATAATAGATATCGCCTTGAAATTCAGCAAGTAATCAAATTTTGTATGCACAAATCACCATTCCAAATTTCAAAGGAATCGGGTCAGTCCTTCTGGTAGTCCCCATACAAACCACCTTCCCGATATTCACATAATTCCCTCAAAATTCATAAAAATGGAAATATTTGATAAAAAATTTATTTTTAGGTGCTAAACGTGTACTTTAGCAACCTTATCAAATCGGAATATAATTGGGCCATTTTGGGACTTAGTCCCCCATATAAAAATTTCGACCGATATTCATTAAATTAAATTGTTCTATTGACAAAAAAAATAACCAATTCCACTTAAAATTGATCTGTGTGTGTTTTCTACACTAAATAAAGATCTAACAAAAGACAGATACAATCGGTCCATGTTTGGACTTGGGACCCATTTTCCGGAAAACACTGGTGTAGGGTATCATATGATCGGTCTTGACCGACTATAACTTTCTTACTTGTTTATTCTATTTTTCTTCAGAAAAGGTCTAAGATACCGAAACGATCTTTTTACACCAAAATTTTTAGGGTTTGAAAAACTATTCCATTAAAAGTACACATGAGATTAGAAAAATTGAAGACTTTAATACTTTTTAAAAATTTTTAGGCAATTTCCTAGATTTTGAGACTTTTTCTAAATAAAAAGGTTAGACAATTTTCCTTAGAAAAAGTCTAAGATTCTTAAGCATTTTCCGAGACATCTATATATATATAGTAGTTGCGTGACTGACTGACTGATGACTGACTGACATACTAATCACGCATCATCCCACAGCCACAACCACTGAAGCTAGAGTCTTGAAATTTGGATTGTAGTTTCACCTCCTGGAATACATATCCGCTAAGGCCGGGTTTTTGGAAATGTTGATTTTAAGGGGTTAAAACGAAGGGTTGAAAAAGGGGAAAAAGCGAGTATTTTGGTATTTTTTATTTTTTCTGAAAAAAATTCAATTAATTTGAAATTTGAAATTTTGGATCCTCTAATGAAAAAACATTCCCAAAAAAATAACTTTCTGGAAATTCGGATTCCTAAGTGTAAAAAGGGGTAAAAAATGGTACTTTGGTACTTTTTATATTTTTTGAAATTAAGGTCCTACAAAAATATTACAATTTGCAATGGTGGTTCCAACAACGGAAAAAAATCATAAAACGTACTTTTTCGAAATTCCGATTCTAAGGGGGGTAAAAAAACGTGTATTTTGGTACTTTTTATTTTTTCTGAAAAAAATCCTATTAATTCGAAAATTGGAATGTAGGATCCTTTAACGGAAAAACATTCCCAAAAAAAGTACTTTCTGGAAATTCGGATTCCTAAGGGTAAAAAATTGTACTTTGGTACTTTTTATATTTTTTTAAATTAAAGTCCTACAAAAAAATTAAAATTTGCATTGTTGTTTCCAACAATGAAAAAAATTCTGAAAAAGTACTTTTTCGAAATACCGATTCTAAGGGGGGTAAAAAGCGAGAACTTTGGTACTTTTTACTTTTTCTGAAAAAAAAAAATCCTATTAATTTGAAAATTGGAATGTAGGATCCTCCAACGGAAAAACATTCCCAAAAAAAGTACTTTCTGGAAATTCGGACTCCTAAGGGTAAAAAGTGGTAAAAAAATTTACTTTGGTACTTTCTAAATTTTTTGAAATTAAGGTCCCACAAAAAAATTTTAAAATGTTAGTTCCAACAACGGGAAACATTTTGAAAACGTACTTTTTCGAAATTCCGATTATAAGGGGGGGGGGGGGGGGGGTAAAAAAATGTATTTTGGTATTTATTATAATTCCTGAAATAATGGTCCTGGAAACTTTAAATTTGGAATGCAGGGTCATTTAGCGAAAAGATATTTCTAAAGAAGGCAAAGAATTTTTTGTTTTTTAGCGCATGTAAGGGCATATTCGGAACGGAATGAAAGCCACATGGGACTAATCGGAATGGAACAGGGAAACAAATGAAATAAAACAGGGAACGAAATGGGAACTTGAAATTTGGAATGGAGGTGCGCCTCCCGAAGTATAGATCCTTTAAGGCTGAGTTTTTGGAAAGGTTGATTCTAGGGAATAGGGGTAAAAAAGGTATTTTGGTACTTTTTATATTTTCACAAACCACTGAAGCTAGAGACTTGAAATTTGGAATATAGATGCGCCTCCCGGAATATAGGCCAACTAAGGCTTGGGTTTTGGAAATGTTGATTCTAAGAGGGTAAAATGTGCAAAAACAGGTACGTTAGTACTTTTTATAGTTCCACAAACCAATGAAGATAGAGATTTGAAATTTGAAATGTAGCTGCATCTCCCGGAATATAGATCCACTAAGGCTGGTTTTTTTGAAATAATGATTTTATGGGGGTAAAACGGGTAAAAAAGGTATTGTGGTACTTTTTATATATACTTAAATAATGGTTTTATTAGCTTGAAATTTGGAATGTAGCATTTTGGAAATGTTGATTCTAAGGGGGTAAAAGGGGTAAAAAAAGGTATTTTGGTACTTTTTATATTTCCACAAACCACTGAAGCAATACACTTGAAATTTGGAATGTAGGTGGACCTCCTGAAATGTAGATCCAATAAGGCATGGTTTTTGGATATGTTGATTTTAAGTGGGTAAAAGGGGTACAAAAAAGGTACTTTGATCCTTTTTTTATTTCCACAAACCACTGAAGCAATACACCTGAAATGTAGATCCAATAAGGCTGCGATTTTGGAAATGTTGATTCTAAGGGGGTAAAAGGGGTAAAAAAAAGTACTTTGGTCCTTTTTTTATTTCCACAAAGCACTGAAGATAAACACCTGAAGTTTGGAATGTGGGTGCATCTCTGAAATGTAAATCCAATCCCTTTTACTCTTAGAGAGTAAAAGGGATAGAAAAGGTACTTTGTTTGGCACATTTTATATTTCTACAAACAACTGAGGCTATAGACTTGAAATTTGGAATGTAAGAGCACCTCCCGGAATATTTTTTTTTTACTTTGAGCCAACACTCAGGGGATGCCCCTACTGATGGAATGCATTGTGTTGGTATTAGTAAAATAGGTTATGAGGAGAAGGAAAGAGGGAGTAGTGTTTGTGGACGTTTAATTTGAATTTTTCCAAATTGTAGCTGGTTGGGAAGACGTCTGCGGGGAGTTTATTCCACATACGGCTAGTATTTTCAAAAGAGAATCTAAAAATTTTTTCCTAAAAGAATATCTTAGATTCTGAGTCATTTTTCTTATAGAAAAGGTCTCAGCTTCTTAGAAATTGTTCTTATAGAAAAGGTCTCAGCGTCGTAGACATTTTTTATATAAAAAAATCTCAGAATCTAAGACCTTTTCTCAGATTCGGGGATATTTTCCCGGAAATTTTCAGAATCGAATGCATTTTTTTATAGAATAAGTCTACCGAAAAAGTCTTAAGTTCTAGAAATTTTTTTTAATATTAAAACTCACAAATTCTGTGACATTTTTAAATAGAAAAATCTAATATTCCGAGACATTTTTCCTATAAATAAGTCATAGATTCTGCGTAATTTTTCCTATAGAAAAAATAGGCAGATTCTATTACATTTGTTTTTTTAAAATATTCTCTAATTTTTCCTGAACAAAATTCTCAAATTTTTCCAGAAAAAATTTTTCTTATTTTTCCAAGGTAGATTTATACAAGGTAAGATCCAATAACCTCACTTTTCCTCCATAGTAAGTTTTTTGACAAATTTAAAAACAATAATATTTACGAATTTTCAAAACGAAATAAAAATATTTTGTTCGACATAAATGACTTTAGTTTACACTACACTTTTTATGCTTAAAAATATTTTAATTTTTGTCGTGGAAAATAAAAGAGTTTCGTTTGAATTTCAATATTTTTTTATAATTTAGTTGATTTCTAAAATTTTAAAGTCTTAAAAAGCGTTTAAATTGGTTAATGTGTGCACTGAACATTTAAGTCATTTTTGCCGACTAAAATAATTTTGAAAGAAAATTGTTTTCATTTACGTCACTAAAATATTACCTTATATAAATCTACCTTGTATTTTTCCTATATTTTTTTTTTTTTTTTGATTTTAGTTTTTTAACTTTAAAAATTTTAAGATTTCAAAACATTTTTTTAAGAAAAGCTTTGAGATTCTTGAAAATTCTAAAAAAAATTTTCACATGCTTTAATTTTCTCTTTCCTTTTTACCCAGAAGAATTGTCAGATTTTCAATATAGAAAATTCGCTGATTTTTCCTTTTAAAAAATTCTCAGATTTTATCTTTAGAAATATTGTTGGATTTTTCATATAAAAATCGTCAAAATTATAAGATTTTTCCTACAGAATAATTCTAAGAAAAATTCTCATCTTTTTTTATGGAACAATTCGCAAATTTTTCGTCTAGAAAAATTTCCAAATTTTTTATTTGAAACAATTACAAATTTGTTTGTCTAAAAAAATTCTTGTGTTTTTTTTTAAGAAAAATTTTAATATTTTGAGACTTTGAGACTTTTTTCACATAGAAAAATTCTAATATTTAGAAACATTTTGCCTTTAGAAAAGTTTTAGAGTTCTTAGAAAATTCTTTTATAGAAAAATTCTGAGATTTTTCCTATAGAAAACTTTAAGGGCTTTTCATATAAAGAAAATCGCAAATTAATTCTATAAAAAAATTCTCACCTTTTTTCTAAAAAAAAATTTCAAATTTTTCCTATAGAAAAATTCTTAAATCTTTTTATATAAAAAAAATTTTACATTCCCAGACATTTTTCCTTTAGAAAAATGTTAAGATTCTTTGACAATTTTAATCAAAAAAATTCTCATATCATTTCCTTTTTCTCTTTCCTTTTTTCCCTCTCCTTTTATTTTATTTTCTTTCCTTTCTTTTTTTTTCCTTTTTCCTTTTTTTTTCTTTCGAATTCGGTTTGGGGGGGGAAATTTCCTTCCCCCCCCCCCCGTGGATCCGCGCCTGGTTAAAGTCAAATATTTCATTTAATTTATTTAAAATAAACAACTTTTGTCTGCTATAGTATAATGGAAAATAAGAATATCTAGATCACATCTGTATTAAATTTACCTTCTGTTTTAAGAACTCATATTAATTAAATTAAAAAAAAAATCAGAATCCTCAGGTTAGGAAAAGCCTTTCACAAAGATAGACTCATAGGCCTAATACTTTTAATTACAAAAAAAGTAATTAAAAAATGTGCAAATGAAAATTTTCGAAAATTTTTAGTGTTCTAGATTTCACTTCTGAAAATTGTTGTTGTTTTGTTTCACATACATACACTCAGTAATTATGTAAGTTACTACATGTTAGTTGTTTGTATATTTTACAGTAGTTAGTTGTTTTTAACTACAAAGTCAGTTGTTTTTGTATGAAAAATATCAAACAACTATTTCTGTTAGTTATTTTGAGTCGGGTTTTTTCAACAACTAACAAAAAAGTACTGTAATGTAGTTACAGTTAATTAAAGTAGTAAATTTTATTTTTTTATCTCTGAAAAATTTTCAAAGTTTATTTATTTATTGAATTTTTAACATATAATTACAAATCATATACTAAATTAGCCTAACCGAGACGGGTGACGAAGACCATTGTCTCGTTGGTGCGAAACAGACCAAGGCCTCTGGTGGGAATAGAACCCACGACCCCCAGACTCTTAGGCTAGCACGCTACCAACTAGCCTACTGGGGCGTCTAATTTTCAAAGTTTTTTTTCCCAAAAAAAATAAAAATTACTTTTCGTTTTTTTTTTATTTTGCACAACTTTAAAAAAAAAAATATTTGGTCTTCAATATTTTTTTCTGAAAAAAAAAATTGTCACTGGAGAAAATTGTACAAAAAGGGTCAGTTGGTCGGTGGTAAATTAAATCCTACACAACATTTATTATATTAATATGAATTTATTGTGTGAAAATTTTAAATTCAACAAATATCCAAATTTTTACAAAAATTTAATAAAAAAATTATTTTAGCAAAAATGGGGTAATTTTTAGCATTATTTTTAGTCACCTTTTCTAATAATTTTGGTATATTTCACCGTATTTCTTTTGGTATATTTTACCAAGTTTTTGCTTAAATAGCATAAGCATTTTCTTCAAAATTTTTGTACATAAGCGAAGTAGTTTTCGCTAAATTACGAAAACTACTTCGTCGGTTGTAGTTTTAGCATATTTTTGGTTAAATTTTGCCAGATTTTTGCTCACTCCGACACAGATTTTTTTTGCGTGTGGGCTATGCTCAGCGTTGCCATATATTTTTTTGAAAAAACTTTTTATTTCTGAAAAAAAATCTTTTTTTTTTGTGAAAAAATCTTTTTTTTACAAAAGTATTGAAAAAATTAAAAATTAATACATTATGTATTTTCATTATGTATTTTCAATTCATTTTTTATATCAAGTGTAAGAAAATAATAAAAAAAACAACCAAGCGTTTATTTGGAGCTCGAAAAGACTCATAAAAGAGTTCTTAGAAAACATAATTCCTTTTTCTTAGCGCTCTTATAATATCATAATAATAATTTTAATCCAATGATCAGTTTTTATTTAGTTTTCGCAATTTAATTACAAATCATTTTTAATAATTAATTAAACCTAACCGAGAACTGGTTACAATGACCGTCGTCTCGTTGTATTGAAATCGACCAAGGGTTTAGTGGGAATCGAATCCACGATCCCCTGTTTCATAGGCTAGCATGCTACCAACTAACCTACAGGGGCCTTATATGACTCATAAAAGATTCTGAAAAATATATGTTCGTATTCTTTCCTGACTCTTTTATGAATGTTCAAAAAAACATATTTTGAATTTTTTACATCCAGAATTAAGAGTCAAACATGATTCTTTCAGGAATCCAAATGTTGAGCGTTCTATTAATTTTTTGGAGCCTTGAAAGAGTCATAACTTATGAAGGCTCAGAAAATTGTACACAGTAAGCAAATATCAAACACCGGTGCATGCTCGACAATATATGACGGATTGGATCTATATGTGGTAAAATCTTTTATTAGTGCAACAATTTAAGAGAAAAATTATTCTATGTTGGCAACTTACAGATTTAAGTGAATATCGTGTGGAATTTTCATATGGCGACCAAGTCAAAGAATGGTCTGATTTTAAATGGATTTAATAAGGATACCAAGCTAAAAACAAAATTGTAATCGAATATCTCATATTTTCATAGAATAAAGACGTATTTAATTGTAACCGTTTACATAGACTGAAGGACGGACACGCTAAGTCAAATCAGATAGTGATTCTGAATCGGTCGGTATACTAAAAGATTGGTCTACGACCAATATTTCGGGTATTTACAAAAAAAATGATGCTTTTTATATTTTTTAACTAATTAAGAAAAACTTGAAAAAACTTTATTATTTTCCAAAAAACTTATTTTTTTAGAAAAAATCTTGAAATCTTTTTAGCACCTCAAAAAACTTGCAAAAAAAGGGAAATCTTGATATATGGCAACACTGGCTATGCTGCCCATAAACTTAAGGGAAACAAAAGATAGATTTGCATAAAACTCCTTACCGTAATGGATCAATAATTAAAAAATTGTAATTCAAAAGCATTGTAAAACTATAACGGTACTATCATTAGAAAAAGTAATCAAAAATATGTAAACAAACATAAAACCCCTTGACTTCAACAAATCCAAATAATAAAGCAACCCAACAAACAAAGAAATAAGAAGAAGATTTCCAATCGCTTTTCTTGGAGAAAAATGGCTATTGTTACAAAAACTGTGTTCGTATTGTGAATATTAACCGATTTGTTTAAAACCGTGGTTTTAAGTTTTGTATATGGGCATAAACATAACCACTTTTTGGAATATATTTTCAAATTGTCTGCTGGGATTTCTTGTTTATTTTGTTGTTTATATTTATTTTTGTTTTGATTTTTTTATTTATTTGAATTTTTATTTTTAAAATTTGAAATTAATAGGTGGACGTTATTGACAACAAATTCTAATAATACACTCATAGAAATATCTTAGTAGAAAAATTAGTAAACCCATTGTAGATCAAGTTTTACAGAATATTGCCGTATTCAACAAAAATTAATGTTGATATCGTTGAATAATCAGTAAAGTTGAATCAACTTTTTACAACGCTTATACAGAATTCAATAGATAAAACCAAAAAAGAAAAAAACAACCCTGTTCGTTCATTTTTGTATTATCAAGTTGGTAGCAATGCATTGCAATGTGAAATTTGTTTGTCTCTTATAAAATAATTTTATGTGTTTGTTTCTTATAAAAATATTTAATATTATAAAAATAAATAAAAATAGGATCTGATGATCAGATTCTGATCTGTAAATATTTGGTAAGTAATAAAATACATTGGTTACTTTATGTATTCATACTATATTATAATTTTTTTTTGTTTTTTTTTTTAAGGTTTTTGATTTGGTGTCATTAGAAAACTGGAGAATGGCTTACGAGTGCATAACATAAATAAACGAAGTGTGTGTGAAAATCTTGTGCAGCTTAAAAAGCCGGTGATAATTCTAAAAAATATTGTGATTTTTACTTAATAAAGGAATATTAACAAATAACAACAAGCTTTTTTTATTAATAAAATTTCTTATATCAACAAAAATATGAGTTGAGTTTACAAAAAATACACTCAGAAAATTATGTAAGTTACTACATGTTAGTTGTTTGTATATTTTACAGTAGTTAGTTGTTTTCAACTACAAAGTCAGTTATTTTTGTATGAAAAATATCAAACAACTATTTCTGTTAGTTATTTTGAGTCGTTTTTTTGAATAACTAACAAAAAAGTACTGTAATGTAGTAACAGTTATTTAAAGTAGTTAATTTTATTTTTTTTATCTCTGAAAAATTTTCAAAGTTTTTTCCAAAAAAATAAATAAATTTTCGCTTTTTTATTTTTCACAACTTTTTTAAAAAAAAAAAAACTTGGAAAAAATTTGGTCTTCAATTTTTTTTTCTGAAAAATTTTTTGAAAAGAAAATTATATATTGTTTAGTTTATTTTACTACATATTAGTTGTTTTGACTACAAATGTTAGTAATTTTTACTACATAAAGTAGTTGTTTTTTGTCAGTTAAAATAACTAACATTGTTAGTTGATTTAACTGAAAAAGTAGTTGACCCCAAAACAACTTACAAAGTAGTTATTTTAACTGACATTTTCAGTTGATTTTACTAACATAATTTTTTGAGTGTACGAGTTGATTTACAAAAGAACGAGTTGATCAACTTTTACAAAAACTGACAACAATTTTTATTGAAATCAACATAAATATTTGTAGGGTCAAAATCAACAATGATTTCTGTTGAATTTACAACGATTTTCTTTGGGAATACAATGATTTTTGGTTGAGTGTACTACCTGGTATTATTGTGCCATGATTCAAAAGAAATGCTTGACAATCTGTTATTTAACAAATTATATTTTTTTAAAAACTGCCTTATTATAACAACTCTGACTTTGACTTTCTAACAGTGTTGTTAAAAAATACGACTCTGTATTTGCAAAAACGGAGTCGTATTTTGAATTTACAACAAAAAAATGTGTTTCCGCTAAGTTCGAACGCAATAGATATTTTTTTTTCGAATAAGGCACTTTCGTCACGGTTTCATGAACGCTTCGAAAATTGGAAACGGAATTTAATTAATTTAATTTCGTTTTCAATTCAAAAATTTGACACTTATTACGTTTTCAAAATTTACCGAACAAAATTCGCGATTATACCGGCTTAAAAAACACACAATAAATTAATTTGCGAGATATTTTAAAAAAATTTATTAAAATCTTTTGTTTATTGTTGTTTTTTATTCAAATATTTAAATATTTTTATTTTTTTTTATTTTTGACGCTTTCTTTAATTTATTTTCTTGTATTATAACAGTTGTAAAAAAGAGGAGAACTATGAAATTTAAAAGGTTTCAATCGTACATTCGTTGAAACCAAGGTAGATTTATATAAGGTAATATTTTAGTGACGTAAATGAAAACAATTTTCTTTTAAAATCATTTTAGTCGGCAAAAACGACTTAAATGTTCAGTGCACACAATAACCAATTTAAACGCTTTTTAAGACTTTAAAATTTTAGAAAACAACTAAATTATAAAAAACATTGAAATTCAAACGAAATTCTTTTATTTTCCACGACAAAAATTAAAAAAAAATTAAATATTTTTAAGCAGAAAAAGTGTAGTGTAAATTCAAGTCATTTATGCCGAACAAAATATTTTTATTTCGTTTTGAAAATTCGTAAATATTATTGTTTTAAAATTTGTCAAAAAAACTTACTTTGGAGGAAAAGTGAGGTTATTGGATCGTACCTTGTATAAATCTACCTTGGTTGAAACCTTAATACAAAATGGTTTCGATTTGTGTGAGAAAATACGTATTTTCAAATGAGGTTTGGCTCGAAACCTCGTTAAACGGGGTTTCGACGCCAATGTGAATGCACTATTAACGTCCAAGTAGGGTTGACAGTTGAAAACTTTATAAAAAAAATATGGGGAAATGCCAACGTTTAAACTCACCCGCTTTAATGCGTCCATACTTGGAAATTTGTTAATTTACAACTTTTTTTGTATTAGTGTAACAAGTGGCTTCAAACAGTGAATCAAGCCGACCGGCTCAGAATCGGCTGCTTGCCGCCGCCTGACAATTTTTAACCTTTTTTCGCGCCGCCGCCTTTCAAAAACAGATTTTACAACAAAAATAGAATAAAAAAGTTCAGCCGACACTGAGCCGCCGCCGAGCAAAATTGGTGGAGCCGCCGCCGCCGAAAATTTAGGGTCGGCTTGATTGACTGGCTTCAACACTACATTTTTTACCTACGAGTACAATTTTTTTCTACCTTTAATTTCACACAAGAAAAAAGCTCTTTAGATATTTTTTACACTTTAGATATTTTTTACACTTTATTTAGGGGGTAAAAAGGAGGGGGTAAGACAAGGCCATTTTTCAGTTTTTTTCGTTTATCTCCTATCTTATGCAAAGAAACCTAGTCATGTTACATACCAAATGAAAGGTCTTTGGAAAACTTATCTACGTGTACTAAGAACGTGTCCAAACATTCACAACTTTTCGTTATATTGAGTAAAATACCAAAATTGTAGGACATTTTTGTTAATAAGTAGAAAAATATTAACTTCTTTGGCCCGTTGTTAGCACCACGAGATAGGTATTTTTATTACCTTTAATCTGATACCACACATGCCTACACTCAGAAAATGATGTAAGTTACTACATGTTGTTGTATATTTTACAGTAGTTAGTTGTTTTCAACTACAAAGCCAGTTATTTTTGTATGAAAAATATCAAACAACTATTTCTGTTAGTTATTTTAAGTCGTTTTTTTTGAATAACTAACAAAAAAGTACTGTAATGTAGTAACTAGTGCCCCCCATTTCCCGGTTCTCGGGAATATCGGTATTCCCGGTTCTGGTACCGGTTTCCCGGTTCTAGATATATTTAAATATTTAAATTACACTATTTAATCAGTATTTCAGAAATATTTAGTTGTGTTTGAAATTTTTTTAAAAATCATGAACTATTTTTTCTTAAATTCAAAAAATAAAATGGAAATGGTGTTTTTCACATGTTTTGTGAAATTTTGTTCAAAATATACATACCGGAAGTCCCGGGAATACCGTCAGAACCGGAACCGGGAATGATTCAAGAACCGGGAAACCGGTACTATTTCCCGGTAATACTGAGAACCGGAATACCGCACAGAAAGAAATAAAAAAAAAATTTGAGTAAATTTTTAATACTATTGAGTAAAAAATTACTCAATTTTCCACCAGTAAATGATTTAATAGTATTGAGTAAATTTTAAATAAAAATTTATTAAATGTTTGCCAAAAAAATTTGAGTAAATTTTTAATTGACACTATTAAGTGCAGGAACAGAACAAGAAGCACCACCTTTTAAAAACAGAACAAGTTTTATTTCACATCGGCGCCGGCCACCGGTTTAATCTGCCAAACCGTATGGAAAAAGTCGTGCCGGGCTTATTCTGTTTCTACTCTAAAAAAAACTAAGTTTAAAAAAATTTCATATTTTTTTACAAAGAAAAAAAAACATGTTTTTTCAAACTTTACCAAATATATTTTTGTCTTAAAGACATAAAAAAATTTTATAAATATGATTACAAACTTTCATGTATATATACAAAAAACTATAAACTAAACGAGAATTAAAAAAACTAAGAAAATTCCAAAAAAAAATTAAAAAAGCTATTAAATTATTTACTCAATTTGTTTTTAAATTTTTGAGTAAATTTTTAATTGCGTCAATTAAAAAATTACTCAAAACTTTTTTTAAATTTAAACAAGTGATTACTCAAATTGTTTTTCCCCATATTTTTTTCTGTGCGGTATTCCCAGTAGTACGGTACTGACCGTAGGCACTAGTCACGGTGAGCCTCAGCGATGTTTAGGTTCAACTTTAGTGTCGATGAAAAGTGTAAACGCAGTTCGATTTCTACTTGATTAAATGTCACAAAACTGTTAACAGAGAAATCGTAGCTGCTCGCATTCGCGAGATATCGCGAAATTAGTGTTTTTGTATTTTCTAAAATTTTTACAATGAAGTTTTTTAAATATCTTCAAAAACTGAGTATGCAGTTTTAATTGTATTTATTTGCAGGTCAAAAAACTGTTAACATCGAAATCATAATATGAGATATTACACTGTGATACAATTGAAGGGTCATTTCCTAGGGCCTCAACCAAACCAAGACAGTCTATTGAAGACATCCAAACACTATTTTAAGTTCAAAAAAACATTAACATTAGTTTTTTCGACTTTTTTCCAACGCCTTTGAAAAAAAAAACTGAAAAATTCAGTGGGCTATAAAAAAATTTGAGACGTTAAGGTACCTACAGACGACGCAATATTATGTACAATATTCAATTATATTGATCGTGTGTGGGTAAGATTGACCATTGTACAATCGTCAATATTACCCACACACCATCAATATAATTGAATATTGTACATAATATTGCGTCGTCTGTATGTACCTTTACAGAGCTAAACCCTTTGGGGTTTTTACTACTACACATAAGTACTTTCAAACTGTCTTGGTTTGATTGAGGCCCTAAATGTGCTACTGCACTGTGTTATCTTCTCAATTTCGCGAGAAATCGCAAAATTAAAAAAAAAAAAAATGGAAAAAATTTTATTTTTCGCGTAAATTAGCAGTCAAGATATTCATTCTTATTTCTAAATACGCGCATCACTTCGACGTCGAATGAGTTTCACTTTCGACGCCCGAGTTTCACCACATTCTACAATACTTCAGTGGTATCGGTGAAGGAATATCGATTAATTTTTGTCATCACTAGCAAAACACAAGAAAACAACAAAACATATAAAATAGGATGAATTTTAAATTAATTAAAATTGTATTATGGAGTCATATATTATATTTATTTTCAATCTAACTAATATATATAATTAAAAAATTAAGAAGAAGTATTTTAAACTTCAGAAATTAAACAAAAAATCGCCATAAACAAAAATCCGTCCCTGTGTGGCACAGTCCGGGAACAAATGCAGTTTGCATTTTCATGGTTTTTGTTCTGCCGGAGACATTTTCATTACATAATTTATACAAAAATAAAACACTTAATTGATATTTAAAAGAAAATTCTATGAGTTTTAATGATTTAATTAAAAAAAACACAATTTTCTATAAAAACGCGCCAAAAAAGATGTCGAACAAAATGTTAAGAATCTGGCGTCGAAGATGAATTGAGGAATGCGTCGAATGGCGACGATGACGAAAAACATATGTTGTTCGTCTGTATCATCTCCAACGTATCCAGGAATACCAAAAAATACTTTTGTCGAGTTTTAAACGCGTTTATGACAACAGGAATAGCCCCGATTGATTTGAGCAGTTTTACCACCTTTTACCACATAAAATGTAAACTGTATACAATATACTTGTCGTTTCTTGATTTTTCCCTTTATTTTAGACACTAAAGAAAAAATAAATTAATTAATTAATTAATATAAAAGCTTGAACAGTAATTTTGCAATTTCTCGGGAAATTGATCATCTATAATTTTTATGCTTGCAGTTTTATCAACTTTAATAACCTCGAATTCAAACTGCATACTAAGGGTGGGGTAGTGTTGTGTGAGATTTTAAGCAGCAGTCTTTGGAATCGCTAGAACCCCTCATTTTGTGAGGTTCGTAAAAAAAGTGTATGAGCCAAAAAATGGGGGATGTCGGATAGGATCTAGGGGTCGCTCATCGGGGTCAAAGTTGGGCGTACATGGGAAAAAATCCACAAAAATCCACACAACTCCCCTGGTTTTGCCCCTAGAGGGGTCAAATGTGAGACTGGCCCCCATTATTTTTACGCCCCAAACACTTTTGCCAAATATACCTAAGCTCTATCTCCTCTCCTTAAGGGGGCTCCCATACAAAGGTTGAATGTTGAAAAATATTTGCTCCTACCTCTCTAGCTGTCCTAGAAGTGACCCTAGAGGAATCAAATATATGACCGACCCCCAATATTTTTTCATCCCCAACATTTTCTTAAAACATACCTACCCTCTATCTTCAACCGGTGACATGACATAATCCCCACGGACATAATCCCCATTTCCGTTATGGGGATTATGACCAAATTCATTTCGGTCATAATCCCCATAATGGTAGTGGGGATTATGACCGAAAATTATTTGGACATAATCACAATAAAAAACGGACATAATTCCCAGATTTATGGGGATAATGACCACGTAACAAATAGCCATAATCCCCATTATGGGGATTATGTCTTCTATACTAGTGGTCATAATCCCCAAAATTAAAAGATTTTTTTTTTACTTTAAAGTTTTTCTGCGTAGCCGGCCTTCGGCCGGGCTTAGGGATTACAACCTCTATGCATTAAACCCACCCTCTCTGCAGAAAACGGGGATTATGACCAAAATTGCTTTGGACTTAATCCCCATAATGTGAATGGGGGTTATGACCGAAAAAAGTTCGGTCGTAATCCCAACAAGGAACGGACATAATCCCCATTGAGATTGTGACCGTTTTGGAAATGGTCATAGTCCCCACAACTAGTATGGGGATTATGACCGTAATGAATTCGGTCATAATCCCCATTTCCGTTATGGGGGTAATGTCCGTGGGGATTATGTCCTGTCACCTCTTCAACCGTTAGGGTGGTCCCCATACATTTTTTTTTATTTTTCCTTAATTTTTTCTTATTAAATCACCTCCTACCGGTCCAACGGTGCTTCCTAGAGGGGTCATTAGCAAGACCGACACCCATTTATTTTTAGCCCCCAACATTTCATCTGAACATACTAACTCCATATCTCCAATTCCTAAGGGGTCTCCCACACAAAATTACATTTTTATAAAATTTGCTCCCATCGCTCTAACTGGCGCAGGGATGACCCCAGAGAATTTAAATGTGTGACTGACCGCCAATATTTTTTCAGCCCCAACATTTTCCGCAAACAAACCTACCCTCTATTTTTAAGCCTTAAGGGGGTCCCCACACATTTTTATTTTTTATAAGATCAAATCTTATACTGACCCCCAATATTTTTTTAACCCCAACATTTTTCCCCAAACATACCTACTCCTTATTTTGAAGTCTTAAGGGGGTTCCCACACATTTTTTATAATTTTTATTTATAAAATCAGCTCTTACCGCTCCCATGGTTAGGAACGGGAAATGCAGACTGACCCCCAATAATTTTTGCCCCCTACTTTTTGTCCCAACAAACCTACGCCGTATTTCCACTTGTTATGGTAATATCCTCTCCATTACGGCACAGCACGGTGTTATAGTCCTCTATTCGCCTCTTTCGGCAGCGTCGTTGAAAACATATAATTGAAGTAATATTTGCAGTGCTTGCTGGTAGTCCTCACAATTTTCCCAAGTGTTTGGACCGGAACCAATGAAATTTGTTGTTAATCCGAAGCGTGAAAAAAATGTTGGTATCTCAGCTGTGACGTAGTGGCTTAAATCATTCTTTATATTATGAGTTCTGGATTTACATGTTGCGATTCTATGTTAATTATTTTCACACCTTCGAATCCAACCACATGTACTGCATGATCACGATCTTTGTTGCCACCTTTGCCGCTATCCCCCGAGTCATAATCTTCCCCGATATCATCGTCTTATTTTTCTTCGCTGTCAGATAACTCTTCCTCCTTGCATTTGCCATTTTTAATTTTATTTCACAAGAGATATTCGGATCAAATAGTGCAACAGCTTCACCACTGAGATACCAAAGATATCAGAGATCTCTTCTCCAATCGTTGAGACATCTTATTAAGCATAATTAGCAATCGCTTTAAAAAAATTCAAATCATTATTTGGAGGTTCTATTGCTTTAGTGGCGCTAAACCAAAATTGCACGTAAATTGTTTTTGGTCAAACCTAAAACATTTTTAAGCAATATATGCCTTTTGCCATCCATCGAGCATGGCTGATCCTGGTGGGCTAAAATGATTATTAGGAATATTTTCACCAATGTATAATACAACAATTTCAAGAAACTCCTTGAAGTCGTCTCTGGGTCGCTTTTCCTCTATTTGAGCCCAACAAAACAACTTGTTGCAGGTTGGTATGTTGCCTGCCACTTTCTAATCTTCTATGCCAGGACTGTATGGTTTTTTTTTTATATTTTCCCATTACTCTTTAAAACGCTCAAACATTGGAACTCCTGGTCCAGACGTTTTGCCGAATTTGGCTTCAAACACTTCTTTTAATTGAAGTTCATTAATATGATGTTTGCATGGCAGATATAGGGGGTCAGTTTGCATTTCCCGTCCCTAAGAGGCACTGTGGGAGCGGTAAGAGCTGAATTTATAAATAAAAGTGTTGCTAATTATTGTAATTTGTAAATTCTAAATACTCCAACGTTGGGTTCCAGTACGAATTTGGTTTTCCTAAGGGGAGCACGCGTATAAAGTGGAAATACGCCGTAGGTATGTTCGGAAAAAATGTGGGGGGCAAAAACTAATGGGGGTAAGTCTGCATTCCCTATCCCTAAGAGGCACCATGGGAGCGATAACATCTGATTTTATAAAAAATATAAAAAAATGTGTGGGGACCCCCTTAAGGCTTAAAAATAGAGGGTAGGTTTGTTTGGGGAAAATGTTGGGGCTGAAAAAATATTGGGGGTCACTCATACATTTAACTTCTCAAGGGTCATCCCGCCAGTTAGAGCGGTAGGAGCAAATTTTATAAAAATTTCATTTTGTGTGGGAGACCCCTTAGGATTTAGAGATAGGGAAGTGGTATATTCAGAAGAAATGTTGGGGGTGGAAAATAAATGGGGGTCGGTCTTGATAATGACCCGTCTAGGAGGCACCATTGGACCGGTAGGAGCTGATGTAATAAAACAAATTAAGAAAAAATAAAAAAAATGTATGGGGACCACCCTAAGGGTTGAAGATAGAGGGTAGGTATGTTCTAAGAAAATGTTGGGGTTGAAAAAATATTGGGGGTCGGTCATACATTTGATTCCTCTAGGGTCACTTTTGAGACAGCTAAAGAGGTAGGAGCAAATATTTTTAAAAATTAAACCTTTGTATGGGAGCCCCCTTAGGGAGTAGAGATAGGGCTTAGATATGTTTGGAGAAAGTGTTTGGGGGGAAAAAAAATGGGGGTCGGTCTCACATTTGACCCCTCTTGGGGCAAAACCAGGAGAGCTGTAGGGATTTTTGTGGATTTTTTCCCCTCTATGCCCAACTTTGACCCCGATGAGCGACCCCTAGATCCTATCCGACCTGAACCATTTTTTGGCTCATGCATTTTTTTTTACGAACCTCACAAAATAAGCGGTTCTAGCGTGTCGAAATTGAAAACTCGTGCACTGTCCCACCCCTACTGCATACCACATTTTTATCGTTAATTGAAATAATTGTTTTTACAGACCAAAAATAACACAAAGTAATGAATAAATAGCAGTTTAGCGAGTTTTTTTAGCGATATCTCGAAGAATTGAGCAGCTAGAATTTAAATGTTAACAGCCTTATCACCTTTAATCAATAGCAAATTAAACTGCATTTCGTGTTTTTCAACAATGTTAAAAAAACTTCTTTTATTAATAAAAACAAGAAATACCCCCAAAAAGCTGTTTTTCGCTATTTCTCGCGAAAGTGAGCCGCTATAATTTTTTGGTGGGTAGTTTTAATTTTCTCCAACATGCTCAAATCAAACTGCATACCACTTTTTTTTATTATTTCTAAAGAAGCGATTTTAAAATGTAAATAAATAATAATGAAAAAAAAAAAATACTTAATTACGCGATATCTCGCGAAATTTAACACCTACAATTTCGATATCAACAGCTGTATGGCCTTTGATCAATCACAAGTAAAACTGCATACCATGTTTTTACGAAATTTTAAAGAAACCTATCTAAAGATAAAAAACGAAAACAAAAACAGCAAAAAAAATAGTTTCGCGATTTCTCGCGAACTAAAGAAGTTACGATTTTGATGTTTACTGTTTTGTGATCTTTAAATAAGTACATTTAAAACTGTATACTCAGTTTTTGAAAATATTTAAAAAACTTTAATGTCAAAATTTAAAAAAATACAAAATCACTAATTTCGCGATATCTTGCGAATGCCAGCAGCTACAATTTCGCTGTTAACAGTTTTGTGACATTCAATCTTATAGAAATCGAACTGCGCTTACACTTTTCGTCGACACTAAAGTTCAACCTAAACATCGCTGAGGCTCACCGTATAGTAGTAACAGTTATTTAAAGTAGTTGATTTTATTCTTTAGTAATTTTTACTACATAAGTCAGTTGTTTTTTGTCAGTTAAAATAACTAACATTGTTAGTTGGTTTAACTGAAAAAGTAGTTGACCCCAAAACAACTTACAAGGTACCCAGCCAGAAATTGATGATGGTACAAAAAATAAAGCCCTTTAAAAGTACTGTTTTCCAAACGCTTTGAAGACGCTTCGTTTTACCAACTCATAAGTGCTTTTACAGCACCTTTTTAGGAATTAAAAAATGTTTTATATCTTCTGCCAATAAAGTTGCCCAGGCAGAAAAATACAATCATCAAAGCGTTTTAAAAGTACTCTAAATGGTGGTACAAGCGTTTCCAGAACGTCATGGTTTTTGTTTTTAGAGTTCTTTAAAAACGTCCGAATGATAACGTCGTTAAACGCTCATATGATAGTTTTTCAAAGCGCTCTGAAAGCATTCGGAGGAATAAAAATAAAGCGGTTTAAAGACGTTTTATGGTGATTATATTTAAATTTGTAGACTTTTTAATTTAAATTTTTGATATATTTTTTTACAACAGACTAAAAAATAATTAAGTTAATACAAGAGGACTTGAGAGAGGATGTGTGCTTCATTCTTCTAAATGGAATGACACAATTATTATGTCCCCAACTTTATTGGCAGAAGATATAAAACATTTTTTAATTCCTAAAAAGGTGCTGTAAAAGCACTTATGAGTTGGTAAAACGAAGCGTCTTCAAAGCGTTTGGAAAACAGTACTTTTAAAGCGCTTTATTTTTTGTACCATCATCAATTTCTGGCTGGGTGGGGACATAATAATTGTGTCATTCCATTTAGAAGAATGAAGCACACATCCTCTCTCAAGTATTAACTTAATTATTTTTTAGTCTGTTGTAAAAAAATATATCAAAAATTTAAATTAAAAAGTCTACAAATTTAAATATAATCACCATAAAACGTCTTTAAACCGCTTTATTTTTAGTCCTCCGAATGCTTTCAGAGCGCTTTGAAAAACTATCATATGAGCGTTTAACGACGTTATCATTTGGACGTTTTTAAAGAACTCTAAAAACAAAAACCATAACGTTCTGGAAACGCTTGTACCACCATTTAGAGTACTTTTAAAACGCTTTGATGATTGTATTTTTCTGCCTGGGTAGTTATTTTAACTGACATTTTCAGTTGATTTTACTTACATAATTTTTTGAGTGTACATTAATTTTGTTTAAATAGGCGTAAATCGTAAAAAACTGAAAAAGGTAAATTTCCCCCCATACAAATCGACCCCCCTTAAAAATGAGTTTGGTCCGCTAAAAAAAATACGTGTCGAATTAATTTTGCGTTCTTAACAACATATCAAAATTTCATGAACATCGGAGGGTGACACCAGGGAGACAAAAATTGAATCGATGGATATTCCCAATTTTTTAAATATTTATGCATTTATTTATGTGTTTAATAATCCATTGCTATAGAATAGCAAGATTTAATTTTTTTGTTTAATAAAATTTTCAAAAAATCGAAAATACTCATTTCAGGTACCCCCCAAATGCATGGTAATTTTTGTATTGCATGTTTAAAAGAGTTAGTAGTGTCATAAAAAGTTGACGTAACTTTTTCTGATTATTATTGGGTAAAATTTAAATAACAAATGTTTTTTTTTTTTTGTTTATTTTTACAAAATTTACATTTTTTAAGTTTTTTTCAAAACGTGGCAATTTTAGCTTTTTCTCGAAACTTTGACCTCCGTTCGCCTCGGGTTAATTTTATCCGATTTACCTCAAATTTTCACACAATTATTGTAACATTTAATGGCACAAAACCCCGCTGCGCACTCCTCGAAATTCAAATAAAAAATATTACAAGAAAAAAACACCCTAGTGCAGCGGTTACCAACCTTTTTGGCTCGCGTGCCCTTAATTTAAAATTTTATCAGCCGCGTACCCCCTAGCGAGTGTTTTGTTTTCGTTAAAAAACTTCACATATATTTAGGGTGACCATTTTTTTCTGAACTCAAATCAGTACGCACAAGTTTTTATGTTTTTTTTTTGTCTAGAAATAACTCTCTGAAAACTGTTTTCAGTGGGAAAACAATGATGATTTTTGAGAAACATTGATGATTTTTCCAACACTGAAAAAGTTTCGCTTAAACTACCAAACTTGGGGAATTCATTATAAATTATCTTATTGTCAGAATTAAGTTATAAAAAACTACCTTGAAGACTTATTTTATGGAAACTAGAGTTGTCAACCGATTAAGAATAATTCGATTAATCGATCAAACAAAACCAAACTCTTGTTCGATTAATTTAAAAATACGATTTTCGAATAACAAAAAAATCGAGTAATTGATGTCAATTAATCGAACAATTTTTTTTTTATATCCTCCAACTATAGTATCGAAATATCGGTCTACACTCAAAGAAAAATGCTTCATCATATTGATGATACGGTTTCATCACTTGCTGTCATCAATTTTGATGACAAATTTCATCATATTGATGAGGATTTTCTTCAATATGATGAAACATGTCATACAAATTGAAAAAACAAGTGATGACACATTTCATCATGTCTTCAAAAAGTGTCATCAATATGCCTTTCAAATGTTTTTTTTTGGAAATAATTAAATTAATATTAAAACAAATAAAAATATTAAATAAATATATTAAAAAATATAAAAAATAAAAAAAAAACAATAAAAAAAAATTAAAAAAAAATCCCGCCCCGGCTGGTACTTGAACCCACGGTCCCCAAGTTGCAGTGTTTATTATCGACGCCTTAGCCAATTCAGCCAACTATAGATAAAAATATCGCACCACTATTTAGTTACATAACGTTTTCTAAAATGTAAATGTGAAGACTCAACATTTTTCGTTATATACAATGTATAATATGTATATATACATGTTTATAACGATTGTTTATGGGAATTTGTAAAGACTCAAACATTTTATGAATGTACAGTATCCCTCTCTTTCCCTCTCACTGCTTTTAGCAAAGCATAGTTACACAAAAACTTTAAGCGTTATTATTAGCACACAACAAACAAAACGGCTTTTGGTTGTTATTATTTGTTGAAGCTCTGTAGGCAAGTGGGTAGAGGCTAAGCCCAACAAACAAGAGGTCCGGCGTTCTAATCTTGGTAGATACGAGAAAAAGATGTAAGTTTTTAAAAATTAGAAAATAACAAACAATTGTAAGTTTAATAAAAATAAATTAAATAAAATCAAATAACAACAAAAAATTTTTTTTTTCTTATTTTTCAAATAAAAAATGTTATTGATGACACCGCTTCATCATATTGATGACAAGTTACATTGGACGAAAAATGATGTAACATTTCATCATATTGATGTTACTTTTCATCAATATGAAGAAGCTTTTTCTTTGAGTGTAGGACCCCATAAAATATATATTATTGATCAGTGAACGATTCTAAGACATTCTAGGGATGACCGTCTGTGGATTTTGTCTTATGGTCATAGGCGGGTTAAGTTCAATAGCAAAATCGGACGAGGGAAAAATGTTTCACATTAAAGAACTAAAACAGCACCTGAAAAACACATTTTTTTTACAATTTTTTTTTTGTATATTTGTTTCACATATGAAATATTTTTATGCTATATGAAGTTCATTGCATTTGGACCAAAATAATTTGAAAATACTATTTTTTCGGCCCGCCCCCTTTTAAGGGCGCGGTTATAGAAAATAATACAAATGATAAAAGTGTTTTTAGGCGTAAATTTCGTAAAAATTAATTTGTAAACATTTATGAAAAAGTGTCCTCCAAAGTCCCTCGCCGACTCCCACCAACTTAAAACTTAAAATTATTCAAATTTTAAGCTTTCTATGCATTTTTTTACATAAAAAAGTAATTTTTTGTTAATAAAATATAAATTATTTTATTTTAAAATTTTTTATTCGTTATTCTCATCGATTAATCGAATAATTTTTAAGATTTAATCGTTTAATCGAACGAACAAAAATAATTATTTGAATTATTCGAAAAAAGTTGGAAGGCGAATAATTGACAAATCTAATGGAAACTCATGTTTTTGTATAGAATTTTCGAATAAAATAATTTTTTTATGTTGAAATATTCAAAAATCAGTACAATCAGTACATATTTCAAAAAATCAGTACAAATCAGTACAACGTTTTTTGATCAGTACACGTGATCAAAAATCAGTACATGTACTGATCAAATCAGTACGAATGGTCAGCCTACATATATTATCATTTTTTTGAAGGATTTAGGGGAGATCAAAACAATGGTGTTTTTTTTTTTGAAAAATGTTCGTTTTTTAACTCTTAAAAAAGTTCCAAAAACCCATCACAGGGGGCGGATATATAATGTTTTTAATTTTTTTTTTAGTACGAGGACAGATCAATAATGCCGTGACTTTTCTTATGAAACACCCTCGTATATACAATTAAAGGGCATTTAAAGCTTAAAACAACTCTATCACAATCCGTCTCAAAAATGCCCAAAAATACGTTTTTTTTTGGGATCTTTGACATAAATTTTCTCAAAAACCTATTATCATCGAAAAATGTGGGAACCATATTCGGAATCAGCATCGAAAGGTTATTCGAAAACAAGTATTCAGATTTTAAAATATCATCAAAAAATATCGCAAAACATGCTCTTTAAATTGCACAAAAATAAATTTTTTGTGAAATTTGACCTCAACTTTCTCAAAAACCTGACGTTATCGAAAACTTTGGAGCCAAATGCGAAACCAACATTGAAAGGTTTATCTAAAACGAATGTCCAAATGACTTAAATTTTGCGTACCCCCGCGGACAGTTTCGCGTACCCAATAGTGGTACGCGTACCATAGGTTCACAGAAAATAAAAACTTCAAATTTAAATCAACAAAAATCAATTGTAAATCAACCAAACATGATATCAACCAAACATTTAGTAAAAACGGCAGCCTTTTAGTCCATAACACAAAACTTCGATTTTGTTTTCCACAAACTCAGTCAAGTAGTTTTATTTCAAAATTATTTTATCATGTCAACAAATAATGTTTGTGTTCATAGAGAAACATAGAGGCGAAGGCGTCAAAAATTGAGTTGTCAAAGTACAACTTGTTTAAATGTATTTGTTGACAAAGTACGACTTGTAAACATGTATTGTGTGGTGAATTCACATCGACAACGTACGTGTGAGAAATTAGAAAAAGATAGCAATATTGTTTTTTCTTTCACCTTCGCCTCTATGTTTCTCTATGTTTGTGTTTGTTAAATTTCTTTGTTGAAAAAAATTTCATTTGTCAGATCAACAAATTGTGTTTGTTGAATTTTTTTGTTGAAAAAAAAATTAATATTTTTTTTACTTTTGTCAGATCAACTAATTGTGTTTGTGTTTGTTGAATTTCTTTGTTGAAAAAAACAAAATTCTTTTTTCAA
Source organism: Pegoplata infirma (assembly GCA_963921195.1). Taxonomy (NCBI): domain Eukaryota; kingdom Metazoa; phylum Arthropoda; class Insecta; order Diptera; family Anthomyiidae; genus Pegoplata; species Pegoplata infirma. Next base: position 97,824,808 of record OY992538.1, on the reverse strand, counting down.
CAATCAAAATTTACAAATTTCCGACTAGGAGCACTTTCAATGAAAAAATTTAGTAAGTAAGTAAAGATTTTATTGAGACTTCATAATAAATAACAACAGGATTATTTTTTAACGTTAAATTAGAGTGTACTTAGAACTATGTGTATTATTCTAATGAATGAAGTGGAAAGAGTACGCGTCTTGCTAGCTCAACGTAAGAGTGTGTATATAATATAGCGGATAAATATATGTTTAAGAAAGTGCTTGCTCCCGGCACTACGGTATTAGGGTGGACACGGACCCAAAAGCAGAAAAATAAAAAAACTTAAAACTAAGAACTAAACATAATATACTTAAAACTACTTAAAACTATTATAAAAAAACCGCCATGTTCGTAGAACTATGTGAGCCCAATTACCGACCCCTCAAAACGGACTTCCCACGGAAATTCGAATGATAGGTTAGATCATAAGCTCCCACACTCCCTACGAACATAGCAGACTGTTTATAAGATGTGTTAGGTTGTAATATTGCCATTAGCCACGATGACAAGTGCGGTCGTTTTGTCTGTAAAATTCAGGTAGGAGTGGAACATCGCTTAGCGCTCCAGCGTCCTCGTTAAGCACCCCAATAGGGGATATATAAAAGTTGTCTGACCAACTAAAAGCTATTTCACGGCTATAAATGTCCGAAATCAACGTATTATCATGGAATTGGGTTCTTTGTACAAAGGTTCTCAAAAGAGTCAGGGCATAGTTGAATAAGGGAGTGACATTTGACTCTTCATAAATAAATCTATTCGAAAATCTTTTATTGTATGACTGGAAATTACGATTAACACACATTCTTAATACGCTTCTCTCCATAATTTCGAGCTCTTTAGCCACCGTAGGTGAAATGGTAAACCAAATCGTAGACCCATACAATATAACAGGTCTGATACTCACCTTATAAATTAGAAGCTTTGATTCCCTACTCAAGTAACGATTCATTAAAAGTTTAGAAAACATTGACTTCACCTTGTATGCCCTTGTTTTGGCACTTCGAGCATGACCATTAAATTTAAGTAGTTTACTGAACGTTACGCCAAGATATTTGATGTTATCACGGAAAGGAATATTAATGCCATTCAATGTCAATTTTAAACGCTTACTCTGCGGGACCACATAATATGGACACTTGCCGGAAGGATTCCTTATGCATATGGCCTCAGATTTATCCGGATTTATCTTTACCCCCCATTTTATATAATAATCATTAATAACTATTAGATGAGCATAAACTCGCTCTAATGCAATATTTGGTGATGCATCATGGGCATATACAAGTGAATCATCCGCGTAAAGGATGCTCTGGGAATCATTGAAGTAGTGAGGAAAATCATAAATTAATATACTATAGAGAAGGGGAGCTAAAATTGAGCCCTGAGGTACCCCACTGTACACAGGAGCTCGTTGAGAACAAGTCAGATTCATTTGAACAAAGAAAGTTCTGCTCTCAAAAAAACTTTTAAGCAGCTTTACAATAAAAGGGTCAAATCCTATTTGTATAAGCTTAAATATTATACCATCCTGATAGGCATGGTCGAAAGCTTTCTCTATATCTAACGAAACTGCAACTGTGCAACGCTCCTGTCTGAGATTCTGCAATACATCATCGTGAAACTTGAGCAAAGCGTGTGCTGAAGAATGATTTATCTTAAATCCAAATTGATTTTGCTGAATATATTCGACGTTAACATTTAAATCCATTTTCCTCCTTATTATTCTCTCAAACAGCTTCCCCAAATTCGACAACATAGAAATAGGCCTAGCATTATTTATCTCATATGAATTTGCCTTCTTTTGCAACGGATAAATTTTCGCTACTTTCCAGGAATTCGGAAAGTAGCCATTGTTAATGCAATTATTAAAAATAACTGCTATATAATCAACGGCATACAAAGAAAACTTTTTAATAAGAAAATTAGAAATTTTATCCACACCCGCAGATTTTTTGGCATTAAGCAATCCAATGGTGGATACAACTTCAACTGAGTCCGTAAAATGAGATGTATCGGTATTTCCGAGTGATTGAAAATCCTCACTAAAAGAATAAATTCTCGAAGCACACGGGGAAATGCATGAATCGATAGTTGACACAATATCAGGAATATGAGGACCGCATGGTAACTGACGTGAATAAATCTGCGAAAAATGTTGCCTAAATTGTTGAACCTTATCCGAATCCTCTACATAAGTACTATTGTCAACAATAAGTTTAGGAAACTGTTCTTTCCTCTTATTCCCAATTGCGTTATAGATTTGTCTGTAAGCGGACGTCCCAGGCCTAATGTTTTGTAATCGTTCGTTAAACATATTTGTTTGATGTATTTCAACTTTTTGTTTTATAATTATCTTCAGCAAGTTAATCTGCGTTGACAGTGTCATATATTACAATATAACACAGAAAAAAATATCGTAAAATCAAAAGTAACCAAACAAATTGTTAACAACTAAATACTAGTTCAACAATGTTTTTAATTGTATCAACAATGTATATTGTTAATGTGATAAAAATTCATTTTTATTTTATTAATAACACAGACACTTTATAAACTCATTTAATCAAGCAAACATATATGTGACGATAGCACGGTGGTAGTGTGCTAGACTCGAATCATGAAGGTTGCGGGTTCGCTGCCAGTTGGCGGAACATTTTTTTTTTAATTTGTGATTATTTTTTTGTTATTCTATTTTAAATTTTTTAAACATGTGTGAAGCCACATTATTCTTTATTTTTAAATAAATTGCCACATTTTTTATTATTGTAAAAACAGCAAAGAGTACACACTGATTCTACAGACACTTTATGTACACATTTAGGCAACTATAAATATATATGAGGAATAGCACGGTGGTAGTGTACTAGACTTGTAGCACGAAAGTTGCGGGTTCGATGCCAGGTGCCGGCGGATGATTTTTTTTGGATATATTTTTTTTCTTATTTTAGATTTTTTTATCATTCTTTTTTTAGTGTTTTTTTAAATATGCTGTTTAGTCAAGTATAAATATATATGAGGATAGCACGGTGTAGTGTACTAGACGCGTAGCATTAACGTTGCGGGTTCGATGCCAGTTGTCGGTGGATGATTTTTTTTTTTTTTTATTTATTTTTAGTTTATTTATTTCTATTTTTAGATTATTCTATTTTTAGATTTATTTTTTTTAAAAAGTTACAAAAGTCATTGTTGTATTGACAATATCCAATGTAGGCTCAGTTTCAATTAAATGTTTAATTGTATTAACAATGAAATTAATTGAATTGACAACTTTTTTTTTCTGTGTAACAATTCGTTTTTTTCTCTGCACATATCTCTAAGACTAACAGGGCTGCCTAGTGCACATATCTCTAAGACTAACAGAGATAGACCAGATCAAAGGTTTTATTATGAAAAAGTTTAATTACGCATTTATTTTATGTTTAAGATATTTTATTGCATTTTAAACTCAGTGAAAAAAAAATTAAGAACAAAATGTTTAATTAATCATCACGACGCCTACACCTATCTTCACAAGCATCCTTGGTACAATAACGATTATTATTGCCTCCACAACCCAAATAACGGAATTCACGGCATTCTCTATCTTCTGCATCATAATACCACATGCGTCTAGAGTCGCAATCACGACCGCCACGTCCTTCATTACGACGTCCTCTACAACTAGGTTCACCTGAATTTATATGAAATTGTATAAATGGATACATTAACGGATAAGTTTTTAATAATTTAAAATAATTATTTACGTGGCTGTTGTTCGCATCGTTGTCCTGTTGTGTAAGCCACAAAAATGACAAGTAATACGGTGAAAATTGATAAAAATTTCATGTTGAAATACAGTCGAAGGAAGATTGTTACTGATTAATCCTACAAATGATCAGATGTATTTATATTACGATAAAAACAGGTCGATTGTTAATTAAATATGTATTTGTTTTAATTGTTTATAAAAATATTTTTATATTTTTATTCGACCATTTTAGGATAACAATTAAATAATAATAATAATAATTTAGTTCAAGTCAAATATTTAAAATAACCCAGCAAAAATTGGCATTACTAGTAATGGGTTTTGTAATCCGAAACAGATGTTAATAAGTAGTTACTTATTGAATGAAACACTAATTATTTTAACAAGGGCGTGAGACAAAAATAACTAGTGAAGAGTAAGTAGATAAATAAGTAGTTACTGCCTCGGATTACAAATAAGCAGTAAAAACCCATTACCAATAAGAAGTAAAATAATTAGTTTATGAAAACTTTTAAAATTTAACTTATTTTTACTAAAACTTAAAAATTCCGTAATTTTCATTAAGTTTTTAAGTACTTTTTAAGTTAATTGAATTGTAAAGGTTAAAAACTGCAAGTGCAAGAAGATATTATTACTTAGAGGTGCTTTTATAACATTTTACTGAAAAGTAGTTACTTTTGGGCTTAACATAATGTTAATGGTAATGGGTACTCATTATAAATAATGTACTTGGTAATGATTACTTTTCACAACTCATTACCATGTTTTTGCTGGGAAATAACTTTTGTCTGCTATAGTATAATGGAAAATAAGAATATCTAGTTCACATCTGTATTAAATTTACCTTCTGTTTTAAGAACTCGTATTAATTAAATTTAAGAAAAAATCAAAAATCCTCAGGTAGAAAAAACCCTTTCACAAAGATAGATACATTTTGTATAGCAAGAGTATTAGACTCATAGGCCGCTGTTCCAAAAAAGTAATTAAAAAATGTGAAAATGAAAATTTTCGAAAATTTTTAGTGTTCTAGATTTCACTTCTGAAAATTGTTGTTGTTTTGTTTCACATACACTACGAAAATTATGTAAGTTACTACATGTTAGTTGCAGCGTTTGAAAGGCTACGTTAGCTACCCGTTTTTTTGCTTTTGCTTTTCATATCACTTCAAACAATTTCAATATTATAAGTTATAGCTTTTGTTAACTTTTCTTTTTTGTGTTTGCTTAAACTACAACAACATGAAAAAAATAAAAACTCCAAACAGAGCAGTAGCGGAAAACAAATTTTATTGTTGTAGCCTACAAATATACTACAGTAGTATATTTGTAGGCTACAAATATACTACAGTAGTATATTTGTAGGCTACAGTATTACTACAGTAGTATTACTACAGTATTACTACAGTATCACATTGTAAACAAATGTTGCAATATAAAAACGTGATCATATTAAAAATTTCGTTAAGATGGTGTAAAATGAATACAACATCGAAAAAAGAATAATAATAATTTTTAATAAAATTCTTTTAATTTTGGTCAAAAAAATATAGAAAAATTTGGAATTTTGTCGAATTTTTCGATATTTTCGAATATGTACGCGATTTTAATATTATCGGTCTAGACGCTCAGAAGTTATGAGAAAAACCGTGACATTAACATTGGGTTAGAGATGGGCGCTGGTCACGTGATTTGCGTGATTCACGTGAATCACGCGTGAGTGATTTTCATTTAAATCACGTGATTGTGAGTGAGTGTGAGCTGAAAAAAAATCTGAGTGAGTGAGTCATTTATTTTTTGCGTGAGTTTGCGTGATAAGATTTTTAGATTAGCCCAATTTTTTTATTTTTTGTAAAAAAATTTTTTTGGAGTTTTTTTTTTTGGTAAGAGAATTTTATTGCGTGAGTAGATTTTGCGTGACTCACGCGTGAGCGTGATAGAATCTGGCATGAGTAAGATTTTTATTACTCACGTGAATAGTGAGTGAGCGTGAATAAAAAAAAAATTGCGTGAGTGATTCGATTATTTTTGCGTGAGCTTGAGTGAGTGTGAGTTAAAATCCACTCACGCACCCATCTCTACATTGGGTTTTTCGAAAATTCACGTGGTGAAAAATACACAAAACATGGTTTTAATTAGAGATAGGCGCGTAAGTGATTTTTGACTCACACTCACTCACGCCCACGACAGGAATTTTTGAATCACGCACACTCACTCACGAGCAAATTTTTTCTACTCACACTCACAATCACGTGAGTAAATTTAATACAACTCACACTCACTCAAGCTTCACTCACACTCTCGTTGACTCACACTCACGAAACTCTTATTCATACAAAAAAAAAATTAAAAACTAAAATTTGAAAAATCTTTTAAAATTTTCAACAAAATTTAAAGTTCAGCGTAACTTAAAAAATCGACTCACGCACACTCACGCAAAAATCTTACTCACGCACACTCCACTCACACGCGCGTGAGTAAAATTGAATTTAGTCACACTCAAGCGTGGTCACGCGTGAATCACGTAACATAACAATCTCATAACATCTGGCAAAATGAGTGGAACATCTCCTCCCGTGAAGATCTTTTCCAGTTCCAAGATCTCACTAGCATGCCACCTGGTTCTGAGCTACCCAGGCTACTATGGGTAAGACTTAATCGTATCCGAACCAACCAAGGCAGATGCGCGGCAACACTTTATAAATGGGGTTCCGCTAATACTCCCTATTGCGACTGCAGCAACGTTGTACAGTCGATGTACCACATAACATCAGAGTGCCCGCAGAGAAGATTTTCACAACACTTTTCCGAATTAAACAACGCAGGACCTGCAGCTGTACAATGTCTGTCAAACATGGATATAAATATATAACTTGCTTACTTATTTAATTCTATGTTTTTCTTTATTATGGAAGCTAATAGTAAATTTGCTTAACTCTGTTTTATAATAGTTTATATTATTTTATTAATATTTTTATGTTAAAGCCATACGATAAATAAAATAAATATGACAAGGGAACACCACAACAATGTTTGCCAAAGTTTTTTTTTTGAGAAGTTGAATTATAATTTTACATTAAAACAATCCAACCCTATTCTTTATACACATTAAAATAAAACGGTTATGTTAAACAAGATAAGTGTGTGTGTGTGTTATAGTTTTATTAAATTTTTTCTTTGTAGGCTACAAAAACAATATTTGTAGGCTACCAAAAATAATTTGTAGGCTACAGGTAGGCTACCAAAAATAATTTGTAGGCTACAGGTAGGCTACCAAAAATAATTTGTAGGCTACTTGTAGGCTACACAATTCTAATGTTTTTGTTTTTTTTGCTACTTATTCATTTTTAAAAACAATCGTAAGCTATCGCTACAAAAACAGAAATGTGCAAGTATTAGTAGCTATAGCAATTGAATGATTTACATATTGTTTGTTTTTAAAACTACACATATCGTCAATTTTGGTTGTTTAAGCTACTTTCTTCGTAGTAATTTAAACGCTGGTTAGTTGTTTGTATATTTTACAGTAGTTGTTTTCAACTACAAAGTCAGTTGTTTTTGTATGAAAAATATCAAACAACTATTTCTGTTAGTTATTTTGAGTCATTTTTTTTTCAACAACTAACAAAAAATTACTGTAATGTAGTAACAGTTAATTAAAGTAGTAAAAAAATAAAAATTACTTTTCGTTTTTTTTATTTTGCACAACTTTAAAAAAAAACCTTAAAAAATTTTGGTCTTCAATATTTTTTTTTGAAAAAATATGTATTTTATTTTTACTACATGTGTTAGTTGTCTTTACAAATTTAAGTAGTTTTTACTGGGGGCAAATTATGTAACTTGATAATCGTCATCGTTTGCTCATTATTCTATTACCATAAAATGACACTTTATGGTAATGGAATAACGATGAAAACGATACGATTGACGATTATCAAGTTACACAATTACACCCTTGAATTTTTTTTCTGTAAATAGACAAACATCAAAACTTAAAAAAAAAAATTTAAAAAATGTGGCCGGATTTTTGGTAAATTGACTTTTTTAAAAAATGGTAAATTTCAGAACGGGTTCTGGAAATTTTTCAAAATACAAATTTTTAATCGATAGCCCATAAAAAAATATATAAGTTTACAAATTTTTTAGATTATGGTGCACAGAAAAAAATAAAAAAAATATTTGAGTAAATTTTTAATAGTACTATTGAGTAAAAAATTACTCAATTTTGCACCAGTAAACGATTTAATAGTATTGAGTAAATTTTTAATAAAAATTTATTAAATGTTCGAAAAAAAATTTGAGTAAATTTTTAATTGTGTCAATTTTCAAAATTTATCTATTTATTTTTTAGGGTCGAACCAGAATCAAATTGCGTCGCGCAAGACGTAAAAAAAAACAAACACGTCAAATTTGAAATTTTTACGTCCGTTTGATTTAGGTTGGACGCTTAAAGTTTAAAAAAGTTTTAAATTTTTTTACAAAAAAAAAAAACTTGTTTTTTCAAACTTTACCAAACATATTTATGTCTCAAAAACATAGGAAAATTTTGTAATGACGATTACAAACTTTCATATACATACACAAAAAACAATAAACTAAACGAGAATTCAAAAAACTATGAGAGTTTAAAAAAAATAAAAAAAATATTAAATTTTTATTAAATTATTTACTTAAATTGTTTTTAAAATATTTGAGTAAATTTTTAATTGCGTCAATTAAAAAATTACTCAATTTTTGTTTTTAAATTTAAACAAGTGATTACTCAAATTTGTTTCCTCCATATTTTTTTCTGTGTGCATTCCGTTTTAATTTTATAAATATTTAATCAAGGCAACTCGACACAAATTTGACAATGTTTTCAATACTAAGCCACGCCTCCTAAGCCTAGGTATTAAAAAATTAAAAAAAAAAACAAAAACGCAATTTTTTAAGTTCAATACAAACTATTCAGAAATTCATGGGACATATGTTTTTCTGTAGCGGGACATTTGGTGTGGAATGCCTCATAGGTCATATGCAATTTCTTGCCTTTGCAACCCCTAGTAAAATTTGATGCACAAAATATTTGTAGAATAACTGCCTTTTTATAGACGTATGTATTTATTTTAAACAGTTAGCCCCTAAATACGGAAGCTAGAGGGTTAACCCCACTCAGAAAATTACCCGACCCGAGTAAAAAAAAATTGTATGGTAAAACATGTTATCTTATAAAATTATATATAATTTATTGGATCTGATTTTGCTAAATTTCATCCGAAAATTGGCCGCGCCAAAGTTATCTCATAACATCATATAATATATGAAGTTACAGTTTAATATTTGATTGTATGTGATTTCATCCGGAAATTGGCCGCGCCAAAGTTATCCCAAATTATCTATTATCATGATTTTGTATTAAATATGATATGATATGATGTAATTTCATCCGGAAATTGGCCGCGCCAAAGTTATCTTAAAATATCCAATATCATGATTTTGTATTAAATTGGATATTATATAATGTAATTTCATCCGAAATTTGGCCGCGCCAAAGTTATCTTATAATATCTGATATCTTGATTTTATAAAAAAATTATTGGATACATTTTTATCCAAAAATATTTCTGTTTTTAGATTTATTTTTAGATATAATAATGTCAAACTGAAAATAAATAAAAAAAAAAAAACTTCGAACGGACGGAGATTAGAACCACAAGTCTTCCGTTTTGTAATCGCAATCTCTACCCTCTAGACCAGCGGACGTTGTTAGCAAATAACAACCCGAGTAAAAAGGAATTTATATAAATGTATATTATTTTATATGTTTTCATAAAACCATATACAACTATATGAGTCAACGTATAAAATTATATCTCACTTTGAAATTTTCCAATTTTTTTAAATGATGTCATATAAAATCATGTCTAATTATATTGTTCATAATATATTAATATAAATGGTAGATGTAATCATACGTTGCACATAAAACTTAATCCGATTTCATACATTATTATACGTGACTTTATATCTAATTATGTATAGGACTTTACTAAACAAAAATCCAGTATCAATTTATGTATAATTATATATGACTAATATAATACCTTTTAAAACTATATATAGTTCCATACTAAAAACATTTCCAACAAAAATAATAGATATAATTATATGTGTCTTAAACGATAACATATCTGTGTTTGTATGGTACTATATATACGCAAATTTCGTCTAAACTCAATATATATTTATAAATGGTCGCATATGTAATGGAATATATATTTTAATACAATCATGTATAAAAAAAATATTTTTTTGACCAAACAACTAGCCATATATAATTATATATGCCAGTATTTTAAAATTTATTTTTGTGTGTCAACATATATGGTTATACAAAACTTTTTATTGTATCATATAAGATTACATATGATTTTTGGGAACCCGAGTTCGATTCCCGGCCCAGTCGAGAAAAAAGTTTTTTTTTTTTATTTTTTTTAAATAGAAAACACTTTTTTATTGCGTTTAATTTTTTTAGAACTAAAAAATTTTCATTTTTGGAATTTTTGCAATCATTTTTAAAAAAATATTTTTCTTTTATACAGTTATATATAACAATGTTTGATTTATTATAATATTATCTATAATTTTTGGGAACCCGAGTTCGATTCCAGAAAAAAAATATATTTTTTTTTATTTTTTTTAAATAGAAAACACTTTTTTATTGCATTTATTTTTTTTAGAACTTTAAATTTTTTTTTTTTTTGAATTTTTGCAATCATTTTTAAAAAATTATATTGCTTTCATATAGTTATATATAACTTTATTTAATTTATTATAAAATTATCTATCATTTTTGGGAACCCGAGTTCGATTCCAGAAAAAAATATATTTTTTTATTTTTTTTTAAATAGAAAACACTTTTTTATTGCATTTGTTTTTTTAGAATTTAAAAAATTTTGATTTTTGAATTTTTGCAATCATTTTTAAAAATTTATATTGCATTTATATAGTTAATAATAGCTATATTTGGTTTAAATTATCAAATTATCAATGATTTTTGGAACCCGATCTCAAATCTAATTCTGATTTCCTGATTCCATGAAAAATTTCAAACTTATAAGCCAAAGTCTTATTTCACTTTGGAAGCCTATGACTTTGAAATAAGGCATATCGCTACATTAAAATTATTGTTTAAGTTTACCATGGAAGCCCCTAATAGCGCTGTACGTCATTCCAATTTTTTTTTTTTTTTTGCAAATTTTATCAAAAATTTTCTAAGTCTTTTTGAAAATTGTGTACAAGTGAATAACATATTTAATTGGATATAATCATATATTACTATATGTTAGATAAATTTGATATAATTAGATACGATCAATTTATTTAAAACTAAGTCTTTTAAAGTTGTTATTTGCTAACAACGTCCGCTGGTCTAGAGGGTAGAGATTGCGATTACAAAACGGAAGACTTGTGGTTCTAATCCCCGTCCGTTCGAAGTTTTTTTTTTTATTTATTTTCAGTTTGACATTATTATATCTAAAAATAAATCTAAAAACAGAAACATTTTTTGGATAAAAATGTATCCAATAATTTTTTTTATAAAATCAAGATATCAGATATTATAAGATAACTTCGGCGCGGCCAAATTTCGGATGAAATTATATTATATAATATCCAATTTAATATAAAATCATGATATTGGATATTTTAAGATAACTTTGGCGCGGCCAATTTCCGGATGAAATTACATCATATCATATCATATTTAATACAAAATCATGATAATAGATAATTTGGGATAACTTTGGCGCGGCCAATTTCCGGATGAAATCACATACAATCAAATATTAAACTGTAACTTCATATATTATAAGATGTTATGAGATAACTTTGGCGCGGCCAATTTTCGGATGAAATTCAGCAAAATCAGATCCACTAAATTATATATAATTTTATAAGATAACATGTTTTACCATACAATTTTTTTTTACTCGGGAACTTTAAAAGACTTAGTTTTAAATAAATTGATCGTATCTAATTATATCAAATTGATTTAACATATAGTAATATATGATCATATCCAATTAAATATGTTATTCACTTGTACACAATTTTCAAAAAGACTTAGAAAATTTTTGATAAAATTTGCAAAAAAAAAAAAAAATTGGAATGACGTACAGCGCTATTAGGGGCTTCCATGGTAAGCTTAAACAATAATTTTAATGTAGCGGTATGCCTTATTTCCAAGTCATAGGCTTCCAAAGTGAAATAAGACTTTGGCTTATAAATTTGAAATTTTTGATGGAATCAGGAAATCAGAATTAGATTTGAGATCGGGTTCCAAAAATTATTGATAATTTAAACCAAATATAGCTATTATTAACTATATAAATGCAATATAAATTTTTAAAAATGATTGCAAAAATTCAAAAAGTAAAATTTTTTAAGTTCTAAAAAAGCAAATGCAATAAAAAAGTGTTTTCTATTAAAAAAAAAAATAAAAAAATATATTTTTTTCTGGAATCGAACTCGGGTTCCCAAAAATGATAGATAATTTTATAATAAATTAAATATAGTTATATATAACTATATAACAGCAATATAATTTTTTAAAAATGATTGCAAAAATTCAAAAAAAGAAAAATTTTTAGTTCTAAAAAAAATAAATGCAATAAAAAAGTGTTTTCTATTTAAAAAAAATAAAAAAAATATATTTTTTTTCTGGAATCGAACTCGGGTTCCCAAAAATTATAGATAATTTTATAATAAATCAAATATAGTTATATATAACTGTATAAAAGAAAAATATTTTTTTAAAAATGATTGCAAAAATTCCAAAAATTAAAATTTTTTAGTTCTAAAAAAATTAAACGCAATAAAAAAGTGTTTTCTATTTAAAAAAAAATAAAAAAAAACTTTTTTTTTTCTCGACTGGGCCGGGAATCGAACTCGGGTTCCCAAAAATCATATGTAATCTTATATGATACAATAAAAAGTTTTGTATAACCATATATGTTGACACACAAAAATAAATTTTGAAATACTGCCATATATAATTATATATGGCTAGTTGTTTGGTCAAAAAAATATTTTTTTTATACATGATTATATCAAAATATATATTCCATTACATATGCGACCATTTATAAATATATATTGAGTTTAGACGAAATTTGCGTATATATAGTTCCATACAAACACAGATATGTTTTCGTTTAAGACACATATAATTATATCTATTATTTTTGTTGAAAATTTTTTTAGTATGGAACCATATATAGTTTTAAATGGTATTATATTAGTCATATATAATTATACATAAATTGATACTGGATTTTTTGTTTAGTAAAGTCCTATACATAATTAGATATAAAGTCACGTATAATAATGTATGAAATCGGATTAAGTTTTATGTGCAACGTATGATTACATCTACCATTTATATTAATATATTATGAACAATATAATTAGATATGATTTTATATGACATCATTTAAAAAAATTGGAAAATTTCAAAGTGAGATATAATTTTATACTTTGACTCATATAGTTGTATATGGTTTTATGAAAACATATAAAATAATATGCATTTATATAAATTCCTTTTTACTCGGGGAGTAAAAATTTTTATATGATGCAATATATAATGACATATGACACAATATATATTAATACGCAATTTGATCCGAATAATGGTGGATGTTTTTGCATTAAAAAAGATCTACTTGTATAAAATATGATTTGATTTCATCCGAGTTTTGACCAGACATTGCCTTATATTGGTGGATCTAATTGCACAAAAACATATAAAATCCTGGTGTTTTTTGGTTTGGGTTGAGATACACCACAGGTCAACGATACATTCACCAAACATATAATTTTCAAAAACAAAAAAAATGTTTGGGTACGCTTCGAACCAGATAGGTGATATACATAACCCTAACAAGAAATGTTTAGGAACATTTTAAAAAGTTTCTTATACTTTGCCTAAAAAACTTAGAAAATTTTTGGTTAATTGTAAACATATATAGGTTTATATGGAACAGCATAAGCTATATATAATTTTAAGTTAAATTATACAGAAAAAGAAATTTTGTATTGACCCTCATATAATTTTATATAATTATATCAACCGTACACCTTTTAATCCGAATAATGATTAAATTATATGTTACTACATATGACTGCATTAAAAAAATTTAGAAAATATCTCAGGGATGTATAATCATATATAATTTATTATGTTTGTATCAAGTTATATATTGTAATATATGTTTATTTTTACTCGGGTATGTAAGTTACTACATGTTAGTTGTTTGTATATTTTACAGTAGTAAGTTGTTTTTAACTACAAAGTTAGTTATTTTTGTATGAAAAATATCAAACAACTATTTCAGTTAGTTATTTTGAGTCGTTTTTTTGAATAACTAACAAAAAATACTGTAATCTAGTAACAGTTATTTAAAGTAGTTAATTTTATTTTTTGTATCTCTGAAAAATTTTCAAAGTTTTTTCCAAAAAAATAAATAAATTTTTGTTTTTTTATTTTTCACAACTTTAAAAAAAAAAATTGGAAAAAATTTGTTTTTTTTTTCTGAAAAATTTTTTGAAAAAAAAATTATATACTGCTTATTTTATTTTTACTACATATTAGTTGTTTTGACTACAAATGTTAGTATTTTTTACTAAATAAGTTAGTAGTTTTTTGTCAGTTAAAATAACTAACATTGTTAGTTGATTTAATTGAAAAAGTAGTTGACCGCAAAACAACTTACAAAGTAGTTATTTTAACTGACATTTTCAGTTGATTTTACTAACATAATTTTTCGAGGGTTAATTTGGCCAAAGAAAATAATCATCTTAAAGTTTTAAAAAATACACCAACATTTTATTTTAAGCTCAGAAGTATGTTTACACTATTTTTTCAAGTTTTTTATACCCTCCACAATAGTTTGTAACTCATCGAAATATCGGTCTAGGACCCCATAAAGTATATGGGGCATTCCAAGCCAAATCACTCACTTTTAGACCCGACCCCTTTCGATTTATTTTATTTTTGGATATGTTTTAGTCCTTATTAAATGCAACTTGGACACCAATTTTCAGCCTTTTATTCCAAGATGGTGTCGAGTAATCAATTTTTCAAAATGGCGTTTTTTTCAAAAAAATTAAAAAATTAAAATTTTCAATTAATTTTGACCAGTTAAAAATTTAGATATCTTAAAAAAAGGTGGACAACGTTTTGTTGGTATTTAAGTGTAGTTTTAGAAAAAAATATTAAAAAAATTATTCGAAGTAATTATCACTTATTTTTTAACGTTTAAAAAATAAAATCGACTTTTTGAAAAAGTCCGAAACCTTCGATTTTTTTTTTGTAAAAAACTATAAAAATTGTGCTCTAAATTACGCAATATTTAAGCCATAACTCGAGATGTGATCACAATTTTTTCTATTTTTTTTTAATTTTTAAAATTGCACCTTTTATGTTTTGGCTCTGATTTATTTTATATGGAGCTCCAAAAAAAAAAAAATTGGTAGATACTGACCCTAACTTACCCTAAATATATTCATTTGGAGGTAAATATACGTCTCACAAAAATTTAGGACGATCGGACATGTGTAAGGCGTTTAGCATGGTCCTTGAAGTTTAAAAAACGGATTACAAGGAAAAATATGAATTTTTTTCTGTTTTCGCAATTTTTTTGGTATTTTAAGTTAAGTTTTAATTCAAATGATTACAGAATTATGATTTGGAGTAAAATGCCTTTCTAATAAGGTACTAAAAACCAAAATCGGTTGAAAATCAGCCCAGTTATTACAACTTCCCCAGTTGTAAAATTTAAAACACATTTGGACAATTTTAAATACATTTGGACAATTTTAAAATTCATTTGGACAATTTTAAAATATATTTGGACAATTTTAAAATACATATGGAAAATTTTAAAATACAATTGGAAATGGTGTAGATTTCACTTCAGAATATTTTTATTCAAAAAAAATGGTGGTGTAAGTAAAACGAATGTCCTATTTTCGTTATAATTTTATACTTTTATACAGGGTGGTTCAGTCACGACCTGCCGAATTTCACCAGCGTATTCCTTGGCTCATTTCATGAAAAAATTTTTACTAAGACCATCCCCGAAAATGCAAGTGTGCAAAATGGCAGCGGTTTTAAAATTTTCGGATTGGTGGTTTGAGGGTAGTAGAGTAAAATTGCTGACTTCTGAACCAGTGGTCGGATTGTTTTGTTTTTGGGCTTGTTGGAAAGGTCTTTCTGAGACCGAGATACAGAACTTTTAAAAACAAAGTTGGAAAAAAAGATAGGAACGAGCACATAACCTCAATTTGCTCAGCCAGATGGCAGGTAACTTATGTTTTTTTTTTCTTAAAAGATAGCCCAACCTCTTACCTTTTTAAAATGCCCTAAACGAAACTCAGAGGTCTTGCCGTTCCAAAGTAATAACCATTTGACTGCCAAAAATTTCAATAAAATAAAGTCTTATACATACCTACTTTACACTATCACACTTGTCCATTATACACATCAAAATTTACCAACTTCCAAAAGATTGACGTATTCCTTTTTGATTGAAACCTAGTCCTATCTAATAAGTGAACAATTTCTGAGAAAATTTTTTTATAAAATATTTCCCTAAAAATATTAAAATATTTCCCTAAATTACGCTTGTACACTCAAAAAAAAAACTGTAAAGTTAGCAAAAAAAGCAATTTTTTTGGTAAAGTTAGCAAAAACGTTTTGCTAAAAATTAGTTAATTTTTATTTCAACTTAGTTCATACACATTTGAGGACCCCATTGGGTTCGGACCCAATAGGTCCAGACCCCGATGGGCCTAGACCTAGTTGGGTTCCTTAAAAATCGTCACAGTTTTTGATCCAAAATTTGTGTCCGTTTCGCTCTACCTTGCTTAGTTTTTTAGATACGTGATTTTAGGGGATCACTGGGGTCTTGAGAATTAAAAAACTCGATAACTTCAAAAATATTACTCGGAGAGCTTTTGGTTATTTTGCGGTCTTGTTCTACGTGTTGAGAGCTACAAAAATTCTTTTGGACTTTTTGTTGTGTCGGCAATATTTACCGTGATATGAGCATTTTAAAATTTTCGGGAATGCTAACTTTTTTGGATCCAAAGTTAGATCCCATTAGGGTCTACACATGTGAAGAGGACCCGTGAAAGTATGGAGATTCTAAGAACCAAAAATGCCCTCCATTTTGCTCTGGCTTAGTTTCCGAGATAGCGCCATTTTAAGTTTTCTGAAAATAAAAAAAAAAATTACCATTTATTTTTGCTAATGTTAGCAAAAAATCTTCTAAAAATGTTGTCAACTCAATTTCAAATTTAGCAAAAGAAATTAGTTCAAAGTTTGTTTAAAATTGCTAATGTGCTAAATGAAGTTTACAAGAATTTTTTGCTAACATGCTAATCTCAACTAAAAATTTGCTAAAAGTTAGCTAACTAGCATTAGCAAAAAAAAATTAGTAAATCTATTAACGTATTTTTTTGAGTGTATAATGGAAAAGTATAATAGTGGAAAGTGGGTATAATTAGTGTTTATAAACCGGTTAACCGAAAAACCGTTTTTTTTCCCAAAATTTCGGTTTTTTTGCAAACCGGTTAACCGAAATTGAAAAATTCCGGTGCACCAAAAACCGGTTTTTTTCTGTCGGTTAACCGGTTTTTTTTAAATACATTCAAACGGAATATTTTACAAATATTAAGGGTTTGCACTTTTTTTATGATATTTTCAAAATTTCATTAAAAAGACCTTGAAAATCCGTGACCAAGGAAGTCTAAAATACTTTTTGTCATCAAGAAACAATTTTCCAAATAGAAATTATAATCTGGTAAATATTTTAATTATCACCGTTATAAGCGTTTTTTGGACAGTTTCATTGAAAACTTAATAAGTGACTGTTAACCAGGTATTAAAATTCTTATTAATGGAGAAAATGTCAATAAAAGAACATTAATATAAAATACGGACTACAATTTATAACGAATTGATGTATTTGTTTTTAAATAAAACCAATAAAAATTAAAGTAAAGCTCCGGTGAATATAGGAAAATAAAGCACCGTATTTAAATGACGCTATTTTTAAAGGATAACAGTTGCTAACTTTGCTGAAAGAAACAAATATGTTAACTTTAGTTACATTCGATTTTTTATTAAATAAAATTTAGCAATTTTAAAGCATTTTTTGGGTTTGTCAGTTAAAGAAAAAAACCGGTTAACCGGTTTTTTTATTCCGGTTTAACCGGTTAACCGAAAAAGCTGAATTTCGGTTAACCGAGAAACCGGGTTTCCAAAATGTCGGTTTTTTATAAACACTAGGTATAATACCAGAATCTAAGACTTTTTCTCTACGAAAAATGTCTCAGAGTCTGAGACCTTCTCTATACAAGTCTCAGAATCTGATACTTTCTCTCTACGAAAAATGTCTCAGAATCTGAGACTTTTTCTATACAAAAAATGTCTCAGAATCTAAGACTTTTTCTATACGAAAAGTTTCTCACAATCTAAGACTTTTTCTATACGAAAAGTTTCTCAGATTCTAAGACTTTTTCTATATGAAAAATGTCCCAGAATCTGAGACTTTTTCTATACAAAAATGTCTCAGGATCTTATACTATTTCTATTCGAAAAATGTCTCTGAATCCAAGAATTTGTCTATGCTAAAAATGTGTTAGAACCTGAGACTTCAGAAAATTGGTGAAGGGTGTGCGTGACAGTTGTTTAGTAGTTGTTGTTTTCAACTCATTTTTCAGTTGTTTTTGTGTCAAAAGTGTCAACAATTTTTTTTTAAGTTGTTTTTAAGACAATTACAAAATGGTCGTAACAGTTATTTTATGTAGTTGTTTTTAGTTTACAAAAGAAAAACACTGAAAAATACTACACTGTAGTAACAGTTGTTTTAAGTAGTTATTTTGATTTTTTTAATGAACAGATGTAAAAAAATACTGCATTGTAGCATCAAGTTGGATAAACAGATGTTTATATAGTATCTGTAGTTGTTTTGGCACAGGTTGTTTTTATGTTTTTTTTTTTGTTTCAACTTCATTTGTCAGTTATTAACCAATAAAGCATCTGAAATTGATTCGGAAATAATAAATATGCCAACATTAATCTGGGCAATAAAAAGCTTCAGGCCCTATAAATCCCCGGGACCTGATGGTATAATCCCGGCTGAGTTGCAGCAAGTGTCGGACTATATAACCCCGTTGTTGTATAATCTATACACAGCATGCATCAACTGGTCGTATATTCCTTTAAAATGGAGGGATACCAGAGTCGTATTTATCCCGAAGGCTGGGAAAAATTCCCACACAGCTCCGAAGGATTTCAGACCAATTAGTCTGTCTTCTTTTTTGTTAAAGACAATGGAACGAATGATAGACTCATATTTGCGTAGAGTGATTGACCCGAGGTTGCTTTCGACAAAGCAACATGCATACAGCAAGGGTAGATCAACGGAAACAGCTCTGCATGAGCTCGTTGGTACCATCGAGAGATCGCTTTCGGTAAAGGAGTACACTATGGTGGCCTTTCTTGATATAGAGGGGGCTTTTAATAATGTCATCCCAGACTCGATAGTTTTGGCATTGTCTGGTCTAGGAGTAAAGCGTGGGATCGTTTTAATGGTGGAAAACCTACTTGCCAATAGACGTATAACGTCTGAATTGGGAGCGTCCGTCATATCTAGGGTTTCTATTCGGGAAAAATTTCCCGGGAATTCCCGGGAAATATCTTGCTTAAAATCCCGGGATTTTTTCTTCGGGAAATTTCGGGAATTCGTTGCTAATTTTTTAATAAAAATATATTTAATTTACACATTTTAATCTTAAATGATTTAATAAAAATGACATAAAAAAGAAAAAATTTAAATTTTTAAAGAAAAACTAGTGAGGATATGCTTCAGCTTGCATATTATTTAGGCTTAATAATTATTTTTCTTTAATCGATATATATAACAAACCTAGTTTTCAGCTTAAAATTTCATATATGAAGTAAAAGCCTGATATCTATAGGCCGTGAAAAAAAAATATTTTGTAACGAAACTTGGCCGCCGCTAGTTCTATCCCAGCAACCAGTGAAAATACGTCGTTACAATGGCTATATAGGCATTGGTGTTCTCATTTTGGCCGGAATGTCTTAACCGTTTCACTCCCCTTGTACACTACACAGAAAATAAAATCGTCAAATTTAAATCAACAAACTTCAATTGTAAAACAACTTAATATGATATCAACCAAACATTTAGTAAAAACGGCCGTCTGTTAGTCCATAATACAAAACTTCGATTTTGTTTTCAACAAACTCAGTCAAGTAATTTTATTTCAAAATTCTTTTATCATGTCAACAAATAGTTTTTGTGTTTGTTGAATTTCTTTGTTGAAAAAAAAGTTTCATTTGTCATATCAACAAATAAATTTTGTGTTTGTTGAATTTCTTTGTTGAAAAAAAAAATGTAGATTTTTTTAATTTTGTCACATCAATAAATTGTGTTTGTGTTTGTTGAATTTCTTTGTTGAAAACGAAAAAATTCTTTTTTCAACAATCAAAATTTACAAACATTTGTTGATATTACAAATTTCCGTATAGGAGCACTTTCAGTGAGAAAATTAATTGTATTCACAAATATGGGGGTCAATATAACAATACGTTTTTTTCTGTGTACAGTGTACACATCTTTAAAAATTCATTAAAAATTAACCGTACAACATTTTTGTGTTTTGTTTTGACAAGATTGATCATTGAAGGGTTATCTTTACGATAGATGTGCTCGGAAAAATTAATTTGCATTCAGGTGGACTCTACACGCAATATTTGGTGTCAAACTGGAAATTTTTCAAATAACGTAAAAAAATTGCAAAACAAAATAAACGTTGAAAAGTTCTCAAAAATCGAATAATAATCGTACAAGCTTTCTTAAAAGCGGATTTTGTAGAACTTTTCGATACAAAAAATACAAAATTCGAATTTTGGAAAAATATTTACTCGTTCGGGAGATATTGCATGTGAAAGCTTCAAGTTTGGTTGTATATATCTCCGCTAGAGGGCGCGGTAGACCAACGAAATCAACAAAAAGTTTTTACTTTGCAAAGATCTACATTTTCACAAATTTTGGTCAAGAAATTACTAGCCAAAAAAAGTCGGTAGTGAAAGGGTTAAACCAATTAATTTTAATAATTCGAAAGTTTAATTAAATATATCTTCAAGATATAATTTTCTTATGGTTGGCGTAGTCAAAATTAGAAAAATTTTCCAAAAAGTTATTAAAACCGCATTTGATGCCTAATCGAGTCTTTCCGAATTGTGAACAACTTTGCATGGAGTGGAAATACGTCAATGCAAATACTAAAACTATGAAAAATCCAATATTTCTACAAAAAATAGATTTTATGAACTTTCTGCGTATGTTTAGAGGTTAGTAAAACTATTTTACAAAATAATACATCTAAAAAGGTTTTAAATAGGAAAACACCACCATAATTTGTAATATAAAAATTTTTAAATGATAAAGTTCAAAATTTGTTTTAATTAAAAAATTCCCGGGAATAAGATTTTTTTAAAACGGTTTCCCGGGAATTGAAAAAGTCCGGGAAATTAGAAACCCTAGTCATATCTCGATTTGTTAATAGGGGCACACCACAAGGAGGTGTCCTTTCGCCGCTTCTTTGGAACCTGGCACTGAATTCAATGCTGCTGTCTCTAGAAGCACGTGGTTGTCATGATGTCGCATATGCTGACGATGTCGCGATAGCGGTAAAGGGGAAGCATCTGCCAACATTGAGGGACATTCTTCAGGGTTCTCTGAAAGATCTGTCTAAATAAATCCAAGTAAAACAGAGCTTGTTTTGTTTACAAGGAAAAATAAGATTCCTGCTTTTGATCCTATTTCTCTGGACGGCACTGAAATCACCTTCTCAGATGGAGCCAAGTATCTTGGAGTATTTCTAGATAGGAAATTGAATTTCAGGCGTAACATTGAGGAACGGGTGAGAAAAGCAACGATTGCTTTATATTCCTGTAAAAGGGCCATTGGAAAACGATGGGGTTTTAGCCCTCAAGTCGTTCATTGGATCTATACAGCAGTGGTGCGTCCAATTTTGCTGTATGGAATCATTGTCTGGTGGCCTGCTTTAGAAACAAAAGCGAACTGTGTCTTTATCACGAAGGTACAGAGAATAGCGTCGATGTGCATCACTGGTGCTCTTCGTACTACACCTACGGCTGCATTAGAAATCCTCCTTCACCTGATACCATTGGACATATTAGGTAGGCAGTATGCGGCTGCGTCGGCAATTCGACTTAATAGCACGCTGCAATGGAGGAGCAGCGATTGTGGCCATAGCGCGATCTTGATGAAGATAACAATACCACAAAATGTGGACTGTGCTCCCTCTTTGAGCCTCTTTAAGCGCCACTTTACCGCTATGATACCATCCAGGGAGTCTTGGATGGGGGATACTCCGGGTAGTGGAGCTACCATTAATTTTTACACAGATGGATCGAGGCTGCACGAACAAGTGGGCTTTGGAGTCTATTCGGAAGAGCTTGGGTTGAGCCTGGCTCGTAGATTGCCAGATCATTGCAGTGTTTACCAGGCAGAGATGCTGGCAATAAAGGAAGTGGCTGACTGGTTGAGCTGCAATGTCTACAACCGCAGTCAACATCTATACTGACAGTCAAGCCGCGGTCAAGTCCCTGGATTCAATGTTTCTGAAAACAAGATCTGCCCTTAACTGCCGCATGTCTTTAAATGAGATGGCCAAGCAGTTTAACATACGACTCATATGGGTCCCAGGGCACAGAGACATTCCAGGGAATTGCAAAGCCGATGAGCTTGCAAGACTAGGAACTACCTTTTTTTTTTTTGCCGAAGTTGCATGGATGAAGAGGAGTTGGAAACTATCGAACACTTTATTTGCCATTGCCCAGCACTTTCTGGTCAGAGACTTGCTTCACTGGGATCTAGGGAGCTGTACGATCTTTCTGATTTGTCGGATGTCAAAATTCAACATCTAAGGAGTTTCATAAGAAGCTCAAACTGGTTTAACGACAGGGACTAGTAGGGAAACCTATTACGGTCCCGTGGTATCACAATGGACCTCAGAGTCTACGTGTGTTGACGTAAAACGTCAGCAGCCACTTACAACCTAACCTAAACCAATAGTTAAAAAAAATATTGATTTAGGGCGGATTACTCAATGCTCCGTTATAAAATAACTTTTTCATACAAATTTTGACATAAGGCTCCTTTAAATCGGCAGTTAGTAGCTATCTTTTTATTGAGTAATCCGCCCTTAGCCAAATATATAGTAAACACTATTTCAATGATTAAAGGGCGGATTACTCAATGAAATTTAGCTGCTAACTGCCGATTTAACGGAGCCTTATGTCAAAATTTGTATGAAAAAGTTAAATTTAACGGAGAGTTATTTTATAACGGAGCATTGAGTAATCC
Organism: Pegoplata infirma; assembly: GCA_963921195.1. Classification (NCBI taxonomy): domain Eukaryota; kingdom Metazoa; phylum Arthropoda; class Insecta; order Diptera; family Anthomyiidae; genus Pegoplata; species Pegoplata infirma. Next base: position 97,801,573 of record OY992538.1, on the reverse strand, counting down.
AGCCTTAGGACCGAATTTACATAAGGCAATTTTAATTGCGGCAATTTTGATTTTCTTGTGTATCAGAGAGAGAGGGAAGAATCTTAGATCTCTCTCTGATACACGATAAAATCAGAATTGCCGCAATTAAAATTGCCTAATGTAAATACGGTCTAGCCGAATATATAGTAAACACTATTTCAATGATTAAATGTAGTTGTTTTGAAGTTAGCTGCTAACTGCCGATTTAACGGAGCCTTATGTCAAAATTTGTATGAAAAAGTTAAATTTAACGGAGAGTTATTTTATAACGGAGCATTGAGTATTCCAGCCTTAAATGTGTTAAATAAATTTTTTTATAATTTTTGGAGCATTTTTTTAAATTTTTAGAGCATTTTTTTCCAATTTTTTTTACAACAACACTTATTTTTAAAATTTTTTATTTTTTGTGGGATTTTCCAAAATTACGTGGTTTTGACGATTGATTCCCTTTTGGCCTGTTCTGTTTCTTTAGATCAGAGTGTATTAGTTTAGATCTGAGTGTGTTAGTGCAAATATTTTTGTAGAACATATTAACCCTCTAACTACCCCACATAACGGTATTTTTTGGGTCTATTCTTTAACAAATTGTAAAAAAACACCGCCAAAAGGGGACAACATTTTTCTTAAGAGCATTTTTTTTTGTTTTTAGAGCATATTTTCCGTTTTTAAGGGCATTTTTTAAGCGCATAAAACGTGTTTTTTAGAGCATATTTTTGTGTTTCCCTGGTCATAACTTTGGAACAGTAAGACTTCTGGGCTTGTTTAGAGCATTTTGGAAAGGTAAGAGGTAGGGCTATCTTTTAAGAGAAAAAAAAACACAAGTTACCTTCCATCTGGCTGAGCAAATTGAAGTTATGTGCTCGTTCCTATCTCTTTTTTTAAACTTTTTTTTTTTAATCTCTGTATCTCGGCGATTACACTTTTTTTATAATTTTTTGTTATTGATTCTGAAAGGTCTCAGAAAGACCTTTCCAACAAGCCCAAACACAAAACAATCCGACCACTGGTTCAGATGTCAGCAATTTTACCCTACTACCCTCAGACCACCAATCCGAAAATTTTGCATTTTCGGGGATGGTCGTAGTGGACATTTTTTCATGAAATTCGGCGGGTCGTCACTGAATCACCCTGTATATATGTGAAAAATACGTGAATACGTGAAAAACCGAATTCGATTTCATGTGATTCGGAAATTTTCATGTGAATTGAAAAGTTGTGAAAGACAGAACAGATGCCTTTGTTCGAAACTTTTCGATTTTCAAGTCAAAAAAGCAACCCAAAGGCCGCTGTTCCAAAAAAAAATAATTCACATAAAAAATGGGAAAATTATTTTTCCTTATAATTTTTAAAATTTTAATTATTCGATTTCAACTTCGAATGAAAACGTGATCAACAAAACACTAATCTTGATTTCACGTGATTCGGAAATTTTCATGTGAATTGAAAAGTTGTGAAAGACAGAACAGAGGCCAAATAGATTGCCCTTCAAATCCAATATTTTTGTGTTAATATTGACCCTGTGTTAATTCCGACCCTGACGATTTTGAAATTAGAAAAAAGGAACATTTGCTTCACCCCCCTATTGCACAATGTTATTTATTTGGTCAAATGGGTTAGAGGTGGCGAAGTTAAATAATGTTAACGCTTTATAAAATATTTTTCATAAAATGTATTTATTTTCACAATTATAAGGAAAACATAGTAAATTAATTATAGAAAAAAAATTCTCTTGCTTTATAATATGCAATTAATAATATAAGGAATAACTTCAATGTTATTTTATAAATTAATAATATTTAAAAAAAAAACTAAGAAAATAAAATTAAAATATAATTTCAGATGAATATCCAATGCAAAATGTTAATCCAAAGACATATTTCCAAAACCTAAATATTACACAGAGCGCAAAAAAGATATTTGCAATTCAAAGTTTTCACACAAAAATTATAAGAATTTAAAACATAAAACCAAAAAAACTTCCAAATAATGTACAAATTTGAAATTTTTATAAAAAGATCATTAAATAAATTTAAAATATGATTAAAACAAAAAAAGACAATTAACCACACCCCTCTTTAAGTAAGTTTAGGTTTTTTAAAAATGGTGACAAAATCGGGTAATGGTATTTCTTTTCTCTTTTTATAAAACTTTAAAAATTGTTTACACGAAAATCCCAGCGGATCCGGTTTTCAAGTTATTGCTAAAAATTTACACTGTTCGACAACAAAAATCACCCAGTAAAATAACCAACTGATTCTAATAGATTATGATCTCCTGATTCCAAATCTGCCATCCAATTTTTTCTAGCACGTACAGTTTTTGAGATATTTGCTGTTAAAAAGTCAAAAAAACAAATAATTTAGTACATATTCTTATGTTGCTTCCGAAACCTAGGATGATTTCATATAAATTGGACCTCCTGACTCCGAAACTGCAGTCTACCATATTCTGTTTTCAAAATATTCGCGCTAGAGATTTTTGTAAGAAAAAAATTTTCAAACGCTAATATCTCGAAAATGGAGCATGCTAGAAAAATTTGGATTGCAGTTTTGGAATCAGGATGTCCATTTTATATGACATTAAGTACTAGTTTTGAAAGAATATGTAAAAGGGGACCATCAAAAGTGCAACCATTTTTACAGCGAATATCTCAAAAACGATACGTGCTAGGAAAATTTGGATGGCAGACTTGGAATCAGGAGAGCAAAATCTATAAGAATTAGTTGGATATTTTACTGGGAGGTTTTTGGTGTCGATCAGTGTTATTAATTAGCAATATCTCGTAAACAGGATCAGCTAGAAACTTATGTGTTAACGATTTTTAAAGATCTAAATAAAGAGGAATGAAATGTCATTACACGATTTTGTCACCATTTTAACAAAAACCTAGACTTGCTTGTAGAGGGATGTGTAACAATAAAAATAATAATAAAAATAATGAAAATAATAATAAAAAATTAATATAATTTCTCTAAAATTTTTTTTCTCAAAAATTTGTTCAAACAAAGGCCAATTTTTTATATAATTTTTTTTTAATAATGTAATAAGCATGCGTAAATGTTTTGTGGGTTTTAAATTGTATTTAAATGTTTTTTTTTTATATTTTTAAGGCAATAATTATTCGAAATTTTTAATAAATGTATACAGAAAAAATGCCTTGCTGTGCCATTTTCAGTAAGAACGTTGCCATATTAACAAAAAAATTAATTGTTTTAACAAATAAAGTTATTGAGTTTTAATTTAACAACAAAGTTTGTCAATACAATTAAATTATTTGTTAATATGACAATATTTTGAAAATAAGCCACCAATACAAAAATGTTTTTCTGCGTATGCTTAAAAAAATTTCGAATATTACTAAAACTAATTATTACCCCTACTAATTATTAACAAATTTTAATTAATATTATTATTTAAAACAATTTTTTTTTTGTAATAATGATTATTTTTTTTTTATAAAATATGTTTAAATTTTGTTGTTTATCATGCAAAAATGGTGGGTAAAATTAAAAATTTGTTGTTTTTGTTGGTTCACATATCCATTTCAAACATCATTGCATTTTTATTTGTATCCACATCGGAGGATGATTCTGATTCCAGTCTTGCACGCATTTTATTAGATTTTTTATCAGTTGTTTTTGATTTATTGGAATTTTTGCAATTGTTTGCTGCATTCTGTTGATTATTTTTGCATTTTAAATATTGAGCACTGGTTGGTGGTAGTGGTGTTGTTGATTGGAGTGGTGTCATGGCCTGTAAAATAATGGAAAAAAATATTGTTAATTGTGATACAATTAGAATTGTGGGGTAATGTTTAAAGGCTGATTTTAAATTTTAAAAACAGAAAATAAGAATTATTGGCCACAAGAAAATAAAAAGTCTATTTTAACAAAAGTTTTATTTTAAATTTCAAATTTTCAATACATTTTTTGAAAGTCGATTTTAAAAACAAAAACAATTTGTATGGAAATAGAATTAAAAGCTCATTTTAATTTTTTTTTTCTTGTAGTAAGGCTGATTGTTTGCATAATAACACTGTGCAACACGATTCTGTAATTTGGATGGGACCAAAAAAAAAAAATGAAAGAAAGTATACCAATAGTTGACCAAAACCCAAGAAGGGTTTTGAAAACTTAGCTCGAGTTCTTTTTTTATTGCTTACTGAAAATTTTTTTTCATCAGAAATGTTTTTATCAAATATTAAAAACTTTTTTTGCACTTTTTTGAAGTTGTTTCAGCTTTCTTCACCCCCGCTTTCGATTTCGTCCAATTAAGAACTTGACCAGACTATGAGCACAAGACATTTACTTGCCAAATTTCGGGAAGGTTGCACTTTTGATTTAATGGAGTCCTCGACCCATATTTCAATTCGTTTTGCATGGAATTACAAATACATAATTTTTTTTTTTTTTAATTTTTCACATAACCCAGTGAAAAATGTTCAAATGTGAATCATATATATTTTACATATGATTACATATATGAACACATATATTTAATATATAAGCATATACGAAGATTGGCGGCATGTGGACAAACATATATGAAACATATATGAACACTAGGGATATAACTTTTTTTTGAGTGCAAAATACCACTCCAGTACCATCTGGGGAATATTGTTCTAATAATAAAAAACTGTTTTTTAGGTTGATTCGGTGAAAAAAGTTTCCGCACCGAAAGAGATTTCTAAAGTGCTTTAAATTTTTATTTATATATTTTTAAAAATTATGATTTTTTAAATATCGCGATTTGATCAAAATTTTGCATTAGACTTATGAAAAATAGTTCGGTATTGAAGATTATATAAGAATTTTAACAAAAAATAACTTATTTAAGACAGGAATAACTGTTTTGATAAAAAAATAAATAAATGAATATAGACAAAACTTCAACGCTTTCGGTGCGGAAACTTTTTTCACGATAGAGGAAAAGTGGCACCATATTTTTTTATATTTTTTCATGCTCTACACGGCTATGGGGTGGTATTTTTGATATTTGCAAAAATTGCAAAAAGTTATATCCCTAATAAACACACATACACATATATGAACGCATGCCATATATATAATACATGCCGCCAATTTTCGCATGTGTAACACACAGAAAAAAATATGGAGGAAACAAATTTGAGTAATCACTTGTTTAAATTTAAAAACAAAAATTGAGTAATTTTTGAATTGACGCAATTAAAAATTTACTCAAAAATTTTAAAAACAATTTAAGTAAATAATTTAATAAAAATTTAATATTTTTTTTATTTTTTTTTTTTAACTCTCATAGTTTTTGAATTCTCGTTTAGTTTATAGTTTTTTGTATATGTAAATGAAAGTTTGTAATCGTCTTTATAAAATTTTCCTATGTTTTTGAGACATAAATATGTTTGGTAAAGTTTGAAAAAACAAGTTTTTTGTTTTTTATAAAAAAATTTAAAACTTTTTTAAACTTTTTAAAAATATAAATAGATAAATTTTGAGTAAATTTTTAATTGTGTCAATTAAAAATTTACTCAAATTTTTTTTTAAACACTTAATAAATTTTTATTAAAAATTTACTCAATACTATTAAATCGTTTACTGGTGCAAAATTGAGTAATTTTTTACTCAATAGTATTAAAAATTTACTCAAATATTTTTTTTATTTTTTTCTGTGCATATATGAACATTAGACTGGCATTTTTGTCATCTCTTGATTTTCTTAAGTGTCCGGGCAAATTTTTATTGTCCTAGGTCTAAAACTTATGTGGTACAAGTTTGAGGTCAATCGGATTAAATTAACCCGTGGCGCCCGGCGATCAAAGTTTTGGATTTTTGAAAAATTTTTAAAAATAAAATTAAAAAAAACAATAATCTTTCGACACATTATATTTGGTAATTTCGATGCGCTGAGCACGAATATCAAAAAAAAATTAAAATCGCTCGATCGGTTTTCGAGATATCGCTATTTGAAATTTGTAAAAATTGCCCGAGTAAAAATTTTTATATGATGCAATATATGATGATATATGACACAATATATATTAATACGCAATTTGATCCGAATAATGGTGGATGTTTTTGCATTAAAAAAGATCAACTTGTATAAAATATGATTTGATTTCATCCGAGTTTTGACCAGATATTGCCTTATATTGGTGGATCTAATTAGATCTAATTGCACAAAAACATATAAAATCCTGGTCTTTTTTGGTTGGGGTTGAGATACACCACAGGTCAACGATACATTCACCAAACATATAATTTTCAAAAAAAAAAAAATGTTTGGGTACGCTTCGAACCAGATAGGTGATATACATAACCCTAACAAGGAAATGTTTAGGAACATTTTAAAAAGTTTCTTATACTTTGCCTAAAAACCTTAGAAAATTTTTGGTTAATTGGAAACATATATAGTTTTATATGGAACAGAATAAGCTATATATAATGTTATGTTAAATTATACAGAAAAACAAATTTTGTATTGACCCTCATATAATTTTATATAATATCAACCGTACACCTTTTAATCCGAATCATGATTAAATTATATATTACTACATATGACTGCATTAAAAAAATTTAGAAAATATCTCAGGGATGTATAATTATATACAATTTATTATGTTTGTATCAAGTTATATATTGTAATATATGTCTATTTTTACTCGGGTGGCGGTTTTTTCCTACGTTCAAGAAATTTTTTAAACAAATCTCAACATTTCATTCCGCCGACCCTTTTGTAGACTTTGAGACAATCAATCATTCATTTAAAACTAATTTGAGCCAAATCCGATCATTTTGAGCCGTGGCGCCATCGATCAAAGTTTTGGCTTTTTAGAAACTTTTTACCAAAAACCCTAAACTTTGATCGAAGGGTGCCACGGGTTAAAATGATCGGATTTGGCTCCAATTAAGCTTAAATGAAAGATTGTATAAAGCTCTATAAAAGGTATTGTATGCATGCTAAAATTAATAAAAATAATTTATTTTTGATCACATGATCAATTATTTTTTTTTTATTATTTATTCTTTATATTTATTTACAACTCATTTTTAATAAATTCCACCTAACCGAGAACTGGTAACAATGACCGTCGTCTCGTGGTAGCGAAAAAAACCAAGGGTTCTGGTGGGAATCGAACCCACGACCCCCATGTTGAAAGGCTAGCACGCTACCAACTAGCCTACGGGGGTCCCACGATTCAAATCTCACCAGAGAAAGGTTGTTCACATACCCTTAATTGTGATGCTCACACAAACACAAATGCTATTGAAAACAAACCACTGACAATGAGTTTAAAATTAAAAATAATGTATCACAAGAGATTTTTTTTTTTATTTTTTCATTTTCAAAAATCAAAAATTTTTCCAAAACTCCAAAATTTTGATCGAAGGACGCCACGGGTTTAAATGATCGAATTTGGCTCAAATCAGTTTTAAATGAAAGATTGTCTCAAGCTCTTCAAAAGGGTCGGCGGAATGAATTTTTGAGACTTTTTTTAAAAAATATCTTGAACGTAGGAAAAAATCGCCATTTTCTGCAAATTTCAAATAGCGACATCTCGAAAACTGTTCGACCAATTTTAATTTTTTTTTATATTCGTGCTCAGCACATCAAAATTAACAAATATGATGTGTCGAAAGATATATTTATTTTTTATTTATTTTAATTTTTCAAAAATCCAAAACTTTGACCGCCGGGCGCCACTGGTTAATTTAATCCGATTGGCCTCAAATTGGTACCACATGAGGTTTAGGCCTAGTAGAATAAAAAAATGCCCGGACTTTGAAAATCGGAGAAGAAAAAAACTTTGCTATACAGAAAAATGCCAGTCTAATGAACATACTTGTCCATATTTGGACCACATATGATTAACATATGAACATTTTTCACTGGGAACCTAAAAATACAAAATCAGACCGAGTGCCCCTTGAGTTAAATATTTCATGATTGTGGCATTATGCCAACCAAATATAACAAGGCATTATTGTTACAAAAAGTGATTATTTTAGGGCAGTTTTTTTTTTGGTTTTTTATTTTTAAATTATTTTACTTTAAAGATTTTTTTCCCTTCTCAAAGCCATTTGTTATATTGTTAATGTAGGTTAGGTACAATGGTGTTAAATATAGATTTTTTTTGTTTTAGAAAATTGTGTGGCTATATATTCTCGTGACCATTACACCATTTTCAGTTTACAAATATTGGAAAATTCCGAAAATTTACAAAAATTTTTATACAAATTCTTTAAAAATTTTGAAAAATTTTAGAAAATTCAGAAAAGTTAAAAATAAAACTGAATTTTATTAAAATTCAGAACAATTCAGGAAAAATTAAAAAAAAAATGCTGAAAATGTTTAAAAAATTAAGAATTCTAAAAAAATTATAAAAATTAAAAAAAAAAAACAAGAGTTTTACATTCGGCTGTGCCGAATCTTTTATACCCTCCAAAATGTAATAGAAACACAACATAAAAAAAATCCAGGGGCGTCTTTTTTTTGGGCGGGGGATTGGTGGGCGACGTTAGGGGCACCTTCCCCTTGCGATTTTGAGATAAGAATGTTGCATTTGCTTAGTAAAAGTACAAAAAACCCCCGCAAAAAAACTTTTTTCCCCTTGGTCCGATTTTGCCCATTTCCGAACTTAACCGCCTAGGAATATAAGACATATTCGTGCCAAACTTCGGGAGTCTAGCTCTTTAATTTTGGGCTGTATCGTGTCCTCTACAGACGGACGGACAGACGGACGGACGGACATCGCTAGAATGTCTTAGAATCGATCACTGATCAAAATATATATACTTTATTGGGTCCTATAGACCGATATTTCGATGCGTTACATACGGAATGACAAAGTGAGTATACGCATTTGAAAAAAATTTAAAACTTTAGCGGGCCATAAAGCTAAGTTTTCAAAACCCTTCGGGGGTTTTGGTCTACTTTCATTTTTTTGGTCCCATCCAAGATACAAAATTGTGTTGCACAGTGATATAAGTAAATGATTTCTTTATTTTACCTGAAAATGGTGTACTTTTATTAAAGCACCCTTCGTTAGTTTTTAATAAAAATCTATATTTAATATTTTTATGCCTAACCTACATCAATTATATGCTGTAATCGATTAAATAATAAGCAAAAAATAAACAAATTAAAACGACATAAAAAAAATACCCTTAAACAAACATTTTCACAAAGAAAATATATTATCACATAGCCAATGGTTGGTTGTTCGTTGGCATAGTGCCATAATTTCCTTCTTTTTTTTTGTTTATTTGAGTTGTTTTTTTAAATACACAAATAAATGAAAACAAATTATAATCATAAAAAGAATAATTAAACAAATCAGTAGCATTCCGTTTGGTCGAATTTATTAAACACTTCACTATTAAAATAGATAAATTATCCGGTTAGCAGGCTATAGATGAGAAGTGGTGGTACTTTTCAAAAAGTACCAACAATAAAAAGGTTCTTATAACGCGATAAAACAGGCCAACACATTTTTAACCCATAGACCAGAGGTTACTTTTCTAAGTGTTTGAGTTGCGCTGAATCCGAATCTGGTCTCAGAATTTGCCTATCACATCAGGTTTTAGAGATATCTTAGCTTGAAGTTGAAAAAATGCACCTTTATTTATAAAACCTGATATGCCATCTGAAAGTCCTACAAATTACCTCTAAAATGAATGTTTAACCTTTAAAATATCTTGTTTCATCTCTGAGATATCTTAACCTGAAGTTTGTCCTCGTTTCGTGACTCTGGATGCGGCTGAGAGTGTTATGTATTCATTAAACACCCAGTTGGAAAATGTGTCAATGAGGAAATTTCCACAGTAATTCCTTGAGAAAATGTCTTCAGGTTCTGACAAATCATAGGTTATCCTTGAGGACATGTCCTAACAATGTCAGCACTGAATGTTTTCTTTAAGAGTGTGGACAATTCCTCTAAGAGGTCTAAAAGGAAATGTCTTCAGAATAGCCGCATATTAAATTAGAATATTAAATCTGGGCAACTCTTCAATTTCTCAAAAAAAAAAATGGTAATATTATCGATTTATTTAAAATAAAATCAAAATCTGACAAGTAGTATAAAAGTAATAAGTAGTTAGGTGTGGGACTAATAAACTGGAGGTTCCAGGTTCAAATCCAGTTAGGACTAAAAAAGGCGAAAATTTTTTTTCTAAATATGAGAAAGATAATTTATAAAGGAAAATGGATAAAAGTAAAAACTAAAGGAAATACAAAAATTTTTTGTATTTTCGCATGACCTACTTCAGACATTTCCCCAAAGAAGTCTTACGTGACATGTCCCCATAAGGTCAGCCCTGACCACTGCTGACTTTGAGTGAGGACATTTTGAAAATTTGTATGAAACTGTCCTCAACCCAGTACATAGAAATGTCTTGTGGATGTCAGCAGTGACTCGGACATGTCACCGCTCCGTCACTGAGGATGGCTCGAGGACGTTGCCAACTGGACACATCATATAAATTTCAACAGGCGATATCTCAGCAAATAGTAAGGATATCTAAACAATTTAAAAAGCATATTTTTGTTTTTTTTAATTGGGAATTTAACCCCCAGTTTCTGTAATACGAACGCCATTCGTCTGCGACGAATTTGCATGTATTTTGTTTTTGTTACAATAACAAAATACACACAAATTCGTCACGAACGAATGGCGTTCGTATTACAGAAACTGGGAGTAAGACTTTTATAGGTTTATCGTAAAATAAAGGCGAAATGTAGCGAATATATATAGTAGAGTGTCCCTTATTTTGGAAATCTTGGAAATGTTGAGACGGTACCCCCTCATTTTTTTCCTTTTGACTAAAAAATAACTCAGGAAAAATTTTTCGCCCCTACGACCACGCCTTCCCTACGCGACGGGGCCTTAAAGAACGGGGCCTTAAAAATAATTTTTCCATACAAACCAAAAATTTTTTTTTTGATTTTTAATTTTTTTGTTATTAATTATAATATTACTTGATTAGCTTATTCACGACAAAAAATTTGATTTTGGTGGGATGAGGCTTTCAGTTCTAAAAAATTTTTCGAAAAAAAAAAATTTAGAGCTTTTGGGGACCCCATTCATATCTGTGACATCTTGATCGTGTATCGAAAAACATCAACAATGCATTTTTTACCCTTTTTTAGATTTAGATTTAGATTTATTTAGTTTTTTCATTATTAGAACAATAAGAATAAATTCTTTTATAGTTCAACGGGTATTACATAAAGATTGACATAATTAATTAGTACAATAAATAATTAAAAAAAGCAGTAAAATAGCAATAATAATAAAACAGTAATTAAAATATAAAATGATTGCAATAACAATATATTAAGTCAAGACAAAATAAAGTAAAGAAGCTATAGTTTATAATATAGTTTTTTTTTTTTTTTTTTTTTTTATTTTTTAACATAATAGTTTATTTATCGAAACAAATATAAGTTTAAGTTTATGCATTTCTATTTGTATTTGTCAGATGATAAAAGAGTTCATTTTTAAACAAATTTTTTGATGAAATGAATTTAGTATCGTTGGGCAAATCATTCCAGAGTTTTATGGCGTTAATGAAAAAAAGTCTACTAGTGTTTAAAAAATTATGTCTGGGCACAATTAGAGTCATGTTTCTTGTTGATTGACCAAAGGTAATTTTCTCATAAAGGTAGGGTGGGGTTTTTTGGTATATAAGTCTATGTAAGAATAGCAAATTTCTCATGTCAAGGTAATTAACAATGTCACAGCCAAGAATCATAGTTCTCCACGTAGTCATACTACTAAAACGGCGCAGACCATAGACATAGCGAGTTGCGTTATTAAAAGAGACCTCCAATTTATGAAGGGAGTGCGAATCAAGTTTACTGTAGACCTCCGCAGAGTAGGTTATTAGTGGAAGAATCAGTTGGACAACAAGACGCCTTTTTAACTCAATCGGTGTAAAGTTTGACGACATTCGTAGATTACGTAATGTCAGGTAGACTTTACGAATCACATTATTGATATGGTCACCACAGGATAACGAGGAGTTTATATAAAAGCCTAAATATTTAGCTTTCTTAACATAGTTAAGAGAAGTATTCCCCAGGCTTATTGTAGGAAAATGTATAAAATCATATTCATACTTACTGATAGGCAAAACTAAAGATTTACAGGGATTTAGTGTCAGATTATTTACCTCAGCCCATCTGCTAATCGATCTTAAGTCCTCGTTTAGTCTATAGCACGTATCTTCTAAAAGACCAATCCGATTTGATATATACAGTTGAATGTCATCTGCGTATGCATGCATCTTAACATAATTACATACACTGAACACATCATTTACAAAAATACTAAATAAAAGAGGACCAAGTACAGAACCTTGCGGAACACCAGAAGTTACTTCTTTAAGATAAGACTCTCTTCCATCAACTATGACCTTCTGAAGACGCTCAGATAAGTAATCCCTAACAAGACCAACAGATGCTAGTTCAAACCCAAACAAATTTCTTAGTTTCCAACACAGTATCGAGTGATCCACCTTATCAAAGGCTTTTGAAAAATCCAATAAGCACATTAATGACAAGTTTCCCATGTCATACTCTGATCTAATGTCATCGAGCACCTTCAACGCTGCAGTTGAGCAGCTGTGACCCAATCGAAACCCTGATTGTAGCGGAGATAGTAAATTATTCTCACTAAGATAATCCGTTATTTGACGGGACATCAAACACTCAAATACTTTTGATAAAACAGAAAGAATACTAATCGGCCTAAAATCTTCAGGGACAGACGCATTAGTTATTTTGGCTATCGGTGTAATCCTCCCAACTTTCCATAGTTTCGGAAAGGTAGATGTAGTAATACAATGATTAAAAATATGGGTAAGAGGACCAATTAAATATGGCAATACTATTTTCAAAAATTTTATACAAACACCATCCTCACCTACAGCATTTGATCTAATGTTCATCACAGCCAAAGATACATCAACTTCAGAAACTGCACAAAACTGAAAGGTACTACGACAGACAGCCGAAGGCTGGAGGCTAGGTAAATCTGAGTTTGCCATCCCTTCTCCACAAAAAAATTCGATTAGCGCGTTAGGATCTAAACAGCAGTTAGATACTTGACGAGAATGAACACCTAAACTCCTAATATTCTTCCATAACTGCCCAGAAGTCAGGGACGTATTCAATTTCCGAGCAAAGTACGTTTTCTTGGCTTCTCGGGTTACTAGACTGGCACGATTTCTAGCTCTTGTATACAGGACCCGATTAAAAGTAGTACGCCGCTTTTTCCATACATTATAACACCTATTACGTTCCTGAATTGATTGCTTTACATGCGAAGTATACCATGGACATGAGCTGTTCCTAATTTGAAAGCTACGCACGGGAACATTCCGATTATAAACATCTTGCACTGAGGATAGAAAAACATTAAGTTTACCATCCACTGTAGGCTCATACCAACAATCAGATAAATTGAGATTGGAAATATCAAAAAACAGTGCAGAGTAGTCAATTGAATTATAATCTCTATAAGTTATTATCTGTGGAGTTTCATCTCTATTGAGGTTTACATTTACAGAGCAAAATAAAAGGTCATGATCAGATACAAATGACATCTGGTCAAATAAGAGAAGAGATCTCATATCTGACAATAAGAACAAATCTAGTAGACTAGGATTGTCGTTAGGGGAAAAGCGAGTCGGCATTTGGCAATTAACAAATGATAATCCCACAGAACACACCAAATCATGCAATTCACTGCTATAGGAATCATTCAATAATAAATTGACATTAAAATCACCACAAGTTACATAAAAATCATAATCTATTATGTAGCTGTCAAATTTAGTAAAGAATGGTTCAAGGCTAAAATACCTGCTGGGGTTATACACACAAGATACTAACATTCTAGTCACGTTGTCATATATTTCAACATTAATGAATTCAACATCAGAGTTTTCTGATTTGGAAACAAGTTTTGACCTGAGATTTGATTTACAATATACGGCAACACCACCACCCTTCCTATCCGCTCCCCTACTATTGTGATATAGATTATACCCATTTATCCTGTAATGACATATAGAAACATCCTTGTTGAACCAAGTCTCAGTGACACAAATCACATCAACTCTTGAGTTTTCAAAGGTGTTTCTAACATCATCAAGTTTCAAACCATTTAAGCTTCTTGCGTTAAAATGCACAACGTTCAGTCCGCATCTCTGTTTACACAATATATTTAGTAAAGTGGAGTTTCTTAAATTAACACCATTACTCCTGTTAAAGCCTGCCATGATAATAATGAAAAAAAAATATAATAAAATAAAAAGAAATAATTAAATAAAATAAATATCATAAAAAAAAAAAAAAAAAAAATGTTGTTGCTAGCTCGTTTCTATTTATTTTGATATTAACTCCTCCAGATCCTTTTCATTGGCAACGTGAATAGCATCAGATTTGTTTTGGACTCTGACATAAACTTTTCCTCTTACTGAGAATACACTGCAGAGATTTGACTCGAGTTTATGTTTTAAAGCAATTTGAAGAATTTTTCTATTTTTAATGTCCAGACTTTCATATATACGGAAAGTAGTATCCCACTCAAAACCAGCTGAGCGCATGGATACTGTACTCTTGGTCCGTTTACGAAATTCAGAAAAAGCCTTTAGAGTGCGATTTCTATCAAAAGGTGTGTAAAATTTTACAATTACAGCTGTATCCCTATTTTTCTCAGATTTAGGTGGAACTCGAAATATGTCACGTATTTGAGGTGTCAAAAAGTCAATTGAGAAACAGACTTGATTAAAAATGCTTTTAAGATTTTCGCTTTCATTAAATTTAATTCCAAAAATTAGTGCGTCTGATGAAATATCCTTGACTGTATTATTTGTTTGTTTATCTACTTTTTTTATGTCATCTATTTCTTTTCTTAAAGCATTAATTTCAGCTGTTAATTTGTCAACAACATTCAAATCACTTTCAATAACGGCAATTCGATTTTCAATCTCATTTGCTCTCTCAGTTATAAGTTTGATCTCACACTCAATTTTATCTATGAGTTTAGTTTCCAGTAAAGTAATTTCATTAGACAAACGATTAAAAATTAATTCCGCATGTGTCTGCATTCTCTCCTCCATAGATCTCATTTCATTTAAGATTGACTTTAACGTTAAATTTCCATCATCCAGCTTTATTGTTTTTAATGCTGGAGTTGACAGAGTGTTGTTCTTTGTATTAGGAGATTGTTGTTTTCGTTTCGACATTTAATAATAAAAAGGAAATACCTTTTGTTTTGTTGCTTTGTAAATGTAGTTTTAAAATTCGGTTTATAAGTATGTACGAAAGTTTTTATTTTTTTTTATATTGTAATTAAATTGTAATTTTAACTTTTGTTTAAAAAATTTTGTCACTACTAATATGTTGTTTTCAAAAATATTTATAGCTACGTGTAGCTGTTGTGTTGTGGTTTTTTTTAATGTAATGCACCGATTTTAATTAACATTACTTAAAGAACAATTTATCGAAAAAGACGGAGCAAAAATTATATGCGTGCGTTTGTAAGAAATAATCACATCACGATAAAGATGTCACAGATAGGAATAATATTTTTTTATGAAAATATATCATTAAAAGCAACAATTCAACTAAAACGGTTGCTTGTCAAAACTAAAAAAAAATATTTTTTAAAAAATTTTTACTGTAGGACCCCAAAAGCTCAAAATTTTTTTTTTAGAACTGAAAGCCTCATCCCATCAAAATCAAATTTTTTGTCGTGAATAAGCTAATCAAGTAATATTATAATTAATAAGTAACAAAACAATTAAAAATCAAAAAAAAAATTTTTTGCTTTGTATGGAAAAATGATTTTTAAGGCCCCGCTCTTTACGGCCCAGTCGCGTAGGGAAGGCGTGGTCGTAGGGGCGTAAAATTGTTCCTGAGTTATTTTTTAGTCAAAAGGAAAAAAATGAGGGGGTACCGTCTCAACATTTCCAACATTTCCAAAATAAGGGACACTCTAATATATAGCGAAAAACCGTGAATATAGGGAAAAACTGAATTTTTTAAACTTCGTGTTAAGATATCTCAGAGAAGAAACAAGATATTACAGAGGTTAAACATTTACTTTAAAGGTATTAAGTAGGACTTGCAGACTACATATCAGGTTTTATAAATAAAGGTGTATTCGCGCAGCTATGACGTCTCGAATATGGCGAAAAACAGGGGTTTTAAAAATTTTAAGCTAAGATATCTCGAAAACCTGATGTGATGGAGACATTATGAGTACAGATTTGGATTCAGCGCAGCTCAAACCCTTAGAAAAGTATATTCTAGTCCCGGGGTTTCGACCTTTTTCAAATTTTGTTGGCCTGTGTAATCATATAGAAAACACCAAAAAGTTGAAAAAAAAAACAATTTTATAATCTTTGCGGTGGAATATTTAAAAAGTACAAAAAAAGTACCATTTAAGGGTACTTAAAAATACCTTTTCAATTATACGAAAATTAAATCGAAAAAAAAGATACACTTGATGAACATAAAATTTGTTGCACAGTGTATTCCGTCACAAAATTCGAAAGCTAAATTAAAATCGTTGTTTAGCAGTTACAAAAGGTCTAGATAAACTAATTATACCATTACCTTTTTTGTAGCTTTTAAAGCAAATGGCATGCGTGAGGCAAAAACAATATCAAACACAGAGCTTCGAAGAATGAAATCCTTTTCGAATGAATTCTCAAAAAAATCCATTCAATTTTCATAGTCAGTGAATGCCTTCGATTTCATAAATCAACATTGAATGCAGTCCTTGGAATTCATTCGATTGAATGAAAAAAAATGAATGCATTCGATTTCTTGTTCATTCGATTTAGAAAAATCGAATGCATTCGATTTTTTATCATTCCACTGGGAATGCAATCGATTTTTTAAATATATAGACCAAAACGGAGCCAAATTTTGGTACATAGTATCGCCGATTCTCTTTACATACGATGTCCCTAATGAGCTCTAATTTTGAATCCAAAAAAATTGGTGTTTCCGAAAATTTTAGAAATGCACATATTAACTGCCTTCACGACAAAAAGTATGAAGAGTGTTGGCGATACTATGGACAAAAAATTGGATTCGTTTTGCTCTATCTTGGTTAGTTTTTTTAAGTTTTTTATGTAATGAATGGATAAGCCATTAGATTTTTCAAATTGAATGAAAAGAAAATCGATTGCATTCGCAAGTGAATGCATTCGATTTTTAAAAGTCGAATGAAAAAAAATCGAATGCATTCGATTTTTGAAAGTCGAATGAAAAATAAATCGAATGCATTCGATATTTATAAATCGAATGAGTCTAAAGCAGTGGTCGGCAGAAAGAGAGAATATAAATGCATTGGTATATGAAAATAAACATGCATGTGTTGGTGTATTTCTCAAACAAAGCGATATCAACCAGCATGTTGTTGTATTTTTATGCTCTTATTTCCGAATTTTGTTGACATTCGTGTTGAATACATGTAAATAGCCGAATGTGTTCGGGATCCATGTGCAATTGATGCCGACCACTGGTCTAAAGTGAATTCATTCAATTCGCTAAAATGTGATTGGGGAATGCAATCACTTAATTTTCATTCAGAATGCCAAATCGAATTAAGGAATGAAATCCTTCGAAGCTCTGATCAAACATAGTAGTATTATTGACTTAATATCGTCACAAGTCCAATTAAATAAATATTTACTTGATAAAACAAATAAAAAAATAAACAAAACTACGCAAAAGAATATAAGACTAAAAGCAATTGAAGACACCGGTGATAATTTAAATAAACATATTATGGGCATTCACTTCAAATGTTTTTTCATTTGCGGACTTGCGACATACAAGAAGTAGCAATAAATTTTGCACTTCTACACAACCATTCAGTTTTTGCAAGATTTTTGGTGTAAAAGTTGCACAAATCAGCGGAGATGTGCAAAATTTTAACATTTTGAATTGATTGTGTATATGAAACAAAACTACAATTTGTCACGTGTCGTCGTAACACGTTTTGAAATCTATAAATTGCTCATTATAGCTCACGTCAAAGATAGCGGAATTTGGATATTTTGCATTTCAGCAAAAGTGAACTGTTTTCGAAGTGAATTCCCCTTATGTAAGGTTAAGTTATAATTATAATTTAGCGGTTTCTTTCTCATAAATGGTGCCAATTTAATGTTAAACAACAAATTCTTTGATTGTTTATTTTTGGCATAAATAATTTGATTTTTTTTTTTTGTTTAAAATTAGCAAAAACCTAATTCACATATAAAATTGTTTTAAATTTTTAAATTACCTTATTTTCTTCATAATCAGCCGAATCTCCCTCACTCAGACGTCGCTGGATTGCACGCTGCTTGCGATCACGACGTTTTTGATTCTTTTTGCGTTGACCCAAGATACTGGAGTCCAATCTGTAACAAAAAAAATAAAGTTAAATATACTTATCACAATTGATGAATAAATTTATTTTTAATGATCAATTTAAAGTTTAGTTGAATTCAAGACAAATTATAATTTAATAATTATTAAAAAGTGTTTGAATTTTTGATTACAATTCAAAACTTTTTTTAATAAACAGAAATCAAAAAGTAAATTATTGCAGATTCTGAGAGTTTTTTTTATAGAAAAAATGTCTCAGAACCTGACTTTTTCTATAGAAAAAATGTCTCAGAATCTGAGACTTTTTCTACAGAATAAATGTCTCAGAATCTGAGACTTTTTTTATAAAAAAATGTGTCAGAATCTGAGACTTTTTCTATAGATAAAATGCCTCAGAATCTGAGGCTTTTTCTACAGAAAAAATGTCTCAGAATCTGAGGCTTTTTCTACAGAAAAAAATGTCTCAGAATCTGAGCCTTTTTCTATAGAAAAAATGTCTCAGGATCTGAGACTCTTTCTATAGAAAAATTGTTCTATGACACTTTGTCTCACAGACACTTTGTCTCAGATTCTGAGACACTTTGTCTCAGAATCTGAGACTTTTTCTATAGAAAAATTGTCTCAGAATCTGAGACAAAGTGTTTCAGAATCTGAGACAAAGTGTCTCAGAAACTGAGGATGTGATAATCCTTCTATAGTACAAACTGTCTCAGAATATGATACTTGTTTTAGAGAAAAATGTCTCAAAATCTGAGACTTTTTCATAGATTTCTTAAAAAAAAGTTCTGAAACGTTTAAATAATATTTTTAAATTTTAGCCATGTTTTTTGGTTCCGTTCAAAATCTTTCTATTTGTACTTTTTTGTAGTTGTTTATTGAAAATATCAAAATAACTACCTTACAGCACTGTTACTACAATTTTTACTACAATAGTTTTTTGCAGTTGTTTCTTAATAAACTAACAATAACGTCAAAAAGCAATTGTTACTACAATGTATTATTTTTTTGTAAATACAACTAAAATTTTAACTAAAAACTACTACTATTAACTGTCATTCATTAACATTATTATTAACATTAATTTACTTACCTAAAGACCTGTTTTTTGATAACTTCACTAAAACGTACAGTTTTTTTACAACTCTCCGATAGACCAACAACATTCTCCTCTGGAATGTCACTGAATGATTGTGAAAAACGTAAGGAATTAAAAGCACTTGTCATGCCATCCACCGAGGTAGAATAGGCGCAGGATGATGAAAATTCATCAATTGAAGAACATGAATCCGATATAGACGGACGTGGTGCATAACGACTATATGGCTTAAGAATACCCTTAAACGATGAACTACCAGCACTATGGCTAATAACACTATCATGAGATTCGGAATAACTACGTTGTTTACGTTGTTGATTATTGAGCGATAATCCGTTTGAATTGTTGTTAACGGAAGATGGTACATTAACCGATAATGATGAAGGATGTGATGATTTTGACGATTTTTCAGTACGATCGGGAGAAGAATCCTCATCATCATCATCGGCATCTTCATCATTTTCAGCTTCATTAACTTCTGGAACTGGTGGAGGAATAAATTTTTGTTGCTGCTGCTGCTGCTGCTGTTGTTGCTGCTGATATGCTTTAATATCATCACACGCCGATTCCGATAAAGAACGTCTCTTTTTATTTTTCCGTTTTTGTTTCTTATTGATCTTTTTAAGATTCTGTTGAGCCAAACCATCTCCACCATGTTCTGGAGACATATCTTCATCTTCTGTTGTGTTAGCATTACATGTTGAAATTTCTGTGCCTCTTGATTTTATTTCAATTTCTATTGATTTCTCACATTCTGAACGTTCTATAGAAATATCTAAAGAAGGCTGTTCTTTTTTCTGACGATCCCTGGAATTGTGTGATACTTTAAATTTGCCCTGTATGGGATATTCTTTAAGTTCTTCACTATCTAAACCAGCTAGATAGCTAGACAATTGTTCTGTATTTTCATTTAAGTGTAGATTTAATACTACATTATTTTCCCATGCCTCTGCGTCTGCATTCACAATTTTAGCCTCGTTTTCATCATTATTAAGCTGGATATAGAAGGAATAATGTAATGGATAATATCCAGCTCCAATGGATGTAAATTTTAAATGTAATGAACGTTCTTCACGTAATATTTGTACGGAATCTTCTTGCACGTTGCGTACTTGTAATACCAAAGACATTGTATTGTCCAAGACATTACAATCGAATTTAGTAGGAAATTGATAATCAATATTCGGTTTGAGAAATTCATTGTTTATAGCTGAAAAGGAAAAAGCGAAATTTTAATATATTAAAAATTTATTAGTTTTTATACCCTCCAACTACAGTATGAGGGTATACTCACTTTGTCATTCCGTGTGTAACGCATCAAAATATCGGTCTAGGACCCCATAAAGTATATATATTTATGATCAGTGATCGATTCTAAGACATTCTAGCGATGTCCGTCCGTCCGTCCGTCTGTCCGTCCGTCTGTCCGTCCGTCTGTCCGTCCGTCTGTCCGTCTGTCCGTCTGTAGTTAACACGATGCAGTCCAAAATAAAAGAGCTAGACTCCCGACATTTGGCACGAATATGTCTTATGTTCCTAGGCAGGTTAAGTTCGCAAAGGAGCAAAATCGGACCAGGGGGAAAAAAGTTCCCCCTTGAAGAACTAAACCAACCACGGAAAAATACCATATTTTTACATGATTTTCTTTGTTTTTGTTTAACAAATACAACATTTTTATGCTACAAGAAGTTCAAAGTCCTGCACAGATTTAGAAAATGTCGTTTTTTCGGTCCGCCCCCCTTTTATGGGCGTGGAAAAATTTTTTTTTTAAATAATGATAAACTTGTATTTCTTTAGAGCAAAAAGTATAAGAATGAATTCTTAAACACATATTCGAGAAGAAATGCCCCCCCCAATTACCACTACCGACCCCCCCCCCCCCCAAAAAAAATAAAACGCCCCTGCAATTTTTTTTTTTTTTTATTTATTTGCATGTTGGAGGGTATAACAGATTCGGCACGGCCGAATTTAACACTCTCACTTGTTGGAATTACAATTGATCTTTTTCGAATTACAATTAATCTTTTTCAAATTACAATTGAACTATTGCGAATTAAAATTGAACTATTTCGAATTACAATTGATCTGTTTCGAATTACAGTTGATCATTTTCGAATTACAATTGACCTATTTCGAATTAGAATAGATTTTTTTTCGAATTACAATTGATCTATTTCGAATTACAATTAAAAAACGGTTGTTTCAACTAAATTTAAACAAAATTCCTAATCAACAAGTACACTTCACTTCTTAAAATCTAATTGAATCTTAACATTTTAACTCACCCTCTTCCTTGGACATTTCACCATTGTTAGCCCTTTCTAATGACTCATCCACACATCCGGTATCCAATTCCTCAATTGGTGATCCACTATTATTCGATAATAATTCATCACGCATATCACTTTCAACCCCACTATCCTCACGACTTAAATGCAATAAGGAATCATGCATCTTACGTTGTTTCTCAATGCTCTTCTGTATCACGGGCAGTGTTATAATCAAACGTCTTGTGTCTGTATCAAATTTAGCCGAACCACTTTTATCGTTCACCTTAAAGGGTAATTCAATGTTAAGACGATATTTAGCTCCCACAAGTTCGCTAATCAAAAATAATGACTTCTCTGTTACGTCTAATTGGCAGTCGTTGCTGGAATTTAGCAACGGCAATTTAATGTCCACAACTAGTTCGCGCGGCATGGTTAAATGTAATTTAGCATCTAATTCATTTGTATATTCAGAGAGATCAACATCATGACGATGTTTTATTGTGTACTTTGGGGTGCAATAATCAACAGCATTTTTCTGTTTCATTTGTACAGTTTTCATAGGCAGTACTTTTGCAATGCCAGCATCTGAGTTAGGTTTTGCTGGATAAATACTTTCCAGTGGATGTGGTTCATTGGCTTCGGCTGGTGGATCTTTAGCCAATTTACGTATCACAGTTGGGCGGGCAATTCCTTTGAATTGCAGTTTGGGAAATTTAATATTTATTCGATCTAAGGTGACCTGAAAAGGAAAATTGAAAGGGAAAATAAATATTTTGTGAGGATGTTTATTCTGGCTCGAGGTCATTATTTTCTTTACTAATTAAAACCATGATATTCTCATAGTATAATTTTCAAGAAAATTATTTTTTGTTTTAAATTTATTTATGTTGGTCATTTTTGCAAGACTTAATCGACACGTGTTTCGGAATTTGTCAAGATTCCATTGTCAAGATTATTTAGCAAAAATAGAAACGATATACTACAAAGTAGCAAACGAGTCTAATGACAAATCGTTTTTGCACAAACTAAAACATTAATACATATTCGACTCTATCCACAATGTGAATTAGAAAGACGAAGAAATTGTACTATGCTAGTAAGTAACAATTGTCAATAACCAACAAAAATATTTAAAACATTTTACATACGATAGTCCATTGGACTACAACAATATGTTTTTTGTTGCTGTGAATGAAATTATACCATTATTAGGGCTATTCATCACTATGGCGTGCCAACCATTATGTTCAAATTCTTATTAATTTTTATTAATAAATAAAAATTGTTTTATTCGACCTTTAAAATATTATATTTTGTGAGGATGTTTAGTTTGTGCAAAAACGATTTGTCATTAGACTCGTTTGCTACTTTGTAGTATATCGTTTCTATTTTTGCTAAATAATCTTGACAATGGAATCTTGACAAATTCCGAAACACGTGTCGATTAAGTCTTGCAAAAATGACCAACATAAATAAATTTAAAACAAAAAATAATTTTCTTGAAAATTATACTATGAGAATATCATGGTTTTAATTAGTAAAGAAAATAATGACCTCGAGCCAGAATAAACATCCTCACAAAATATAATATTTTAAAGGTCGAATAAAACAATTTTTATTTATTAATAAAAATTAATCAGAATTTGAACATAATGGTTGGCACGCCATAGTGATGAATAGCCCTAATAATGGTATAATTTCATTCACAGCAACAAAAAACATATTGTTGTAGTCCAATGGACTATCGTATGTAAAATGTTTTAAATATTTTTGTTGGTTATTGACAATTGTTACTTACTAGCATAGTACAATTTCTTCGTCTTTCTAATTCACATTGTGGATAGAGTCGAATATGTATTAATGTTTTAGTTTGTGCAAAAACGATTTGTCATTAGACTCGTTTGCTACTTTGTAGTATATCGTTTCTATTTTTGCTAAATAATCTTGACAATGGAATCTTGACAAATTCCGAAACACGTGTCGATTAAGTCTTGCAAAAATGACCAACATAAATAAATTTAAAACAAAAAATAATTTTCTTGAAAATTATACTATGAGAATATCATGGTTTTAATTAGTAAAGAAAATAATGACCTCGAGCCAGAATAAACATCCTCACAAAATATAATATTTTAAAGGTCGAATAAAACAATTTTTATTTATTAATAAAAATTAATCAGAATTTGGGAAAATAAATTTTAAAGTGAATAATGGAAAAAGTTTAAAGAAATTAGAATCAGATTCCCAGAATCTCCAGATTTTTTCTATAAGAAAAATGTCTCGGAATCTGAGACTTTTTCTGAGACATTTTTCTTATGGAAAAAAGTCTCAGATTCTGAGACATTTTTCTTATTCCTATAAAAAAAATGTCTCAGAATCTGAGACTTTTCCTATAAGAAAAATGTCTCAGAATCTGAGACTTTTTCTATAAGAAAAATGTCTCAGAATCTGAGACTTTTTCTATAAGAAAAATGTCTCAGAATCTGAGACTTTTTCTATAAGAAAAATGTCTCAGAATCTGAGACTTTTTCTATAAGAAAAATGTCTCAGAATCTGAGACTTTTTCTATAAGAAAAATGTCTCAGAATCTGAGACTTTTTCTATTAGAAAAATGTCTCAGAATCTAAGACTCTTTCTATTAGAAAAATGTCTCCGAATCTGAGACTTTTTCTATAAGAAAAATGTCTCAGAATCTGAGACTTTTGCTATAAGAAAAATGTCTCAGAATCTGAGACTTTTGCTATAAGAAAAATGTCTCAGAATCTGAGACTTTTGCTATAAGAAAAATGTCTCAGAATCTGAGACTTTTGCTATAAGAAAAATGTCTCAGAATCTGAGAATTTGTCTTAAAAAAGGTCTCAGAATATGAGACTTTTCTATTGAAAAAATTTCTCAGAATCTGAGACTTTTTCTATAAGAACAATGTCTCACTTTTTTCTGTAAGAAAAATGCCTATAAATATGAGATTTTTTCTATAGGAATAATGTTCAAAACCAAAATATCTATTCTATGTAATGAAATTTCCAAACTTACCTTATATTCCCTTTCAACAGCATCCAGTGCTGTATCAACAAGGCACTTATGAAATGCTGAATTACGTTCGGCCAAATACAAAGCATCCGGATGAAAAACCACATCATAGACACGACATCGTTTATTTTTATTATCCAAATCATCTCGAGGTGCTGCTTGAGCCATTGGTATGGACCAACTTAGGCCTCGAGTGCCGGTCTTATGATCAAGACATGCTTGATTTGTGGGTTTTGCAACATGCTCACTTTTGGCACAATTAATAAAGCATTTTTGACTACCATCCTGTGAGGTTTTTATAACAAAACCTGGCTCAGGATGTATAAAGACAACATCTACACCTCGTTCAGCTTCGATTTGTATGATTTCCTCTTCATAACGTTTACGATTTTCGGGATCCTGAATTTCTTCAATATAATCTAGGAACAATTTACGAAATTCTTCCTTTTTTAAGGCATCCGATATACGATCGAACTCCTCTTTTGTTATGTCGAGTTGTGGTTGTTGCTGATTGTACGATGAGGATGATGATTGTCTTTGATTACCGGATTTTTGATTAGGATGTGGTGTTGTATTATTATGGGCAGTTGTAGTCGAAGTTGCGGACATGACGCAATTTGCGTATGCAGTTTGGGAATTTTAAAGAAATAATTTATTTGTTTTAAAGAGTTTTTCAGAAATCTTTTTTTTTCAATACAGTTGACAAGATATTTTTGAGTAAATTTTATTTTGAAAAAATTTAATAAAACAATTGAGTTTATTTGAGTTATTTAGGAGGTAAACCCTTATAGCAGGCAGATTTTTTTTTATCTGAAAATAAATTTAAAAAAAAATAGAGATAAATAAAACTAAATATTTGAGAAAAAAAAACATTTTATAAAATTTTTTATCATTTAATTGCTCAATAGCCTAATTTAACACTGTTATATATTAAGGGGTTTCACAGTTCAATTCAATACTCCGTTAAGTTTAACTTTTGTATACAAATTTAAACATACGGCTCCGTTAAATCGACAATTAGCGGCAAACTGGACGTTGAGATATCCGTCCTTTCCCATTTCTTAAAATGTTAGAATTTTTCTATACGAAAAATGTTTTAGAATGCAAGAATTTGTCTGAAAATTCTCTATTAGAAATATGTCTCAGAATCCAGGAATTTTTATGTTCGAAAAATGTCTCAGAATCTGAAAATTTTTTGTAAGAAAAATGTCATAGAATCTGAGAATTTTTCTATATGAAAAAGGTCTGAGAATTATTTTATACGAAAAATTTCTTAAAGTTAGATGGATTTACATTCTGTACGAAAAATGTCTCAAAATCGAAAAATTTTTGAGAATCTAAGAACTTTTCTTTTTGGCTAAAAATCTGAAAATTTGCTCATCAAAAATCGTCTCAGAATCAAAATTAAAAAAAAAAATCGAATCTAATTTTTTTTTAATTTCCCGTTAAAGATTATAAGACACTAGTTTTTAAACCCTCCAACCACAGTATGAGGGTATACTCATTTTGTCATTCCGTGTATAACACATCGAAATATCTGTCGGGGACCCCACAAAGTACACAGAAAAAAATAAAAAAAAAATTTAA
The DNA here is from genome assembly GCA_963921195.1 of Pegoplata infirma. Taxonomy (NCBI): domain Eukaryota; kingdom Metazoa; phylum Arthropoda; class Insecta; order Diptera; family Anthomyiidae; genus Pegoplata; species Pegoplata infirma. The sequence goes on along the minus strand of OY992538.1, from coordinate 97,775,191 downwards.
TTAAAAAATTCGTAGATTTAATTAAAAAATTAATTAAATCCGGACCAATCACTAAAATGCGCAAATAAATTAAAAATATTTGTATGCCGTTAATTGGTTGTTGGTATGCCTCTAGAAACTTGCAAGCAAAACCTACGGCTTTGTTCTGCGACGGAGACTAATCAAAGATGGGCAAATGGATGGACGTGTGAGACAACACGACTGATTTGGCCTTCTCTTAATCAGGGGCGCACAAGTGAGCTGATATCGCTTCCAAGAGGAGAGATTTCGACGGTGGTTTCTATAATTACCGGACACTGTCTAATAGGGAAGCACGCAGAGCGGTTAAATGTGCCGTCGAATGACTTTTGCCGAAGTTGCATGGATGAAGAGGAGTTGGAAACTATCGAACACTTTATTTGCCATTGCCCGGCACTTTCTGGTCAGCGACTTGCTTCACTGGGATCTAGGGAGCTGTACGATCTTTCTGATTTGTCGGATGTCAAAATACAACATCTAAGGAGTTTCATAAGAAGCTCAAACTGGTTTAACGACAGGGACTAGTAGGGAAACCTATTACGATCCCGTGGTATCACAATGGACCTCAGAGTCTACGTGTGTTGACGTAAAACGTCAGCAGCCACTTACAACCTAACCTAACCTATGCCGTTAATTAAAAATAAATGGATATTTATTTAATTAAAAACTTAATACTATAAATTAAAAAATTTAATTAAAATTTAAAAAAAAAAATAATTAAAATTTTAATTGTATAAATTAAAAAAATTAATTAAAAATATTATATTAAAAAAAAAATAATTTGTAAAAACATTCTGTTTGAACAAAATAGTTTAAAAAAAAATATTTCTTCAAACTTTACCAAATTTATTTATGCTGTAAAGACTAGGGTGTTCAGTCGATTAATTCTTGTTCGATTAATCGAACAATTTTAGACGAATAATTGTTCGATTAATTTAAAAATGCTAATTTCGATTAAAGGATTAATCGAAGAATTTATGCCGATTAATCGAATAATAATAATATATGTTTTTCTGGAAATATGTATATTTTTTTTAAATTTTTAAGCCCAATAAACAAACCAAATGTTACCGTTGGAATTAAAAACAAGTATAAAAGTTAAATTCGGCCTTGCCGAATGTAGTGATACCCTCCACAATTTCAAAAAGATTATTGCAAAAAACTTTATTTAAAAGAAAATTACTTTTGAAAAAAAAAATTAAAAAAAAAAAAATTTCCGCGAAAAAAAATTTTGGTAAAAAAAAATCCGCGATTTTTTTCTTTTTATGTCAAAAAATATGTTCGTACTTGTTAAAATACCATTTGGTGTTCACTTATGTTCACATATGTCAACCAGAGGCCGAATTAAAGTATTTTGTATATTTAGGTTATGTTGAATGTACTGAAATTTTTGAGGTGTGCTTACATTTTCGTTCATAACTTTTGAACCGCTGAACCGATATCGCTCAAATGCAATACCAAACTTCTCGGGAGAACTTCCAATAAATATTTTAAGTTTCAGTCATCTCTATGCAATATTTTGTCCGCGACAGCATTTTCCACAGACAGACAGACGGACAGACGGACATCGCTAGAAAGTCTTAAAATCGATCGGGCATCATGAATAAGACCGATATTTCGATGAGTTACAAACGGAATGACAAACTTATATATACCCTCTATCACTAACAAGGGAAGTATCTCAACCCTTATGAACCGATTTGCCTGAAACTTAAAATATATATTAAAGAGACGATTTTAAGGTTGGGGTGTCTCGGCTTATCGGCCATATCGGTGTTTAAAAATTTCGTTGTCCCCTTATGAAACCATGTGGACCTTCGGGAAAATTTTGATAATTTCCGAACTAACAGAAATATCATCTAGAGCAAAAATACGGGTCGACTTAAATTTAATAAAGATTATTTCTTATCCATATGGATATCGTAGGTCTATGTCTTCACATAAGTAACCCCCAAAATTTACACATTTTCCTGAAAAAAATATTTAAAGAAGCCGAATTTTTACAAGGTTATGCCACCATTGGATAGGCATTAAAAAACCTTTCTTCTCATATGAAAACATCATATAGTTTCTTAAAAATAAATGGCTGAAAAATCCAAAAAACGATTTTTTTGCCACTTTTTGACCCATGTTTTGAACCCCTAAATCCCCGATATGGCCGATAAGCCGAGACACCCCAACCTTAGAATTGTCTCTTTGATATATATTTTAAGTTTCAGGCAAATCGGTTCATAAAAGTTGAGATACTTCCCTTGTAAGTGGAGGGTATAAAAACACAGCCATATTTACTTGAGTGTTCGTTATTTTAAATTTGTTTTCTGATTTTCGTTGCTCCTGAAGCTTGAATTTGTTAAACGAACTAAATAAGTACCTGATAAAATTTTGGGCCAAAGCGGTCAACGGTCGTACAGTTAAAATCAGTCAAAGTTTCGAGTTTTCGGCAAAAAATTTATAAAAAAAAAATAAAATTACAAATTTAAGATTTCCCAAATGTAGTCAGATAATAAATATATTTTTTTTGTGATATCGGTAATCCAATAAATTTGTCAAAAAAAAATTGTTTTTGAATTCTACACAAATCTCCAGAATGATTTTTTTTTTTAATTTTCTCAAACAAATTAGCAGAAAACTTAAATTTTGATACATTTTGAAATGATTTTAATTTGGTTTTTTGTTGTTAATAAAATGTTTAAATACTTGCAATTAATGTTGTTTATTTACTCAAGTACCAATTTTTTCTAAAATTGTCGAAAAAAATCTTGTAATTTAGAAAATTTCTGAATTTGTAATTATTCGATTAATCGAACAATTTTAAAATTTTTTTCGTTTAATCGAATAATTTAAAAATGGCAAATATCGATTAATCGTTTAATCGAACAATTAAAAAACCCGATTAATTGAACACCCTAGTAAAGACATAGTCAGTGAGATGATTTTATAAAGTTGATTATAAACCTTTCATATACATACACATAAAACTATAAACAAAATGAGAATTCAAAAACCTATGTGGAAAATAAAAAAAACTTTCAACAAACTTTTTATACTTATGTATTTTTTTTGTATGTAATACAATGCAAGAGAAAAACACACACTCGCACACACACGGAAAACAAAACAAAAAAAAAAAAATAAGTAAAGCTAGAAATTTAATTAAACATTTAATTATATAAATTAAATACTTAATTAATATTAAATTTAAAAACAATTAAAATATTAATTTAAATAAAGTTAAAAATTTAATTAAACAATTAATTATATTAATTAAAAGTTTAATTAATATTAAATTAAAAAACAGTTAAAATTTTAATTAAAATAAAATATACGATATTATTTTCTGTGTATAAGTATATAATATTGATCCATGATAGAATCTAAGACATTCTAGCAATGTCCGTCCGTCTGTAGAAATAACGATGCAGTCAAACCAAAGGAGCTAGACCCCTGAAATTCGGCAAGAATATCTCTTATGTTACTGGTAAGGTTAAGTTCGAAGATGGACAAAATCGGACCAGGGGGAAAAAAGTTCCCCTTTGAAGAACTAAAACGACCCCTGAAAAATACGATATTTTTACGAGTTTTTTAATTTTTGCTCAACAAATGTAACATTTGTATGCCATATTAATAGTGTCCGACCGAATATTCGGCGTCGGCTACGGCAAAAAGCACTATTCGGCCACTATTCGGCTTCGGCCACATTTTTGGCCGAATACCGAATAATTGTATAAATTTTGTACTCACTTGTTGAAAAACACACTAAACACACTTTGAATAACATTAGTAAGCACAAAAACATTTTATTAAGTGTTTCCGAAGCTTAAATAAGATTTTACACTCAAAAAAAATTTTCGATCGAAAAAAAATTACTTTAAAAAAAATTTTCATTTACAAAAATACCTAAACAAAGTTTTTGGCTCAAAGTAAATCGTTCTAGACAACATTTTTAAACATTTGTGTGTTCCGACTAGGGCTGTCAATCCCGAATCCCGAAATCCCGGTATTTTTGTCATAAAATGAATCCCGAATCCCGGGATTTTTAATCTCAAATCCCGGGATTTTGTAAATATTAAAAATGTACGAGAATTTATTTTTAAAAATACAACTTTGTTCAATTATTGTTACATTTATATAAAAAAATTAAAACTAAAACTTTTTTTAATTTTCAACGTAGCTGGTCACGGGTTTGGCTGAGTTAAGAATTCTACCCAGGCTTGCTGAATAATAGTCCAACGCACTAACCATTAAGCCACAGTAACCCTTTGACCAAAGATTGCAGGTTTTGGCGAAAATTTTCTAAAAAATCGCAACTTTGATCGAAGGGCGCCATGGGTAAATTTAATCCAATTGGCCTCAAATTTGTACCACATAAGTTTTAGGAGTAGGAGAATAAAAATTTTGCCGGACGTTCAAAATTGGAAGAAAAACTTTTCTTTTACAAAAAAATTAAAGTCTAATGCATTATATTATTACTTTTCTCCTTTACATTTTTCTATTATTTTAAATTTTCTTTAACTTAGTTTTAAAATTATACAGTTCAACAACACAAATCGGAATAGGATGAAACCAAAAGCAAATAAAAGTTGTCATTTTCCATAACAAACCCCTCAGGGCTTTTTTAGTTCATTGCTAAATATTTAATAATAATAATTACTTGAAAACTGCATAAGCGGCGTATACTTAATTTTTTAATTGCCTTTAAAGAACAATCAGAATAATTAAAAATATTTTTTATAATAATTTCGTTGTAGCGAAATAGACCAAAGGGTTTTCGTGGGAATCAAACCCACGACTACCTGCTTAATAGGCTAGTTCGCTACCAACTAACCCACAGTAACCCCCTTAATATGCACAATAAAATTGAAACATAAAGAGTCTACTATTTTTTACTCTAATAATCAAAGAAATTTAATCCCGAAAAATCCCGGAATCCCGAAAAATCCCGGGATCCCGGAAAATCCCGTGATCCCGAAAAATCCCGGGATCCCGGGATTTCGATTTTCAAATCCCGAATCCCGGGATTTTAAAAAACCGATCCCGTTTGACAGCCCTAGTTCCGACAAGTCGAGTTTCACTTTTTTCCTTGTTTTTACGACATAAATATTTTTTTTTTGAGTATTCGGCTTCGCTTTCGGCAGAATAGTAAAAATGTGGCCGAATATTCGGCTACGGCCAAAAAAGGTGTATTCGGTCGGACACTACATATTATGTTCATAGACCTGCGCTTGGACCAAGGGAGTTAGAAAATTCGATTTTTTCAGACCGGCCCCCTTTCGGGGCGTGGTTAAAGAAATTAATTTGAAATAACGAGAAAAATTTCTTATTTAAGCGTAAATATCATAAACAAGTAATTTGCTAACTAATTTAGTGGGGATACAGGTGTCCCTCACCAAATCCGCCGACCCCCCCCCCCCAAAAAAAATTTTAAACGTGTTGGAGGGTATAAAAGATTCGGCACAGCCGAATTTAACACTCTTAAGGGTATATGACACTACATTTATTTTGTATTAAATTGAAATTGACGGCATACTAATCACATTAGATCACAGTATTATCGACCCCGGTAATGCTGTTCTCTAATGTGATTAGTATGCCGTCAATTTCAATTTAATAAAAAAAAAATGTAGTGTCATACGGGTCTTACTTGTTTTGTATTGGATTTATTTTGAGGCATGTTAATTACATTAGAGCACAGCATTACCGCGGTCGGTAATGCTGTGCTATAATGTGATTTACATTGCTGTCAATATCAATCCAAAACAAAAAAAGCTAGTCTCATAGGGGCTTAAACACCTGTATTTTTTTTCTCCTCGGCCTAAAACATAGAGAAACATAGAGGCGAAGGCGTCAAAAATTGAGTTGTCAAAGTACAACTTGTTTAAATGTATTTGTTGACAAAGTACGACTTGTAAACATGTATTGTGTGGTGAATTCACATCGACAACGTACGTGTGACATATTAGAAAAAGATAGCAATATTGTTTTTTCTTTCACCTTCGCCTCTATGTTTCTCTATGGCCTAAAACTTATGTGGTACAAATTTGAGTCCAATCGGATCAAATTAACCCGTGGTGCCCGCGATCAAAGATTTGGATTTTTGAAAATTTAAAAAAAATACGTTTTTTCCTACGTTCAAAGAGTTTTTTAAAAAAACTAAACATTTCTTTTCCTTGGCCCTTTCATAGAGCTTTACACAGTCTTTCATTTAAACTTATTGTGAACCAAAGCTGATCTTTTTAACCCGTAGCACCCTTTATTCAAAGTTTCGAATTTTTAGAAAATTTACACCAAAATTTTGAATTTTTTAAAAACTAAAAAAAAAAACTAAAAAAATATGTCATGCGATACATTATTTTTATTAATTTTGGCATTCTGAAATCGATTAAGCGGTTTTCGAGATGTCGCCATTTAAAATTTGGCAAAACATTTCCAAAAATAAGGCCGCCACTTGAAGCTTATCTTTAAGATTATGAAATGGTCAAGAATAAGAAATTTTAAGATTTAAAAAAAAATATTAACCGCCATTTTTACAAATTTCAAATAGCGAAACACTTTTTTTCCATTTTGCCGCAATTTTGTTCTCACAAACTTTGATGGAGCACATATTGTCAATTTTTTTTATCCAATCCTCAAACAAAACTGTGCTCCAATTTTGAAAAATTGAAAAAGCAAGCGAAAAAATTTAGAATTCGGTACGCTCTACTATAAAAGTTGCAATTACAAATATATTTAGCTGAAATTTTTAAGTATCTTTTGGCCTGGAGACGATGGAAAAAATCAGTCCATGATTAAACATTTTTACTGATACTTAGTCCCCAAACAAACCACCTACTGATATTCGCATAAAATTCTCAAAATACTTTAAAATGGGAGATGTTTGGCAAAATTTTTGTCTGCAGGTGTTTAACGTGTACTTTGGTAACCTAATTCAGTCCACTATAAAAGTTTCGGCCGAAATTTCGTTAAATCTGTCTATTGGCAGCTTGTGTAGGGTATTATACGGTCGGTCTTGACCGGCTATAATTTTTTTTACTTGTAAAACTTATCAAGAATTCTCAATTTTGCTCATAAATTCTTAACCACTGGGCTGATTTGGCAGAAATTCAATACCAACCCGACCAGAAAAACTACAAATATATATGCCAAGTTTCAATAGTATCCAAGTTCTCTTTCGAAAGTTATCGTGTTTTCAACAGACGTACGAAAGGACGAACGTAGGTAGCTAGATCGCCTTAAAATCAATCGGTCCTATAAACTTTAAAGCTTATTTTATTAGTCCTTTTTTGTGTGCAAATTAAGCATAACAGCACATTTTTTTTTCACTTCATTCATATTTTATTTCTCTCACATGAGTTTTAAAAAATGTTTTATGACCCACTTAATATATTTTTAAATTACTCAAATATTTTTTTTATTTTCTTATCTAAATTTTATTTATGTAAGAGGGGTTCCACTTGCTTGTTATCAAATTGTTCTAAATGCCGGCTATATTTGTCATTGAAAATATGTGTTAAAAACAAAAAGGTATAAACCAATAATATATTTCTACGTCATTTGTTTATTTCGCTTTATAATCTTTAGTTTACTTTAATATTTGTTCATAAATAAAATGATGAAAGTTTTTCAAAATCTGTTGAAAATTTGAAAACTCTAAAGGCATACTTAGCCTAAATTTAAACGATTAAGGCTGGAGTACTCAATGCTCCGTTATTAAATAACTCTCCGTTAAATTTAACTTTTTCATACAAAATTTGACATAGGGCTCCGTTAAATCGGCAGTTAGCAGCTAACTTTTCGTTGAGTAATCCGCCCTAAGGCTTTAAGGGTGATTTATAGTGCGTTTACATTGGAATTCTAATCTAGTAAAGTGCGATTTTAATCTACTTTGTAATCTGTACCGTTTACATTGGCATTTTTTACATTTGAAAAGATTAGGATTGGCATTTAAAATAACAAGTTGGTAATAAATGTGTGTGACTGCGTCAAAAGACAGCGACGGTAATTAGTCGCCGTATGATTAACAAGGACAGTGACGGCGTTTACAATTAACAATGTCGGCGGAATAAACATACTTAGCGGCGTCATCAAAATGGCAGGCTTTGTGTCGGTGTTTTTCAGTGTTGGAAAATGAAAATAACAGAAATACAGAGTTGTATCAAACTTTGCCGATTTGCGTTTGCCGATTAGAGTCTAAACTACACACAAAAAAATTTTTACCAAGTACTTGGTAGGATATGCGTTTTTAAAGTTTTTTGCATATATTATGCAAAAAATAGCATCAATTTACCAAGTTTTTGCTTGTTTCTGATAAAAATTTAGAAAATATTCATAAGAGTATTTAACCTTGTGTAATTTTACAAACCTTAACCAAAATTATGCAAAAACTTGGTAAAATGTTGCAACATTTTTCATAATTTATGTAAAAAACTTTAAAAACGCATATCCTCCCAAGTTATTGGTAAAATATTTTTTTGTGTGTACTAGATTGAAAAAAATAAATTTGTATGGGCAATCTAATAGATTGAAGCTAGATTGGAGCCACAATCTACTTTAAGCTAGATTAGAAAACCACTGTAAACGCACTATAATAGTGTATAAGTATAGTATAATAGTCGACAGCCAAAACTGGTAGTTAGTTGTTCGCACAAATAACTTATACTAAAAAACCGTTGTCGGTAGATTTTTCTTCAAAACAACTACATTTAATCATTGAAATAGTGTTTACTATATATTCGGCTAGATCAATATTGTTTTTAACTATTGGTTAATAACTGACAAATGTAGTAGAAACAAAACAGATAAAAACAACCTGTGCCAAAACAACTGCAGATACTATATACACATCTGTTTATCTAACTTGATGCTACAATGCAGTATTTTTTTACATCTGTTCATTATAAAAATCAAAATAACTACTTAAAACAACTGTTACTACAGTGTAGTATTTTTCAGTGTTTTTCATTTGTAAACTAAAAACAACTACTTAAAACAACTGTTACGACCATTTTGTAATTGTCTTAAAAACAACTTTAAAAAAAAAATTGTTGACACTTTTGACACAAAAACAACTGAAAAATGAGTTGAAAACAACAACTACTACACAACTGTCACGCACAACCTCCACCAATTTTCTGAAGTCTCAGGTTCTAACACATTTTTAGCATAGAAAAATTCATGGATTCAGAGACATTTTTCGAATAGAAATAGTATTAGATTTTGTGAAATTTTTCGTCCAAAAATTGTCTTAAATTCAGAGACATTTTTTGTATGAAAGAACTCTCAAATTCGGAGACATTTTTCGAATAGAAAAAGTCTCAAATTCGAAGCCATTTTTCTTATATAAAAAGTCTCAGATTCTGAGACATTTTTCGAATAGAAAAAGTCTCAGATTCTTACACAATTATCGTTTAGAAAAAGTCTCAGATTCTGAGACATTTTTCGTATAGAAAAAGTCTCAAATTCGGAGACATTTTTCGTATAGAAAAAGTGTCAGATTCTGATCCATTTTTCATATAGAAAAGTGTCAGATTCTTAGCCATTTTTCGTATAGAAAAAGTCTCAGATTCTGAGACATTTTTCGTATAGAAAAAGTCTCATGTTCTTAGACATTTTTCGTATAGAAGAAGTCTCATGTTCTTAGATATTTTTCGTGTAGGAGTATTCTTAAATTCGTAGAATTTTTTCGTAAAGAAAAAGTCTCAGATTCTGAGACATTTTTCGTATAAAAAAAGTCTCAGATTCTGAAACATTTTTCGTATAGAAAAAGTCTTAGATTCTGAGACATTTTTCGTATAGAAAAAGTCTCAGATTCTAAGACATTTTTCGTATAGAAGAACTCTTAAATTCGGATACATTTTTCGTATAGAAAAATTCTCAAATTCGGATACATTTTTCGTATAGAAAAATTCTCAGATTCTGAGAAATTGTTCGTATAGAAAAATTCTCAGATTCTGAGACATTTTTCGTATAGAAAATTCTCAGATTCTGAGACACTTTTAGTACAGAAAAATTTTTCGTACAGAAAAATAGAAAAAGCTGAACCAATATCGGTCAAACGCAATACCAAACTTTTCGAAGCAACAACAAGAAAATATGTTAAGTTACAGTCATGTCTGTGTAATAATTTGACCGTAATCGCCATTTCAACAGACGGATATCAGTAGAATATTTTAGAAACGATCATTTAAAATTTATATTGAAATTTATACCAAATCCTTTAATTGCAAATCTAAATCTTTTTATTGCGTTTTAAAAAATCAAATTAAATTATTTTAAAACTACAAAAAATACACACTTTTAGGTTTGTTTTTCATACAAAAACTGTTAAAATCATGAAATTTTAAAAGATCTGCCAAATTTTTGTTCTTAAAAATGCGACAATTTTTTTTTCTAATTTGCATAACTTACGCAATTTCTTTTTAATATTAAAATACACGTTGTTTTTATTTATTTTGTTTTTAAATAATTTTTCTGATGTTTACCGAATGAAGACGATATGAAAATTGAGAACTACATATACAAATTTACCGGTAACAATTCGGCAAAAAAAAAAAATATACGAACAATTCTATTCATATTTATACACATTCGAGATAAAAACTAAAAAAGAAAATAGCAAAACATAAATAGAGAATCATCAAGCAATTGTCCTCATTTTGTTTTGACATTCATATTCCCCGCATTTAATACCGATACGATAAGGTGACCATATTTGTATGGGGGTATACTCACATTGCCATTGCGTGTGTAACGTATCGAAATATTGGTCGGGGACCCCATAAAGTATATTATTAATATATCTATGATTGATTCTAAGACCGAATTTACATAAGGCAATTTAAATTGCGGCAATTTTGATTTTCTAGTGTATCAGAGAGAGAGGGAAGAATCTTAGATCTCTCTCTGATACACGATAAAATCAGAATTGCCGCAATTAAAATTGCCTAATGTAAATACGGTCTAACAAAAAAGGCCCATACACAATCTCGGAGTACTCTGTACTACAGAGTACAGAGAGAGTAACAAATTCCACTCTCTGGCACAGAGTACTCCGGCATTGTAAATTCAGCTTTGGACATTCTATGAATGTCCGTTCGTCTATCTGTATGTATACACGATACAGTTCAAAATAAACTATCTAGACTCCTGAAGTTTGGCACAAATATGACTTATGGTCCTCGGCAGGTTAAGTTCTTAAATGGGCAAAATCGGACCAGAGGGAATAAAGTTTTTCCTTAAAGTAATTAACCAACCTGTGAAAAACGCATGTTCACATGTTTATTGTAGTTTTGTTAAACAAATCAAAAATTTTTATGCTACACTCAAAATAATCACTCTGTTAAAATACAGAGATACTCTGCTGAGCAAGCAGAAAATACCATAGATTTCCAACCAGCAAGATTTTTTGTTATTTTACGAAGAAAACTCTGTAAAATGATTTCGATAAAAAACAGTAAATTTTCAGAATTATCTGTAAAATTTTGATAAAAGCGGCCAGAATTTGACTATTTTTTTACTATTTGATTTCTGATCAATTTATCTTTCCTTAATGTGCAAGTAGTGTTGACAATTGGAAAATGCCATCGAGTAAATTTACCCGCTTTAATGCTTCCAAATTGTAAATTTTTATTTTTTTTTATTTTTGTGAAAGTTTTTTTACGAGTACCTGCAATTTTACACGACATCCTCGTAAAATGTGCCAGGTTTTATTATTACAGAGCAATAAGTAAAATTATAGTTGAAATTTTGTATTTTGGTTACGAGAAAAAAACACAAGTATTTTTATAAAATCTGTATTTTAACAAAAAAAACTCTATTTATTATCTGTAAAATAGAGATTACAAAGTAAAAAGTAAAATTACAGATAAAATTTTGTTATTCGGTTACAAGAAAATACAAAGTTTTTTCTTAAAATCTGTATTTCGACAGATAGCTTTGTCAAATATCTGTCGAATTGAGATTACAGTCATTTTACAGAGTTTTTAACAGAGTAATTATTTTGAGTGTATCACTAGTAATTACAAAAAAAAAAAACAAAATATTGACTAAATTATTAAAATTACTTACTTGTCTTATGCCATAGAAGTAGTATTGCCACCGTATTATAAAACATTTAATATCCCACACTGGACAAAAAAAGCTTCGTGAAAGTAATGAAAATTGACATAAGCAAAATAAAAAATGACTCCCTTTATCAACCGGTTTCATTGGACCGGTTGTATTGGACCAATGAAACTGGTGTCATGAAAGTTTTTTTTAATGAAAACTTACGGAGAAAATATTCGGAGAACTTGTTTAAAACGATTTATGAAGTTTTTCAGGAAATTAATGAAAGTATTCATTGATTAAATGTGGAATAGCAGTTTTCTTTGAGAAAAAAAAAATAATTAATTCGAATAAAAAGAATAAATGTGTAATTTTAAGATTCATGAGAAATTTTGCCCACATTTATTGTGGCAACACTACATTTTACCCTCTTCCTAGTCCCTTACCAATGATATAATAAATACTCAGCTAATCAGTTGTTTTTTATTTGTTTTTTTACATTTAAGTATTATTGTTTTTTGTATACTATATATAAATTTTATTTTTATTATTTATTTTTTATATACATTGTATACAAACAATTCTACATTTATATATTTTTCTACGTACCTAATATAGGGTGACCATATTTTCTAACAATAAGTTCTTGTGATTTAAATAACGGGTTAAAATTATCCAATTTTGCTTAAATTAAGTTTTAATGAAAGTTTGTCTCAAGCTCTATAAAAAAGTTTCAAGAAAACGCCCTCTTTCGATTGGGCGGGGCTTCAAAGTTAAAAAGTTTTAAATTTCGAACATTCCTTTTTATAGAAAAATTTCATTAATTCCTTAAGTACCAAAACGCGATTTTAAGTTTTTTTTTTTTTTTAATTTTTAAATATCTCAAAAATGTTACGTAGTATATAAGGTCACAAAAAGTACACATAGGTGTGTAGTAGACTGGCATTTTTATACCCTCCACTTAGTGATAGAGGGTATATATAAGTTTGTCATTCCGTTTGTAACTCATCAAAATATCGATCTGGGACCCCATAAAGTATATATATTCATGATACCCGATCGATTTTAAGACATTCTAGCGATGTCCGTCTGTCCGTCTATCTGTCTGTCTGTCTGTCTGTGGAAAATGCTGTCGCAGACAAAATATTACACAGAGATGACTGAAACTTAACATATTTATTGGAAGTTCTCCCGAGAAGTTTGGTATTGCATTTGAGCGATATCGGTTCAGCGGTTCAAATGTTATGAACGAAAATGTAAGCACACCTCAAAAATTTCAGTACATTCAACATAACCTAAAAATACAAAATGCTTTAATTCAACTTCTGGTTGACATATGTGAACATAATTGAACACCAAATGGTATTTAAACAGGTACGAACATATTTTTTGACAAAAAAATAAAAAAATCGCGGATTTTTTTTTACCAAAATTTTTTTTCGCGGAATTTTTTTTTTCAAAAATATTTTGAGGATGTTTATTCTGGCTCGAGGTCATTATTTTCTTTACTAATTAAAACCATGATATTCTCATAGCAAAATTTTCAAGAAAAATTATTTTTTGTTTTAAATTTATTTATGTTGGTCATTTTTGCAAGACTTAATCGACACGTGTTTCGGAATTTGTCAAGATTCCATTGTCAAGATTATTTAGCAAAAATAGAAACGATTTACTACAAAGTAGCAAACGAGTCTAATGACAAATCGTTTAGTGCACAAACTAGCAAATTAATACATATTCGCCTCTATTCGCAATGAGAATTAGAAAGACGAAGAAATTGTACCATACTAATAAGGCAACGATTATCAATAACCAACAAAAATATTTAAAACAATTTTACATACGATAGTCCATTGGACTACAACAATATGTTTTTTGTGTTTTTGTTGTAACAAATACTCCATATTAGGGTTATTCATCACATGGCGTGCCAACCATTATGTTCAAATTCTGATTAATTTTTATTAAAAAATAAAAATTGTTTTATTCGACCTTTAAAATATTATATTTTGAGGATGTTTATTCTGGCTCGAGGTCATTATTTTCTTTACTAATTAAAACCATGATATTCTCATAGCAAAATTTTCAAGAAAAATTATTTTTTGTTTTAAATTTATTATGTTGTTTTTCAAAAAATTTTTTTTTTTTTTTTTTCAAAAGTAATTTCCTTTTAAATAAAGTTTTTTGTTTGCAATAATCTTTTTGAAATTGTGGAGGGTATCACTACATTCGGCAAGGCCGAATTTAACTTTTTTACTTGTTTTGTCAACTTTCGATTTTCCCAAGTGTCCGGGCAAATTTTTATTGTCCTAGGTCTGAAACTTATGTGGTACAAATTTGAGGTCAAAGTTTTGAATTTTTGAAAAATTTTTAAAAATAAAATTAAATTTTTTTTTTCTTTCGAAACATCATGTTTGTTAATTTCGATGCGCTGAGCACGCCATTTCAAATTTGTAAAAAAATGCACGTTCAAGAAATTTTTTAAAAAAGTCTCAAAATTTCATTCCGCCGGCCCTTTTGTAGAGCTTGAGGCAATCTTTTATTTAAAACTAATTTGCGCCAAATCCGATCATTTTAAGCCGTGGCGCCCATCGATCAAAGTTTTGGCTTATTAGAAACTTTTTACCAAAAACCCTAAACTTTGATCAAAGGGTGCCACGGGTTAAAATTATCGGATTTGGCTTAAATTAAGCTTAAATGAAAGATTGTATCAAGCTCTATGAAAGGGTTAAAATAAAGAAATTTTTGAGTTTTTTTAAAAAAAATTCTTAAACGTAGGATAAAACCCCATTTTGCAAATTTTTGACAAATTTTAAATGGCGATATCTCGAAAACCTTTTGACCGATTTTATAAATTTTTTGGTATTCGTATTCAGCATGCTAAAATTAATAAAAATAATGTATCGCAAGATATTTTTTTTTTTGGTGAAAAGTTTCCAAAAGTCCAAAACTTTGATCGAAGGCTGCCACGGGTTAAAATGATCGAATTTGGCTCAAATTAGTTTTAAATGAAAGATTGTCTCAAACTCTACAAAAGGGGCGGCGGAATGAAATTTTGAGACTTTTTTAAAAAATTTCTTGAACGTAGGAAAAAACCGGAATTTTTTTGCAAATTTCAAATAGCGATATCTCGAAAACTGTTCGACAGATTTTAATTTCTTTTGATATTCGTGCTCAGCACGTCATAATTAACAAATATGATGTGTCAAAAGATATATATATATTTTTTTTTAATTTTTCAAAAATCCAAAACTTTGACCGCCGGGCGCCACGGGTTAATTTAATCCGATACGCCTCAAATTGGTACCACATGAAGTTTAGGCCTAGTAGAATAAAAAAATGCCTGGACTTTGAAAATCGGAGAAGAAAAAATTTTGCTATACAAATAAATGCCAGTCTAGTGTGTAGCCAAGTTCCTAAGCTTTCATGTGGACTTTTATTCGACTTTCTTACTCTTCTAACACCACACTCAAAATAATTACTCTGCTAAATACTCTGTAAAATGACTGTAATCTCAATTCGACAGATATTTGACAAAGTTATCTGTCGAAATACAGATTTAAGAAAATACTTCGTATTTTCTTGTGACCGAAAAACAAAATTTTGTAAAATTGGAGTTACTCGCTAAAAACTTGTAATTTTCACAAAAATAAAAAAGTAAATTTACAATTTGGAAGCATTAAAGCGGGAAAAATTACGAGAACTTGCAGACGTTGTGTCAACACAACCAGGTTAATTTATTATGGGTACCACGACACAACGGAATACAGGGAAATGAAAGGGCAGACGAACTCGCGAAACTTGGAGCTGATGGTGTAGGTACCACGGTGCTAGTTTTACCACCGCTCCAACACTTCAAAAAAAGACGGGATTCCATAAATTTTGCAGTAGCGAACAGGAAGTGGGGACAACTAACAACATGCAAAATCAGCAGAACTTTATGGCCAACTTATGACCAAGGGAAAACTGAATACCTTTTATCACTTACGAGAAGGGAATGTCGGGCTCTGACGGGAATAATAACTGGTCACTGTCTCATCGGCATTCATGCTAAGAATATTAGACTCATCCCGGACGCCAGTTGTAAAAGATGCGGCTCACCAGGAGTGGATGAAACGATAGAACACATACTTTGTCACTGTCCAGCGGTGGCAAGAAGTCGCCGATCGATTACTGGTCAGATAAGCTTTAATACTTTGGAGGATATAACGCGAATGGATCTTAGAATATTAAAGAGATTCGCAATGACTTTGAACGTGTTTAACTGGCGACGCTAGCGGAAAAAGAAAAAAAAAAAAAGTTTTGTGGTATCGCTATGGACCAAAAGGTCTATGCGAGGTGTAAATCGTACACCGCCACCCTAACCTAACCTAACCTAAAGCGGGAAAATTTAACAAAATTTTAATTTTAATTAATTTAATTTTAATTAATGTTTTTGAAGCAGAGAAATTTTACTCATAAAATGGATTTAACTAAAACTTTGTAAATTTACAGTTTTTTTTGTAAAATTTAGAACTCATAAATGCATTTAACTAAAACTTTGTTAATTTACAGAGTTTTTTGGTAAAATTCTTCTTGGTTTTATCAGTATTTTACAGATAATTCTGTAAATTTACAGTTTTTTTTTGATCGAAATCATTTTACAGAGTTTTCTTCGTAAAATAACAAAAAATCTTGCTGGTTGGAAATCTATGGTATTTTCTGCTGGCTCAGCAGAGTATCTCTGTAATTTAACAGAGTGATTATTTTGAGTGTAGAGTGATCCTTATTTTGGTAATTTTGAATTTTCGCTACTTCTGAAGCCTGGACTTAAAAAAACGACCTAAAATAAGTAGGTGGTAAAATTTTAAGACACATCCTTATCTAATTCGTGCATACTGTCGAGAGAGACAGACGTGTTTTTGTGCATTTTTCCGAGAATATTATTAAATTCGAGATTTAATTTTTTAAATAAAATTGAAAAAAACAGCGATTTTGGACGCTTAGTGCTTAAAAAAAAAGAATACCCCTAGTGTTAAAAGAAAATATTTGTGTTTAATAAAACAAAAATATTTAATACAAAACAGAAAAGAAATTAATTACAAACAAAATACAGTGTTTTTTTTTTTTTTTTCTTTCTTTGATTTGTTTATTTTCAATTCTTGTGTTTATTATTTCCAATACGTTGTTGTTGTGTTGTGTTATAATATTGTATGGATTTTATAAACTCTCAACCCGAAGAGAGACGGCTCAGTTTGAACGGTCGTAATCAGGGCTGTCAGATATGGCGATTTCTCGCCAAACGTGGCGATTTTGAAATGTGTTTGGCGACGAGTTTTTTCGATTTGGCGACGTGGCGATTTTTTGGCGATTTACAAAATGATTGGCGATTTCTTTGGCGATTTTGTCAAATTATTTCCTGAATATTTTTAAAAGATTAGTAGAGCCATTATTTCAAATAATTAAATTTTATTTACTTTTGCTGCGCTTAGACAGTTAAAACTTTTTTTTTAACATTTTCGACAGACTTTCTACAAGTCTGCTCGTCTAAGTGGCTCTTTATGAATTTAAACAAAACAAAAAAACATTTATGAAATTTGTCCAGTGTCCAGGAGAGTCAAAAACTATAATACGAGAATCACAAAAAAATTAATTACTTTTTTTTCCAATTTTACACTGTTGTTGAGTAAAAATAGCGATAAGAAAATTAAGAAATATTCAAGACCGATTATCATGGATCGATTGGGGTTTTTGCATTAGTGCAGAAAACAAGCATAAATGAATTTTGAGTGAAATTTATTGCCTATAGACAGATTTTAGAAGTAATTAGCAAAAATTTTAAATGTAGTAATTTATAATTTACCGATTGAAGTAAAACAAAACAAAAACTAAAAAAAATTTACTTTTGGCGATTTTTATGTATTTTTCTAGGATTTTGGCGATTTTTGAGTATTATTATTTTCTAGCCATTCTAAAGAAAACAAAATATATTTTTTTTAAATAAAAATAGTTATGTTTTTTTAACAAAAACTGAAAAAATTTGAATTTTGGCGATTTCTGGCGATTTTTGACATCCGATTTGGCGATGAGCGTACAAAAAATCTGACAACCCTGGTCGTAATGCGTATATTACGATGAGCGCAGAGAAAAGAAAAAATGAAAACCCAATAAAAAGAAATTTATACGATCCCCTTTACAACAACAACTACCTCTCCCTTAAAACAAGTACATGCAAATGTTTCCCTTTATCTACCCAACCTTCTACTAGCGCGCAAAACAACCAAAATAAAGCCAACAACAAAACTAGTGAAAATAAATGTACTTGCTTTCCAGTGAGTAGCTTAAATTTAGACAGCAGAGCTGTAAATGAATGCATTGTTAGCCCGAATACAGTCGGTGCTCAGGGAATTAATACACCTACCCTTAACACGCCTCTTGTAAATGGTTTTAATTTTAACCCAATTATGTCACCAAGTGTTATCAACGAAGATGTAAACTCCGAGCAATCTTCAAGTGTAAAGTTAACCCCTAAACCCGTTCAAACTGGCCTTGATAGATATATTACCATATTGAAGAGGAAGCGAAGCCCAAGGTCATCGAGGACCCCACGACCAGCTAAACAAGTAAGAGAGCATGAGGCCGATGCAGGTACAGGTAATCGATTCTCTATATTAGATAGCGAGTCTAATGATCCGGAACCACAAGGTAAGACCTCTAAACCACCCCCAATTTTCCTTCGAGAGGAGTGCTCGAATACTCTCGTTTCAAGCATTGTTTCGGTTATTGGCGAACAATCATTTCACGTTATCCCAATAAAAAAAGGTAATATCCGTGAAACGAAAATTCAAATTTATAGTGAGGAAAACTTCCGTAAGTTGAATTCTCATTTCGAGGGGCAAAAGAAAAGTTTTTTCACTTATCAGTTGAAAAGTTCAAAGGGTATGCAAGTAGTTATTAAAGGCGTTGACTCTGGTGTTGAACCGTCTGAAATTCAGAGAGCGCTAATAGACAAAGGTTTTAAGATCAAGTCCGTTGCTAACATCAGAAATAAGGAAAAATTCCCCCAACCATTATTTCGTGTTGAGTTGGAGCCAAATGACCTTACGTTGAAAAAAGGCGAAATCCACCCTATTTATAACTTACGGTACTTGCTTTATCGTAGAGTAATTGTAGAAGAGCCACATAAGAGGAAAGGTCCCGTCCAGTGTATTAATTGCCAAGAGTTTGGTCATACCAAGGCTTACTGTAAGCACCCTGCCGTTTGCGTTATCTGTGGCGATTTGCATAGCTCGAAAGAATGCACAAAGTCTAAAACGGACTCAAGCTTAAAGAAGTGTAGCAATTGTGGTGATAATCACACTGCTAATTACAGAGGTTGTCCGGCATATTCTTTTGAGAAACGATTTTTCACGAATAGGAATCAAGCTCCCCGTAGAGAAACTCAACATACTCAGGAAAACTCGGCTCCACCACACGTACCCATTAACGAACCAAAATTCAACCAAAATGCTTACTCTTTTGCATCCGTCTTAAGGGGACGTCCTGTTGTTCAGAATACTCCGAGAAACACAAGAGTGATCCCGGAAACCCGATCGAATTCTAATGAAGAAAACACGCGTGATCATACCCAGGGTCAGAGTTTTAATTTTAGTAGGCTCGAGGCCACAATTAACACTTTAGTACAGTCAATGACTAATTTTACCAATATGATGGGTAATATGATGCAGGAAATACTAAGAATGCAGTCTTTGATATTAGAGGCTGCATTAAGTAAGCCATGAACAGTTTGAAAATATGTTACTGGAACGCAAACGGCATACGCCAGCATAAAGAAGAACTCGAATATTTTCTCAGAAACAAGCAAATAGATATAATGCTTGTTTCTGAGACCCATTTAACCCCCCGCAGTCTATTCGCTTTAGATGGTTACACATTGTATGATACAAAAGACCCCAGAGGCAGGTCATGTGGAGGCTCAGGCATCTTAATTAAAACTCGACTGAAACATTATCTTATGTGTGATCTTTGTGAAGATTATCTTCAAGCCACTACTTTATGCGTAAACGAGTTTGACATGAACCTTGTGATTTCGTCTATTTATGCTCCCCCCAGATTTAAAATTACTGATAATCAGTATAGAACTTTTTTCGAATCTCTAGGTTCACGCTTTCTGGCTGCTGGCGACTACAATGCTAAGCATACATTCTGGGGGTCACGCCTCATTACCCCGAGAGGTCGTGTGTTGTTTGATACAATTTCTAAAATGGGTCTGGATGTGGTCTCAAGTGGAGAACCGACATACTGGCCTTCAGATCGTAATAAGATTCCAGATCTTATTGACTTTGGAGTGACTAGGAATATAAAAAGAAATTTTGTAAGTGTAGAATCTTCATTGGAACTTTCTTCAGACCACACACCCACTATTATAACTCTATTTAACCCCCGAGAAATTGTATCCCCCACTGGTGACTTAGCACTGTCAGGCAAAGGAACAAATTGGCTAAAATATAAAAAGTTTCTCAGTACTCATTGCTCGGAAAACATATCGCTAAGAACACCAGAGGAAATTGACCTCTCGCTCAAGAATTTCGAATCTAATCTCAAACTAGCTGCTCAACTTGCTACTAAACCCCCCCGACAATCCAGACAGAATGTATTTTCTTCTGTTGATGTCGAACGACTCTTAATTGAAAAACGGAGAGCTCGTAGAGAGTGGCAACTGCACAGATCTCCACGCTTAAAAGCACAACTTAAGGAATGCACGAACAACTTACGAAGATTGTTAGAATCTCAGAGAACGGCCGCACTAAATAGATTTCTTGAAAATCTGGAGCCTACATCAAGAACCGACTACTCGTTATGGCGTGCTACAAAAAATTTAAAAAGACCTGTCTTATGTAAGCCTCCTTTGCGCAAAGCAAATGGAGATTGGGCCAGAAATGATACTGAAAAAGGAAATCTGTTTGTTGAGCACTTGAAAAATGTATTCACACCAAATGAATCAAGTGTTATAGTAGAGTTGCCACTAATTTTACCCCAGCGCATAGCAGTACCCGTTAGGTTTGAGATGCGAGAGGTCCAAAAGGCAGTTTGTGAATTAAACCCCAAAAAGGCATTTGGTATTGATAAGATCAGTAATAAAATGCTTTTGGAGTTACCCCGAATAGCATTAAGAATAATTCTTTTTATTTTTAATGCTATATTACGCCTTCAACATTATCCCCCAGAATGGAAAATTTCTCTCGTTAAAATGATACCCAAGCCAGGCAAAGATCACACAAAAGTGGAATCGTACAGGCCTATCAGTCTGTTATCCAATTTATCAAAACTTTTTGAAAAACTGTTAGTGAACAGATTAACAACTCATGTCGCTCAGAACAACTCTATCCCCGATCACCAGTTTGGGTTCAGAAAGAAACATGGCACAATCGAGCAAGTTCATAGACTGGTAGGTGAAATTAGAAGAGCCTACGAAGAAAAAAAATATTGTTCCGCGCTTTTTATTGATGTCTCACAGGCGTTCGATAAGGTTTGGCATGAGGGTTTACTCTATAAGATAAAAAATATGTTACCACCAAATACACATAAGTTACTCGAAAATTACATAACAGATCGTAAGTTTACAGTGAAGGAAAACGATTTTGTCAGTACCCCGCAAATCATACAAGCTGGAGTTCCACAAGGTAGTATTTTGGGACCGCTTTTGTATATTTTGTACACCTCTGATATGCCAACTAATCGAAATACGCATACCTCCACATTTGCAGATGATACAGCTATTTTAAGCTCCCATAACAATCCACTTGAAGCAACTCGTATTTTGCAGAGTCACATTCTTGAATTAGAATACTGGTTAAATAAGTGGAAGATTAAAGTGAATGAGCAGAAATGCATCCACATAACGTTCACGTTAAGACGAGAAACTTGTCCCCAAATTCGGATTAATAATCACATTGTACCTCAACATACAACAGTAAAGTACCTCGGAATTCATCTCGATCGTCGTCTTACGTGGAAAAACCATATAGATGCAAAATTAACCCAAATAAAATTGAAAACAGTTGCACTTAATTGGCTAATTGGAAGAAACTCGAAACTTAGGTTAGACTGTAAACTATTGATCTACAGCTCGATTATAAAACCTATATGGTGCTATGGTATTCAGTTATGGGGCACTGCCTCTGCGTCTAATGTGGAAAAAATACAAAGAAAACAGAACAACATTTTGCGAATGATTACTGATGCCCCCTGGTATGTTAGAAACTTGAACATACACAGAGATCTAAATGTTTCCCTTGTTAAAGATGAAATTGTGAAACATACCCAGAACTACTTACGAAAACTGGAATCACATCCAAACAATTTAGCACGCAATCTTCTAAATAATCGTGGTCACCAACGCCTTAGAAGGAGGGCCACTGCTGACTTGGCACACTAAAGTGAAGGATGATGCTTTTGAAAACATTGGATAATTTATGAGCAGATGAAATTTTGTCTGGCATTGGCTGGACTTAATATTAAGTTATATTAGTTTTAAGATTTGAATACTTATTGTTAGTTCACATAATTTTAGTGAAGATTCAATAAAAAAAATGAATGAGAAAAAAAAAAAAAAAAAAAAATCCTTATCTAATTGGTATTGAATTTCAACAAAATCAGTCCATTAGTTCAAAAGTTATTTGCAAATCTGTTAAATTCACGTGTTGAAAAACCCGTTAAACAAGTCTTAAAAACATCGGCAAGGGCTGGTAACTAGTGTTGCAACCAATGGAATTGGAAATTACACAAAAAATTATCCAAAATCGCACAAATTACACATAAGTAAAATTGTATTTTGTCATTCCGTTTGTAACCCCTCGTCTACACCTGATTTTTATTGGTGGCAATAAGCAATAACGTATGAAAAATGAACAAAAAACCGCTTTGCGTCTATTTTAATGAATTCCTAACAAAGATGGCGTAAGATTTTGATGTTTAATTGCCAGCAATAGTTGCTCAGAAAAATTGCCAAGCAATTATTGCTATAACAATGTTGACGTTATATCAGCTGTGGACACTAAAATATCGAAATATCGGTCAGAGAGCCCTTAAAGTATATTTACATTATTGATCCTTGATCGATTCTAAGACATTCTCTGAATGTTCGTCCGTCCGTCTGTATAAAACATACTGCAGTCCAAAGTAAAAAAAATATGGACTCCTGAAGATTGGCACGAATTTGTCTTATGATCATAGGTAGGCTAAGTTCGTAAATGGGCAAAATCGGTCCACGTGGAAAAATGTTTCCCCTTGAAAAACTAAACCAGCCTCTGAAAAACGACATTTTTTTAATGATTTTTTTTTTGTATTTTTGTTAAACAAATAAAACCATTTTCAGTCCACCTCCTTTTGTAGGCGTGGATAAAAAAAATAATTTGAATAATGATAAAATGGTTTTAAGATTGATATAATTGTAATAATTAAGTGCAATTATGAAAATAATCAATGATTAGTATTAATCATTGATTAGCTTTTAATAAGTTACTTGCCCTAAGTCACAAAAATTAGCTCCAAAAATATAACAAAAATTTTTTGGAGCCTTTTTGAATGGCTCCAAAAATATTATAATTTTTCAACTTTTAGGAGCCATTTTGAATTGCATTTTTTGATAAAACAATTTTCGAAATGTTTTAGGGTTATTTAATACTTTAATCGGATGGAAGACATATTCGTGCCAAATTTCAGGAGGATAACTCTTTTATTTTGGACTGCTCGTGCCATATACAGACAGACGGCATACGAGCGGACAGACGGACATTCACAGAATGTCTTAGAATCGATCATGGATCAATAATATATATACCGATATTTCGATGCGTTACAAATGGAATGACAAAGTGAGTATACCCCCATACTGTGATTGGAGGGTATACAAATATTGGTCTTAGACTAACCTTCAAGTATACCGATCCACTCAGAATCACTTTTTGAGACGATTTAGCGATATCCATCTAAACGTTGTAAGCACGATGCAGGTCAGGTCGCTTCCTTGGTCCAAGGACGAAACCTATTGATATTAGAAAAATCGGACCATGTTTAGACCTAGCTTCCATACAAACGTCCTTTTATAATTTGGCTCAAATGACTAATAACCGTATTATAATAGGTATTGACAGATGAACATATTTTGTATCAGAGATGAGCGATATTTTCATACCGGTGATTTAATCACCGTGATTTAAAAATCACTGGTAACTGCAGTTATCAAATATCTTAAATCACTGCTACTTGCAATATCGTTCTTTTCTGTTACACCCGGTCTAGATTAGCAACCAACAAAGCAACCATAGAGGGTGTTCAGTGTTACATTTGACGTTTACAAACGCCAAACTCGATAGTAAAGTGCGTATGATACTTGCTTGTTTCAAGTTACTTGTTGCTGCATTTATTAGGGTTTTTCTATAAAAATTTCGATAACTTAAACCAAAAATTTTGAATTTATCGAAATTCCCATAGAAAAACCCTAATAAATGCAGCAACAAGTAACTTGAAACAAGCAAGTATCATAAAGGCATAAGCAATGGTTAGCAATTCCATATAGACACTTGATTGCTAGCAATCTATAGTAGAACAGGCGCTCTACCATCAATTGTATACCATCATTGTATACAACTGTCCGGATTAGCAATTACAGCCATTACTATCGATTGTGACGTATGATGGAAGTGATGATTGCTAATCTAGAACGGGTGTTATACACCAAAGAGTATCAATACTAAAGAGATCTGAACTCGCTCTTCTTCTGTTAAAGCCGCTCTTAAATTCCCTTTACTAAGTCCGCCATCGAACTGGACGTTTGATCAAACCAAAAAAAATCCCTTAAGTTCGATATAAACAAAAAAAAAGTGTTGCAGTTTGGCGATTTTCAGACTAAAGCTAGCGTTTTTTTTTTCATCTAGCTGTAAAAAAAGTTTTTTTTGTGGATTATCGGGAAATCCAATGACTTTTTATTTGCTGACAATTTGTTTTAAACACTTTTAAAGGTGTTTCCTAAATAATATTAACATAAAAATTATAAATTGATACATTTTTTTAAAATTTATTAAGCGCTTTTTCGATATAAAAAGTTAGCATTATTTGTCAAACCAACAATGTTAATTTAACATTATCGTACTTTCCTCGTAACAGTTTTCGTACCTTCTGTTAAAAAGTTTCAAAATATTAAGAGCGGGAGACAAAGAGCTTGTATACACACATTAACTAACATTTTAACAGTTGCTGTGTGTTCGTTCAATCATATTTTTTCTTCTATTGTTATGGAATGTAAAAAAAACAAACACACAAAGCAAACGCAATGTTTTTAATACGCACACAAGCAACGAAATTGCCAAAAATATTATTTTGCTTTAAAACTGTTCTTAACGCTCCGGCTCCACCAACATAAAGTTGTAGATAACATAAGAGATAACGTCGGCAGAATTTTTTTGTATTTTCATTTTATGTTAAAGGGTGGTGTAATCGTAATTTATGTTAACTCATTTTTTTCAGGAATTTTGTCGTTTGGATTTTATTTTTTATTTATTTTTTTAATACATATAACACATTTTTTTTAATTAAAAAGCTTAAATTTAACGTTATTAAGTTACTTTCTTTCAAAAAACAACCTTTATTATTAATAAAGTGAAAGTTTTTTGCGTATTTGTATTTTTCCAAAATGTCGGCATCAACAAACTCATGAATTTGACGTTTCTTATGTTAACATAATTGTTAAGACTTATGTTTGGAGAACTACATATGTTAACATTTATTTCCAACACAAATATGTATAACATTTGACTATGGCACACGAGAAATAACACAATTTTGACGTATGTCGGAATAAATGTCCACATAATTATAGAAGGTGGAGCCAGTGGGTAAAAGAACTGTGATTTAAAATCACGTTTATATCTACATTTACATGGTTATTTGAAAAGAAAGACGTTCCTCAAAAATAACTAAATTGCTCATTTCTACTGTGGTTTTATAAATTTTTCCAGATTTTCTCTTAATTTTAAATAAATAATTTCTCAGAAATAACTTGAATGATACAGAAATAACTTGAATGTACTTAAATTGAACTTAATACAAATTGAGTTATTAAATATGAAGTCCTGCAATACAAATAATATTTAAAACATACTAATCTAAAGTACACAGAGAAAACAGATTATTTGCGCCAGCCGAATTTAGAGCCAACTGAATGGTTTGATTGAAATAACCGAAATTTTCGGTTGCGATTACCGAAATTGATTTGAACCAACAGAATTTAAGTTGTAATAATCAAATTTCGGCAATCGCAACTGAAACTTTCGGTAATTGCATTCAAACCATTCAGTTGGCTCTAAATTCGGCTGGCACAATTAAACTGTTTTCTCTGTGTACACTGAAAGAATTATTGTTCATTCCATCTATGAACAAATTTCATAAAACCAAATTCATAGAATCTATGAAACAATTCATTGGCTGAATGAATATTCATTAGTATTCTGAAATTTTTCATAGAATTTTATTCATAGATTTTATTAAATTCATAGAAAAAATTCATAGAATTAATGAATGTCATTCATAGAAGAAAATGCCATCAATATGCCATTTAATTTTTTAAATAATTAAAATAATGTTACAATAATTAAAACAGTTGAATAAATTTATTAAAAAAATAAAAAAAAAATAAAAAAAAACATTAAAAAAAAAATTTTCATTGCTGCCCTGACCGGGGCTAGAACCCAAGACCTACCGGCTGAAGTGGCAATTGTCGACGCCTTAGCTATCAGCGCCACCAAAGAAGAAAAATCCCGCCAACTAACGCTTGGTTTTATAACGCTTCATATTTGTAAATACACAAAATATTTGTTTTCTACAAACACACACACAGCTTTTGGCAGAGCATTGTGACAGAGCAAAGACACAAACTTAATATGTTAGCAGAATATTATTCAAAATAGCTTTTAAGTGTTGTTACTTGTTTATATAATTTAGCTAAGTGGTTAGACACTAAGCTTCACGAACAAGAGGTTCTATGTTCGAATCTCGGTGGGGATAAGTTAAAAAAAAAAATAGAAATTTTTAAAAATAGAAAATAGTAAATAAATGAAATAAAAAAAATAAAATAAAAAAAAATAAAATTGAAATAATAAAATAAATAAAAATAGAATTGAATAATAATTTTTTTTCCATAGCCTATGAACTTTTTCATAGGTTTCTGGTTTCTATGAATTTGTTTCATAGATTCTATGAAGGGCATCATTGGCTCACTTCTAATGATTTTTTTCATAGAATCAATGTACGTTTTCATAGCCGTAATAAACAAAATTCTTTCAGTGTACAAGGAAAACATTATATTGTTTTTTTTTGCATTACATTGAAAAACGGTGATCACGGTAACTGTTTAAAAGAACGGTTTGATTTGTAAATCACGGTAACTGAGAACGGCGTGATTCAAAAATCACTACATTGCTCATCTCTATTTTGTATTCACAAATCATCATTGCAAATTTTAAAGGGATCGGGCCAGTTCTTCTTGTTTTCCCCATACATACCACACTCAAAAAAATACGTTAGTAAAAAAATTTGTAAAGTGGTTTGTATCTCAAATTTACAACTTTTTTACTAAATTCACTAAAAAATCAATTTTTAGTAATTCTTTTTAGTAAACTCGCTTTACAAACTATTAATTTTATACTGATTTTTTAATAATTTTTTCAGTTGATTTTTTAAAAATTATCGTACTAACTTTTGATAATTTTTTTGTAAATTTTACAATATTAGTTAGTAAATTTCGTTTTTTTTTCTCTAGAAAACCTATACACTATAATTAAAAAAAATTTTATTTTATTAAAATATTTGGAAATTAAAAAAATATAAATAAAAAAAATATATTATTAGTTATTTTTTTAACGATAAAACTGCGCTTTGATGAGTATGAATTAGGGATGTCGCGAATATTCGTCACTATTCGGTATTCGGCATATTCGGCATGCTTTTTGAATATTCGGTTAAATAAATATTCGTTAACAGCTTGCCGAATATTCGGCAAAATTTAAATTAGTTAAAAAAACACTTTTTATTAACGTTTGACTCTTTTTCGTAGTAATTTCAGTTTGTTTTTATACAAAAAAACTTGAGCACTTGATTAAAATTCGAAAAGTTAAGGTACCAGAAAAAATAGTTTCAACAACAGCATTGTTGTCTTTTAATCTGGTACTTTTTTTCAATATTTTACATGGGTAAAATACAGGCGTATGAATAATTAAATTATTCGGCAAATATTCGTATTCGGTTCCAACCGAATACCGAATAGTAAATATTCGGTAAAATGCCGAATACACTATTCGCGACATCCCTAGTATGAATATGTTTATTATTTTTTTTAATATTCAATTACTCTTCATTAGTTTTTTTTTTTCAATTTAAAAAAAAATATATATATTAAAAAGGAAACAAAATAGAGAAAAGAGAAGATATGCAAAATTTAAAAAACAATGCCGACCTTTTCAAATGGAAAATTTCCATAGGGTGATTCCATGTCAAACCGCACAGAAAACTGTGATTTTCGGATTTGTCACCTCCGATTTTAATGAAATTCGCAAAAAATATTTCACATGCATTGTTTTCATAAAATCACTACCTTACAGGCTCCAAAAATTTTTAGTTTTCGAAATAAGGCGTCTTGAAAATTGGCAAAAACGTCAAATTTTCAATAAGGTGCACATACAAAGTCACTCATAACTTCAAAACTATAAAACCCACAATTACCAAATAGGTACCATTTGAAAGCTGATAGGATTACCTTAAAAGTGACATGCACAATTTTTTCTTGTAATGAAAGGTCAAAGGTCATATTTCAATGTCTAATGTTCAAAGACCTATATCTCAAAATCCGATATTTTTTAAATTCTCAAAAAAATATATGATAACAATCAAGTCTTTCCTTACATTTGTATCAAAATTTCAGGGTGGACACTCATATGGTTCCAAAGTTACAGAAGAAAACGTGCTCGAAGGCAAGGTTTTTTCTACGAGTTCATATAAAAAATATTGCACAAACAAAACAATATACATAGTCGTAAACAAAGGTGCGGGCCTAGAACAAGGCTTAATACTTTTTATGTATTTTGAGTTATATTGTAGGGGTTTTCTTGTTCTTTTACAAGGAAAGTCCTCGAAAGTGAACATACCTGATTTCTTTAAAATTTATACACAAGCTAGAAAAAATAAATCTAAAATCAACCAGTCTGAGCTTGTCGGCCTAAATTCAGGTTAAACGGGGTTAAAAATTACCCATTTTCAGTTATTTTAAAGTTT
The DNA here is from genome assembly GCA_963921195.1 of Pegoplata infirma. NCBI lineage: Eukaryota > Metazoa > Arthropoda > Insecta > Diptera > Anthomyiidae > Pegoplata > Pegoplata infirma. The sequence goes on along the minus strand of OY992538.1, from coordinate 97,745,827 downwards.
AGGTACTTTATATTGATGCCACATATAACAGATCGGTTTCATTCGAAACCTATATTCTTCCATAGTAGGGAAATAGGAATGGGGTGGGGGAACCGTATGTTCAAAGCGGAATAAAGCTTATAAACAAGAATATAATCGCATAAAAATGGTTTAGAAATGAAAATACTAATGTTTCGAACTTCTTTGAATTTTTGCCTTATTTTATTTTGGACACACTAATAAAGATATATTTTTTTTTAAATTCGGATGAAACCCGACCTGTAAGAAAAACTGCCAATAAAAAATTCATGTGATTGCTTAATTTAAATAGAAAATAGTACCAACAATGAATTTGTTTTACAAAAACTATATAGTTTAACATACATTTTTAACAAAAACAATTATGCAACAAATAAAATATCTCAAACAGACGCCAAAATTTTTTTTTCAAATGAAACGGATCTGATATAAGTGGCATCAATGTACCTAAAAGTTAAAAAAAATTTTGACTCCCGTTTAACCCTTTAAAACTAAATTAATACCAATAAGCTCAGACAGGTCGATGTTAGATATTTGTTGTCTTTCATGGGCAAAAATTTCAAAGAAATTACGTATGTTCACTTTGAAGATTTTCCTTGTAAGAAAACGAGAAAACCCTACGATAAAATTAAGTTTTGATACTGAAATCAAATTCAGGAGTTCGAAATATTAATAAATAATCCCAGTATGCAAAATGAGTCGATATCGATTCGAAAAAGAGTCGTTTTCTCTAAGAATTTCATCGATATCGAGTTCGATATATTGTCGATATAAAGCGTGTTTTCCTATGTAGCATGCAAGGTGATATAGAATCGTGTTTTGGTACAGGTTTCGATTCGATTTTTAATCGAAAATTTCATGAATTTCGATACATTTGTTTTTTAATAATTTAGTTAATGGTTTTAAAAACGGAAAGAAATAAAAAAAAATATTTTATTACTTACTACTACTTACTTACAATTAACTAATTTTTACTAATTTATTTTATTTATTCTTTAAATTTAATTTTTACTAATTACTATTTTTATCTGCCTCACTTGAGATTTGAACCCAGAACTCCCAGTTTACTGGTTGAACGCCTTACTCCTTCAGCCAAAGTTTGATAATAAAAGTAGTTTTTTAAAATTACTTTTACTAAAATTTGAATTTTTTATTATTATTTGAATTGCCCTTAATTTATAATTTGTATTATTATTTGAATTACCCTGTTTTTATATTCATTTTATTTTGTTTTGACATACTTCTCATAATTTGAAAATGTTTTTATTTCAAAATATATATTAGTACAAACAAATTTCAAGTTGTGTATGGCCTAGTTGGCTAGCAGGTTCGGCAGCTTATGATTTGGAGATTTTTGGCCTTGGTTCAAACCCCGGTCGCGGATTTTTTTTTTATTTTTTTTTATTGTTTTAGTGTTAGATATTATTTTTTTTTAATAATAAAAGTAAAATTTGTGGAATTTTTGTAAAATTTAATAAAACTAAAACTCGATATTATATCGAAAATAAATATTTTTTTGATGGAGCAACAAATACGAGAATTCCTAAAATGTAGATTGGAAATCATTTCGAAATCGATTTGTTTTTCAAAAAAAATATGAGTTCGAGAAACGTTCAAATATCGACTGTATATAATATCGACATCGAATCATTTTTGCGGAAAAGCTTCGAAAAAACTTCGAAAAAATTGTCGCCTCGAAACTGTGCAGACTGGGATGGGTTCAGTTTTTAGGTCCGTCCCATTGTTTGTTTACTGCTAGCAGCATGCTAGCATGCTATGCTGCTTCGTGTGTGTAAGCTTTTGCATATGAACTCGTAGAGAAAATCTTGACTTCAAGCACGTTTTCCTCTGTAACTTTGGAACCATATGAGTGTCCACCCTGAAATTTTGATATAAATGTAGGGAAAGACTTGATTGTTATCATATATTTTTTTGAGAATTTTAAAAATATCGGATTTTGAGATATAGGTCTTTGAACATTAGACCTTGAAATATGACCTTTGACCTTTCGTTACAAGAAAAAATTGTGCATGCCACTTATAAGGTAATCCTTTCAGCTTTCAAATGGTACCTATTTGGTAATTGTGGGTTTTATAGTTTTAAAGCTATGGGCGACTTTGTATGTGCACCTTATTGAAAATTTGACGTTTTTGCCAATTTTCTAGACGCCATATTTCGAAAACTAAACATTTTTGGAACCAGAAAGGTAATAATAATAGGAACACTATCCATTTGCAATATATTTGGCAAATTTTATTTAAATCGAAGGTGACAAATCCGAATGCTGTGTGGTTTGAGCTGGATTTGCCCCATAATAACATAAATTTTCTTTTTCTTTCTTCTTTACTTGCGGAATTTTTTTGTTTATGCTATCCACGAATATTTTTTTCTCACGCACATAAAGGGTTGATTTTTGTGTTATTTACTTTATGCCTTTGAATATTTTAGTCACAAAATAACATTCGATCGGTGAACATCGCGCGACGGGTAAAATGAATAAAAAAATGTACAAAAAAAATATTACAACAAAAAAAGCATAGCAGGTAACCAAATCTTAAAGTATTTTTGACATGATGACAACAGGTAACAATTGTATATTTATGTGATCTATTTAAAGCATTATGTTGATATTTTTTTTTTATTTTAGTTCACCGTACACCAATTTATTCAACATCAATCTTCAAAGAATTAATTTTATATGGTAGTATGTATATTTTGTATTAAAAAAATGTGTTCAATATTTTCTCTTTTTTAGATCGAAAATTCTAACAAAACCTGACTTGCATGGAAATAGTTATTGGCGACAACAAGCGCAATACGCAATTTACATGATGTATACAAATACAAAAATTAAAAATACCCAATTTACAATTTTTTTACAAAAAAAGTTAATATTATTTACAAACGCGTTTTAAAATCCATTTTACAAAAATTGTACAGAAAAATTTAGTAATACTAATTTTTTTAGTATTTTTAAGATTACTAATTTTTGAAAACCAAAGTTTGTAATGGTAACTGAAAAAGTTATCGGGCACAAATTGAAAACTTTATTAGTAATGGTAACAGACTTTTTTGTAAGGAATACTAACAAATTTTTATGAGTGCACCAAATAATGACAATTGGAAATATTTGATCAAAATATTGTTTGTAGGTGTTAAACGTACTTTGGTGGCCTTATCAATTTTGAATATAATTGGACCATTTTTGGACTTAGACCTATACCAAAATTTCGCCCGATATTCAGTTAAATCGGTCTATTGGCAACAAAAATAAGCAAATTTCAATCAAATTTTGATTGTGTGTTTTCTACACTAATTAAAGATTAAACAAAAGATAGATCTAATCGGTCCATGTTTGGACTTGGGACCCATTTTCCGGAAAACACTGGTGTAGGGTATCATATGGTCGGACTTCACCGACTATAATTTTCTTACTTGTTTTTTATACCCTCCACTCTAGTGATAGAGGGTATATATAAGTTTGTCATTCCGTTTGTAACACCTCGAAATATTGATCTAGGACCCCATAAAGTATATATATTCATGATCCTCGATCGATTTTAAGACGATCTAGCGATGTCTGTCCGTTTGTTCGTCCGTCTGTCTGTTGAAAACACTCTAACTTTGGAAAGACTATACGGAGGCTCCTGAAGTTTGGCATATATATTGGACATTTACCTGGTCAGGTTGGTATTACAATCCAGCGAAATCGGTCCAGAGGTTCAAAAGACTGAATTTCGGCAAGGGTTTTTCGTGAATTTGCGAGATAAAAAACACGCTAACTTTTGAAAGGCAATTCTAAGGATGCTGAAGCTTGGCATATATATTTGCCGTTCCCCAGGCCTAGTTTGTATTGAAACCGACCACATCAGTCCAGTGGTTTAAAAGCTATTAGCAAAACCGTGAATTTCAGATTAGTTTCATCTTAAATTCACGTGTTGAAAACCCGTTAAACATGTTTTAAAAACATTGGTAAGTCACAAAAATATTTTACAACAAAATTTTGTCACTCAAAAATATTTTTACACTAAAAAAAATGCACTCGAAAAAAATTTTACACTCAAAAAAAAATTTAGTAAATAATTTTTTTTTTTTTTTCAAAAATTACAGGGTGGTCCAATAACAAGTATCTTTTTAAAACATGCAATGGAATGAACAATACTCAATAGTTTTGGAACCTTATGGCTTTATTTGAAAGAGCAAATATTCCCATTATTTATGGCAAACGACTTCATTCATGCGGCTGCCTGGGTTAGCTCCGCAGTAGCTCTTCCTCGGCACCCATTTTTCTAATGTTTCTGGTTCTATCTCACGAATGGCTCGAACGATATTCGTCGAAAGGGCCAAGAACATTTCTGGATTTCCCATGTTGCATGGATCTTTAACGAGACCCCTCAAAAAAATGTCTAAAGGTTTTAATCGGCAGCTCTGAAGTGATCAATTGTCACCGCGAATATGGCTTAAAACACGATTTCCGAACTAAGTGCGCAAAATATCGACTGTTTGATGGACTGTGGGGGATATTGCGACATCCTTCTGAAAAGAAATGTCATCCAAGTTGATATATTCTATTACGGACTAACAAAAAGTCGGTAATCATGGCTCTGTAGCGCTCATCTTTGACGAAAATGGGGTTTTCAGCTGTATTTTTGAAAATATTGGGTAATGATGCTGATACTCAAATCTGTTGCTTCCTATAGATGAATTGGATTCTTTACAATACCGTGCGAGTTTTACGATCTCAAGATGCAACAATTTGTTTGTTAACATAACCTCATTTGAGTGCTTTATTTCGGTTAAAAACTTTTTTTCGAAAAACGTGCAGTTTGGCACGTTACAACGAGATACAGCGGAGAAAGCCGAGGACCCATCAATGAAGTCGTTTGCCATAAAAAATGGGAATGTTTGATCTTTCAAATAAAGCCATAACATTCCAAAAAAAGTTGAGTATTGATCATTTTATTGCATTTTTAAAAAGATACTTGTTATTGGACCACCCCTTACTTAAAAAAAAGTGTTTTTACACAAAATAAAATATTTCCAATCAAAAAATTTTATTTTTTCACGTGAGAAAATTTACTGTCACTTAAAAAAGGCATTGTGGAGGGTATTCATAGATTCGGCCAAGTCGAATTTAACTTTTCTACTTGTTGTTTTTTTTTTTAATTTAGTGAATTTTTGCTCAAAACTACAAACTTTGACCTTTTTGGCTTAAAATTATACCAGGTACTTATTTTAGGTTGTTTAACAAAACCAGGGGGCTAATTATGTAACTTGATAATCGTTAATCGTCATCGTTTGCGCATTATTCTATTACAATAAAATGACACTATATGGTAATGTAGAGTTTGCAAATAATCGAGATATTTCATAATCGCGATTACGATTAAAAAAATGCCGTTAATCGCGATTACGATTAATCGAATTTTTTAAATAATTTGAGTTGCAATAGCTTTAAATTAATTTTAGAAAGTACGAAATTACAAAAAATTTTATTTTTAAGAAATAAAATTTAAAACTTTCGAACTTTCGTAGTAAAAATATTTCGAGATTTTGGATCCACAGTCTCTTTTTTAGTATATCATTGCCCATCGAAAGAACGCTCGAGCGCCCTTGAGAATTTATTGTTAAGACATTTTTTTAAAACTTATAATTAAAATTCTTTGTTATGAAAATTTTACACATACTTTAATTTTTGACATCTTTAACATCAAAAAGATTTTTTGGAGAAAAATACTGGATTTTCTTACATCTTTATTGCGCTTAAATAAACTCTACAAAGAGTGCTTCAATCAGCACTGAAAATACACATGATTTTACTGCGTCTTAAAAGCTTTTTATCTGTGCTACTACAGTTCATCAAAATTTCTGTGTGGTAGTGTCGGAATACCTGTCAATGGCCAGTGAAGTAGCTAATTGCAAGGAAATTTATTAAAAAAGCTTACAAGGCATCATTTATCGGCAACCAGCGGTCAAAGTATGAAAAAATTAAGTTTTTTTTTAAACTTCATGTCCAAATTGTTCGACCAATCCGACCAAAGCCTTATGAGTATATTTTAAAAACAAACATCTTTAAAACTTACTCATAACAAAATTAAAATGTTCCTTTAAATTTGAATGACTTTTACGAGAAAAGGAAAGAAAAATCTCAAACAAGTTAAATGCATCATGGGCCAACCCATAAAAATTTTACGTTCCAAATAATCGGTACCAGAACGCATCTTATAATCCTGCAATCGATTCTACTAAACATTCCAGAATCAATGATTTTTGTTTGAAATTGTTCCGAAAGTAATCGTTTTTTAGAGTAATTTTGTTTTTTTGAAAAATAATTTTAAATAGAAACTTCAAAATGGGGTTCAAAAAATTTTGGAACTGATTTAAATTCGTTATAAAAACAGTGTATTACATAGAAAATTATTAATCGTAATCGCATGATTTTTTTGTCGATTACGATTACGATTAATTGGTGCGATTAATCGCGATTACGATTACGATTTTAATCGTTTTGCAAACTCTATGGTAATGGAATAAAGATGGAAACGATACGATTGACGACTATCAAGTTACATAATTACACCCCAGACTTCAGGAGTAGCGAAAATCGAAAAGTTTCAAAATAAGGACCACTCTAGTGCACATTTAAAACACTTATTTTAGGTTGTTTAACAAAACCAGGGGGCTAATTATGTAACTTGATAATCGTTAATCGTCATCGTTTGCGCATTATTCTATTACAATAAAATGACACTATATGGTAATGGAATAAAGATGGAAACGATACGATTGACGACTATCAAGTTACATAATTACACCCCAGACTTCAGGAGTAGCGAAAATCGAAAAGTTTCAAAATAAGGACCACTCTAGTGCACATTTAAAACACAAAATTCTGAGAGTAACTATGGTTGCGCAGCAAATAACAGCCAAAAGGTGGTAAAATTTAGAATTCGTTATAATTCACTTGTAGGGTGCTCGGTCGTTAGCTCGGTCGTATGTTATCTCTAGGGAATACATACAAACAATATTACAAACATTTTTTAAAACTTTTACAGGTGTTTACTTTTATATTTTATTTATAAAGAAACAACAAAAAACACATGACCAATTGTTTAATCAATAACTAAAAAAAACTACTTTTAAAGGTTTTTATTTAAACTGATACACTCAAAATAATCACTCTGTTTAATTACAGAGATACTCTGCTGAGCCAGCAGAAAATACCATAGATTTCCAACCAGCAAGATTTTTTGTTATTTTACAAAGAAAACTCTGTAAAATGATTTCGATAAAAAAAACTGTAAATTTACAGAATTATCTGTAAAATATTGATAAAAGCGACCAGAATTTGACTATTTTATTTACTATTTGATTTCTGGTCAAATAGCCAATCTGGTGTTGACAATTGAAAAATGCCATCGAGTAAATTTGCCCGCTTTAATGCTTAAAAATTGTAAATTTACTTTTTTTTATTTTTGTGAAAGTTTTTTACGAGTACCTCCAATTTTACACGACATCCTCGTAAAATTTTCCAGGGTTTATAATTACAGAGCAATAAATAAAAATACAGTTGAAATTTTGTATTTTGGTTACGAGAAAAAACATAAGTATTTTATAAAATCTGTATTTTAACAAAAAACTCTGTTTATTATCTCTAAAATAGAGATTACAAAGTAAAAAGTAAAATTACAGATAAAATTTTGTTTTTCGGTTACAAGAAAATACAAAGTATATTATTAAAATCTGTATTTCGACAGATAACTTTGTCAAATAACTGTCGAATTGAGATTACAGTCATTTTACAGAGTTTTTAACAGAGTTATTATTTTGAGTGTAGTTTTACAAACAAATAAATTATCAGTTTAATAAATCTGAAGTGTAACATATTATACTTCAGTTAGGCAGGATTGCCCAATATCTAGTTAGATGCTAACTGACGATTTAACTGTAACCTAATGTCAAGATTTATCAGAAAGTTTTTTTTTTAAAGCCTACACTTTAAAAAAATCACTGTAAAATTACAGAGATACTCTGCTGAGCCAGCAGAAAATACCATAGATTTCCAACCAGCAAGATTTTTTGCTATTTTACGAAGAAAACTTTGTAAAATGATTTCGATAAAAAACAAGTAAAAAATTTAAATTCGGCCTTGCCGAATGTAGTGATACCCTCCACCAACGACGTATGCAGGATTGTTTTTTCAGGGCCCAACAACAACAACAAAAAAAATTTTGTTGTTTTTTTCGCGAGATTCGTGTTTTCCAATACATATAAAAAAAATATTTTTTTGTTGTTGTTGTTGGGCCCCCCCCCCCTGTATACGCCGATGCCCTCCACAATTTCAAAAAGATTATTGCAAAAAACATTATTTAAAAGGAATTCACTTTTGAAAAAAAAAAAAAATTAAAAAAAAAATCCGCGAAAAAAAAAATCCGCGATTTTTGACTTTTTTTGTCAAAAAATATGTTCGTACTTGTTTAAATACCATTTGGTGTTCAATTATGTTCACATATGTCAACCAGCAGGCGAATTAAAGCATTTTGTATTTTTAGGTTATGTTGAATGTACTGAAATTTTTGAGGTGTCCTTACATTTTCGTTCATAACTTTTGAACCGCTGAACCGATATCGCTCAAATGCAATACCAAACTTCTCAGGAGAACTTCTAATAAATATGTTAAGTTTCAGTCATCTCTGTCCAATATTTTGTCCGTGATCACCATTTCCACAGACAGACGGACATCGCTAGAATGTCTTAGAATCGATCACTGATCAATAATATATATACTTTATGGGGTCCCAGACCGATATTTCGATGAGTTACAAACGGAATGACAAACTTATATATACCCTCTATCACTAAGTGGAGGGTATAAAAAACTGTAAATTTATAGAATTATCTGTAAAATATTGATAAAACCGAAAAGAATTTTACCAAAAAAACTCTGTAAATTTACAAAGTTTTAGTTAAATGCAATTTATGAGTTCAAAATTTTACAAAAACTCTGTAAATTTACAAAGTTTTTGTTAAATCCATTTTATGAGTAAAACTTCTCTCCATCAAAAACATTAATTAAAATTAAAAAATTAAAATTTTGTTAAATTTGCCCGCTTTAATGCTTTCAAATTGTAAATTTACTTTTTTTTATTTTTGTGAATATTACGAGTTTTTAACAAGTGACTCTAATTTTACACGCCATCCTCGTAAAATTTACCAGTTTTTATTGTAATTTAAGACATATTTTGAAGTTTTTGGAAGTGATTTTTATTTTTACAGAGCAATTAGTAAAATTACAAATGAAATTTAGTATTTTGGTTACGAGAAAAAACAAAGTATTTTTATAAAATCCGTATTTTAACAAAAAAACTGTTTATTATCTGTAAAATAGAGATTACAAAGTAAAAAGTAAAATTACAGATAAAATTTTGTTTTTCGGTCACAAGAAAATACAAAATACTTTCTTAAAATCTGTATTTCCACAGATAACTTTGTCAAATATCTGTCGAATTGAAATTACAGTAATTTTACAGAGTTTTTAACATAATAATTATTTTGAGTGAAGTACTCTGTTTTTTACGGTGAAAATTTTAATTAAACTTTAAACGCCTCAAATCGCAATAAAACATTTAAAAATCAACAACTTTTGACAATAAAAAGAAAGAAACGACAAAACTGAAATGACACTTTTTCACGGCAATTTAAATAGTCTTGGCGCTACGTAACCTTTTGGACCATCGGATTTCCTATTATATTCAGTAAGTGCAGTTCTGTAGGCCTGTTTATTTCGCCCTATTGAATAGTCTCCTATCTTCCTGTCTGAGTTCCTCAAGACCATCATTTCACCAAGGAACATCCCACTTAACTCTCTTGACCCTTAAAGGACAACTCTATTCAAAACCAAGTTTAGTGTTCCTGATCAATACCTACTGAGCGTGGTGTAGGGTATAAAAAATACCTTCAATTTTGTGGAGCTTCAGAGAATGCGGCAAAGTATGAGTGGCACGCTCCATCCCGCACAGCACCAAATGCCAGGAGCCTCTGTGTATAAACAATAGCAACGATATTTAGATTTTACAGCATTTTCATTTGCCATAAACTTAATTTGAGATTTTAATCTTCTTGTGTAGTATAATTAACAAAATGTACAAACATTTGCATAAGTTTCCGTTGCTCTAAATCTTAATTTTCTTTCTATACTATAGAAAAGTTGGTTACATTAACCATGCAAAACAAAAACACAAAAAACATACGAGTATACAGCATTTTACTAACTAGTAAAATTTTTTTAAAGTGGTTTTAGAGGTCAAAAAGTCAATAAACTTTTCTGCAATTTGCACAGCCAGGCACCTACACACATACACAAATATGTTTTATTTCTGTATGTTGCAAACAAAAACAGAAAAAAGAAAAATTGCACATAGAAAATGCAGTTAAAAACAAGTCGGTCTAGACCGACCATATAATACCCTATGCCTGTTTGTGTACCCTCACTTGGAAAATTATTGCAGTTACTACATGACGGTCATTTGTGTAGTAAGTAGTAGTTGTTGTATTCAACTACAATTTCATTTGTTTTTGTATGAAAAATCAAATTTGTTCTTGTAGTCGTTTTAAAAAACAAATTCAAAAAATTACTACATTTTAGTAACAGTTGTTTTATGTATATTAGGGGTGGGATAGTGCACGAGTTTTCGATTTCGACACGCTAGAACCGCTTATTTTGTGAGGTTCGTAAAAAAAATGCATGGGCCAAAAAATGGTGCAGATCGGATAGGACCTAGGGGTCGCTCATCGGGGTCAAAGTTGGGCGTAGAGGGGAAAAAATCCACAAAATGACCCAAAACTCCCTTGGTTTTGCTCCTAGAGGGGTCAAATGTGAGACCGGCCCCCATTATTTTTTCCCTCTGAACACTTTTGCCAAACATACCTAAGCCCTATCTCCAATCCCTAAGGGGGGTCCCATACAAAGGTTCAATTTTTAAAAAATCTTGCTCCTACCGCTCTAGCTGTCCTAGAAGTCACCCTAGAGGAATCAAATGTATAACCGACCCCCAATATTTTTTCAACCCCAACATTTTCTTAGAACATACCTACCCCCTATCTTCAATCCTTAGGGTGGTCCCCATACATTTTTTTTAGTTTTTCTTAAATTGTCATATTAAATCAGCTCCTACCGGTCCAATGGTACCTCCTAGAGGGGTCATTATCAAGACCAACCCCCATTAATTTTTAGCCCCCAATACTTCTTCTGAACATACCAATTCCATATCTCCAATTCCTAAGGGGTCTCCCACACAAAATGACATTTTTGTAAAACTTGCTCTCACCGCTCTAACTATCGCAGGGGTGACCCTAGAGAAATTAAATGTGTGACCGACCCCCAATATTTTTTCAGCCCCAACATTTTTCCCAAACAAACTTACCCTCTATTTTAAAGCCTTAAGGGTGTCCCCACACATTTTTTTTATTTTTTTTTATAAAATTTGCGCCTACCGCTCCCATTCTGCCTTTAAGGAACGGTAAATGCAGACTGACCCCCATTAATTTTTGCCCCCTACATTTTTTCTGAACATACCTACGCCGTATTTCCACTTTGTAGGGGTGCTCCCCTGGGGAAAACTAAATTAGTAATGTATGTAGAGAAGTCAAATGTATGACCTGCCCATATATTTTTTTAGCCAAAACATTTTCTTCAAACATACCTACCCTCTATCTTCAAGGTATTACCCCACAATTTTTTTATTTATTTTATCGAGAAATCCGAGGTCTTTACACACAGAAAAAAAATTTGCTAATCTCCAACTGAAATTCAGTTGTTGCAACAAAAATTCGGTTGATGCATTTGTATTAAGGTTAAAACAACTAAATATCGCTAGTTACAACTTAATTTTATTAATACAACTGTCTTTTAATTGAAACAACTACAAAATTCGTATGCCACAGCGAAATTTAGTAGCAGCAACCGAATTTTGAGTTAATACAACTGAAAAATTGGAAATTTATTTTTCTCTGTGTAATTTGTAATTTAAAAGTAACTTTTGTTAAGCGTAAAAAATATTTTTTTTAACTTGAAAATAATAAAAAATTATAAATAATATAACTATAAATCAAATTAATTTATTTTTATCGTGTGATGGATATTGTTTCCGATTTTCGGCCACGACCTGAAGCAAAACTATTTTTTTCTCCTCGTTACGGCACAACACGTTGTTATAGTCTTCTATTAATTTTACGCCTCTTTCGGCAGCGTCGTTGACAACATGTAATTTACGTAATATTTGCAGCGCTCGCTGGTAGTCCTTACGATTTTCCCAAGTATTTGGATCGGAAGCAATGAAATTTGTTGTTATTCCGAAGCGTGCAAAAAATTTTGGAGTCTCAGGTGTGACGAAGTGGCTTAAATCAGTTTTCATGAGTTCTTGATTCACTTTTTTCGATGCCATGTTAATTCTTTTCACACCTTCGAATCCAACAACATGTACTGAAGGATTACAATCCTTGTTGCCACTGTCGCCGCTATCCTCTGAGGCATCTTCTTCCCCGATATCATCGTATTCTTCTTCCTCGCTGTCTTCGTTAGACGATTCGTACATCTCATCGTCAGATAACTCTTCCTCCAATTCCTCTTTCTCTTCTTCAAATATACGAATTGCATTCGACATTTTTCGTTTTATTTCACAAGAGATATTCGGATCAAATAGTGCGAGAGCAACAGCTTCGCCACTGAGATACCAGAGATGTCCACAGAATCTCTTGACCAATCGTTGCGACAGAATCTTATCAATTGAAGCATAATTGGCAATCGCTTTCAAAAAATTCAAATCATTATTTGGAGCTTCTATTGCTTTGGTAGCGCTACGTAAATTGTTATGATGAAAACGGTCACATCAAGAAGTGCATTTAATTCTTTTTTGGCCAAACCGATATATTTTCGGAACAAAAACATTTTTAGGCAATATATGCCTTTTGCCATCCATCGAGCATGACTGATGGGTCCTGGTGTGCTAAAATGCTTATTAGGAATATTTTCGCCAAGGTATAATAAAACAATTTCAAGAAACTCCTTGTAGTCGTCTCTGGGTTGCTTTTCTTTTATTTGAGCCCAACAAAACAACTTGATGTCAGTTTGGACTTGAGCTGGTATGTTGCCTGCCACTTCCTCATCTTATATGCCAAGACTGTACGGTTTGTCTTTTATATTTTCCCACTGCTCTTTAAAACGCGCAAACATTATCACTCCTGGTCCAGACGTTTTGCCGAATTTGGTTTCAAACACTTAGTTTTCCCCAGGGGAGCACCCCTACAAAGTGGAAATACGGCGTAGGTATGTTCAGAAAAAATGTAGGGGGCAAAAATTAATGGGGGTCAGTCTGCATTTCCCGTCCCTAAAAGGCACAGTGGGAGCGGTAGGCGCAAATTTTATAAAAAAAAAATAAAAAAAAAAAAAATTGTGTGGGGACACCCTTAAGGCTTAAAAATAGAGGGTAGGTTTGTTTGGGGAAAATGTTGGGGCTGAAAAAATATTTGGGGTCGGTCACACATTTAACTTCTCTAGGGTCACCCCTGCGATAGTTAGAGCGGTGAGAGCAAGTTTTACAAAAATGTCATTTTGTGTGGGAGACCCCTTAGGAATTGGAGATATAGAATTGGTATGTTCAGAAGAAGTGTTGGGGGCTAAAAATTAATGGGGGTTGGTCTTAATAATGACCCCTCTAGGAGGCACCGTTGGACCGGTAGGAGCTGATTTAATATGACAATTTAAGAAAAACTAAAAAAAAATGTATGGGGGCCACCCTAAGGATTGAAGATAGGGGGTAGGTATGTTCTAAGAAAATGTTGGGGTTGAAAAAATATTGGGGGTCGGTCATACATTTGATTCCTCTAGGGTGACTTCTAGGACAGCTAGAGCGGTAGGAGCAAGATTTTTTAAAAATTAAACCTTTGTAAGGGACCCCCCTTAGGGATTGGAGATAGGGCTTAGGTATGTTTGGCAAAAGTGTTCAGGGGGAAAAAATAATGGGGGCCGGTCTCACATTTGACCCCTCTAGGAGCAAAACCAGGGGAGTTTTGGGGCTTTTTGTGGATTTTTTCCCCTATACGCCCAACTTTGACCCCGATGAGCGACCCCTAGATCCTATCCGACCTCCCCCATTTTTTGGCTCATACACTTTTTTTACCAACCTCACAAAATAAGCGGTTCTAGCGCTTCCAAATATTGCTGCTTAAAATCTCACACAACACTATCCCACCCTTAATGTATATATATTAGGGTGGTTTTTTTTTTTTGGAATTTCGAGGAGCGCGCAGTGGATTTTTGTGTCATTTGATGTTAAAATAATTGTGTAAAAATTTGAGCTAAATCGGATAAAATTAACCCGAGGCGCAAGGAGGTCAAAGTTTCGAGAAAAAAGCCAAAATGGCCAAATTTTGAAAAAACTTAAAAAAATGTAAATTTTGTAAAAATAAAAAAAATAAAATATTTTTTATTTAACTTTCTTGCAATAATACTCAGAAAAAATTATCTTAACTTTTTATGACGGCAGTAACACTTTCAAACATGAAATACAACAAGTAGAAAAGTTAAATTCGACTTGGCCGAATATATGAATACCCTCCACAATGCCCATTTTAAGTGATAGTAAATTTTCTAACGTGAAAAAAATAACAGTTTTGATTAGAAATATTTTATTTTGTGTAAATAACATTTTTTTTTAGTAATTTTTGAAAAAAAAAATAATTTACTAATTTTTTTTTTTTTTGAGTGTAAAATTTTTTTTGAGTCTAAAATTTTTTTGAGTGTAAAATTTTTTTTGAGTGTATTTTTTTTTTTTTGTTTTGGTATAAAAATATTTTTGACTAGCTATACCCGGTCCGCGTTGCTGGCCCTAAAAAAAAAATATTTTATATTGCATCTTTATTTAAATATAGTGTCAGACAAAATTAAATCACGAGTCCGGGCCCAGCTAGTAACCTTTGGTTCCACCCTCAGTTAGCACTATCTATAGAGAAATCTTAACAAAATCGGTTCAGCCGTTTTTGCGTGATTTCGAAACAGACAGACATAACGTTAAGTATAGTACATAGGGGCATGTATTTTAACGCATTTTTATCGAATCTTGATAGTCTAAAGTTCCATGCTGCATCCTCGATTAGTACTATCTGTGCTGCAAATTTCATTGACATCAGTTTTGTCGTTTTTGTGTGATTGCGAAAGAGGAGGAAATAACTTTTTATTTATGAAAAAACGGGAGTGATATTGTAAACCGTTTTGCCGAATCGCGCTATACATATGACCAGGGAAACCAAAAATATGCTCTAAAAAACACGTTTTATGCGCTTAAAAAATGCCCTTAAAAACGGAAAATATGCTCTAAAAACAATAAAAATATGCTCTTAAAAAAATTATGTCCCCTTTTTTGTTGTGTTTTTTGCAATTTGTTAGAGAATAGACCTTCCAAATTCCGTTATGTGCTATAGTAAGAGGGTTAAATATGTTCTACAAAAATATTTGCCTTAATATTTTCTGCCAAGTTGCTGAATCTAAAGAAAAATAGTTTCATATACCGATATGTTTCAAGAACAGACCGAATGGGAATCAATCGTCACAATTCCGTAATTGTTAAAAAAAAACATTCTTGTTGGATAAAAAATTTAAAAATACATGTTGTCATAAAAAAAATTGGAAAAGAATGCTCTAAAAATTAAAAAAAAATGCTCTAAAAATGTAAAAATATGCTCTAAAAAGTGGAAAAATGCTCTAAAAATTAAAAAAAAAAAGCTCTAAAAATATGCTCTTATGCTAAAATATGCTCTTAAACCTAAAATATGCAAAAATATGCTCTTAAGGCTAAAATATGCAAAAATATGCTCTAACAAATCGATGCCAGATTTCTTAAAAACTTCTGAAACGGATAAATACCTTATCCATTTATCAATAAAATGCACAGGAAAAAACGTGATACTGCATATTTTTGGTTTCCCTGCATATGACCTACAGTTCCCGCTCGGTTAGTTCTATCAGTATTGACAGATTCGGCTTATCCGTTTTTGCGTGATTTCACAACAGGCAGATATATCGTTCAGTCTAAAACATAGGGGCTTGTCAATTTACGCCTCTTTGTTCAATCGTGGTCAGTATAGTACTGAGGGCGTTGCAATTTTGATCCCTTTTTCTAATAACGATGGCCTACTTGGTTAGCACTGTATGTAGTGAAAATGTCAAGAAAATCGGTTCAGCTGTTTTTGTGTGATTGCGAAACAGGCAGACAATGTCCAGAATAGTACAAAGAGGCGTGGCATTTTACGCCCCTTTTTCCAATCGTAGTATAACATGGCCTATAGTTCCGCACTCGGTCAATACTATCAGTGCTGAAAATTTAATTAAAATCAAATCAAGAGCTTTTGCGTTATTGCGGAGCATGCAGAAATAAAATTCAATTCAATACAAAGGGGCATTTTACGCCAATTCCGATCACGCTCTTATTTGGCACACAGTTAGTACTTGGTTAGTATTATCGTTGGTCTAAATTTCATCAAAATCGGTCCAGCCGTTTTTTTATATATAGATGTCATTAGTGGTGCAATGTAAAAATTCGATTTTGCCCACCCCTCCGCCCACTGGCAATAAAGCATGGCATTTTACGCCCATTTGTCCGATCACGCTCTAATTTGGCATATAGTTAGTACTTGGTTAGTAATATCTTTGGTTTAAATTTCATCAAAATCGGTTTATCCGTTTTTTATATATGGATATCATTAGTGGTGCAATGCTAAAATTCGATTTTGCCACGCCCATCCGCCCACACGCAAAAAATTAAAAATCTGACTACACAGTGTTACTCCCTAGGCTATTCTGAATATTCCCTGAAAATTTCATCAAGATCGGTCCAGCCATTTTCGCGTTCATAAGGAACAAACATATAGCCGTTTTTTGCATTATTGAAATAGCTTTCAATTCAATACAAAGTTGCATGGCATTTAACGCTACTTTGTCCGATAACGCTCAAATTTGGCACATAGTGAGTACTCAGATAGTACTATGTTTGATATAAATTTCATCAAAATCGGTCCATCCGTTTTTTATATATAGATGTCATTAGTGGTGGGATGCAAAAATTGGATTTTGCCACGCCCCTCCGCCCACAGACGGAAAATCAAAAATCCGACTTGACAGTGTTACTCGCCAGGCTATTCTGAATATTCCCTGAAAATTTCATCAAGATCGGTCCAGCCGTTTTCGAGTCCATAGGGAACATACATACATACATACATACCCACATACATACACACATCCATTTTTATATATATAGATTGACAAAAATACGTTAAAAAATATTTTTGTGACTTACCAATGTTTTTAAAACAGGTTTAACGGGTTTTCAACACGTGAATTTAAGGTGAAGCTAATCTGAAATTCACGGTTTTGCTAATAACTTTTGAACCACTGGACCGATTTGGGTGAAATTTAATACGAACTAGGCTGGAGGAACGAAAAAAATATATGTTAAGCTTCAGCAGCCTCAGAATTGTTTTTCGAAAGTTATAGTGCTTTTTATCTCATAAATTCACGAAAAACCCTTGCCGAAATTCAGTCTTTTGCTCATAACTTTTGAACCACTAGACCGATATCGCTGGATTGCAATACCACCCTGACCAGGTAAATGCCCAACATATATGCCAAACTTCAGGAGCCTCCGTAAAGTCTTTCAAAAGTTAGCGTGTTTTCAACAGACAGACAGACAGACAGACAGACGGACAGACGGACGGACGGACATCGCTAGATCGTCTTAAAATCGATCGAGGATCATGAATATATATACTTTATGGGGTCCTAGACCAATATTTCGAGGTGTTACAAACGGAATGACAAACTTATATATACCCTCTATCACTAGAGTGGAGGGTATAAAAATTACCATGCATTTGGGGGGCATCTGAAATGAGTGTTTTCGATTTTTTGAAAATTTTATTAAAGAAAAAAATTAAATCTTACTATTTTATAGCAATGGATTATTAAATACATCCTAAGGCTTAAATATTTAAAAAATTGGGGATATCCATAGACTCAATTTTTTTTGGAGTCATTTGAGTTTTGCGGATTTCAAGGATTTTTTTTTCTATGCAATTTTACTTTAAACTGAATTTTGGTTAAATTTTACAAATATTGTTCTGTTAACTGATTTATTTGATAAAACTAACTAAGTTACGTCATATTATTTTTTTGAACATCATTAACCCATTTTGGCAGGGGGTCAAATATGACCCAGGCAGAAAATGTACTGTTTTGTTTCAATTTTGCGTAATTCATCTCTTTAATAATATTTTTGTTGTTTTATTATATAATACTAATTTCGAAATAACATGTATTTTTAACCCTTTGTTAACCCGATATGGCCAGGGGTCATGAAAACCCGTGCATTATAATCCGAGTCATAAACAATTTAATTACTATAAAAACTAAAAAAAAATACCGATATGCTGCAAGAACAGGCCAAAGCTGAGAAAATTTAACCGTCTCAAAACGCAGACACACGCATATTTTTTGGTCTCCCCTACCAGAATAAATCGTCGGAACCCCGTAATTTTAGAAAACTTTGAAATTGTTGTACAGTGTAGTCGATATTGAATGTAGTTTTACGTTTTTTATGATAACATGAATTTCTATTAATTCGATTTTTTTTTAAGCTGCGCTCGTTTGCGTTTCAGACGACAAAAATAATTAAAACATATTTTTTTTTTAAAAACAAGGTGTGCTTTTTTTGCCCCTGGCCATATCAAGTTAACAAAGGGTTAAAAATACATGTTATTTCGAAATTAGTATTATATAATAAAACAACAAAAATATTATTAAAGAGATGAATTACGCAAAATTGAAACAAAACAGTACATATTCTGCCTGGGTCATAGTTGACCCCCTGACAAAATGGGTTAATGATGTTCAAAAAAATAATATGACGTAACTTAGTTAGTTTTATCAAATAAATCAGTTAACAGAACAATATTTGTAAAATTTAACCAAAATTCAGTTTAAAGTAAAATTGCATAGGCAAAAAAAATCCTTGAAATCTGCAAAACTCAAATGACTCCAAAAAAAAATTGAGTCGATGGATATCCCCAATTTTTTAAATATTTAAGCCTTAGGATGTATTTAATAATCCATTGCTATAAAATAGTAAGATTTAATTTTTTTGTTTAATAAAATTTTCAAAAAATCGAAAACACTCATTTCAGATGCCCCCCAAATGCATGGTAATTTTTGTATTTCATGTTTGAAAGTGTTACTGCCGTCATAAAAAGTTAAGATAATTTTTTCTGAGTATTATTGCAAGAAAGTTAAATAAAAAATATTTTATTTTTTTTATTTTTACAAAATTTACATTTTTTTAAGTTTTTTCAAAATTTGGCCATTTTGGCTTTTTTCTCGAAACTTTGACCTCCTTGCGCCTCGGGTTAATTTTATCCGATTTAGCTCAAATTTTTGCACAATTATTTTAACATCAAATGACACAAAAATCCACTGCGCGCTCCTCGAAATTCCAAAAAAAATAAAAAAAACACCCTAATATATATATTAGAGTTCGTTTGGTGACTATGTCACTTCATCTGTTTATCGGATATCATCATTTTTTTAAAGGATTTAGGGGAGCTAAAAAGAATGCCGGTATTTTTTTGGAAAAATTTTCACTCCTTGGGGTGGTTCAAATCATCTGAAAACGCGGATTTTGAGCTGATTTTTTTGCAGAGAAAAAACGGCTGAATATATTGCAAATCTGATTGCACCATTCGATTCTACACCAAAAATTTAAATAATAGCAGTTTTTTGAACTCTTAAAAAAAGTTCCAATAACCCACAACAGGGGGCGGAAAAATCGATTTTTTAAAAAAAAAATTTAAATTATTTTTTTAATCATGCGCGATGGAGAGGTAGTTTTTGCTAAGAAATTTGGTATGAAAAGCACCTTCCTATCACAACCCGTTAAAAAGTTATAAGACTTCAAAGTTTTTTTTCTAATCCCGTGTAAAAAAAAATTGATATGGTGACAGATATAAATTTATCTTATTCCATATCTGATCATTATATCTAATTAGATATGTTAGATCCGAGAAATGGGGACAAATCTCGGATCTTATTATATCTAATTGTATCAAAACTGATATAACAAGATCTGAGTCTATTTCTAAATTTTATTGCATAAAATTTATGCATATAATGTAATTTAAATGCATAAATTTATAAACAAAAAAAATAAAATTTCATCGAACTAATACTGTAATTTAGCAAATATTGAATAATAACAAACAATTTGTTTTAAATATTTTTTAGTTTTAAATTTAAATTTTTATTGACTAAAAATGCAATATAAAAAAATCGTAACATAACTTAAATGCATAACTTTCTTGAAACAACATTTAAGCATTCTGTTTTGCATCCAGTTAAGGGATAAAGAATGTTTACGGAATCAACCAACCCATATAGGTTGGTATTTGCTTGATGCTTTAGATGAACGAAGTTTAACAAAAGTCGCTTGCATCAGGCATGATTTAATTTGGAAAATGTTTATTTCTTGCGTTCTCGTTTTGGTTTTCATAGTGTGCAATGCAGAAACAGGGGCGCTTGAAAAAAAAACACATTTAATAAGTTTCTTGCAAAACCATATTTGTATCATCAACATTTAAAACTTGCCTTTAATCCTGCCAAAAAGTCCATCTTTATTGTTGCATATTTGCATCTTTTCAGATACGATCTTGACGTTTTTTTACGGCTTTTCTTAATTATTTATTACCGCGAAATTGAAATGTAAAGAAAAACAAAATAATGATTCCAATTTATTTTTTATTTCACATACATATATTTTTTTTTATTTTGAAAGAAATTTCAAAAAAAAAAATTGAAGTTTGTTTTGAATTAAAACTTTTGAATGAAAATAGAAATAAAAATAAACAAAAAAGATAAGTTTGAAAATTGCAAAAACTTTAAAAAAAAATTATCGATTTTTTTTACATTAGGGATGTGCAATACACCAGGGTACAAAAAATGTTTTGTAAAAAATTTCACTGAATTTTGTAAAACGGAGATCTGGTTATATCTCGCTATATATAACAGATATAATAGAATATTAACCGTTATGTAACCATATATAATAGGAGATATTGTTATATATAGTTCTAGATATATTATATCTTGTTATATATAATTAGATCTGACACAATATATAATGAGATATAATTAGATCTAATTATATCTAATCTTTTTTACACGGGATGGCAAAATTATAAAACACTAACCGAAATTTGAAAATTTTTTGGATGGGTCCGCGGTCTGGACACTCGTTTTCGATTTTCATCTCAATGCTGATTCCAAATCTGGTTTCCAAAATGTTCCGTAACGTCAGGTTTTTGAGATAATTGAGGTCAAAGTTCACAAAAAACGCATTTTTTGTGCATTATTGAGAGCATTTTTTTGTGATGTTTTTGGATGATATTCTGGAATCATAAAACTTGTTTTCGATTAACATTTCGATGCTGATTCTGAATCTAGATTTCAAATTTTTCTATCACGTCATGTTTTCGAGAAAATTGAGGTCAAAGTTCTCAAAAAACGTGTTTTTGTCCATTTTTGAAAATTGATTACTTTTTAACGGGTTGTGATAGAACGGAAAATTTAGTACCATTTTGTCAAGCTGAAAATGCCCGTTAATTGTGCATATTTAAAAAATTAATTAAAAAAGAAAATGGAAAAACCATATATTTCCGCCCTCTGTGGTGGCTTTTTGGAACTTTTTTTAAGAGTTTCAAAAATGACCATTGTACTATTTTTTGCTGTAGAATCGACTGATGAAATCAGATTTGCGATATATTCAGCCGTTTTAGCTCTGCTGAAAAATCAGCTCAAAATTCGCGTTTTCAAATGCGTTGAACCACCCCAAGGAGCGAATTTTTCCCCAAAAAAATACCGCCATTCTTTTTAGTTCCCCTAAATCCTTCAAAAAAATTATGATATCCGCAGATCAAATTTTTAAAATTAACTCTAATATATATATTAGAGCGACTCAACAAAAAAAGTGATTTAGTTACCCCTCTGAAAATAAAGCTTGATATGTTTTATGATGATTCCCAAAATATTTTGGTTCTAGCGTTGACCATCCGTGAGCTGGACCATTTTTAAAAAAGGTCGTTTTTACAGTTATTCGAATTTTTTTGTACTTTGCTCCAAGACGACATAAATAAAATTTGGTATCATCAAAAAGAGTTTTTGAAGCAGCATCCAATGGTATATAAAACTTGACCACTTGCGACCTACTAATTGAGATATTTAACTAAATACATATTTTCGTTTCGGGATTTCATACAAATTCTACATATTTAGAAATAATGTTCTGCTTTTCAAATTGAATCTGTTTTAAAATGATGTTAATTTATTTTTTTTTTGTAATTATTCACATAAAACGCGAAAATCGCGATATATTTTATCTTTTTCAAATATAGGCAATATGGGTATCAAAATTTTTCATTTTTCAATTATAATAATCTGGTGATAAGCAAGAGATCTGTTTTCAAATCTAGGATGCTGCGAGATATATTTAAGTTTTCAAATATTATTTTTTTAGTTGAGTACATATATGAAATGAGAAAAATAGTTACTAACAGAACACCAGATTATTATAATTAAAAAACATAAAATATATCGCGATTTTCGCGTTTTATGTGAATAGTGAAAAAAATAAATTAACATTATTTTTAAACAGATTCAATTAGAAAAGCAGAACATTGTTAAAAAATTAATATTTAAAAAGTTAAATTTATCTCACAGCATCCTAGATTTGAAAACAGATCTTTTACTTATCACCAGGTTATTATAATTGAAAAATGAAAAATGTTGATACCCATATTGCCTATATTTGAAAAAATATAAAATATACCGCGATTTTCGCGTTTTATGTGAATAATGAAAAAAAAATAAATTAACATTATTTTTAAACAGAGTCAATTAGAAAAGCAGAACATTGTTAAAAAATTAATATTTAAAAACTTAATTTATCTCACAGCATCCTAGATTTGAAAACAGATCTTTTACTTATCACCAGGTTATTATAATTGAAAAATGAAAAATTTTGATACCCATATTGCCTATATTTGAAAAAAGATAAAATATACCGCGATTTTCGCGTTTTATGTGAATAATTACAAAAAAAATAAATTAGCATTGTTTTAAAACAGATTCAATTTGAAAAACAGAACATTATTTCTAAATACGTAGAATTTGTATGAAAACCCGAAACGAAAATATGTATTTAGTTAAATACCTCAATTAGTAGGTCGCAAGTGGTCAAGTTTTATATACCATTGGATGCTGCTTCAAAAACTCTTTTCAATGATACCAAATTTTATTTATGTCGTCTTGGAGCAAAGTACAAAAAAATTCAAAAAACTGAAAAAACGACCTTTTTTAAAAATGGTCCAGCTCACGGATGGTCAACGCTAGAACCAAAATATTTTGGGAATCATCATAAAACATATCAAGCTTTATTTTCAGAGGGGTAACTAAATCACTTTTTTCTCTTCCATACAAGTTGAGTCGCTCTAATATATATATATTCCCGTTGTTGCATTTAGGAGCATAGGGCCTCAACAAAGGTCTTCCATCTGGGTTTGTCGCTAGCGATGTTTTTTTATTTCACTCCAGGATACACCAGCCTCCGCAGCTTCCAACTCTACTAATTTGCGCCAAGTCTTTGATGGGCGTCCCCTCATCCGGCTTCCTTGAGGATTCCACTTTATACCTTGTCTTGAAATATCGTCTGTGGATTTTCGTAGGGTGTGTCCCAACCATGACCATTTGCGACGCTTTATTTCCGTATGTATCGGAACCTGTCGCGTCCTTATCCATAGATCATTATTTGTAATGGTATTAGGCCAGAATACTCGAAGAATTCTACGAAGACAACGATTCACAAATTCTTGCATTGTTTGCAATTCGCGGTTGGATGGATTCCATGTTTCACATGCGTATAGGAGGACAGGTTTTACGTTAGCATTAAAGATTTTTATTTTAGTGTCTCTGGATATGGATGTAGATTGCCAAACCGTAGAGAGAACACCAAAGCAGATTTAGCCTTATTTATACGAGCTTTTATATCTTCACTAGAGCCACCACTACTGGAAATTATACTGCCGAGATATATGAAGGAGGAGACTGACTCTAGAGGTGCGCCATACAAAGTAAAAGGCCTATTCGTTGACGTATTTATTTGTTTTATGTAGTTGTTTTTAATCCAAATAATTTTAACCGTTTTTGGCGTTTAGATTTTTTTTGTTAATAAAATTTTTTTTGGCAATTTAGACAATCTAGCGATGTCCGTTTGTCTGTTGAAATTGTGATTGCGGCCAAAATATGACACAGTTATGACTATATATATAAGAAAGATGCTTGGCGATTCCTTGAGGAGTTTGGTATTGCATTTTAGTGATATTGGTTCAGAGGGTTAAAATTGATGAACTACAATTTAAGGACATCTTGATAATTTTCATACATTCACCATAACCTAAAAATACAAAAGGCTTAAATTCGGCTGTTGGTAGTTACAAAACTTACCACAAGCTTATTATACTCTGTACCAGTGTAGGGTATATAAAAAAAAGAAACATGTTCGTTGGTTAGTTTGGTACTGGGGTACTCTCGACTCTCGTCAAAGATTATGATGTGCATAAAATTTTTATAGTCAGAGTTGGAAGAAATCCACAACAAGAAACCTAAAAAAACAAGTTGTCAGCGCGATGATAGAGATATGTTTGTATTTATGTACCCAGCAAATCCAAACATGGAGGCATATTTTCTGTATGCATAACAATCATGTTGAAAAAGAAAAATTGATTTTATGTATTAACTACATACATATAATATAGAGCTGCCAAAGGAAAATTGTTAAAAAAAAAAATAATTTTTGGATGGTTATTTAATGAATTCAAGGCTTAAAACACACTATGCAACGTTTGTTACGGCAAAGTTGAATTAAAATGATAGGATCCAACTACAGGACTTTGAACTTCTTCTGACATAAAAATGTTTCGTTTGCTAATGCCTTTATGATACTTGCTTTTTTCAAGTTGCTAGTTGCTGCATTTATTAGGGTTTTTCTATGGGAATTTCGATAAAAACAAAATTTTTGGTTGAAGTTATCGAAATTTTTATAGAAAAACCCTAATAAATGCAGCAACAAGCAACTTGAAAAAAGCAGGTATCATACGCACTTAAGCAAAAGTACAAAAAATCTATAAAAAATTGGGTTTTTTCAGAGGTTGGTTTAGTTCTTAAAGGGGAAACTTTTTCCCCCGTGGTCCGATTTTTCCCGGTAAAAGGTTGCGCTCACCAGACGAGAAACCTTTACCTCAGAGATCTAAAGTGACCGGCTACGTCTGAACTCAGTCTTTTAGTGAAGTGGTGAAAGGTAGCTTCGTTAGCGCTGTGATCAACAGGGAAAATGAGGATTGTAGTATCCCAAGGGACAAGTGGAGTTTAGTTGAAACTAAATTAAATGAAATCTAATTTAGGCAACTTAAAGGCATAATTACTTGAGCGAATACGGATCGGAGATGTGTCAGCGGATACGTTAGCTTGTACTAAAATATATAGAAATAGGTACTTAAACGAATACGTGACGGTGGTGTAGCGGCCGAACTTTAAAACGATACAACAGCCCGTCACGCTACAGCACCGCTACAGTAGCGCTCAAGTGCCTGGGCCTTAAGAGTATGTCTGATTTTCTGCCTGCTACTGTCAACGCAGGGTGGTATCAAGGGCGAGTAAAACTCGATGCTTCATCACTGTAAGTGTTTCTTTACAATACTGCAGCAAGCAGCAGACAGCTAAATTTTTACATGTATTTTGTTGTTGCCGCAACAACAAAATACATGTAAAAATTTTGCTGTCTGCTGCTTGCTGCTGTATTGTGAAGAAACACTAAGGCAGCTTCAGCTGCACTCTTGCTGCGCCTGACGACAGAAGCAGTTGACTTGGTTTTTATCCAAGAGCCCTTGGAGCGGGGTGGTAGTGTTTCCGGATTGAAGACCCCTGGGTTTAAGTTGTTGGTTGTCAAGGGTGAGGGCTCACCAAGAGCCTGCATCTTGGCGAAAAATGGCTTAAATATATTCTTTTTATCAACTTTGAGTGATATGGATGTTACAGCGGCTAGCTTAGAGTTTAATGGGAAGTCTATTTGGCTCGCCTCTGCGTATTTTCCTAATTCGGGAGTCTGAATCTAGGGGAAACCAGTTAGTAGTGTGCTGTGATGCTAATGTACATCATTCGATGTGGGGAAGTACAGACACAAATGATAGAGGCGAGTCACTTTTGGAGTTTTTGTTAAGCACTAACCTGTATATTTGTAACAGTGGCAATGAACCAACTTTCGTTACAAATATGCGGCAAGAGGTTCTTGACGTAACACTTGTATCAGATACATTGTCTGACAGAATTGATGACTGGAGTTTTGGAAAAACATTATTTCTCAGATCATCGCTACATTAAGTTTTTACTCAGGGAGCGTGGCCCGGTTGAGACAGTCTCTAGAAATCTGAGGAGAACAAACTGGATGAAATGTAGGGAGACTTTTTCTTTGCTTTTAGCTAAAGTACCCTTATCTGAACCGCATAGTTTGGCGGAAATTGACTTGGATGTATCTTGCCCTTCTGCCTAGGGGCAAAAAAAACACCTTGGTGGTAAAATGAGTTTCAGACGAGCAGAGATTCCTGCAGAATGCTCTTTAATAAGGCTAAATCTTCAAGAGCGGACGGTGAATGGTCTGTACAAGCAACGTAAAAATACTTTACGGATACCCTAAAAGTGCTAAGTTAGCATTTTATTCAATATTTAATAGACTTGTCAACCGATTAAGAATAATCCGATTAATCGATCAAACAAAACCAAACTCTTGTTCGATTAATTTAAAAATTACGATATTCGAATAACGAATAAATCGATTAATTTATGTCAATAATCGAACAATTATTTTTTTTATACCCTCCAACTACAGTATCGAAATATCGGTCTAGAATCCCATAAAGTATATAAGTATTAGAGTTAATTTTGAAAATTTGATCTGCGGGTATCATTATTATACCCTACACTACACAGTGGTACAGGGTATAATGAGTTTGTGCTGATGTTTGTAACTACCCGAAATATTGGTCCTAGACCCACTTTTAAGTATACCGATCGACTTAGAATAACTTTTTGAGTCGATTTAGCGATATCCGTCCGTCCGTCCGTCCGTCTGTCTGTCTGTCCATGTAAACGGTGTAAACACGATACAGGTCGCAATTTTTAACCAATTGACTTGAAACTTAAGCCTCTTTTGGCCCAAGGACGAAGCCTATTGAAATTAGGAAAAATCGGTCCATATTTAGACCTAGCCCCCATACAAAGGTCCTCTTTAGTTTTGACTCAAATGACTCTAATATCCGCATTTTAATAGGTATCTTTTCGAAATTTGGCAGGTAATCATGTTTCATCCACGCAAATCACCAATTCGAATTTCAAAGAAATCGGACCGGTTCTTCTTGTAGCCCCCATACAAACCACCTTCCCGATTTTCACATAAATCTCTCAAATTTCATGAAAATAGAAAATATTTAATCAAAATTCTGTTTGTGTATGTTAAACGCGTACTTTAATAACCTTATCAAATCTGATTATCATCGGACCATTTTTGGACTTAGGTCCCATGTGAAAATTTCGCCCGATATTCAGTTGATGCGGTTTATTGTCAACAAAAGAAGCCTATTTCACCCAAATTTGATATGTGAGTGCTTTTTACACTTATTAAAGATTTGACAAAATATGGATCTAATCAGTCCATGTTTGAACTTGGGACCCATTTTCCGGGAAACTCTGGTGTAGGGTATTATATGGTTGGTCTTGACCGCACAGAAAAAAATAAAAAAAAATTTTGAGTAAATTTTTAATACTATTGAGTAAAAAATTACTCAATTTTCCACCAGTAAACGATTTAATAGTATTGAGTAAACTTTTAATAAAAAATTATTAAATGCTTAATAAAAAATTTGAGTAAATTATTAATTCACACAATTAAATCTTTACTTAAAATTTTTTCATATTTTTAAGTAACGTTTTAATTGTGTCAAGTAAAAATTTACTCAAAATGTATCAAATTATTTTTTTAAAAGTTTAGAAAGTTTCTAATTTTTTTTTTCCAAAAAAATTGCTTTTACAAACTTTACCAAATATACTTATGTCTTCAAGACAAAGTAAAATTTTATAAAGGTGATTTCAAACTTTCATATACATATACAAAAAACAATAAACTAAATGAGAATTCAAAACACCAAGAGAAAAAAAAAAAAAATAAAAAAAAATATTAAATTTGTATTAAATTATTTACTCAAATTTTATTTTCAATTTTTGAGTAAATTTTTAATTGCGTCAATTAAAAAATTACTCAAATTTTTTTTAAAAAATTAAACAAGTGATTACTCAAATTTGTTTCCTCCATATTTTTTTCTGTGCGACTATAATTTTCTTACTTGTTTTTTTGAAGGATTTAGGGGAGCTAAAAAGAATGCCGGTATTTTTTTGGAAAAATGTTCACTCCTTGGGGTGGTTCAACGCATCTGAAAACACGGATTTTGAGCTAATTTTTCTGCAGAGAAAAAACGGCTGAATATATTGCAAATCCGATTTCACCTGTCGATACGGGTCTTCTAAATAAGCCTCTATTTTCACCCCTCACTCTCAGAATCGACCTAACTTTTGCTAACCTGAATTTGCCCCACAGTGTATTTAGACTCGAATATTTTAAAAACGGTACGTGATAGAAAAATTTTGACTGCCGACTTTGAATCACGTGGGTTAAATCAATCTTATTCATGTATTTTTATTCATGGGAGTTCGAATTTCTCTGAACTTGTTGAACATTCGGAGTAAAATATTAACAATAGTTAAAAAACTTATGTTTATTTTTTGTATAACGCTTTGTAGTGAATAAAATTTTCAAAATTTCGATATCGAAAAGGGGGAACGTGCCCCCCCGTATACGTCCATGCTCTAGATAAAAAGTTTTGTTGATAACATATTGGCCCTTACCACAAGAAAACAAAAAGTCTATTTTCCCAAAAGTTTTATTTTAAATTTCAAATTTACAATACATTTTTTTGAAAGTCGATTTTAAAAACAAAAATAATTTGTATGGAAATAAAATTAAAAGCTGATTTTAAATATCGAGGGCCTATATTCAAAACACTCTATCTTCCATTTTCACGAAAATTACTTTTTGATGGCAAAATATTCAGTCAAATGGCCCTCATCTATGCCCGTGTAAAAAAATAATTATATCAAAACATATCTCCTTTGATAAAAACATATATGGATTATATATAAATAGATGTAATCAGATCTACTCCATATATATTCATATCTGCTTCAGATATGTTTTGATCCGTAAATTGAGTCTATCTGACAATTTTACATATATGAACATATCTGAAAATGTCTGATCATACATGCCATATATGCCAGATAGACTCAATTTACGGATCAAAACATATCTGAAGCAGATATGAATATATATGGAGTAGATCTGATTATATCCATTTAGATATGATCCATACATGTTTTTATCAAAAGAGATATGTTTTGATATAATTATTTTTTTACACGGGTGGTGTAAAATTCAGAAAAAAATATTTTTGTTTGCTATTTTATTTGCATTTTTGGTTTTCTCTATCTCTTACACAAGTAATTTTTCTGAATGCAAAACCCTCTATCTTTTCAAATAACTAGTTTATAAATATTTTTTTTGAACAATTTCATCATGCATTACATGTTTTCATACTAATTTTTGCATGCTGCACATGAATTTGTCAACAAAATTCCAGAACCACGATTTTGGTCCACTGATGCTATTTTTTTTTTCTGAAAGTTCTTGTTTGACTTTTTTGAAAAATATGTCTCAAAATTTGGATGTCTTGTGTACATTATGAAACAAAAATTTTAATCTTAAAAATCACGATGCTGATCAGCATCTGTGGACCAAAATCGCGTTTTTAATTTTTTTTACTATTTTTTACGAATTCGGTAAAAAAAATATTTTTGTCTTAAAATTCCGCACCTGTGGACCAAAATCGCGATTTTGGAAAAAAAAAAATCTTAGATTTTTAGGCATTTTTCCTATCGAAAAAGTCTCAGATGCTTAAACACTTTTCCTGTAGAAAAATTTTTAAATTCTTAGACATTTTCCTATAAGACAAGTCTCATGTTCTGAGACATTTTGCCTATAGGAAATTGTCAGATTCTGAAACATTTTTCATATAAAAAAAGCCTCAGATTCTGAGACAGTTTCCTAAAAAAAGTCTCAGATTCTGAAATATTTTTCCCATAGAAAAATACTCAGATTCTGAGACATTAGTCTTATATAAAAAAGATATTTTTACAATAGAAAAAGTCTCAGATTTTTAGCATTTTTCTATACAAAAAGTCTCAGATGTGTCTCTGACACATTTTTCCGATACACAAAATCTTAGATTTTGATATAATTTTCCATAAGAAAAATTCGTTGATCCAGAGACATAAGATTCTGAGACATTTTCCTAGATTGTAAGAAAAATTCTCAGATTGAGAGATATTATTCCTATAGAAGGTTATCCGATTCTAAAACATTTTTCATATAGCAAAGCCTCAAATTCTAAGAATTTTTTTAAAGGAAAAACCTTAGATTTTGAAACATTTTTCAGATCACAGACATTATTCCTATAGAAAGTTCTCAGATTCTAAAACAATTTTCATATAGAAAAGCCTCAGATTCTGAGAATTTTTTATAGAAAAAGTCTCAGATTCCAAGATATTTTTTCTATAGAAAAAGTCTTAGATTCTGAGAAAAAGACCAATATTTTAAGACATTATTTCTCTAGAAAAAGTCTTAGATTCTCAGACATGTTTCTTATAAAAAGTTTTAGATCCTTAGACATTTTTTTTAGAAAAGTGTAAGATTCTGAGACATTTTTTTTTAAGAAATAGTCTTGTTAATTAATTAAACGTGTTTCCTGCACAAAGATATGCTTTTTGTGGTTATAAAATGGTTTTTAATGATGTCGAAGTAAATGTTATAAAAAAGTAAGACAGTGCAGTTAAGGGTTAATTTTTAAATTAAAAATCTCAAGCGGTGGTCAACACCTTTCTAACGATGTATTAGAGTGAAAATCCGACAAAAAATACCAAAGTTATTTAAGTTTTCAGTAAAATCTAATTGAAAAGCATCAAAAAACTGACGTAAACATCTCTTTATCTCGAGTCTGTGGTTAGATTTTTAAAATGTTTTAATGCAGAATCAAAGAATTCCTAAATATCTATTATATTTGGTCATTCATTGGACAAAAAAAAATTTACTGAATTTTTTATTCATGAAAAATACCATTTTTGGACCCTTTTTTGACGCGGTTTAGCTCACGGGAGATTATCGCTAGAGCCCAAATATTTTGGGAATCTTCATAAAACATGTCAAAGTTAATTTTGAGGGGGGTTCAACTTGAACTTTTTTTTTGCCCATATAAGGTGAGTCGGTTAAAAACAGTCATGCCAAATTTTATGTCGATATTTCAGGAATAAAACCCCTTTAAATTCGGATAAATTTACATAATCGAAGCACCTCAGCCTTTGTATCCTAAATTTTTTGTTATGACTCACAAACTCTTTTTCATAAAAATTGTAGTTTTTAGACTAAATTTTAGACTAAATTTTTTGTGTTGAAATGGTCAAAAATAAGTACAATCAGTACATATTTTCAAAAATCAGTACAATCAGTACATGGATTTTTCATCAGTACACGTGACTAAAAATCAGTACATGTACTGATCAAATCAGTACGAATGGTCAGCCTAAGCATATAATGCTTTTAAACCATAGGAATTGTTGTATTTTTGAAAAAAAAATATGTTTTTTAAAAAAATTACAAAAAAATTGTATTTTTCGTTTGTAGATTAGGAGAAAATAATTTTTGAACTAAAACAGTTTTACATTTATTGCATAAACTTGTAACATTTTCTTCAATTGAACTGAAACAAGTGTAATGAAATAAGAAATTAAAAAATTCAGAGACTTTTTTACATATTTTTTTAAAATACCAAAAAGTTTCGGTTTCGGCTAATATTCGGCCAAAATTTTGCCGAATACCGAATACAGGCTGAAACCCCATTATTCGGCCGAAACCGAGACCGAAACCGAATATTCGGTCGGACTCTACTAATTTCATAAAAATGCCATTTTGTATGGTATCTCCCTTAAGGAGTTGAGATAGGGAGTAGTTTTTTCAGAAAAAATTTTGGGGCGTAAAAATTAATAGTGGTCGGTCTTACACTAAAAAAATATACTCTTCAAAAAAAATTTCACTCAAAAAAAATTTAGTATTTTTTTTTTCTAAAATGATTAAAAAAAAAGTTGTTTACTCAAAATAAAATATTTCTTATCAAAATTGTTATTTTTTTTTTCACGTTAGAAAATTTATTATCACTTAAAAAGGGCAAAGTAGAGGGTATTCATGGATTCGGCCAAGTCGAATTTAACTTTTCTACTTGTTTTTATTTAAAGCCTACACAGATTCTGGTTAATCGTTATTAAAAAAAAAATATATATTAGCCACTTTTTTTTAACTTTAGAAAATAGAACATTAAAAAATATATTGCGCAGTTCTCGAAGTGTTATTTGTATATATATATTTTTGCTGCCTTCTTCACCTCATGTTTAGATTGTTATACCCTACACTACTCTGTGGTATTTGGGTATAATAAGTTTGTGCTGATGTTGGTAACTACAAAAAGTCAACAAAAAGTTTTACAAACTTAAGAAAATTCTGAAATATTAAGAAAAATTCAAATTAATTTAGAAAAAATCAGAGAAAATCTGAAAAACTCTGAATAATGTTGCAAGATACAAGCTCAAAAAATCAAGAAAAAAAATTAAAAATTACACGGTAAGTATCATTTTACCTTTTAAATGACACATTAAAACGCCGAGACACGTAAACTTAATTTTGGATCGTAGAATCAGTGGCACTCTCCGTTTAAAAATCAATAGATATTTCGTTTTAAAGTTTTTTCAAGCGAGTTTTAATATATTTTCCTAGGAAATTTCTTTAAAAACTATTTTAAAATTGCTTTATTTAGTATTTATAAGTCGAAACTTTACTCTAACAAAGATGGCCGAGTTAATGCGAGTAAAATAATTTATTTTTAAAAACAATAAAAAATAGCTTGAAAATCACAAAACTTAAAAATTAAATATCTATTAATATTGACCTGATCGGTCAAAACGGGGAATACCCGTTCTGACAGTCTTCAGATTTTTTTTATATTATGAACACGGGTGCTCTATGGAGCCAATTAGACATTCCCATTTACAGTTTAATTAAATTTAAAAAATTCGCGATTTTCATTTTTTAAAATCATAAAAACTTTAAAAAGTGGTGAAGTTTGAAGAGCTATAACATCTTAAGTAGATATCGGATTTTTACAATCAAAATTGAAATTAAAAGCCGTAAAGACGTAAAGTTTCCAAAAAAAATAGTGTCATTGTAGCAGTTACAAGTGTTGCGTCAAGAACTCTTCCAAAACTCTCCAGTCACCAACTCTATCAAGTGTCTGATTGAGTTGATGACTGGAGAGTTTTGGAAGAACATTATTTCTCAGATCATCGCCACATTTAGTTTTTACTCAGGGAGCTTGCCCCGGTTGAGACAGTTTCTAGAAATCTGAGGAGAACAAACTGGGTGAAATGTAAGGAGACTTTTTCTTTGCTTTTGGGTGAAGTACCCTTATCTGAACCGCATAGTTTGGCGGAAATTGACTGTTTGGTTGACCACATAACAAATGTTTGTAATAGGTGCCTGAATGCGTCTTGCCTTTCTGCAAAACCTAGAGGGAAAAAAGCCACCTTAGTGGTCAAATGAGTTGCAGACGAGCAGAGATTCCTGCAGAAAGCTCTTTAATTAGGCTAATTCCCCGATTCAGTATGTCGTACAAAGTGAGTGACTAGAAATTTTGTACGTAAAACAAAAACAAATGTGAGTTTTTTGTTTTTGTTTTACGTACAAATTTTGTAGTCACTCACTTCGACCGAGATAGCGAATCGCACAGTAAATCTTCAAGAGCGGACGAGAACTGGTCTGCATACAGGCTGCAAATTAAGAGTTATAAGATGATCAGAATTGCAAAATGTGATTCGAGAGATAGCTTTCGGTGAAGGAGTACACTATGGTGGCCTTTCTTGATATAGAGGGGGCTTTTAATAATTTCATCCCAGACTCGATGATTCTGTCATTGTCTGGTCTGGGAGTAAAGCGTGGAAAACCTACTTGCCAATAGACGTTTAA
Organism: Pegoplata infirma; assembly: GCA_963921195.1. Classification (NCBI taxonomy): domain Eukaryota; kingdom Metazoa; phylum Arthropoda; class Insecta; order Diptera; family Anthomyiidae; genus Pegoplata; species Pegoplata infirma. Next base: position 97,711,436 of record OY992538.1, on the reverse strand, counting down.
CGTCTGAATTGGGAGCGTCCGTCATATCTCGATTTGTGAAAATGGGCACACCACAGGGAGGTGTTTTTTCGCCGCTTCTTTGGAACCTGGCACTGAATTCAATGATGCTATCTCTAGAAGCATGTGGTTGTAATGTTGTCGCACATGCTGACGATGTCGCGAGTGGTAAAGGGGAAGCATCTGCCAACATTGAAGGACAAGAGACTAGTCTAGGAGTTAATCCAAGTAAAACAGAGCTTGTTTTGTTTACAAGGAAAAATAAGATTCCTGCTTTTGATCCAATTTCTCTGGACGGCACTGAAATCACCTTAGATGGAGCGAAGTATCTTGGAGGATTTCAAGATAGGAAGTTGAATTTCAGGCGTAATATTGAGGAACGGGTGAGAAAAGCAACGATTGCCATTAATCTATACAGCAGTGGTGCGTCCAATTCTGGTGTATGGAATCATTGTCTGGTGGCCTGCTTTAGAAACTAAAGCGAACTGTGTCTTTATCACGAAGGTACAGAGAATGGCGTCGATGTGCATCACTGGAGCTCTTCGTACTACACCTACGGCTGCATTACAAATCCTCCTTCACCTGATACCATTGGACATATTGGGTACCCAATTAGAAATTTTGTCTTTAAGACAATGTCAGTAATGATTCATCAGGTAGAAGTCAGCAAGTGAATACATTTAACTTAAGACAACTTAATGACTTGTCATAATTTTTGTCGGAGCTCCCCAAGTTCTATAAATGTACTGACTTGTCATATAAGTTGTCTTATCAATTTAGAAAAATCATGTCTTTAATGCTGACAATTATATAACAAATCCGACCCATCACTAAAATATTTTTTCCCGATGTAAAATCAATGTAATTTTGTTTAATCCTTTAAAACTCTTTTAATTTTCCTTGTAATTAAAAAAATTAAATTGAATTGGTCTTAAAACAATAAAAAATAAATAAAAAAAATCCGCGACCGGGGATTGAACCAAGGCCAAAAATCTACAACACGTAAGCTGTCGAACCTGCTAGACAACTAGGCCAACCACAACTTAAAATTGTTTGTAATAAAATATATTTTGAAATAATGATATTTTCGAATTTGTCAAAAACAAAATAAATTGAATATATCGTCACCTTAATTGTAAAGGGCTCCAACAATATTTTTTTTTGTAAATGTTTTTTTTTTGTTTTGTATAAATAAAATTAAAAACAAATAAGATACGCTTAAATAACTCTAACAAAATCTTGTTAAATAGGATGAAGCCAAATTCCAATTAATATTTAAAAAAATGTATATTTGAGGTAGATTAATGTAATGTAACGATAGATTAAGTTGGAATAATCTTGTAGAAGCCCTATGTTCCCAAGTGAAATGAATAAAGGAAAAAAAATATTTGAGGAAGAAAAATTTAAATTGTAGCATTTTTCAATTCAGTCGACGAAATATATATATAACAGGACAATTCAAATAAGAAATTAATTTAAATTTGTTTATAAAGGGCAGTTTACACGTTAACTACCCTTGACCACCCTTATCTACTATTTCCCAGTATTGGTGATACGGTTTGCCGGGTTTAAATAATTTTGTATGAAAAATTTTTTGAATTTGACAATTGCTATCCTCCAATACTGGGAAATAGTAGATAAGGGTAGTCAAGGGTAGTTAACGTGTAAATCAAGCTTAAAGCTTAAAGCTTAAAGCTTGATTTACACGTTAACTACCCTTGACTACCCTTATCTACTATTTCCCAGTATTGGAGGATAGCAATTGTCAAATTCAAAAAATTTTTCATACAAAATTATTTAAACCCGGCAAACCGTATCACCAATACTGGGAAATAGTAGATAAGGGTGGTCAAGGGTAGTTAACGTGTAAACTGCCCTTAAATAAACACATTTATTATCAAAGTTTGGCTAAAGGGGTAAAGCTTGATTTACACGTTAACTACCCTTGACTACCCTTATCTACTATTTCCCAGTATTGGAGGATAGCAATTGTCAAATTCAAATAATTTTTCATACAAAATTATTTAAACCCGGCAAACCGTATCACCAATACTGGGAAATAGTAGATAAGGGTGGTCAAGGGTAGTTAACGTGTAAACTGCCCTTAAGGTGCTTGATCAGTGAACAAAAGGTTCTGAGTTCGCGGACCAAGTGAGGCAGATAAAAATAGTATGTTTTAAAAAATTAAATTTAAGAAATGGACAGATAAAAATAGTAAGGTAGAGTAAATTAAAAGACGTGATTAATAATTTTTAAATTTTTTAACGATCTCTGACGTACTATGTACATTAGGGTGGATCGAATTTGGCTTTTTGGCGAATTTCGTTCCGGCTCACTCACAGATGTGTTGGAATAGACCTAAAAACAATGTGGTTAAATTTTCATGCATATCGGTGATCATCTTCCGCTGCCGAAATGACGTTGAAAATCCGCGATTTCTTAAAAAATAGTATTTATTTTAAAAAATTTCCAAAATTACAAAAATCACTGAATCTTCTTTTTTATTTCAGTCAATCTTTTCAATTCGATCATGTTTCCTTAGAAAAAAATTTCAGCTTAATAGGACATTGTTAACCCCTCTAAATCGGTTGCCGAAAATGACCCATACATTTTGCCCTAAACTCAAAACCACCAAATTTAATTTTTTTTTTTTTTTTTTATTTTAAGTTGTACAATCTAAAGTTTTTATTGCATTTATTTGAAGTATATATAAGTTCGTTTGACAAAAAATTTTTTTGAAAAAAATGCGAGATTCTTAAACAGCGCGTGTAACGGTCTGTTTCCAGGACATTTTGGGAAAATTTCACTTTTTTTTTAAAACTCAACATTTTTAGTTAAAAACTTTTCATTTTACACTAGATTTATTATAAATTATAAAACTAAATAAAGAAATGTTGAATTTTAAGAAATTCTTTAACCCTACACAGCTTTGGGCCCTAAATGATCCGTGATGAACAAATGCATCTAGCAATAAACCGCTTTTGGCGGGCGAATAGCCATTGGGAACATATTTTTTCAATTAAAAATGGAAGTGTGAGTAAAAATGGGAACGTGAGTAGGGATGGGAGCGTGAGTAAATTCGACCAACTCACGCTCACGAAGAAAAAAAAATTTCTCACGCAAGAAATTTTAGAATTTTGCATACATTTTACGCAGGGTTACATGGATATCACATTTTGGAATAGTATTTAGTATTTATTTATTTCATTTTCTATAACCTAGCCCATTGGCCATAATCGGCCAATGGGCCAATGACGTGTTTGATTTTTCTGTCACCATAAAAAATCATGCAAACTCACGAAATTTTACTCACCATTAACAGTGCAATTTTAAAAATTATATTTTTAATGCAAATGAAACAAAAAAAGTTCAAATAGCATTCAAATAGTATTCCCGCTTAAATGCACTCACCCTTAAAGCTTTTCCGTACCCACAATACGTCAAAATATTGTTATGTTGAGTTTGCGTGAGCGTGATTACAGCGTGAACGTGTTTATTATGTTTCACTCACGTGATCCTGCGTAAAATGTATGCAAACTTAAAAAATTTCCTGCGTGAAAATTTTTTTTTCTTCGTGAGCGTGAGTTGGTCAAATTCACTCACGCTCTTATCTCTACTGACGCTCCCATCTTTACTCACGCTCCCATTTTTAACTAAAAATATGTTCCCAATGGTTAGTCGCCCGCCAAAAGCGGTTTATTTCTAGATGCATTTGTTCATCATGTGTCATTTAGGGCCCAAAGCTGTTTAGGGTTAAAGAATTTCTTAAAATCTAACATTTCTATATTAAGTTTTATAATTTATAATAAATCTAGTGTAAAATGAAAAGTTTTTAACTAAAAATGTTGAGTTTTATAAAAAAAGTGCAATTTTCCCAAAATGTCCTGGAAACAGACCGTTACACGCTCTGTTTAAGAATCTCGTATTTTTTCAAAAAAATTTTTTGTCAAACGAACTTATATATACTTGAAATAAATGCAATAAAAACTTTAGATTGTGCAACTTAAAATCAAAAAAAAATTTTTTTTTTAAATTTGGTGGTTTTGAGTTTAGGGCAAAATGTATTGGTCATTTATGGCAACCGTTTTAGAGGGGTTAACAATGTCCTATTAAGCTGAAATTTTTTTCTAAAAAAATATGATAGAATTGAAAGGATTGACTGAAATAAAAAAGAAGATTAAGTGATTTTTGTAATTTTGGCAATTTTTTAAAATAAATACTATTTTTTAAGAAATCGCGGATTTTCAATGTCATTTCGGCAGCGGAAGATGACCACCGATCTGCATGAAAATTTAACCACATTGTTTTTAGGTCTATTCCAACACATCTGTCGGTGAGCCGGAACGAAATTCGCCCAAAAGCCAAATTCGATCCACCCTAATGTACATGTCATAATGTAGTCAGCACTATTGACTACCTGCTTACTTTTCGGCGAGGAATTTTGACAAAATACTTGAAAAAGTCAGGAGGTGTCATGAGGTTTTTTGTATGGTCAGAGATTTTTCAGTCAGCAGGTACACTGACATTGTCATAAGGAAGTCTTTGAGATATCTTAACGACATTTCGAATTGGGGAATATTTACAAATAACAATCTTTTTTTTTATTAATAAAATTTCTTATATCAACAAAAATATGAGTTGAGTTTACAAAAAATACGAGTTGATTTACAAAAAAACTTTTACAATAACTGACACCAATTTTTATTGAAATCAACATAAATATTTGTAGGGTCAAAATCAACAATGATTTCTGTTGAGTTTACAACGATTTTCTTTGGAAATACAATGATTTTTGGTTGAGTGTAGGAGTCCAGTTTCCTACTATAAAGGGCTGTTTACATGTTAACTACCCTTGACCACCCTTATCTACTATTTCCCAGTATTTTGAATAATTTTTTATACAAAATTATTTAAACCCAGCAAATCGTATCCCAATACATACTGGGAAATAGTAGATAAGGGTAGTCAACGTGTGAATCAAGCTTAAATTGGGTAAATTTCAACAAATTTTGGTTAGAGTGTAGTTTAAAAAAATGTATAAGAATATGGTATTTACTCGTTGTACGATGTGATGGGGTTAGTTATTGATCGCTCCTTAAAATATGCTTAAAAATATTACAAAAGTACTGTATAAAATACACAGAAATACAGAAAGAGTCGTAGATAAGTAAAACCATAAAGCTCGATTTACACGTTAACTACCCTTGACTACCCTTATCTACTATTTCCCAGTATTGGAGGATAGCAATTGTCAAATTCAAATAATTTTTCATACAAAATTATTTAAACCCGGCAAACCGTATCACCAATACTGGGAAATAGTAGATAAGGGTGGTCAAGGGTAGTTAACCTGTAAACTGCCCTTAATGCGATTTCAGTCCACATTTTGTCCCACATCCTAATCCAAGTGATTGCTAAACACAACTTACGTTACATTTATGTTTAGGTTAACCCAGCCTTAAAACTTTTCTTTCTAAAGTATTGTGGAGGGTATTAACTATTCGGCACCACCGAATATAGAATTCTTGCTTGTTTTTGTATAGTTTGTTTTTTAGAAGAACATCTCCTCCAGCCGGTAAACAGCTGATAGGGGAAAAGTGTATAGAGAGAAAGAGTAAGTGGAAAGAAATATGAAATGGAAGAAAAACAACAACAACACAAAATCAACGTGGTGGTGTACGTGCCAAACACCAAACATGAACAGTGATGCCAACTTTTTACAGGCAAAACGCGCAAAACAGTGGCTCAAAAAGCGCTAAATTTGAATAAAGTAAAAAGCGCTAAAAAATATTTTTAATTTAACGGTTTTAATATAAATTTTTATAAAATCGTCAGGCCTATTCAGAGAAAAAGTCTGAAAAGTTGCTAAATATAATTTTTAAACTAATTTTTTTCTGTTTTTATTATAAAGAAACCATTTTTTTTTAAACTTTCAAAAGTTTTAAAATTATATGGTTGTCCTAAAATAACTACGTGAAAAAATATGGATTTAAGACTGTTATTAGGACGTTTCTGTTGTAAAATGTTAATTTTTTCTCAAAGTGATTAGTTGTAGAAAGAAAGCGCTAAAGGCGATAAATGAAAAAGTGAAAACGCGCCATTTCAGCGCCTTTTATAAAAACGCGCTAGATCTAAAAAATGCGCTTTTTTGGTGGTCAGAAAGCGCTAAATCTAGCACGAAACGCGCTGAATTGGCATCGCTGAACATGAAGTAGATACAAGACACAAACAGTAATGGAAAACTACCAATAAATTTAAAATTTAAAGGGAACATTACAAGTTTAATGAAAACAGTTTTGGGTTTTTAAAATTTGTTTAATAACACGTGGTTTTTTTATTTTTCGGGGGGAAAGACAATTTTCAATATCGAAAATATTTAAGATTTTAATGTGAAAAATCCTAGATTGTCCTGTAATTATTATATCATAAGATTTTGGTTTTTGGGTTTTATAAACTAAAAAGGTTAACATTCATTTCAAAAGACTTGTTTATATTTCAAATTAACAAGATTTGAAAACATTCACACATGATCTCCAATTACAAACTATTAAAGGGAAACTATATTGAGTTAATTTTTCATACTTATTAATTAATATCTGAAATATAAAAAAAAATCTATGTGTATCTATTTTTATATGTATTTTACTTATATACGAACCGGCTTTTCTATATATGTTTGGATGTGGTTTTAATTCGTGGTTTTAAAAATCTACTCGCACTTTTTTTAACTTTTTGTATGGTTTTTCTTTGTTTTTTATTAAAAGAAAATTAAATTTACTTTAAATTATATATTGTTTTATTTTAAAATTTTTCTCTTATTTGTTATTTTTTATTTAACACATGTATTTTTATGTTTTATGTGTTTAAAACAATTGCGTTTGCTTTTTATTTAGTTTGTACAACCGAACCGCCTGAATTGATTTTATCAACTGTCAAAGTTTAAGTGTATTGTGTTGTTTTACTGTAGTGTGTTTTCTTTAGTTTGTTTTGTTTTTATTTTTACCACTGTTTCTATTCATCTGTTTTCATATGTATCTTGTATCTGTATTTGTTTGAGTATGTGTAAAACAGCTGATAAAAAAGTAAGTCATCTTAAAATAAATTTTGATCGGCTTTTAACGATTGTTGAAGATGCATATTTATTTCAAAGCGATGTGATTTCTCTATTTATCTAAAAAAATTTAAATATTCTTATTTATTTTCTTATCCAGAATCTTTTTTACAAAAATAAATACATTTTTGTTTTCGATAAGTTTAGTTAAAAAAAAATAACATCAGCATATAACGGAAATATATCTTAACACAAGCACGCTATTACCAATGATAAAACCGTGCATGAACTGCATAAATGTTAGAGTGGTGAAAAAATTAAAAACAGTTTGTAATTTACATACTGATACATAATCATATTTCCCTACTCCCCCTCTGATACAAAGTTCTACTTTTTAAACCACCCCGTTTCCCTGAGGTGTTCCGCTAGAGACGTCAATGAGACACCGCTTAGGCAGTCCAGGTCATCGAAAAATCTTTGCCCCAAATGCTTAAGGTGGCTCCTCATTAGACCCGGACATTCGCATAGCAAGTGCTTCACTGACTCCTGATTTAAAAACAGAAAAAAAATTAGCTATTTAATAGCTAAATAGCATGAAATTTGAAATGTAACGGCACAGACTAATACAGACTCGACATAAGTGACAGGTGTCAAAAAAGTAGTTCGGAACCATATGGTTAATATTTTCAAATTATTCTACGAATTAGGTTAGAAAGAGAAAACTGATATCACGCGCCATAAGAAAAATAGATGCCTGATCGGTTTTTGTTGTTTCACTCACTCCCACAGTACAGACTAGTATGCAAACAATGGTGCTAATTGCGTACTTTCCAATATGGTGGTATGGTTTTTAGTACAGAATTATCATCGCTGCCTAGTGTATGTGTGCCTGTACGTGTGAGCTTTTGTGTATGTATTTATGTTGTTTGTTTACGTTTTGTATGAAACGTCAAAAGTTACACCGTGTGCTGTCACTAATACTTACACACATCAAATGCAAACCTGTGAACCTACTAGTCATGTACTGTGCTCACTCCTTATACCCTGTTCTCACGAGCATCTAAAAACGGTTTTAAACGACATTTGTTTTAATTAAAAAAAAAGTGTTCACACGTAATTTCACTCGTTTTATTTTGGTTTTTATGTTTTTATTTTGACATTTGCATTATCAGCTGATAAACATGTACACATTTTAACAACAAACGATATTAAAATATTGAAATTATATTCATTAATTATACATATAACTGTTTATAATGTTCAAGAATTGTTTAAAGATAAAAATAGCACGATTTTTTTTTGTATTATTTACATTTTAGTAATAAACAATGTTGCCAATATTAATAAAATGCTTTAAAAACGCTGAACATTCAAAAATACTCAATTCAACCCCTGGAATTCCGCTCGTTTTAAATCGTTTTAATTTTAAAACGAGCTAAAAACATTTTTATTTTGACATATTACAACAAAAAAATGTATGGTAAAACGAGTCATAAAAATGGTTTTTAAGCATAAAACGAAAAATGTTGCTAAAAATGGTTTTTAAGTGTAAGTGAGAACAGGGTATTAGTCGTAGAAAGTGTTGCCATGTTAGCGTAAAACGGACTAAAAAGCGCTCTGTTTTATCCTAAAATCGCTTAGTTTTTCCCCATTTTTTCTAATAAAACTCTACTGTCGAGTCTGTTTATAGTCTGTGGTAACGGTTTAAAAAAAATATATATAATGGTTTTTTTAAATAATGTATGTATGTATTAGCTATAGAGTTTTTCACGGGAATTCCCGTAAATTTTCGATCCCGGGAAATAGAGCGGGAATTCCCGGGAATTTTCATTTCATTGAAATTGTTGATTTTTCGACTTCTATTGATCATTTTGTATGTGATTTTCAGAGATTTTATCAAAAATCTTAATAATTGATGGCAGAAACGTACGCAGGGACCAGGAGGGCTTAAAAAGTATTCCAAGAGAGACCTAACTAAAAAATATCATAAAATCTGAGACATACGAAATTAAAAAAGTCTCACAATATCTTAATCTTCGATAGGATATAATTATCAGAACCTGATACATTTTTCAGAAGCTGAACAATTTTCTTTCTGAGACCTGCATTAGAAAAATTTGCAGTGTGATTATTTGTTTCTATAAAAAATATTTATGTGTCTGGACATGATTCTTTTTAAATCGATAAATTTATATAAAATTTATGTAAGGAATGACTCTGAAATTAACGGATTTTTCTTTTAGAAACAAGAATTTTTAAATTTTTTTAAGTTTCTTTAATAAGTTTTTGGAGTAAATTTTCTTATAATTTCATTTCTCTAAAGGGCAGTTTACACGTTAACTACCCTTGACCACCCTTATCTACTATTTCCCAGTATTGGTGATACGGTTTTCCGGGTTTAAATAATTTTGTATGAAAAATTATTTGAATTTGACAATTGCTATCCTCCAATACTGGGAAATAGTAGATAAGGGTAGTCAAGGGTAGGTAACGTGTAAATCAAGCTTAAAACATTTACATTCAGTTTCAGAGAGATAATTGAGAACTTCCGCTGAATCAGTTTCATTGTGTTTTAGAGACAAACGTTGAGAACGAATTGTAAAAATGAACTGAGATGAATTGGAATAAATGATGAATTTGTATTATTAAAGCTTGATTTACACGTTAACTACCCTTGACCACCCTTATCTACTATTTCCCAGTATTGGTGATACGGTTTGCCGGGTTTAAATAATTTTGTATGAAAAATTATTTGAATTTGACAATTGCTATCCTCCAATACTGGGAAATAGTAGATAAGGGTAGTCAAGGGTAGTTAACGTGTAAATCAAGCTTAAAACAGATAAAGCGATGTGAAATAACATAAATACTAAATAAGATTTGTATGGTGTTAATAAAAATATATATAGTGTAATCGCATTCATAAGGTTTTTTATATTTTTTGATAAAATATTTGGGTTTTTAGTTTTTGCGGGAATTCCCAGGATCCCGAGAAATTTAAAAATGAGTTCCGCTTTTCCGGGAAATAAAAAAAACAAGATTTTTATTCAAAAATTGTTGACTGGTCGCTTTATAAGTCTGCTCGTCGAAACGGCTCTTTAATAATAACAAAAATTTAAAAAGTGTGGAAAAAAGTTTTTTATTGTTAAGTTGTGGCTAGTAAAAATCGCTAGATTTCCCGCTGCCCGCTAAATTGGCAACAGTGCCAAACGGGATTGACACTTACAAATCCCGGGATTGGGGATTTTAAAATCCTAAAGGGTATACGACACTAGCTTTTTTTATACCCTCCACTTAGTGATAGAGGGTATATATAAGTTTGTCATTCCGTTTGTAACTCATCGAAATATCGATCTGGGACCCCATAAAGTATATATATTCATGATGCCCTATCGATTTTAAGACATTCTAGCGATGCCCGTCTGTCCGTCTGTCTGTCTGTCTGTGGAAAATGCTGTCACGAACAAAAAATTGCACAGAGATGACTGAAACGTAACATATTTATTGGAAGTTCTCCCGAGAAGTTTGGTATTGCATTGGAGCGATATCGGTTCAGCGGTTCAAAAGTTATGAACGAAAATGTAAGCACACCTCAAAAATTTCAGTACATTCAAGATAGGGCTGCCAATACCGGACCGGTATTAGAAAATCGGTATTTCGATATTGGGAAATTTTCAATACCGAATTTTCGGTATTTTCGGTATTCATAAAAAAAATTTTAATTCATTTCATAGATTTATTTGCTTAAAAAGTGTATCCTTGAAGTCCCCAAAGTGTAACAAAAAATACCAACAATAGTTCTTAAAGTCTCAGAAATGGTAGTCAAAATCTACTGCACAATAAATTCTATTAAAGCAAAAATTTAAGTCCAATTACCTTAAAATTTTGTATATGGGTTAGTGTTTATAAACCGGTTAACCGGTTAAACGAAACCCCGGTTTTTTCCCAAAAATTCGGTTTTTTTGCAAACCGGTTAACCGAAGTTGAAAAATTTCGTTGCACCGAAAACCGGTTTTTTTCTGTCGGTTAACCGGTTTTTTTTAAAAGCATTCAAACGGAATATTTTGCAAATATTAAGGGTTTGAACTTTTTTTAAGATATTTTCAAAATTTCATTAAAAAGACCTTGAAAATCCGTGAGAAAGGAAGTATAAAATACTTTTTGTCTTCAAGAAACAATTTTCCAAATAGGAATTTTAATCTGATAAATATTTGAATTATCCCCGTTATGAGCGTTTTTCGGACAGTTTCATTGAAAACTTAATAAGTGACTGTTAACCAGGTACTAAAATTCATATTAATGGAGAAAATGTCAATAAAAGAACATTAATATAAAATACGGACTACAATTTATAACAAATTGATGTATTTGTTTTTAAATAAAACCAATAAAAATTAAAATAAAGCTCCGGTGGATATAGGAAAATAAAGCAGCGTATTTAAGTACCGCTATTTTCAAAGGATAACAGTTGCTAACTTTGCTGAAAGAAACAAATATGTTAACTTTAGTTACATTCGATTTTTTATATAATAAAAATTAGCAATTTTAAAATATTTTTTGGGTTTGTCAGTTAAAGAAAAAAAAACGGTTAACCGGTTTTTTTATTCCGGTTTACCTGAGAAAACCGGTTAACCAAAAAAGCTGAATTTCGGTTAACCGAGAAACCGGTTTTCCAAAATGTCGGTTTTTTATAAACACTAATATGGGTAGAAGTGAGGTAAATTGAAGCTAATGGAAAACAGTTGACAAAAATATTCTCTTTTAACCGTTTCCTGCGTTTTATTGTCCCCTTTAAAATTATAAAAATGGTACTTATTCACCTAAGTTAATTAAATTATTTTTTTGATTTTTATTGAGAAACAAAATTTCATAAACACACCACTTTGAATAAAAAAAACTTTTATATTTAAAAATCAGAGTTGTATTATAAAAGTTATATCGAAATCATACTTTTTTTGGAAACTACGGAAATTTTACAATAAACTGATAACATAAAAATTATTTTCTTGAATTTTTTTTGGAAATCGTTATATAAATTTTAACTAAAATGAGAAAAAAGTTGTATGCAATACCGAAATCGAAATTGACTAAAAATCGGTATTTCGAATTTGAAAAAAGGCCTCGAATTTCGACGAATTCGGTATTACCGAATTCGGTATTGGCAGCCCTAATTCAACATAACCTAAAAATACAAAATGCTTTAATTCGGCTTCTGGTTGACATAATTAAACACCAATTGGTATTTAAACAAGTACGAATATATTTTTTGACAACAAGAAAAAAAATCGCGGATTTTTTTTACCAAAATTTTTTTTCGGGAAATTTTTTTTTCAAAAAAAATTTTTTTTTTCAAAAGTAATTTCCTTTTAAATAAAGTTTTTTGCAATAATCTTTTTGAAATTGTGGAGGGTATCAGTACATTCGGCAAGGCCGAATTATGTTTTTACTTGTTTTTGTATTAAATTGAAATTGACGGCATACTAATCATAAACCACCCAGCAGAAATTTTGCTGAACGTTCAGCAGCTTTTGGAAGGGGAACTTGAGTAAAGGAGCGCATCCAATTGCGCTGAATTCATGCATGATTCCCTAAGGCGATGTCCCACTTTAGAGCGCTAGTTGGATACACAGAAACAGCGCTCTTTAGATGCACTGAAATCACGTGTCTTTAGAGCGCTGATTTAAGCAGAATAAAGATGCTGTAAATTCATGTATCTTTTTAGCGCTGATTTAAGCAGATTAAAGATGCAGTGAATTCACGTATCTTTGTAGAGTTGATTTAAGCAGAATAAAGATGCTGCAAATTCAAAGTTGAAATCAAATAACTAAAATTTAAAAAAATATAACAAAAAAATTCATTCGTTTTACTTTACAAAACTTTATTTATGTGAAACAAAATGAAAAAAAAAAAAAAATCGGAAGTGAACATCAAAAAAATATCGGAAATTTTCATTTTCACATTTTTTATGGGATTTTTTTTGGGAACAGCGGTCAAAGATGCTATGATTGAAGCGCTCTTTGCAGCGCTGATTAATGCGCAATTTGATGCAGTCAAATCATGTGTCTTTGTCTAAAACTCATGTTTTTTATTCAAAAAGTGTTAAAAATATTAAAAAGGAAAGCAAGTGTGAAATTTTATCAAAAAATAATTACACATTATAAGGGTATTCATTTCAGAAAATGTAAAAGTGGAAAAATGAAAAATGTAAGATTCCAGTCTCATTGATGTGAACGGGTACATAAAAAAAATTGTGATACAAAGTTTCCAAAAATAATTAAATTACACTGTGCAACAAATTTTGGGTCATCGCATTGAGCCTCAATGCCTTCAACGCCATATGAAAGAAGACCATCAAGTGGACAAAATCACCAAAGGGTTTTGCAAAGTCAGTTCGGATTTCTTTTTTATAGCCCACTGAAATTTTAATTTTTTTGTCAAAGGCGTTTGGAAAATGCCAAAAATACTATAATAAAAACACATCTGAGCTTCAAAATATGATTTGATGTCTTCAGTGAAATTTTATGGCGGTTCTTTTCTTAGAACATTTTAACCCTCTAACTGCCATTTTAAGGGGTCATTTTAGTCCTTTTTCAAAACCTAAACACAGAAGTCTAATAAAACGTCCATTTAGAGGGTTAAAATGTTCTACAAATATTTTCCTCATAAAATTTTACTAGGGGTTGTCAAATGTTCAAAGTTTGTGCGACATGCGCAAAGTGCTTAAAAAGGGTCCAGTATAAATAGTCAATGTTTGTTATTTTTTTTTACCAAAGCAGTGTTAAAAAATATCGACAAAAAACAGTGCAAATATACTTTTGACCTAAAAATGATGTTTTGATGTGTTTTATAAAATTTTATGATGATTCTTTTCTTAGACCAAATTAACCCTCTAGTTCCCGTGTTAAAGGGTCATTTTTGTTCTTTTTTAAAAGAAATACAAAAAAGTCTATAAAATAAGGCAGTTAGAGGGTTAAAATATTTTACAAATATTTTCTGCATCAAATTTTACTACGGCACTTTTAAGACAGAAAGTTCGTCCAGCATATAGAAAATGCTTAAAAATTTTAAAGTATTCAAATTTTTTTTTATTTTTTTTCGTCCCGAAATATAAAAAAAAATCAAGTAAAAAAGTTAAATTCGATTTTGTCGAATTTATTGATACCCTCCACAATGTAAAAAAGTTTATTTGCAAAAAAAAAAACAAAAAAAATTTTAACAAAAAAAACTCTGCGAAAAAAATCTTTTGGTAAAAAAAAATTCAACGAAAATGTTTTTTTTTTAATATGGTTGTAATTGTTTAAATACCATTCGGTGATCAATTCTGATCACATGTGTCAACCAGCAACCGAATTAAAGCATTTAGTGTTTATAGGTTATGTCGGGCCCTTTTTTTTGACTCAAAAGAAAGCTTTCCCAACATAATTCTTCTTCGTCCTCAAATATATTTTTGCTCCACCAACAAATTTCCGCTAGAACGGCATCACGCGACTTTTTCCCAAGATATCTGAAATGGTGATCACGGCCAAAGTATTAAACAGATAAAACAGATATATTAGACTTACAAGGGAAGTATCTCAACCCTTATGAACCGATTTGCCTGAAACTTAAAATATATATCAAAGAGACAATTCTAAGGTTGGGGTGTCTCGGCTTATCGGCCATATCGCGGATTTAGGGGTTCAAAACATGGGTCAAAAAATGGCGAAAAAATCATTTTTTTGATTTTTCAGCCATTTCTTTTTAAGAAACTATATGATGTTTTCATATGAGAAGAAAGGTTTTTTAAATGCCTATACAATGGTCGCATAACCTTGTAAAAATTCGGCTTCTTTAATTATTTTTTTTCAGGAAAATGTCTATATTTTGGGGGGTACATATGTGAAGACATCGACCTACGACATGGACGTATTCAGGGGGGGGGGCCAGGGGGCCCCCCCCTTTTGGATTGGAAAATTTTAAAAAATGTAAACACTTCAACACGTGATACAAGTAACAAACATAAGTTTTTTGTTAGTATTGTAAATATTTTGGTTTTTGATGAAAAGTTTTACATATTTTTTTATAAAAACTCTTGATTTTGAGTAAATTTTCGTTTTTAAAAAGTCATTTATATCAAAATATCTGTAAAATATGTATCGACAACACATTATATTGGTTTTATTTAATGAAAATTATTTCATCAGGATCATAAAAACAGTTTTCTATAAAAAAAATCAAACTCCTAAGGATCTAAGTCACTTTTTCTACATTAAAAGTCTCAGATTCTGAGATATTATTTATATACAAAATTCTAAGATGCTGAAAAATTTTTTCTAAGTAAAAATTTTCATATTAATTTTTAATTTTCAATCTAGCACTTTTTTTCAAAAATCGGGTTTGAATTGAAAAACCGCGGTTTTGAAAATTTAATAATGACTAAGAACAATATTTAAACTGTCAAAAAATAAAAAAACTTCGATTATTTTTTATGTAAATAAATAAAGATAAATTTTCATAAACGAATTTACAAAAGCAACATAAAAAAATTAATGACGTATTTGGAATCTAGATTTCCATTTTATAAAAATTCAGTCCTTAAGTCCAAGGCAATAATATGTAACAGTAGAGCCATAAAATGCGCTAAAGAATTAATTAATTTTTAAGTCCAAATATCTCGATAACGAAATGTTCTACAAAAATTTAAATGGCGGGTTTGGAATCAGGTCCTTTATAATGGCTCTTACGTGAGAGTGAATATCTCGGAAATGGAACGCGCTAACTTACGAATACGTAACACCACGCCTAAATTAGCGGTTTCGAATTTTCAAACCCCAATATCAGAAAAATTTTAAACGATTAAAATATTTGGTAAGATAATTTTGAATCAGGAGGGCTAATTCTTCTGTATTTGTTTTAACAAATACATACACTAAAAAAAAAGACATAACTAAAACTAAGGAAAAAATGTCTTTGAAAATTTATCATGAATTTTCCTAAAATTTAGTAAAATTTAACTAAAAAATGAGAAATTTTCTTAACTATGAGGAAAAAAGTTTAGTTCATTTACTTATAAGTAGTTCATAGATTTCTTTAAATGGAATTTTTAAATATTAGGAAAAAAATTCTTACTGCCAAAGAAATTTTCCATAAATCTAAGAAACGTATCTTTATTTTTAATACATATTTCTTAAAAAACAATTTAGTTCAAGTTTAGTTAAAATTTACTAAAAAACATCATCGTATTTCTCTTCTTTGGATTGAGGAAGTGTACTTCTAAGAATTTAGTTAATAACTTCTGAGAATTTAGTAAATAACTTCTTAGAATTTAGTAAAAAATTCAAAATGGCGATATCTCGAAAACTAAGCGAGCGAAACGGACGAAATTTTCAAAAGAAAGACTATAAAGAAAAATTTGAAATAGCCTAGCTCGGCACAACTGTCGGGGTCTCAAGACCCTAATTTTAGATCTAAAATTTGAAATTCCCGAGATTTTATATATGCACATATCTCGGTAAATACTGCCAACACGAAAAAAGGTCCAACGGCATTTATGTATCTCTTGACTCGTAGAACACTTCCGCAAAATACCCGAAAGCCCTCCGATTAATAGTTTTTGAGTTATCCAGTTTTTAAGATTCTCAAGACCCTATCAGACCCCTTATTACCGTATCTCAAAAACTAAGCAAGTTAGAGCAAACCGGACACAAATTTTGGGTCAAAATCTATGGGGACCCCTAGATGACCGGGGTCTTGAGTTAACAAGGGGCTGGACCCATGGGGTCCGAAACCATGGGTACAGGGTCGAGACCCAATCCAGTTTTAAAATGTGAATGAACTAAAGTGTAATATAATTTTTTCCATTTTCTAGTTAAAATTGGCTTAAAATTAATTAACTTTGTTTTCCTTATTTTTGGGAAAATTATGAACTAAAACCAAGAAAAAAAATCTTTGGAGCCAAATTATTCCCTCTTTTTCTAAAAATTATGTTAATTTTCCCAGATTTTAGTTCACTTTTTTTTTGAGTGTATTTAAAACTTTTTTACTTTTAGGTTACATATTGTTTCTAGGAACGGTTTTTATAAAAAAATACCTCGGAATCTAAGGATTTAAAGTCATTTTCGATATAGAAAATTTCAAAGGTTTTGAAAAATTTTTTGTATAAAATATTTTCAGAATATTTTCTATAGCAAAGTTCTCAGACTCTGATAAATTTGTTTATAAAAAAAATCTTCGATTCTAAGACATATTTTACAATAGGATAATTGTCAAATTCTAAGACATTTTTTTTTTATAAAAATGTTCTCAGATTCTGAGATGTTTTAAATTTTTAAGTTTAAAAATAGAGTCTGAGGCATTCTTTCTCTAGAAAAATTCACAAATTCAGAGGCATTTTTTATGTTGTTGGTATATTTGTCTGTATATTTTGCTGTAATTTCTAGAATTTTTTTTGGACAGGGGGGGGGGGGGGGGTGTTAGTCCTAGAAAATAGTATTTTACATTGTGATTAAATAAAAATTTTGAGTTGGGCCCCCCCCTTTTCAAATTCCTGGATACGTCGCTGACCTACGATATCCATATGAATAAATAATAATCTTTATTAAATTTAAGTCGACCCGTATTTTTGCCCTAGATGATATTCCTGTTAGTTCGGAAGTTATCAAAATTTTCCCGAAGGTCCACATGGTTTCATAAGGGGACAACGAAATTTTTAAACACCGATATGGCCGATAAGCCGAGACACCTTAACCTTAAAATCGTCTCTTTAATATAAATTTTAAGTTTCAGGCAAATCGGTTCATAAGGGTTGAGATACTTCCCTTGTTAGCATATTTACTTGTTGTTGCCCTAAGTAGTTTGGTATTGCATTTGAGCGAAATCGGTTCTGCGCACTGTGGCCGAAATCACTGATCTAGAGGCGCTTAAGTCAAAATTTAAAAATTAAGATCGATAAATGTTTTTGCACTGCATCGTTTACCTATACTTTACAGAAAAAATTTACGTTTTTACTTTTGTTTTGCTTTCAATATTCGCACAGCTGTAAGCTATCAAATATACATTTTCTGCAGCAAGTATATTAAAGGAATTTGGGGCCTAATTACTCAGTGAGTTTTTCTTGACACTTTTGAGTCAATTGTTTATACATTTTGAGCCAAAAAGTTTTAATTGAAAGTAAAAGGTATGTTTTAACTAAAAAATAAATGTTTGTGGCCTGTTCGTGTCTAGTTTATTATTAGTTCATTATAGAAGTTTACATTTGTGATATAAACTACAGTTTCATGGACTGCAACTTATGAAATTCGATCGTATTCGGTCCAATTCCTGTTTTGTTTATTATTTTGGGTTATTTTTGTTGTGACGTTTCAATATGGCGTGCTAGTTCGCGCAAGTTGTTCGGTTTTTTGGGTCCATCTACCTGTCCAAATAAACAGTATAAACGCGATACAGACCACAATTTTCAATCGATTTGGCTAAAATTTGAAATTTAAGATTTTTTTATCGAATGAACAAAACCTATTAAATTTTTGACAAAATCGGTCCATGTTATCCCATAGCCCCCATGTTAATATCCCCTTCCAGCTTTACTTAAAAAGCCCTAACAATAGTATTTTAACAAATATCCTCTTGAAATTCGATTGTTAAATGTTTTTTGTAGCCATAAATAATCACTCTAAATTTTAACGAAATCAGAACATTTTAACTTCTAGTCCTCATACAGACCACCCCACAGTGGCCGAAATGGCCAATCTAGCGGCGCTTAATTCGGAAATGTAAAATAATAAAGACTAATGCTAATTTGCGATTATAAAATTTATAAAGAATTAATTTTTAAACAATATTTACATATTTTTATGTATTTTGGGAAATTTATATGAATATTGGGAGGGTGGTTTGTATGAGGCCTAGAAATTAAAATGGTCCGATTCCGTAAAAATTTAGAGCGATTGTTTATGAATATAAAAAACATTTATCGGTCGAGTTTCAAGAGGATATATTGAATACGATTATTGGGGATATTTAAGTAAAACTTGAAGAGGACATTTACATGGGGGCTATGGGTTAACATGGATTGATTTTGTCAAAATTTAATAAGTTTTGTTCTTGCGATAAAAGAAACTTAAATTTCAAATTTCAGCCAAATCGATTGAAAATTGTGGTCTGTATCGCGTTTATAATGTTTATTTGGACTGGCAGATGGACCCTAAAAACCGAACAACTTGCGCGAACTAGCATGCCATACTGAAACGTCACAACAAAAATAACCCAAAATAATAAACAAAACAGTAATTGGACCGAATACGATCGAATTTCAAAAGTTGCAGTCCATGAAACTATAGTTTATATCACAAATGTAAACTTCTATAATGAACTAATAATAAACTAGATACACACAGGCCACAACCATTTATTTTTTAGTTAAAACATACCTTTTACTGTCAATTACAACTTTTTGGCTCAAAATGTATAAACAATTGACTTAAAAGTTTCAAGAAAAACTCACTGAGTAATTAGGCCCCAAATTCCTTTAATACACTTGCTGCAGAAAATGTATATTTGATAGCTTACAGCTGTGCGAATATTAAGAGAAAAACAAAAGTGAAAACGTTAATTTTCTCTGTAAAGTATAGGTAATCGATACAGTGCAAAACATTTATCAGTTTTAATTTTTTAATTTTGACTAAAACGCCGCTAGATCAGTGATTTCGGCCACAGTGCACCCTCCCGATATTCACATAAATTTCCCAAAATACATAAAAACTCTGAAATAAATAAATATGGTTAAAAATTAAATTCTTTATAAGTTTTATAATCACAAATATACATTGGGCTTTATTATTTTACATTTCCGAATTAAGCGCCGCTAGATTGGGTGTTTTGGCCACTGTGCAGCGGTTTAAAAGTTATGAACGAAAATGTAAGAATAACTCGAAAATTGTAGTACATTCAACATAGCCTAAAAACACAAAATGCTTTAATTCGGCTGCTGGTTGACACATGTGAACAAAATTGATCACCGAATGGAATTTAAACAAGTACAAACATATTTTTTTACAAAAAAAAAAGACATTTTCGTCGAATTTTTTTTTTACCAAAAAATTTTTTCGCGGTTTTTTTTTTTAATTTTTTTTTTTTTTGCAAATAAACTTTTTTACATTGTGGAGGGTATCAATACATTCGACAAAGTCGAATTTAACTTTTTACTTGTTTTTTTTATATTTCGGCCCAAAAAAATATAAAAAAAAAATTGAATACTTTAAAATTTTTAAGCATTTTCTATATGCTGGACGAACTTTCTGTCTTAGACGTGCCCAAGTAAAATTTGATGCAGAAAATATTTGTAAAACATTTTAACCTTGTAACTGCTTTTTTTATAGACTTTTTTGAATTTCTTTTAAAAAAGGACAAAAGTGACCCTTTAAAACGGGAACTAGAGGGTTAATTTGGTCAAAGAAAAGAATCATCATAAAATTTTATAAAACACATCAAAACATCATTTTTAGGTCAAAAGTATATTTGCACTGTTTTTTGTCGATATTTTTTAACACTGCTTTGGTAAAAAAAATAACTAACATTAATAATTTATACTGGACCCTTTTTAAGCCCTTTGCGCATGCCGCACAAACTTTGAACATTTGACAACCCCTAGTGAAATTTTGTGAGGAAAATATTTGTAGAACATTTTAACCCTCTAAATGGACGTTTTATTAGACTTCTGTGTTTAGGTTTTGAAAGAGGACTAAAATGACCCCTTAAAATGGCAGTTAGAGGGTTAAAATGTTCTAAGAAAAGAACCGCCATAAAATTTCACTGAAGACATCAAATCATATTTTGAAGCTCAGATGTGTTCTTATTATAGTATTTTTGACGTTTTCCAAACGCCTTTGATAAAAATATAAAAACTTCAGTGGGCTATAAAAAAGAAATCCGAACTGACTTTGCAAAACCCTTTGGTGATTTTGTTCACTTGATGGTCTACTTTCATATGGCATTGAAGCCATTGAGGCTCATTTTTCTTGTTGCACAGTGTTATTCGATGAATGAACCAATTAAATTATAAATTACACTTTTTACTTATTTTGACAGTTTTTTCTTGTTGTTTAATTCTTAATTTCTATTATTATAACCAAAATAATTTGTATACATATTTTCTTCTAAGAAAAATTTTAAACACATGTTCAATAAGGGCTGTCGAGGTAGAAAAAACTTAAATAACAGTAGCAAATTTTGGTACTTTTTCTTTGATTAGTAATGAATGGCAACGCTTAAAAAATTGGAAAAATGTAACTTTTTACTCTGATAATTTTACACTTGGATATTGGTTGTTTAAATTGCAACTTTTGAGTGGAAAATTTTTTCATGTGTTTGTTGTAATAAAAAGTTACATTTTCCAATTTTTCATTTTGACAACCAAAAAAAAAGCTGAAATGAATACCCTTTATAAGTTTTATATAAAAAATCTTAAAAAAAAATTTAATTTTTTTCCCCTTCCTTTTACTGCATCCCTAAGAGCGCTCTTTGGATGCGCTACGGTATGCTATAAACAGATGCTGTGTCGCCAAAATCTCGATTTATGTGTTTCTTCACAACACAGCAGCAAGCAGCAGACAGCAAAATTTTTACATGTATTTTGTTGTTGGCGCAACAACAAAATACATGCAAAACAACAACAAAATACATGTAAAAATTTTGCTGTCTGCTGCTTGCTGCTGTATTGTGAAGAAACACTATTTCTGCTGGGCATCTAAAAGTTTCCATACCAAGCATCTTTTATATACATACAATAATGTGGATAATAGCGTGGACAGTGTTATCATAGTAATTGGTATAGCAGTATCTGTAAAGTGTAGATAACATAAATCCGTTAACAGCAAACTATTTCAAAGTTTAAAAATTAAAAAAAAAAGTTTAAATTTGGTTCCGTAGTACCGGGAATACCGGTATTCCCGGTTCTCGGTATTCCCCGGGAATTGGTACCGGTTTCCCGGTTCTTAATTCATTACCGGTATTTCCGGGAATACCGGTATTCCCGGTTCCGGTTCTGACGGTATTCCCGGGACTACCGGCACAGACTAATTCAGACTCGACAAATATGACAGGCGTCAAAAAAGTATTCTTTAACCATATGGTTAATATTTTCAAATTATTCTACGAATTAGGTTAGAAACAGAAAACTCATATTACGCGCAATAAGAAAAATGGATTCCAGATCGATTTTTGTTGTTTCACTCACTCCTAAGTCGTAGAAAGTGTTGCCATGTTAGCGTAAAACGTACTAAAACCCGCTGTGTTTTCTCCTAAAATCACTTAGTTTTTCCCCATTTTTTCTTATAAAACTCTACTGTCGAGTCTGTATTTAGTCTGTGCCGGTAGCACAGACTGATCTGGCATCTATTTTTCTTGTGGCGCGTTATATCAGTTTTCTCTTTCTAACCTAATTCGTAGAAAAATTTTAAAATATTAACCATATGGTTCAGAACTACTTTTTTGACACCTGTCACTTATGTCGAGTCTGTATTAGTCTGTGCTACCGGTATGTATATTTTGTAATATACTGTACAATTACAATTTTTTCTTTGCTTTTACCAAAAAAATACAAATCTTGTAAAAAATACCATTTAAATTTTATTTTTTTGAATTTAATACGGAGTTCACACTAGAGAATTTGTACTCGTTTAAGCCACTTGTTTAAAAAAGTAAACAAAATCGTTCACACTACATTTTGCTCGTTTAACGCTGAGTGTTTAACGTTTGTAAACAAACGCACATAACCTAATTCTGAAAAAAATTGCAAAAATATTTCTAAAAACCTTTTAAACTTTGGCGGAAGACAAGATATATAATTTTTTGATAACGTTAACATAACAACACTACACGGAACACCTTTTTATTGACTCATCCCAAGTAAATAGGAAGATTTTTCTGTTTTTTGTACCGGACCTGTCCGAAGCTGTTTGCATATTTATACTTCGATGGAAGGCAAAATTCACTTTAAGTGGAGCTTTTCCAATATTATTATAAATAAAACACACACTTTTTTCTGATTTTTCAGTGTTTTTATTAGTTTTTTAAATATTTATAATTTCTCAATTTTCCAATGTTTTGCTAAAAAAATGGCGGACCGATACAGAAGCTGGTTGCTATGAAATCTTTTTTTTTGGCATAGAATAAAGAAAAATTAAAAGGAAATATACCGAACCCTGCCTTTGAAATGTTTAGCGAAATGTTCAACAGGAAAACAAGTCGAATTTGATTGTTTAGCTAAACAACCAAATGTATGGGGAAACAAGTCAAATTTTGATTGTTTAGCTCTTAAACACTCATGAGATGTTTATATGGAGTTCACACTAGCGACCTTAAACAAGTTGTTTAACAAAACACCAGTAGCAGAATAAAAACGTAATGGACACAGAACAAAGACTTTTTTAAACATCTCACTCTTGAACACTTCAAAACAGCAAGTGTGAACGCCGTATTAAAGTCGGTAGTGTGAACTCCATATAAGAAAAAATAGTTACATGTTTTTCAAATAAATTTACAAACACAACTAAGTATTTCTGAAATACTGAATAAATAGTGTAATAATATTTTATGGTATAATATTTTTTTGGTTTTTGAGAACCGGTACCAGGATCAGAACCGGGAATACCGGCATTACCGGGAATATATCTAGAACTGGGAAACCGGTACCAGAACCGGGAATACAGGTAATCCCGGGAATACCGACTACAGGGAAATGGGGGGCACTAATTGAAAGTAAAAGCTATTAAATTTTATTAAAATGTTAATAAGTCTGAAATTAATTTCTTTAAACATTTTTGTTGATATTTTATTTTGCTGTCACGGAGTGAATAAATCAAGATTCTTATGCCATGTTCACACTACAAGAACTTACCATGGTAAGTTGAGATGATTTTGCAATTTTTCTTTATGCTAGTACAATTTGAGATGATTTTGTAAATCACTATGTGATTTTGTTCAAAGGAAAATCACATAGTGATTTTAAAATCACGCTAATCTGTATACAGTATTAATTGTGAGATTTCAGTTATAAAAATAATATTTAATTTTTATTTTTAATCTTAGACAATGACACACAACAAAATTTAATTGCATTAATCAATCAATTAATTTATTGTTATTTTATTAAAACAATTTTTGGATCATGTGTTTTTTTTATATTTTATTATGCAAAATATTTACATGTTTAAAAAAAATTGGAATAAATTTTTTAAAAACGATAAAGTTTATTAGTTTAAAAACTCGTTCAATTAAATAACTTAATTATAAATTGTGTATTATTAAATCAAATTTTTACAAAAATTTTAATTGTTTGTGTTTATTTCAAGCATTAAATATTCACTCAAAAAAGTATGTCGGTAAAATCTACTACAAAAAGGCGTCCACTACATATTACGGTAAAAACAACTGAACATGTTGTTGTTTTTAACTATTGATTATCAACTACAAAATGTAGTAAAACCACTACAAAAGACGGTAAAAACAACCTATGCCACACTCAAAAAAATAAAACTGTAAAGTTAACAAATTTTTTTTTGTTAACTTGAGTTTACTGGCTTTTTAGCAAATTTTTAGTTCAAATCAGCGTTTTAACTACATTTTTTAGTTAAGTTCAATTTACGAAAATACTAGTTTTGAACAAATTTTGAATTAATTTTTTTTGTTGACTTTAAAACTGTGCTCACGAATTTTTATTAATTAATTTGCTGATTTCTCGTAACATTTTTGTCGAGTGAAAAAATGTTAGAAATTTCTTGTGTAGCCTCCTATGCAAATCTCATAAGTTCTACTTAAGCTGAACTTAATGCTGTGAAAAAAATAAAAAATAAGTGAAGTGTTAGTGTATAAAATCAATATTTAACAAACTTACAATTTTTTTACAAAAAGTTTAGCTGAGTTTAACTAATTTTTTTGTTAATACATACATAAAAATATTACGAAATTTTCAGCTGAATTTTTAGTTAAAGTTACGTTTTTTTTGCTACATTCATTCTACGAAAAGTTAACTAAATATTTTTAGTTAAATTAACTAGAAATTTAGTAGGTTCAAAATCAGGTGTTTTTTTAGTTAAATTTAACTAAATTTTTTGCTAACTTTACAGTTTTATTTTTTTTGAGTGGCAAAACTACTACTAATACAATAAAAACAACTGTTTAATACAGTTGTTTTTACTACAATTGCTTGAAATTTTTTTTAAAAATTCTTAAACGTTTAAATGATTGATATTTATTTATTTAAAAAGCAATACATATTAGTTGGTTGTATAGAATTTGGACATGAAACGACAATTTTTTGGTGTATTTATCTGGAATTATAGAAGAAAAAAATTATATTAATTAAATGTTAAACAAAATAAATTGATTGCATTTACCTTTGTTTTTAATAGTTTATTTCAAATTTCCACATCTCCTAATCAAAATTTGTCTGGAATAAAAAAAAAAAACGAAATGCTTTGGTAAAATTTATAAAAAAAAAAAAAAATATTTTGCAATGTTTCAAAAAAGTATGTACCTGTTGTTGTTATGAAGAATACAAAGAAAAGAAAGATGGCACCCATATAACAAAACACAGCATACATTTTATTTTGGTTTTTTTCCGATTATTTTTTACGCACGCTTATGTGAGCGCTTGTTATCTCATTTATCCACTTATTTTTTTTTTTAATATTTATCAGAAAATTGTTTTAAAAAATGAGGTTCTTTGAAATTCGGTTTGGGAGGAGGGGGAATTTCCTTGTCCCCGGGGATCCGCGCCTGCGCTGGGCAGTCCTCACATTTTTTTTTCGACGTCAAATACTTATCCGACCGAAATAATTTTTTTCGTTAATAAGCTAACAAAGGAGCATGTAACAGACTCAATTCCGAGCGGATTTGAAAAAAGTGGTTTACTCGTAAAACGCAAAGTGAATATTATTTTTTGGAATAAATCCACTTTTATGCAATTCAATTCCACTTTGATTTTTGAAAGTGATTTCATTCCGAAAAAAATAATTTTCGTTTTGCGTTTTACGAGTAAGCCACTTTTTACAAATCCGAACGGAATTGAGTCTGTGACATGCCTTAAAGTAAAAAATGATTATTTTTTTTTTAATTTTTATATTTTTAATTTTTTTTCATAAATGTGAAAATGCATTTTTTTATTTTAGTGTAATATGCATATAGTTTTTAGTGCATATTTCAAGATGTTTAGTGTACACTCAAAATAATCACTCTGTTAAATTACAAAGATACTCTGCTGAGCCAGCAGAAAATACCATAGACACAGACTAATACAGACTCGACATAAGTGACAGGTGTCAAAAAAGTAATCTTTAACCATATGGTTAATATTTTCAAATTATTCTACGAATTAGGTTAGAAAGAGAAAGCTAATATAACGCGCCATTAGAAAAAATGGATGCCAGATCGGTTTTTGTTGTTTCACTCACTCCTAAGTCGTAGAAAGTGTTGCCATGTTAGCGTAAAACGGACTAAAAACAGCTGTGTTTTCTCCTAAAATCGCTTAGTTTTTCCCCATTTTTTCTTATAAAACTCTACTGTCGAGTCTGTATTTAGTCTGTGGCATAGATTTCCAACCAGCAAGATTTTTTGTTATTTTACGAAGAAAACTCTGTAAAATGATTTCGATAAAAAAACTGTAAATTTATAGAATTATCTGTAAAATATTGATAAAACCGAAAAGAATTTTACCGAAATAACTCTGTAAATTTTCAAAGTTTTAGTTAAATGCATTTTATGAGTTCAAAATTTTACAAAAAAAAACCTCTGTAAATTTACAAAGTTTTAGTTAAATCCATTTTATGAGTAAAACTTCTGAACATCAAAAACATTAATTAAAAATAAAAAAAAAATTAAATTAATTAAAATTTAAATTTTGTTAAATTGTAAATTTACTTTTTTTTGTGAATATTACGAGTTTTTAACAAGTAACTCCAATTTTACACGTCGTCCTTGAAAAACTTACCAGTTTTTATTGTAATTTACTTTTTAAAGATGGGTTTATCGGTCATACATATTTGGAAGTTTTTTTAAGTGATTTTTATTTTTACAAAAACTCTGTAAATTTACAAAGTTTTAGTTAAATCCATTTTATGAGTAAAACTTCTGAACATCAAAAACATTAATTAAAAATAAAAAAAAAATAAATTAATTAAAATTTAAATTTTGTTAAATTGTAAATTTACTTTTTTTTGTGAATATTACGAGTTTTTAACAAGTAAAAGCAACACGCTTTTTATTTAAAGTTTTCAAAAAAGTATTTATTTAAGTTTAAATGTAAAATGAATTATTATTAAAATGATATTAAAATGATTTGACAATTGTATGTGTTGTTCGTTTAGAGACGCGATCAAGACTGTTTTTTCTCATGTTCGGGGTTGCCAGCCTTTCATCTAATCAACGCTTTTACCAGTGGTGCTAACAGTCGGCCTTTCCTGCACATTCGGAGTGACCTCACTACGACTTCCATTGGCAATGTCATCATAGATTTGTTCATCGTTTTCTCGTTCATGGCTTGACATCTCATCTTCATCATGGCATGTTGTTTCATCTTCTTCATCAGCAATTTGACACCAGGGTTTCAATTTATCAGATGCATATACACCCGAATAATGTCGTCTAGTACGGGTAGATCCAGGTATATCGGAGATTACGTATCGATCGTTGTCCAACACACGACTAATCAAGTAAGGCCCTTTATATTTCGGCTCTCACTTTCGGGATTCGCCTGTACTCGGAGCTTCGTTTTCGGCTAAAACCAAATCATCAACGCAATACTTTACTGGATTCGAATGCTGGAGATCATAACGTTCCTTTGCCTTTTGCTTAGCCTGAATTATTCGCTGAGCAGTAGCTTCACGAAGTTCATCTAAATCAGTTGGATGATCATCACTTTCATCGTGTAGAACAAGCGTTAATTTATTTTTCAAAATATCACGTGGAGTAAATCCATAAACCAAGTTATGGGGTGTCTGTTGAGTGGTTTTATTTTTCATGGTATTAAGAGACCATTGTAAATTTCGTAGATTATCGTCCCATCGTTTATCAATATTGGTGGACGTTTTAAGCATGGACAGGAGTGTCCTGTTGGTACGTTCAGCGTGCCCATTTGCACGAGGTGTTCGAACTGCGTTCTGTATATGTTTAATTTCGTAGTCTTTGCAGTAACGGCTAAAATCTTTCGACGTGAAGGCGGTGCCTCGGTCGGTCACGATTCGTGTTGGTACTCCTACATAACCACTTATCTCATCGAGAACTGCTAACACATGTTTAGTGGCTGTCGATTTTACGGCACGTACAATAGTATATTTGGTGAAAGCATCAACCACCACAAGAATATGCTCGTTTCGACGACTGCTTCTTGGAAATGGTCCCAAATGATCGAGGTGAATGGTGTGAAAAGGTACGGGTTCGACGTCATTGTAGTAATATACTCCTTCTTGTTTACCACCAGGCTTCTTGTTGAATGCACAGTCGACACACGACTTGATGTAGGACTTTACAAAGTTTTTCATTCGTGGAAACCACATGTATTCCCGTATACGTTGCATCGTCTTTTCGACTCCCAAATGACCAGCTTTGTCATGATTGTTGTTTACGATACGCCACCACAAAGATTTCGGTACGACCCAAAGCTTTTTACCATCTACGATACGAAAAAGTCTACCGTTAGAGAGGCTGTAGTCCTTCAACGTTGTAGGATCCTTTTCATTAAACTTGGCAATAACCTGTTTGATTTTGTCATCTTGCAGTTGCATACTAAAAAGAAAATCTTCTTCAGAAATTGTGGACTTCATTATCAGGAGAGATGCGCAATCAATTTCGTGAGATTCCTCACTTGGAAACCGACTTAAAGCATCTACATGCTCCATACGTGTACCAGGTCGGTGTTCAATAGTGATTTCGTAATCCTGTATGCGTAGCCACCATCTTGCGATTCGCGGAATTAGTTCACGCTTTTCCATTGCTGTACGAATTGCGTTACAGTCCGTTACGACTTTTACCTGTTTACCATACACATAGTATCTCATACGTTCTAGTGTTTCAACAACAGCTAAGGTTTCGAGCTCGTAGCTATGGTATTTACGTTCATCATTACTTGTTGAGCGACTGTAATATATTACAGGCTTCCAACCATCCTCCTCACGTTGCAACAATACACCGGCCAACCCAACGCTACTGGCGTCGGTATGGATTTCATGTTCAGCTTCGACTCGGTATGTCGTCATCACTGGTTGTGTCATTAAAGCATCTTTTAATTTTTGAAATGATGTCTCCTGATCATTGTCCCATTCGAATGGAACATCCTTTCTCAAAAGTCTTCGCATCGGTTCGGAAATTAAAGCGTAACATGGCACGAATTTCCTAAAATAACCGCTCAAACCTAAAAATTTTCGGACCTCGTGTACGTTCGATGGAGTCTTAAATTGTTGTATAGATAACGTTTTAATTGTGCCAGGGCTAATACCATTCGGAGTCAATTTATGACCCAGAAACTCGACTGAATCTTGGAGAAATTCGCATTTCTTTACGTTTAACGTTAAATTCAATTCACGTAGGGCTGAAAATACTCGAGTGAGCTTATCAAACATTTGCTCGACTGAATTACTTCCGATGAGAATATCATCCATATAATGTAGCATATCATCCGGATTCGTCTTCTCCTTTATGTTTGCCATAAGACGTTGAAAAACGGCAGGCGCGTTTTTGAGCCCAAACGGCATACGCTTAAATTCGTAAAGACCATCAGTGGTTATAAAAGCAGTATATTTTCTATCGTTGCGCGCGATAGGCACCTGATAATAACCGCTATTCAGATCAAGGGTCGTAAAATATTTATAACGAGTAGCGTTTTGGAGTCTCTCCTCTATATTGGGCATCGGATATACCTCTTTTTTGATGTGACTATTTAATCGTCGGTAATCTACGCACATCCGATCAGAACCATCCTTTTTCTTCAACAAAATTATAGGACTAGCATAAGAAGATTCTGATTTCGTTATGATATCGTTACGTAACAGCTCATTTATCATTTCGTTGACGGTTTGCCTCTTCGGTTCCGGCACGCGATAGGGTTGTTGTGTTATCGGTTCATCCGTGTCGAGTTCAATACGCATTTCAACCGCATCCGTTTTCCCTATTTCACTCATATTATTAGCGAACACGTCCGAATATTCATTTAAAAATTTCGTTAAATTGTCCGTTACAGAACCGTCCTCATATCCACAGTTAATATCATCGTTTTTCATGAGCGTTCGGTGATTATCCCGTATTTCAGTTTTTAATATTCGCTTTTCAAAAATAAATTGTTCATTAAGGGTACTTACATTTGCACCGTTGAAAATATCTTGACCCAAAAGCAATTCCGTCGTCAACAAATCGTCATCTACAATATACGTTTCGATTTGCCGCACAAGGTTGTCTATTACGATTTCAACACAGAGTTTTTCAGTTGCATAACGCGAACCTCCACAAAAACCATTAATTTTCATGCAACATTTTGTACGATCACCATTTAATACTTTTGCAACTGATTCTTGAATCATGTGACACTGGCTCCCAGTATCTAAAAATGCACTGAAATTCTGTCCATTAATGCGTATGGTTTTCACAAAGTTTTTCTCACAATCAATTTTACGGACGTTGGTATCTGTCGGTTTCTTACCGCAATTTTCAGGTTCATTTCGTTTATGCACCTTTTGACAATCGTTGCACCGTTTTCGTGTTGGTGTTTTAGTACACTGACTCGAAATATGACCTGGTTCTCTACAATTAAAGCATGTTAAAATTTTCTTTTTTTCACTTTTCGAATCAACATTCACTTTATTTTGTATAAATTTCGATCGATCGTTTGAAATATTTTTCTGTACCGGCATGTTCTGCATATAATCTGCGATTCGATCCCGCATTTCACGTATGGTATTAAATTTTACGGCAGCGATATTGTTTTGCAGTGTTCGATCACGTAAGCCTTCGCGAATATACCGAATTATAGCAGCGTCACTAAGACCATAACGTCTGCCCAGGGCACTAACCCGAAAACAATATTCAAGGAAATTTTCACCATCGTTTCGTATCGCGCTACTCATTTTGTAATGTACCTCTGCTTCATTACTGGCAGTACCAAATTCATCTGACAAACCCTTGGCAAATTCTTCCCAAGTTTCGTACAACACTGGTGATGTATCCAACCACATTTTTGCAACACCTTTCATTTTCGAATATACAGCCAACAACAAACTCGTTTCCTTCCACCTAAACGCCTCAATACCCATGTTCACACGGTCGATAAATTGTATTACTGAAACTGAAGATTCACGGGTCGGATCAAATTCGGGAATAGCCTCGGCTATTTCTTTCACTGAATAATTAGAGTCATTCTTAACCATCTTCGGTAAATTTTCAACATTCGGTGGGTCACAATCGTTCGTATTCTTATTCGATGAATTACCATTCGGTGGAACGTTGTTTGGTAAAATGTACTCGGCATTTTCATTGGGAACAACGTTGGGTAGCCGCTGCATTAGGGCATTCATCATCTCTCTCATTTCATCGAGTTGGGTTTGGATTGATGTGGTTTCTACTACTCGTTCCTCAACGCATTCAATTTCGTCACTTTCCGCCTCTGCCATCAAACGTTGCACCAATTCAGCTTTTTGGCCCGTTGTGCTTAAACCTTTTTCACCTAAAATCGCCTTTAACTGGTCAACACGCAATGAATTTATCTTTTTTAACATTTTTTTGTTTTTGTTTTTTTTTTTTTCGTTTCTCAAAATTTATCGTATCTTTTTTTTCGTTCACGACACGTTCAATTCTGTCTTTTTTTTCGTTCACGACACGTTCAATTCTGTCGTTTTTTTATACGTTACGATTTTTCGAATTTTTGTTTTTTCTTTGGATGTGTGCGTATCGTTCAAGTATTTACGCGTTCACTTTTTTTTTCGCCACACACTCCTCGTTACCGTTTTGCCGTATCGTTTTTTTTCGTACGTATATTAATCTCTAAATTTTCCGAAAAACAACACATACAAACACATTTTTTTTTTTTTTACGTTTAACCGGGCTTTCGTATAGCACTTTGGATTAACTTATCCCACTTCTGAACTAAAAGCAACACGCTTTTTATTTAAAGTTTTCAAAAAAGTATTTATTTAAGTTTAAATGTAAAATGAATTATTATTAAAATGATATTAAAATGATTTGACAATTGTATGTGTTGTTCGTTTAGAGACGCGATCAAGACTGTTTTTTCTCATGTTCGGGGTTGCCAGCCTTTCATCTAATCAACGCTTTTACCAGTGGTGCTAACACAAGTAACTCCAATTTTACACGTCGTCCTTGAAAAACTTACCAGTTTTTATTGTAATTTACTTTTTAAAGATGGGTTTATCGGTCATACATATTTGGAAGTTTTTTTAAGTGATTTTTATTTTTACAGACCAATAAGTAAAATTATAAATGAAATTTAGTATTTTGGTTACGAGAAAAAACAAAGTATTTTTCTAAAATCCGTATTTTAACAAAAAAACTGTTTATTATCTGTAAAATAGAGATTACAAAGTAAAAAGTAAAATGACAGATAAAATTTTGTTTTTCGGTCACAAGAAAATACAAAGCATTTTCTTAAAATCTGTATTTCGACAGATAACTTTGTCAAATATCTGTCGAATTGAGATTACAGTCATTTTACAGAATATTTAACAAAGTAATTATTTTCAGTGTGGCATAAAATTAAATATTTTTATACCCTCCAACTACAGTATGGGGGTATAATCACTTTGTCATTCCGTTTGTAACGCATCGAAATATCGATCGGGGACCCCATAAAGTATATATATTATTGATCTATGATCCATTCTAAGACTTTTCTAGAATGTCCGTATGTCCGTCCGTCCGTCCGTCCGTCCGTCTGTATAAGACACTATGCAGTCCAAAATAAAAGAGATAGACTCGTCAAGTTTGGCAGGAAAATGTGTTTTGGTCCTAGGCAGTTTAAGTTCGTAAATGGGCAAAATCGGACCAGGGGGAAAAAAGTTCCCCCTTGAAGAACTTAACTAACCTCTGAAAAACGCCATATTTTCACAGGTTTTTTTGTATTTTTGTTGAGCAAATGAAACAATTTGATGTTAGAAAAAGTTCAAGGTCCTGCACTTGGACCCAGGAAATAAAAAAAATCGTTTTTTTTTGCCCGCCCCCTTTTGTGGGCGTGGATATTAAAAATGTTTTTAAATAATGATAAAATTGTATTACTTAAGCTCCAAAAGCATAATAAATGAATTTTTAAACATTTACCGCATGGGTTTATGTGTCCCCCAATGACCCCAACTGACCCCCCCAAAAAAAAACGCCCCTGCATTTTTTTTTTTAATTTTTTCATAAGTTGGAGGGTATCAAAGATTCGGCACAGCCGAATTTAACACTCTCACTTGTTTTTCTTATTTTTAAGGAAATCATTACCATTTTTCTTCAAAATTAAGTTAATTTTCCTATTTTGTACCTCCCTTTTTTGAGTGCAGACGTAACTTTTGCCGATTTTTTTTATGTATTTTCATATTATAAAAAAACACTGTACAACAAATGTTAACATTTTTTCAAAATTACGGGGT
Organism: Pegoplata infirma; assembly: GCA_963921195.1. Taxonomy (NCBI): domain Eukaryota; kingdom Metazoa; phylum Arthropoda; class Insecta; order Diptera; family Anthomyiidae; genus Pegoplata; species Pegoplata infirma. The sequence continues at coordinate 97,677,788 of OY992538.1, read as the reverse complement.
TCCGACGGTCAAGTACAAGATTGCAATTCCAAAAAAAAAGTTAACCTTTAAGCTAAGTACTCTGTTTCTTACGGTGAAAATTTCACTTAAACTTTAAACGCCTCAAATTGCAATAAAACATTTAAAAATCAAGAACTTTTGACAATGATAAGAAAGAAACGATCATAACAAAACTGAAATGTCACTTTTTCACGGCAATTTAAATTGTCTTGTATAATAAAAATGAGTGAAAACTTTTTTAACAATTTCCCCTTAATTCCTCGCGTTGCCAATTTTTTTTTTTTTTATATGGAGTTTGACAGATTTTTTCCCGTGAAACCGAACAGAGTACTTAGCTTTAGTGGGCAATATTGAATTTGACTGGTTTTTGGTGTTTTTGTTAAGTTTTGGGCTTTGGTGTGTTCTGACCAAAGTATTTTTGTAGAACATTTCATCCCCGCTCTTCTCCTTTTTAATGGTGTTTTATACGATTTGTTAGAATAGAGCCAAAAATTACCGTTGTGTGGGGGAGTTAGAGGGTTAATACGTTCGACAAAAATATTTGCCATAATATTTTTTACAAAGTTGGTGAACATACCATAAACGTCAGATGTAAATAACAAAAAGTTTAATAGTCAAATTCAAGATTGCCAATAAAAAAATATTACAAAATAAATTAACCCTTAACGGGCAATCTTGAATATGACTGGTTTTTGGTGTTTGTGTTAAGTTTTAGGCTTTGGTATGACATTTATAGTAAAATTTTATGGCCAACATTTGTGTATAAATTTTTGGCCCTCCCCCTCTTTCGGGGTGTTTTTTACGATTTGTTAGATAAGAGCCAAAAATACCGTTATGAGGGTGAGTTAGAGGGTTAATATGGTCCACAAAAATATTTTCCATAGTATTTTCTACAAAGTTTCTGAACATAGCCTACAGCTCAGATATAAAGAAAACATAGTTTAAATACCGATATGTTGCAAGAACAGCCCAAAGCTGGGAAACTTTAATCGTGTCTAAAATAAAATTCCGATGTGATCTTGCAAAACGCGGACACACGTATATTTTGTTTTGTCTCTACCAGAATCAATCGTCGGAACCCCGTAACTTTTTTTTTGTGTTGTTGAAAAAAATTTAAAAAAAAATCGGGATCTCAAAAATTCCGGGATTGAAAATCAGAATTCCTAAAATTCGGTATTTGCCTAATCCCGAAATCGGGATTTCCCGATTGGAAGCCCTAGTACTTACTGGCCGAATTATTAAAAATAAACCGTGCGTATGATTGTTATTTAAGGACAATTACAAAATTAAGTATACGCCTCTTATACAGTTTTCAAGTAATTATAATAGTAGTTCACTAACAAATACATGTAAAAAACTAAAAATAAGCATTGAGGGCTATGTTATGGAAAATGTCAACTTTCATTGCATAGTGATACATATTTTAAAATCTTCCAGATAGACACAATCTGAATACCTTGGCTTTGTTCCTAGCAAAACTTAACGCTCAAAAAAATGTGAATACTAAAAACATATTTTTTTTATAATTTATTTATTGTAAAAATTGTTTACAAACTAAAGCTACATAAAAAATTAAAAAATAAAAAATAAACTTAAAAAATAAAGCACACAATAATAAAAATAAATAAAAGTTAAATAATTATTTTGTTTTGAAAGTAAAGTTTTCAACAAAAATAAAATAAAATGAATTAAAGAAATATTATTATAATTAGTATGTAAAATTGTTCCATGAGTTTGCAAAAAAAATAGTTATGTTGTATTAAAAACTAAACATGAAAAAGAAATTTAAAAAAATAAAAATTATTTAAAATTAACAAACACACACATACAATTATCAAATACTCTAACACAGTCACACAAACATACACAGTATACAAAACTAAGGAAACACTCACGCATACAAATGAAAACTTAAAATTTATTGGTAAAGCTAACATAAAATATTTGTCAATTTAACTAATTAATTTTAGTTAAATCTAAGCGACAACATATTTAATAAAAATTTTTGAAAATTTTCAATTTCAATATTTTTTAAATTTTGTTGGAAACATTTAACAATTACACACTACCATAATTATAAGAAATTGGTTGATGTTGACGACGTGTATTCTCGAATGGCGGTAATAATTCCTGCTGTTGCCGGGCTAAATTAGCTAAATATTGTTGCTTCAAAGCATTGATGGTAGCAATTTTACGATGTTTTTGTCCATTTGAATTTGTATTAACTTTAATATCATCACCATTAGCAAATGCTACTGTGGCATATTGTTCCAAATCATCATCCTTAACTGCTGGGGTATGCTTATCTTCCTCGACGGGTGTGCCATCAGGATTTACACGTACCACTGAGGGTCCGGTTAAATAGGTTTTATGTGCCTCCGCTTGGGAACTGGCGTCGAAAACATCTACTTGTGGATTATTAGCCATACTGGGATAACCATAGGCAATATCCATATCCATGGCATATTGATGTTTATGTTCACCACTATCAAACATGGGATTTTTAGGATATTGACTTTCAGATGCTGCTGAATCCGTTACTAGGGGCTTGTTGGTAGTAGTAGTCGATTGTTGATGTGTCAATATGATAATTGATGTTGCTGGTGGTGTGGGTAGAGGTTTACGTGTTGTTACCAATGTAGAATTAGGATGATCTTTCATAATTGAGGTCCAAACTGGAAATAAAAAGAAAATTAAAGTTGTTATTATTCGACCTTTACAATTAAAATAAATACTTCGAGCTCGAGGCCAGTGTTTTCTTGTAAATAAATATTTTTTATTTCATTCCATTCCAAGAGTGCAAGTTTAGATGTCAATGCGTTCACAACATATTTTTAAGTTTTTGTGTGCATAAAAATTCACTAAATCCCCTGATGATGATCTTCAAAGAGGATCGAAATATTGGAATGGAATAAAAAAATATTAATTTACAAGAAAAAAACTGGCCTCGAGCTCGAATAATTTTTATTTATTTAAAAAGAAAATATTTAATTTTAAAAAATATGTATGTTTCTTTATAATGGTGGTATTCACAGTCTTAATTGCCAGCCCTGGCACTAGTGGAAAAAGAGCGCTTTTCAAAAATACCTTTCAAAGACTCTGAATACCTCTAATGTTAAATTTTTATACTCTCAAAAAATTATGAAGGTAGTTTCCACTACAAAAGACAGTTAAAACAACTACATTTTACGGTAAAATCAACCAAAAATTGTTGATTTTAACTACTGATTAACAACTACAAATCTCGGTAAAAACAACTTTAAATTACAGTTGTTTTTACTGTAACTCAAATTGTCGAAATTTGTTTGTTAACAAAAAAAAAACTTCAAGACGTAAAACTCGTTAAAATTGTTTAGTTATAATTCCTACTACATCTGACACTTTCAATTCGTTCAACACATCCGTTTTTTAGTTTTTTTTTATAGACTAAAAACAACTACATAAAACAACCGTTACTACAAAGTAGTAATTTTTTAATTTTATTTTTTTAAACGACTACAAAAAATAGTTGTTTGAGATTTTTCATACAAAAACAACTGAAATTGTAGTTTAAAATAACAACTACTACTTACTACACAAATGACCGTCATGTAGTAACTGCAATAATTTTCTAAGTGTATACATATTTTGTTATATTTTTGCATGTATTGCACTTTATACGAAAATTCCTTTAAAAAAAAAACAATCAAAAAATCAAAATTCGCCCTTGCCTAATGTATTGATACCCTTCACAATGTAAACAAGATTATTTGTAAAAAAATTTTGAAAAAAAATTTCCGCGGAAAAAAAAATTTTGCTGAAAAAAACCAAGAACATTTTTGTTTTTTGTAAAAAATATGTTTGTTCTTATTAAATACTATTGGACATCAAATTCTGTTCACAAATGTCAGCCTGCAGCGGAATTAAAGCATTTTGTATTTTTAGGTTATGTGGAATGTACCAAAATTTTCGAGGTGTCCTTACATTTTCGTTCATAACTTTTGTACCGCTGATCTGATTTTACCCAAATGCAATACAAAACTTCTCGGGACAACATTAAGTAAATATGTTAAGTTTCGGTCATATCTGAGTAATATTTTGGCCATGATCGCCGTTTTGTACTTCGCTAGAATGTCTTAGAATCGATCACTGATAAATAATATATATGGGTCATTCCATGCCAAATCGCATACTTTCGAACCCGATCCCTTTAGATTTCGCTCATTTTTAGATATGTTTTAGTCCGTATTAATTCCAACTTGCATACCAATTTTTAGCCTTTTATTGCAAGTTAGTTTCAAGTAATCAATTTTGCAAAATGACGATTTTTTCAAAAAAATTAAGAAATTAAAATTTTCAATTAATTTTGATCAGTAAAAAAATGTCGATATCTGAAAAAAGTTGGACAACATTTTGTTAGTATTTAAATGTAGTTTCCCGGCTAAAAATAAATGTGTATGTTCATATATGCTTATATATAGATCTTTATACGATAATATATGAAATATATGGAAACATATATGTGACCATATATGCAAGAAACGATCCCATATATGTGGCCGTATATAAAATATGTGCCATATATGATATCATATATGGAAACATATATGTTATCATAAAATGTTAAATTTTAGTGCATGTGTGTGAAAATATCCACCGGAATTACAAAATAAAAGTTTTGTACGATTGAAATTATATTTTATTACCATATTTATATCTTAATACCGATTCGTATCAAAAATTTAAAAAATATTGTTTCCTAGTTGCAAAATATTCTGATTAAAAAAGTTACTTTTACATAAAGAAAATGGAAAAGGTAAGTTTTTATTCGAATTTTAAATGAATTTAGAATTTTAAAATCATATGTATTATTTTTTTCCAGTTCATCGTCATAACAAGTATAAGCGTGGACATTTTATTCCAAAACAAGATCATATTTAAAATGAGTAAATGAACATATGTCGCAAATACAATAATATAGAGTGCTTTGATGTTGAAGAAAATTAAACTACGCAGCTTCGTAAATCTCGTGCAACTTCGTAGAGAGGGCATATGCACCACCATTATGTTTTCACTGCGATTGCAATACTGCAAACTATTTTGAAATCCCTTAATGTCGCCATTACAAATTGGAAATGATAGATCGTATAAGCAGTTTTGAGGCCGAGTAACGTTAAGCTCACTCAACTTGGAGAAGAGGACATATGCACCACCAGAAATGTTATCACTACGATTCCAACACTATAAATTATTTCGAAATCCCTTACTGTAGCAAATTGGAAAAGGAAAGAACGTATGTATAAGAAGTTTGAAGGCCGAGTTACTAGAAAATTCAACCATGCGGAGGTACGTTAAGCTCGCTTAACTTGGAGCAGAGGGCATATGCACGACCATAACGTTATCACTACGGTTCCAACACAACAAACTATTTTGAAATCGCTTACTATCGCCATAGCAAATCGAAATGAAAAGAACGATCAGTTTTAAGGTTGAGTAACGATTTAGGAAGGACAACGTTTTTATACAATTACAAGAAAGCTGTCTATAAGCGAAAGTGACAATCTGGCACATTGTCACCATGATGTAAGTAGAAATAGTTTTTATCCCTATCCTACAAATATTCTTACAAACATAACCCAGCAAGATAAAATACATACTACTGAATATATTGCTTTTAATCAAAGTCTTAAGTAATTATTAGCTTGCTATGAATTTTGATGCATGCATTTAGTAGTAGCAAGTTATTTTTTGCTGGAATAAAAAAGAAATGTGTAATAATTTTTAATATTTTTTCAGATGGATTTCTGAAAGACAATATATCTTTCCTTAAAAAGCATTCCAAAGTCTTTAGCATCCAATGGGATAAAGCATACCATGGTATTAACAAAATACACTCCAACATGTATGTATGTAACTAGCAGTATCTAGCCAATCTTTAAAGGTAGATGGTTGCTTCGTTAAATGAGATCCGTGTTATCATTAACCTATTAGCACCAAATGCTATCGTTGGTAATACTTTAATACAATAAAAATTCTAGAAATATCTCAAATATTAATATTATTTTATATCCTTTTTAAGATTTTGACTATAAATATTGTAAAAAAGAGGCTTATACCATAACAAAAACGCTAAGTCTGAAGATAATCGGAATTAACACTAAAACAAGAAAACACAAAGAAAATCAACGTTCCTTTAATAAGCCCTTTGTTCGCATCTTTCGATATCAATTGAAAAACTTGATATATAAGATCTTTTATGTTCAATTTATTTTGTTGACTATCAAAATGTATTCTCATATCTATAAGTTAAATTATTTATTTTTATATGGTCACCAAAAATGCAAACGATAGTAACTAAAAAATGAAAATCATAAAATTAAAGGGTTATGAAATTATACTTATTTAAACCGTTTGCAATTCTGGTGAATATATACATAATAATCTATTACATATAGTTTAAAATGAAAAAAATAAAAAAAAAATATGAAAAAGAATGTAAAACAAATTGAAAACAACATCATATATGATCCCATATATGATTCAATATATTATCCAATATATGATTCAATATATGATCTAATATATGATCACATATATTGGATCATATATGACCGTGTCTTATATAAGCGCCAATTTTGGAATATGTTCATATATGAGACCATATTTGATACTATATATGATACTGTATATGATCTCATATATGATATCATATATGATTATATACAACATTTTTAGCCGGGTTTAGAAAAAATATATGAAAAAATTATTCGAAGTAACTATCACTTAATTTTTAACGTTTATAAATTAAAATCGACTTTTTGAAAAAGTCCGAAACCTTAGATTTTATTTTTTAAACTCTAAATATTGTACTATTAAATTACACAACTTTTAAGTCATAATTCGAGATATGATCGCAATTCGTTAATTTTTTTTTTTCACATTTTGAAATATCTAATTCGGCATTTTGAAAACTTTAATACGTACTAAAATATATTCAAAAATAAGCCAAAGAGTATCAATACTAAAGAGATCTGAACTCGCTCTTCTTCTGTTAAAGCCGCTCTTAAATTCCCTTTACTAAGTCCGCCATCGAACTGGACGTTTGATCAAACCAAAAAAAATCCCTTAAGTTCGATATAAACAAAAAAAAAGTGTTGCAGTTTGGCGATTTTCAGACTAAAGCTAGCGTTTTTTTTTTCATCTAGCTGTAAAAAAAGTTTTTTTTGCGGATTATCGGGAAATCCAATGACTTTTTATTTGCTGACAATTTGTTTTAAACACTTTTAAAGGTGTTTCCTAAATAATATTAACATAAAAATTATAAATTGATACATTTTTTTAAAATTTATTAAGCGCTTTTTCGATATAAAAAGTTAGCATTATTTGTCAAACCAACAATGTTAATTTAACATTATCGTACTTTCCTCGTCTAACAGTTTTCGTACCTTCTGTTAAAAAGTTTCAAAATATTAAGAGCGGGAGACAAAGAGCTTGATTTGAGTAAAAATATGTTTTCAAAAAATTGGTTGTTACGGATTTATTTGCGTTAACTATCTAATTTGGAATATTTGAAAAATGTGGGCAAGTATAAAAATATTTGAAAAATGTGGACAAGTATAAAAATATTTGAAAAAATGTTCTCAAATATTTTATTTGTAAACATTGTTGACAAATATTTTATTTGTAAACATTTTTTCAAATACAACATTTATTTGAAAATATTTGAACTTGAACTCTTTAAGTAAGTATTTTGTTTTACTTACTTGTAAAAATGTTAAGTAAGTAAAAAAATATTTGTATTTGAAATTTTTAAGAACAAATACAAAAAATTTTTGAAAATTAGAGAATAAGTAAATAAACTAGGGCTTCCAATCGGGATATCCCGATCCCGGAAATCCCGGGATGTTCGGGATTAGACAAATCCCGAATCTCGGGATTTCTAATTTTCAATTACGGGATTTTCGGGATCCCAATTTTTTTTATTTTTTTCAATATTTTTAGATTTTTTTAAATAATTTGTATAAAATATAAATTTTGTGGAACAAAATAAAAAAAATCGACAAAAGTTCCGCCAGGTACCTTGTTTTTGTTATAGAAAAAGGTGAAATGTTTGCGAAATGTAAAGAAATTCTAAAAACTAGTGGTGGTTCGACATAAGGGCTTTTATATTTACAGTCGAACTCGGTTATAACGAACTCGGTTATAACGAATTCTCGGTTATAACGAACTAATTCTAAAGTCCCGAAGTTTTGGTAACAATTTTCACACAAAATACCTCTTATATAACGAACTCGGTTATAACGAATCCTCGGTTAAAACGAACTACTTATTATGGTCCCACGAACACAATTTCATGTATATTTACCTTTTTATAACGAACTCCCATAAATATTTTGAAATTTGCGGCAATTATGTTTACCAAACTCACAAAAGGTTAGAAATTATTGGTTAATATTATAATTTTGATAATTTGTTTTTACATTTTTAATGTTTTCTTCTCAATGAGTAGTTTACTTTGAAAAAAAAAAAACTCCAATAAAACAAAACTGGGACTTTTTTTTGGAAATAAAACAAGGTTGATATAAAATATACCCCGCTTATAGCGAACTTCGCTTATAACGAACTATTTTTACTGGTCCCTCGGAGTTCGTTATAACCGGGTTTGACTGTATTACTTTTACTCTTACAAGGAGCATATGACCGTAAATGGCTTTTGACACATCTTAACTCCTTAAGGGTCGAACCAGAATCAAATGCGTAGCGCAAGACGTAAAAAAACAAAAACAAACACATCAAATTTGAAATTTTTACGTCCGTTTGATTTAGGTAACTCACATTTAAATATTAGAAACGAAAAATTATTGGGCGTAACGCCTTACGCGACGTAATTTGAATCAGGTTTTATACTAAGTTGTAAACTTTTTCAATTTTATGTTTTACTAAAACATTTTTTTAAGGCGTGAGTGGGGTTTGACTCACGCTCACGCAAACAATAATGGAATCACTCACTTGACTTACGCTCACGCGTGAGTCATGCAAACTCTACTCTCGCACTTTCGCTAACACATTTTTACCAAAAAAAAAAAAACATTTTTTACCAAAAAAAACAAAAATATTTTTTTTTGCAAGAAATAAAAAAAAATCAAATAAATAAAAAAAAACAAGTGAGAGTGTTAAATTCGGCTGTGCCGAATCTTTTATACCCTCCAACACGATAAAAAAAACACGGGCGTCTTTTTTTTTTTTGGGGGGGGGGGGGGGGGTTAAGGGCGGTGGAGACAACCTTCCTGGAACCAAATGCAAGACTTTGAACTTCTTTTGACATAAAAATATTTCGTTTGCTATGCAAAAGTAAAAAAACCTATAAAAAATATCTTTTTTTTAGAGGTTTGTTTAGTTCTTAAGAGGGGAACTTTTTCCCCCTGATCCGATTTTGCCCATGTTCTAACTTAACCAGCCCAATACCATAAGACATATTCGTACCAAACTTCAGGAGTCTACACTAGGGGTGGGATAGTGTTGTGTGAGATTTTAAGCAGCAATATTTGGAAGCGCTAGAACCGCTCATTTTGTGAGGTTGGAAAAAAAAGTGTATGAGCCAAAAAATGGGGGAGGTCGGATAGGATCTAGGGGTCGCTCATCGGGGTCAAAGTTGGGCGTAGAGGGGAAAAAATCCACAAAAAGCCCCAAAACTCCCCTGGTTTTGCTCCTAGAGGGGTCAAATGTGAGACCGGCCCCCATTTTTTTTTATTTTTTCTCCCTGAATACTTTTGCCAAACATACCTAAGCCCTATCTCCAATCCCTAAGGGGGGTCCCATACAAAGGTTCAATTTTTAAAAAATCTTGCTCCTACCGCTCTAGCTGTCCTAGAAGTCACCCTAGAGGAATCAAATGTATGACCGACCCCCAATATTTTTTCAACCCCAACATTTTCTTAGAACATACCTACCCCCTATCTTCAATCCTTAGGGTGGTCCCCATACATTTTTTTTTATTTTTTCTTAAATTGTCATATAAAATCAGCTCCTACCGGTCCAATGGTGCATTCTAGAGGGGTCATTATCAGACCAACCCCCATTAATTTTTAGCCTCCAACACTTCTTCTGAACATACCAATTCCATATCTCCAATTCCTAAGGGGTCTCCCACACAAAACGACATTTTTGTTAAACTTGATCCCACCGCTCTAACTATCGCAGGGGTGACCCAAGAGAAGTTAAATGTGTGACCGACCCCCAATTTTTTTTCAGCCCCAACATTTTCCCCAAACAAACCTACCCTCTATTTTTAAGCCTTAAGGGTGTCCCCACACATTTTTTTTTAATTTTTTTTTTTATAAAATTTGCTCCTACCGCTCCCACTGTGCCTTTTAGGGACGGGAAATGCAGACTGACCCCCATTAATTTTTGCCCCCTACATTTTTTCTGAACATACCTACGCCGTATTTCCACTTTGTAGGGGTGCTCCCCTGGGAAAAACTAAGTGTTTGAAACCAAATTCGGCAAAACGTCTGGACCAGGAGTGCTAATGTTTGCGCGTTTTAAAGAGCAGTGGGAAAATATAAAAGACAAACCGTATAGTCTTGGCATATAAGATGAGGAAGTGGCAGGCAACATACCAGCTCAAGTCCAAACTGACATCAAGTTGTTTTGTTGGGCTCAAATAAAAGAAAAGCAACCCAGAGACGACTACAAGGAGTTTCTTGAAATTGTTTTATTATACCTTGGCGAAAATATTCCTAATAAGCATTTTAGCCCACCAGGACCCATCAGTCATGCTCGATGGATGGCAAAAGGCATATATTGCCTAAAAATGTTTTTGTTCCGAAAATATATCGGTTTGGCCAAAAAAAAATTAAATGCACTTCTTGATGGACCGTTTTCGTCATAACAATTTACGTAAAAGCTTGGTTTAGCGCTACCAAAGCAATAGAAGCTCCAAATAATGATTTGAATTTTTTGAAAGCGATTGTCAATTATGCTTCAATTGTTAAGATTCTGTCGCAACGATTGGTCAAGAGATTCTGTGGACATCTCTGGTATCTCAGTGGCGAAGCTGTTGCTCTCGCACTTTTGATCCGAATATCTCTTGTGAAATAAAACGAAAAATGTCGAATGCAATTTGAAGAAGAGAAAGAGGAATTGGAGGAAGAGTTATCTGACGATGAGATGGACGAATCGTCTAACGAAGACAGCGAATGATATCGGGGAAGAAGATGCCTCAGAGGAAAGCGGCGACAGTGGCAACAAGAATTGTAATCCTCCAGTACATGTTGTTGGATTCGAAGGTGTGAAAAGAATTAACATGGCATCGAAACAAGTGAATCAAGAACTCGTGAAAACTGATTTAAGCCACTACGTCACACTGAGACTCCAAAATTTTTTGAACGCTTCGGAATAACAACAAATTTCATTGCTTCCTATCCAAACACATGGGAAAATCGTCTGGACTACCAGCGAGCGCTGCAAATATTACGTAAATTACATGTTGTCAACGACGCTGCCGAAAGAGGCGTAAAATTAATAGAAGACTATAACAACGTGTTGTGCCGTAACGAGGAGGAAAAAATAGTTTTGCTTCAGGTCGTGGCCGAAAATCGGAAACAATATCCATCACACGATAAAAATAAATTAATTTAATTTATAGTTATTTATCATTTTCAAGTTAAAAAAAATATTTTTTTACGCTTAACAAAAGTTACTATTAAATTACAAATTAAAGACCTCGGATTTCTCGATAAAATAAATAAAAAAAAATGTGGGGTAACACCTTGAAGATAGAGGGTAGGTATGTTTGAAGAAAATGTTTTGACTAAAAAAATATATGGGCAGGTCGTACATTTGACTACTCTACATACATTACTAATTTAGTTTTCCCCAGGGGAACACCCCTACAAAGTGGAAATACGGCGTAGGTATGTTCAGAAAAAATGTAGGGGACAAAAATTAATGGGTGTCAGTCTGCATTTATCGTTCCTAAAAGGCAGAATGGGAGCGGTAGGCGCAGATTTTATAAAAAAAAAAAATAAAAAATAAAAAAAATGTGTGGGGACACCCTTAACGCTTTAAAATAGAGGGTAGGTTTGTTTGGGAAAAATGTTGGGGCTGAAAAAATATTGGGGTTCGGTCACACATTTAACTTCTTTAGGGTCACCCCTGCGATAGTTAGAGCGGTGAGAGCAAGTTTTACAAAAATGTCATTTTGTGTGGGAGACCCCTTAGGAATTGGAGATATGGAATTGGTATGTTCAGAAGAAGTGTTGGAGGCTAAAAATTAATGGGGGTTGGTCTTGAAAATGACCGCTCTAGGAGGCACCATTGGACCGGCAGGAGCTGATTTAATATGACAATTTAAGAAAAAATAAAAAGAAATGTATGGGGACTACCCTAAGGATTGAAGATAGGGGGTAGGTATTGTCTAAGAAAATGTTGGGGTTGAAAAAATATTGGGGGTCGGTCATAAATTTGATTCCTCTAGGGTGACTTCTAGGACAGCTAGAGCGGTAGGAGCAAGATTTTTAAAAATTGAACCTTTGTATGGGACCCCCCTTAGGGATTGGAGATAGGGCTTAGGTATGTTTGGCAAAAGTGTTCAGGGTGAAAAAATAATGGGGGCCGGTCTCACATTTGACCCCTCTAGGAGCAAAACCAGGGGAGTTTTGGGGCTTTTTGTGGATTTTTCCCCCTCTACACCCAACTTTGACCCCGATGAGCGACCCCTAGATCCTATCCGATCTGCCCCATTTTTTGGCCCATGCATTTTTTTTACGAACCTCACAAAATAAGCGGTTCTAGCGTGTCGGAATCGAAAACTCGTGCACTATCCCACCCCTAGTCTACACTCAAAATAAATTCTCTGTCCAATCAGCAGAAAAATCTGCTGAAAATACACCTATTTTGAGCCATATGAGAAATCTGCTGATTTTAGCAGACACGGTTTGCTAAATATCTGTCATAAGAGGTGAAGAAATATAACAAGAAAAAAAAAAAAAACATACGCCGCCAGCCAGCATCGAACTCGCCACCTTCCGATTTGAAAGTACACTTCTTAACCACTACGCTACGGAAGCTTATACTTTTATCTGGCGTTTTAGTTATTAAACATGTGTATTGTTCGACAGCAGAGAAATCTGATTTTAGCAGAAATATCTGCTGATTTTAGCAGAAATATCTGCTGATTTTAGCAGAAAAATCTGCTGATTTTAGCAGAACAATCTGCTGATTTCAGCAGAATAATCTGCTGATTTCAGCAGAACAATCTGCTGATTTCTGCAGAACAATCTGCTGAAATCAGCAGATTGCTCTGCTGAAACAATCTGTTCTGCTTTTTTTTATATAAAAAAATTTCTTCAAAAAATAATGAAATTCAGCAAACAAAATCAGAATAAACATAGTAAAATGTCTGTTATTTTCTTAAACTGAATGACAGAGATTTTAGTAAAAATATCCTTCTTAGCAGAACAATCTGCTAAAAGATTGCTAATTCAAATTGAAAGTCGTTTTACAGATTTTTTGACAGAGTTTTTCTTTTGAGTGTAGCTCTTTTACTTTGGACTGTATCGTGTCTTCCACAGACGGACAGACGGACGGACGGACAGACGGACATCGCTAGAATGTCTTAGAATGGATCACTGATCAATAATATATACACTCAAAGAATTATGTAGGTAAATTCCAGTGAATATTCACTTAAAACAAATGAAATTTTATTTAAAAACCATTCCACTGTTTTTTCATTTAAAATAAAAACGTATTACAGTCAATTTTAAATGTTAATTTAATGACTAACCAAAACATTAAAAAACTAGTGAATATTCAGTTATTTTGTATTGAAAAACAGTAAAACTATAGAAGAAATTTTTTACTGCCAAAATTGAATGTAACAGAAAATTCAGTTTTAAGACAGTAAATTATTATTTTTAAACCACAGAAACCGTAGAAAACAAGAAATCCATAATAAAATTAATGATTTTTCTTTTAAAATAACTTTACTGTTTGATTTTTAAAATAACCTACAAACAGTTAATGACATAATTTTCTTAGTGTATACTTTATGGGGTCCTAGACCGATATTTCGATGCGTTACACACGGAATGATAAAGTGAGTATACCCCCATACTGTGGTTGGAGGGTATAAAAACAAAATCAAATCACGCAAGCTTTAGCAAAAAATGAATCACTTATGCACAAATTCGAAAATTCATTTATTTTTTTTTCAACTCACACTCACTAAAAGTTGATTGCGATGAGCCACGACGAAAGATAAGAAAGATAACCGAATACGGATATTCTTCACAGGAGGAATCCCAAACTTTTTTTTGAAGTTCACAATATCAACTTTGCTAATCTTTACGAACGCGTGGATTTTTCAAAGTGACAAAAAATACTAGAAATTTTTGAAAATCCCGAAAATTTCCAAAAATACCGGATTCAAAATATCCCGAAAATCTCGGGATCCCGAAATCGGGATCCCGAAAATTTTTCTTCAATCCCGAATCCCGGGATTCAGAAAATCCAATCCCGATTGGAAGCCCTACCCCAAACCACAAACTAATACAGACTCGACATAAGTGACAGGTGTCAAAAAAGTAGTCTTGAACTACAGACTATATACAGACTCGACAGTAGAGTTTTACAACAAAAAATGAGGGCAAACTAAGCGATTTTAGGAGAAAACAGAACGGTTTTTAGGTAGTTTAAAGCTAACATGGCAACACTTTCAACGACTTAGAATGAGTGAAACATTGAAAACCGATCTGGCATCTATTTTTCTAATGACACGTTATATTATCTTTCTCTTTCTAACCTAATTCGTAGAATAATTTGAAAAAATTAACCATATGGTTAGAGACTACTTTTTTGACACCTGTCACTTATGTCGAGTCTGTATTAGTCTGTGCTTGAACCATATGGTTAATTTTTTTTTAATTATTCTACAAATTAGGTTGGAAAGAGAAATCTAATGTTATATGGAGTTCACACTAGCGACTTTAAACAAGTTGTTTAACAAAACACCAGTAACAGAATAAAAACGTAATGGATACAGAACAAAGACTTTTTTAAACATCTCACTTTTAAACACTTCAAAACAGCAAGTGTGAACGCCGTATTACGCGCCATAAGAAAAATAATTGCCAAAACGGTTTTTATTGTTTCACTTACTCCTAAGTCGTAGAAAGTGTTGGCATGTTAGCTTAAAACCGCTCAATTTTTCCTAAAATCGCTTAGTTTTTCTTATAAAACTCTACTGTCGAATCTGTATACAGTCTGTGCTCATACTGTAGTTGGAGGATATAAAAAAGATTGGACAGGCGTGTTTAAGGAGGAGGAGTTGTTGGAGGACACCTTTCCTTTGCGGTAAATTGATATATTATGCACTTAAGCAGACCTTCGATGAAAAAATAATGCATTCGATTTAGAAAAATCGAATGCATTCGACTTTTTATCATTCCATTGCGACTACAGTCGAACTTTTTTTTTATATTTTCTTATCATTAGATTGCAAAAAAATATTAAAATGGCGATATCTCAAAAACTAAGCAAGATAGAGCAAAACGGAGCCAATGTTATCGCCGAACCGAAAATATGATAATTATTTGAATACACTTTGCTTAAGTAAAGTTGAAAAAATCCTGTACAAAATTTTGTTTTCCAGAGGGTAGTTTAATTTCGCAAGGGTAACTCTTTTCCCCTATTCCAATTTTGCCTATTTTTATAAATAAAGGCCTAAAGCTCTCGAATTGAAGAATTTTTTTTATTTAAAAAATACTCACACTGGGAGAAATTTTTACTTTCTTCTCTAATAAAACTTACTCAATTCACTGGCACCCCTTTGATAAGGATCAAAAGCATCTAATTGGGCATCCGTAAAGGTTTGCAGTTTTTCATAGCCATAACTTAATAAATCTCGTTTACATTGATTTACTGGTACGTTAGATGTCGCTGCTGTAGCTTTACAGTGGCCACTCACTAATTGGGCAAATGAGGAATATAAATAAGACATCTAGAAAGAATTACAAAAAAAGTAATAAAAGTTAATTAAAAAATTAAAAATGTTTCAAATAAATTAAGTAATTATAATGTCGGAAAATCCAAAAATATTTAAAAAGTTGTTTTACAAAAATTCGTAATTATGTTAATTTATTGTTGTAATTACATCATAATTAAAAAAAAGTTTATTTGTTTTTATTAAAATAAAGACGCATTTGTAATAAATCACAAACAATGTAATTGAATATGTATGAAAGTGTTTTCGAATTAATGAAGGGTTTTTTTTTTTTTATTACAAAAACACATTTATTAGGTTAATAAGATTAACGAAATGAATTTAATTAAAATTTTTTGTATTTTTTACTTTAGTTTTTAAATATTTGATACAAAGATTTAAGAAATAATTTTTGTTTATACTGAAAAAAAAAAGCTTCATCAAAGTAATGAAAATTGACTCACGATTTCAACCGAAGAGAAGTTTCATTTGATCAATAAAACTGGTGATATTTAAGTTTCTTTCAATAAAAACTTTTAAATTTCGTATAAAAAGTATAAAAGAACACAAAAACAAGTTAAAAAAATACACTTTCACATTTTTTTGTATTTAAAGATTTCATTGCATTTTAAATTTCGTATAAAAAGTAAACAAAAATTACAAAATAAATTCGTGCCGCTCTGATCAGCTGTTTTTCTACTTCTCTTCATTTTGCGCGTTAACTAAAATCGAAACAGACGTGACTCGACAGGTGTCAAAAAACAACAAGTTTTATAAACTAAATTTAATGAAATTTTTTAATGAAACTATGAAATCTAATGAAGCAAATTTGAAATTTGTTCCCAATATTTATAATATTTTAATAAGCTTATGAATTTCTTCATTGATAAAATGAAAACAAAATAATGAATCCGTTTCATGTATATCACAAACATTATTTTTTTCAGTGTAATTATTTATAATTATGCTAATTTTTACTAACGTCATAGTTTCACTAAAACTAATTTTTAAAATCCAATTTTTAAAATCAACTTTAAAACTTCTTTTTGCTAGAAATTCCCAAAATATTGTAGTTATAACGTTTTGCGTACACAAAATGTGTCATCATTTTTCGTTTTTGTTTTTGCAAAATCTTAATCTGTGTACAAAACAAACAAAAAATTTCTATATTTTTTTACTTCCATATTGTTTTATTCTTCATTCACGATTTCCTAAATTTTATAGGTGATTCTGACGAAAACAAGAAATCACCTAAAACAAAAACGGATTGAAATCTAGTACAATCTACGCAAATAACATGCTTGGTTGCCTGTACAGCATACGAAATTAATTGAAAGTCATGTATAGTGTAGTGCAGTGGTTCCCAAATCGGTTGCGCTCATTAAAAAAAAGTTTAAGCTTGTAAAATATTGAAAAAATTCCCATGAAATGAGTCTATGAGAAAAGCACAAACAGTAACATTTTAACAATAAGGGAACATGGGGCACAGGCCCAGACTTCGCTGTGGTCCGAAAGCTCAATAATTAACTCGCTTACACGAAAACACGAGCTTAATTTTTCATGATCATATTACGCACATGAAACGTTTTTAAAAGCAAAACCATTTATTTTTATACCCTCCAACCACAGTATGGGGGTATACTCACTGTCATTCCGTGTGTAACGCATCGAAATATCGGTCTAGGACCCCATAAAGTATATATTTTATTGATCAGTGATCGATTCTTAGACATTCTAGCGATGTCCGTCCGTCTGTCCGTCTGTAGAGGACACGATACAGTCCAAAATAAAAGAGCTAGACTTCCGAAGTTTGGCACGAATATGTCTTATATTCCTAGGCAGGTTAAGTTCGGAAATGGGAAAAATCGGACCAAGGGGAAAAAAGTTCCCCCTTTGAGAACTAAACCGACCTCTGAAAAACGGTATTTTTTGCAGGGTTTTTTGTACTTTTTTTAAGCAAATGCAACATTTTTATGTCAGAGGAAGCTCAAAACACTGCATGTGGACCCAGCGGATAAATAAAAAAATAAAAAAAGTTTGACCCGCCCCTTTTGTGAGCATGGATATAAAAAATGTATTCTAATAATGATTAATTGGATTAAATAATTGGAAGAATCATAATAAATCCATTTGCTAACATCTATCGCAAGGGGACCCCAATGTCTCCTACCAAACCCCCAACCCCGCCCCCCTCACAAAAAAAAGACGCCCCTGATTTTTTTTTACCTTTTGGGGGGTATAAAAGATTCGGCACAGCCGAATTTAACACTCTCACTTGTTTTTATTTGTTTTTAAAGAAAATTTTCGTCTCAGTCTCAGAATTTTCTATAGAAGAAATTCTCTTAAACTCATAGACATTTTTTCTGAATAAAAAGTCTCAGATTTTGAGACAATTTTTGTATAGAAAAGCTCTCAGATTCTAAGACATTTTTTGTATAACTGTTCCATCTCATTCTTTTAGATTCTGATACCATTTTCGTATAGAAAGAGGATTCTGCGACATTTTTCCTATAGAAAGGTCTTAGATTCTGAAACACTTTTTATATGAACCTTTTGCTGTATACCTCTTTTCCCTGTCCTTTTCCCATAGAAAGTATCACATTCTGGACCTTTTTCCTATTGTAAAGAAAAAATACCTCGAGCTAGAATAACCCTACTTAAAATATTTTTTTTAAGGATATTTTTCGTATAGAAAAAGTCTAAGACATATTTTGTGTATAAAAAGTCTCAGTTTCTGACACATTTTTTCTAAAAGATTTTTTCCAAAACATTTCTGAAACCTTTTCCTATTGAAAAAGTCTCCGATATTGAGACATTTTTCAGAAAGAAAAATTCTCAGGTTGTGACACATTTTCAGATTCTGAGACATTTTTCCTACAGAAAAAGGTTTAGATTCTGAAACATTTTTCCAATAGAAAAAGTCTTAGATTCTGAAACAATTTTCCTATGGACCTTTTCCTGTATACGTTTTTTCCTTCCTTTTCCCATAGAAACAGTCTCAGATTCTAAAGTATTTTGCCTATGGAAAAGTTTTAGATTCCGAGACATTTTCCTATGGATTTATCTGGTTCAATGACATTTTCTTAGAGAAAAACTCTCAGATTCTGAGACCTTTTCCTATTGAAAATGTGTCAGATTCTGAGACATTTTTCGTATAGGAAAGGCCTCAGATTCTGAGACATTTTTGTTATAGAAAAAAACTCAGATTCCGAGAAATTTTTCGTGTAGAAAAAGTCTCAGATTCTGAGACATTTTTCGTATAGGAAAAGTCTTATACTGTATGCAGACTAGCGTGATTTTAAAATCACTATGTGATTTTCCTTTGAACAAAATCACATAGTGATTTACAAAATCATCTCAAATTGTACTAGCATAAAGAAAAATTGCAAAATCATCTCAACTTACCATGGTAATTTCTTATAGTGTGAACATGGCCTTAGATTCTGATACATTTTTCGTATAGAAAGTCTCAGGTTCTGACACATTTTTCTTATACACTCAAAAAAAAATAACTTAGTCAAAATATTAGTAAAAAGTGTTGTAATTTACGTCAACTAAACTTTTGCAAAATAAATTGTAAAAATTTAATTTTTACAGAACTTAATAGTAGTAAAATACAAAGAACTTAATAAAATACAATCATTTTTGGTATTTTTACAATATTTTTTTGCTAGTTTTATTTTTTATTTACAGTAATTTTAGCAAAAATGTTAGTACATATTTTCGTTGAAAAATTATAATACTTTTTATTTTTCTCTTTCTTAGTTTTAAGAAAAAAAAAATAGTTTAAAGTGTTCTGATGTGAAGAACGCCGAGAAGAACGCAAAAGTAGATGGTGCCAACACCAATGCAAAGTAGCGATCCAACAACTGGATTAATGGTTGATAATGCTTTTACTACCTTTAAAAAATTTGATGCTCAAAAATAGGCTACAAAATTTTTAGTGATTTTTCCGCTTTTCTTTTGCTAATTTTACCATTTTTTTTTTTTTTTTATAATTTTTCCAGGTTAGTTTTTTACCAAAATAAAATGGTATTGTTGTAATTTTACCAATTTCTTCTAATTTTTTGATTAGCAAAATGTTTTTGCTAATATTATTAAAATTTTTGCAACGTCCAAAACTACAGTTTTTTTTTGCTTATTTTAACCATATTTTTTGCTAGTTTTAATATATTTTTATTTTTAGTGTAGAAAAATTCAGATTCTGAGACATTTTTCCTATAGAAAATGTCTTAGATACTGAAACATTTTTTCTGTATACCTTTTTCCTTCCTTTTTCCCATAAAAGTATCAAATTCTTCACCTTTTTTTCTATTGTAAAATAAAATGTCCTCGAGCTAGAATAACCCTACTTAAAATATTTTTTTTAATGATCTTTTCCGTGTATAAAAATCAGTTTCTGATAATTTTTTTATAAAACTTTTTTTCTAAAACATTGTTCTTATCGAAAAAAGTTTTAAATTCTGAAATATTTTTCCTACACTCAAAAAAAAACTTGTAAAATTACAAGAAAAACTTGTAACTTTTTTTTTGCTACCTCCTATTTGATAAAAATTCCTAGTAATTTTACAAGCTTTTTACCAATAATTTTGTAATTTTACAAGGTTTTTACCAAAAAAATTCTAAATTTACAAATTTTTTGACACGATAAAATTTACAAGGAGGTTTCGTAACTTTACTAGATTTTTTGCTACCTCCTATTTTACGAGAATTCCTAGCTTTTCCCAATGATTTTGTAATTTTACAAGCTTTTTACTAATAAAATTGTAAATTTACAGTTTTTTGCGCAATTAAAATTACAAGGAATTCTCGTGAATTTACTAGATTTTTTTTTTGTAAAATTATCTTGGAAATTAGTAAAATTACAAAAAGCATTGAAAAATTCAAAAAAAAAAAATGTAAATTTCATGCGATTGTTTAGTTTCCAGCGAGGCACCAAACTCTTGTGTGCTCAAGGGCCCCGCCAGAGTCATAGAGTAGTCCAACAAATGGCGTTTGAAAAAGTAATAAACAAAAACCATATGGTATTGTTTACGAAATTTTATCACAAATCGAAATGTGAGCGAGATGGAAGATACCAGTTTTACAGTGAGAATGCAGATTGTTTTTTGTCTCTCTTTGCTTTGCGTTTGAACTTTAGTTTGGCATTGCCAGAATTTTCCAATTATCTTTGGTGATGCCAGATCTACAAAACGGTCGATGGATTACTATGTCACTATGGGCCCCGCCATACCTTTAGACTGCCCTGACCACAGACTGAACAGACGCGATACTTTTGTTAGATGGATAAAAAAGTACTGATTTGCATTTTTATTATTATCAGCTAATATCTCGAAAACGAAACGAGCTAACAAAACAGCAGATTTGGAATCAGAACACAGAAGTCTATATGGATCAGTTATTTGTTGTACGGACATGTTTTTTCTGTGATGATTTTTAAACATTTTTAAATACACACTGCATTTTTTCTTTCTAAAAAATGCTTGATGTAAAAAATTTAGGAACCTCTGTTTATCAAGTTGTTGTGGCATGTGCGGTATTCAGTACTCATACTGTCTACGTAAACCAAGTCAACAAATAATGGGCTTGGAAAGCTACTGAACCATAAATAGTGCATATTTAGGTGCTACTGTTTTTAATTTTTTATAATATTTTTTTTTTGGTAGATTTGTTTCTGTTTTTTATTGTTTACCTTACGTTTAAAGATTTATTGCATTATTCAGACATACTGAAGAATCCATTTATCATTTGTAAAATACAATATATTTTGAATAGAATTTTATTTAATTTACGTGGTTATTTTTTTTACAGGGTAGAAAAAAATACACTTTCACAATTTTAATGGTTTTCTTAAATTGTTAAAAACAGCGCGAATTTTAGTAAATATAAAATTAATAATTTACGTTTCATTTTAAAAAATGTCTGAAAAAATCAGAAAATAAACAAGTAAAAAAAAAATACACTTTCACATTTTATTTTTATTTATTGATTTACCTCAGTTTTCACCAAGGTTGGCAATCGAAACGGATAACGGTATCGATATCGGTATTGGTATCGTTTTTTATTTATTTCGGCATCGGTATCGATTACGGTATTTTAGTTGAATCGGTTACGGTATTACCGATACCGAAACGTCAATACCGGTACGTACCGGTATTATCGAAAAAATTTTAAATATATAAAAAACAAATTCTGATTAATTTTTATTAATAAATAAAAATTGTTTTATTCGACCTTTAAAATATTATATTTTGTGAGATGTTTATTCTGGCTCGAGGTCATTATTTTCTTTACTAATTAAAACCATGATATTCTCATAGTATAATTTTCAAGAAAATTATTTTTTGTTTTAAATTTATTTATGTTGGTCATTTTTGCAAGACTTAATCGACACGTGTTTCGGAATTTGTCAAGATTCCATTGTCAAGATTATTTAGCAAAAATAGAAACGATATACTACAAAGTAGCAAACGAGTCTAATGACAAATCGTTTTTGCACAAACTAAAACATTAATACATATTCGACTCTATCCACAATGTGAATTAGAAAGACGAAGAAATTGTACTATGCTAGTAAGTAACAATTGTCAATAACCAACAAAAATATTTAAAACATTTTACATACGATCAGGGCTGCCATATTTGCCGATTTATCGGCATTTTGCCGATTTTTTGCCTCAAAATTATCAAAGTGCCGATTTGCCGATTTTTGCTCCAAAAATGACGATTTTTTGATCAGCTCTAAAACCACTGTCAATTTTTATACCCACCCCTTCTTTGATAAGAGGATTTATGTATATAAGTTTGTCATTCCGTTTGTAACACCAGGAAATATCGTTCTAGGACCCTACAAGTGAACATACTCATGGTCCTCCATCGATTTTAAGTCAATCTAACGATGTCCGTCCGTCTGTCTGTAGAAAAGACAGCATGTTCATTAGAGTTGAGCGTTTTTTTATTTTACTTATCGCAGGGGTCAAAACAGTTGTATTTTAGGGTCAATATCAACACAAACAGATAGTGAACCTGTTAGAAAATGTCTTTGGGTTTTTTACCCTAAAATCGGGAAGCTCTAAAAAAAGTGAAAAAAAAATATTTTTTAAATTTTTTATGCTGGAATTATTTGTTAGTTCTTGACAATGAAATCTGACAAATTCCAACACTTGTCGATTGAGTGTTGCAAATATCACCAACATAAATAAATTTAAACAGAAAAATAATTTTCTTGAAAATTATTTTAGAGAATATCATGGTTTTAATTAGTAAAGGAAATAATGACCTCGAGCTAGAATAAACCTACTTAAAATATAATATTTTATAGGTCACATAAAACAATTTTTACTTTTTATTAAAAATTAAGTATTCAGAATTTTTAGTTTTTTGCTGAAAATATAACATAATATTAGTGCAGTATTGAAAAGTTTTAATTATAATTTAATTTACGCTATAGCGTGTTAATTATCGTTTGCCTTTAATGCTAAATTGTTCTATTTTGCTATTTTTTGTCAATAAAAATATGTTTTATTGTATTTAAAATGGTTATTTTTCATTTGCCGATTTTTTGCCGATTTTTTTAAATTGAAGTGCCGATAATGCCGATTTTTTTTTGAAAATATGCCGATTTTTCATCAAAATCATCTGGCACCCCTGCATACGATAGTCCATTGGACTACAACAATATGTTTTTTGTTGCTGTGAATGAAATTATACCATTATTAGGGCTATTCATCACTATGGCGTGCCAACCATTATGTTCAAATTCTGATTAATTTTTATTAATAAATAAAAATTGTTTTATTCGACCTTAAAAATAGAGATGCGCACCAATCACGTGATTACCGTGAATCACGTGAATCACGCGTGAATCACGTGATTCGTGAGTAATTTTATTTTCTACTCACGTGAGCGTGCGTGATCGTGAGTAACAAAAAAAAGTTCGTGCGTGATCGTGCGTGAGTAAAATTGCTGCGTGATTTTTTCGTGATTTTAATTTTTTCACCGTTTTTTTGCGGTTACGTTTTTTTTTTTTTTTAAGTTCTTTCAAATAAATTAATAAATTTAAATTTAATAAGTTTTTTGAGCAATTTTAAAAAAATTTTGCTCCACTGTTTGAATTGACTTAAAATTTGCCATAGCATATTTCATATTTGGATTTTCAAAATTCAGTATAGTTTTCGAATTATCTTCGACTGATTTAGCAAAAGTGAGAAAAATTCAACCTGTATAACGGATATAATCTTATCCCTGTTAAATTTTTTAAAACATTTCAGAAATAAAAAAAAACAAATTTTTCTAATGGAAAATTATGCGAACTTAGTACTCAAACCATAATAGTTTTTGATCCCCCTCTGAATTTTGGATATGTTATACAAAACATTTTGACTATCACCGAATTTAAAAAAAAAATCGAAGATGTGTTGTTTTAAATATTCGCAAAGCAAAAAGTTTTTTGCATTTTTGCATTTAAAATTATTTCCAAAAAGCACAAGACTTAAGCTCTCATATGAGCCAAGAATTATGAAAATCGGATAATTGGTTAAAAAGTTAGAACATGTTTTATGTGATGATATGTTTTTCTAATTTTGCAAAAAAAAAAGTCGATAATACGATCAGTAAACCGAATTTAAAAAACGATAGAAAGTTCCATGATCATAGGTATGTTGGCTATCTATGTGCCAATTTTCAATTAAATCTGAAGAAACCATTCCCAAAAACGACTAAAATTGGCTCTAAATATTTTGGAATTGCCCTTTTATAATTACAAAAAAACATTTTGTAAATTTAAATAAATGTTAAAAACATAAAAAACATGGCATCAATTTTTTTTTTTATTTTATTTTAATTCGTGAGTATTTCGTGAACGTGATTTCATCGTGAGCGTGATTAAAATTGTTTTCTACTCACGTGAGCGTGCGTGAGCGTGAGTACGAAAAAAAATTTCGTGCGTGATCGTGCGTGATTATTTTTTTTTTTTCGTGAGCGTGCGTGATCGTGATTGAAAAGTCACTCACGATCCCATCTCTACTTTAAAATATTATATTTTGTGAGGATGTTTATTCTGGCTCGAGGTCATTATTTTCTTTACTAATTAAAACCATGATATTCTCATAGTATAATTTTCAAGAAAATTATTTTTTGTTTTAAATTTATTTATGTTGGTCATTTTTGCAAGACTTAATCGACACGTGTTTCGGAATTTGTCAAGATTCCATTGTCAAGATTATTTAGCAAAAATAGAAACGATATACTACAAAGTAGCAAACGAGTCTAATGACAAATCGTTTTTGCACAAACTAAAACATTAATACATATTCGACTCTATACATATTCGACTCTATCTATAAAAAACATATAAAAATTTAAAAAAATATATATATTTTTTATTTATTTTAAACACATTTTTACGTACATATATATTTTTAGCATTTTTGCTAAAATGCCCTCTAAAATGTGAAAAAAATTTAAAAGAGCGTTTTTAGGGGATCGGCGGGTGACGTTGCTACAAAAGGGACGTGCCGAGAAAACTGTAATTTTCTTATCCCCTTGATCAAAGTGCAGGACTTTAAAGTTATTCTGGCCTAAAAATGTTTCATTTGTTTAAGAAAAGTAAAAAAGTATAAGTAGAAATGTTAAATTCGACTTGGCCGAATCCATGAATACCCTCCACAATACCCTTTTAAAGTTATAATTAATTTTCACATTTTAGAGGGCATTAAATTAATATTTTGATTAGAAATATTTTATTTTGAGTAAAATATTTTTCTGACTCACCAATGTTTTTAAAGCTGGTTTAACGGTTTTTTCAACGCGTGAATTTAAGGTGAAAACAATCTGAAATTCACGGTTTTGTTAATAACTTTTAAATCACTGGACCGATTTCGTTATTTAATACCAACCAGACCAGGAGAACGACAAATATATACACGGCAAATATTATGCCAACTTATTGGACTGATTTAACGAGGAGTTAAAAAAAAACGACCACATATGGCCAAAAAAAAAGTTCTTTTTCATCAAGACGTGTGCAGTCTCAATGGTAAAATTCCATGAATTAGGCTACAAATTGGTACCTCTTCCCCACCATATTCTCCGGATTAAGCCCCCAATGACCATTTCCTATTTCCAAACCTAAAGAAAAACTAGTAAAAAATTCAAATTCGGCCTTGCCCCTCCACAATTTGAAGAAGATTATTGCAAAAAACTTGATTTAAAAGGAAATTACTTTTGAAAAAAAAATTCTGCGAAAAAAAAAAAATCAGCGATTTTTTTCTTTTTTTGTCAAAAAATATGTTCGTACTTCTTCAAATACCAGTCAGTGTTCAATTTTGTTCACATGCAGTGATGCCAACTATTTGAGAGCAAAACGCGCACAAAAATTATAAAAACGCGTAAATTTGCTGGAAAAAAGGGTAAAAAAGCACTGGACTGTTTTTGTAAAAAGATAAAAAAAATAAAAAAAAATATTTTTATTCAAACAAAATTTTTGAAAAGTTTGTTGGTTAAAATTTTTAGCAACCGATATAAATTGTTGTACAATTTTATATGGTCTGCATTTTTCGCTTTAAAAGCCAAATTTAGTCTTTGAACTTCATCCAGAACAGAATTCAAATATTAAACCAAAATAAAAAAAACCTTCAAGGAATAGTGTTTTTTAGAGGTTGGTTTAGTTCTTCAAGGTAAAACATTTTCCCTTAGTCCGATTTGCCCATTTTTTCCGAACTTAATACGACCAATGGTCATTGACATTAATAAAATATTCGTTCCATATTTCAGGCGTCTAGCTCTTAGTTTGAACTGCATACTGCTTTCCACAGACAGACAGACGGACATTCAAAAAATGTCTTTGAATCGATCATAAAACAATAAAATATATACATTGTGGGGTCTCTGACTAATATTTCGATGCGTTACACTCGAAATAACAAATTAAGTATACCGCCAAACTTTGTTTAGAGGCTATAAAAATTAATTTTAAAAAGCACTAAAAGCACCAACAGAAAATTTAAAAAGCACCAAGTTAGTGCTTTTTCTAATTTGGCACTAGGCCAAAAATTTTCGCGTTTTGATACGTCAAAAAGCAATAGATCTAGCGCGAAAAGCACTAAGTTGGCATCCCTGTTCACATGTGCTAACCAGCAGCCAAATTAAAGCATTTTGTACTTTTAGGTTATGTTGAATTTACTTAAATTTTTGAGGCGTCCTTACATATTCGTTCATAACTTTTGAACCGGCGAACCGATATCGCTCAAATGCAATACCAAACTGCTCGGGAGAACTTTGGAAAATATGTAGGTCTTCACTGTTTAGACAAGATCATTTTCAAAAATATTGCAAAAAAAATTTTTCCCGAATTATGGGATAGTGAGTATATAAAAAATCACGAAATCGTTACTTCATTAGCGATTTCTACGAGGTAAGACACTTAAAAAAATTATACTATGTTGGAATACCTCCTGCTAGTATTCCAAATGTCTCCTCCGAAGTCCTCCTCAAAATATTTTGTAAGTAAATTCAACTGAAAAAACGTTTAAAACAATCGTTTTTCCTTTTAAAAAACGGACTACTTATATTTCATTTAAAACAACATACTTTTTCAGTTATTTTTAAACGTTATTAAATGACTAGACATTCAGTAAAAACAAATGATATTTCAGTTATTTTAACTGTTTACAATTTTTTATTTTGTGGAGTAAAAAGTATTTTTCTTTGCATAACAAACTACAAAATCCGTACTTCTGTAAAATTATCGGAATAATCAGCCAGAAATAATTTAACTGATAAAAATATTTTTCCGTTAAGTTTGTAGTTCATTTTTTCAACAACTGTATAAATCATTCAATATTTTAGGTTCCTTGAAAAACAAACGATAAAACGTTTAAAACAACTTTAACTCAAAACTTTTTAAATAACCGTAAATAATTACTGTAAAACTTTTCTAGGTGTATAAATATCAAAAAAAAAATCCATGGGTACCCACATCGCGGATTAAATAGAAATCCCCAAAAAACTATTCTAAACGAAAGGAGTTCAGAAAGCTTCTATTGGGAGTCAAAATGACTCCAAAAAAATTTCGTCTAAATCAATAATTTTCTTCTGCTCCCGCATCGCGGTTGAAGTATGGTTTTTTTTATAATTTTTACTTAATCCACGATGTGGGTGCTCAAAGATTTATTTTTATTTTTATGAGACTCTGGGGAGGCATTTGGAGTACGATTTTTCGTTTACAAAACCCAAAAAATTACAAACTTTCTGTTAATTTTTTTTTTGTAAAAAAAAATATCTTTTTTAGGAAAAACCGTTTCAATACCGGTACGTACCGATACCGAAGGAAAAGGTTTTTGGATACCGGTATCCAATACCAAAACTAAGTTTCGGTATTGGTATTGGTACCGGTACTCAATTTAAAGGGTTTTGAAATGGATAACGGTATTGAAAAGGTATCGATTGCAAACATTGGTTTTCACACACAAAATTTTACTGTATTCTTATGAAATTTCTTGCCAATATGCGTGATATATAAATTAGCTTATGAATTCCTTCATTGGTCAAATTAAAAAAACAAAATAATGAATCCGTTTCATCTCGAAGGTTTTGTTTCAGTTTAGGACATATTTTGTATAGAAATTGTCTCAGATTCTGAGACATTTTTTTTTAAAACGTTTGAGATTCTGAGATATTTTTGCAATATCTATAAATTTTACAAAATTTTATTATTGCTAATTTTTTCAATGTTTTTCTAAAAATAATCATTTTTTTGCGTTTTGGTGTGTCATTTTCACCTACTTACAGTGTTATTTGAGTTATTCGAACGAAGTTAGAAGCCGAATAATTGACAACTCAAGTAAGCAGCCCTTATACCACAGACTAAATACAGACTCGACAGTAGAGTTTTATAAGAAAGAATGGTGAAAAACTAAGCGATATTATGAGAAAACACAGCGGTTTTTAGTCAGTTTTACGCTAACATGGCAACACTTTCTACGACTTAGGAGTAAGTGAAACAACAAAAACCGATCTGGCATCCATTTTCTAATGGCGCGTTATATTAGCTTTCTCTTTCTAACCTAATTCGTAGAATAATTTGAAAACATTAACCATATGGTTCAAGACTACTTTTTTGACATCTGTCACTTATGTCGAGTCTGTATTAGTCTGTGCTTATACAATGTAAGTAATTACGGTACATTTTTTTTGTTAAAAATATAAATATTTAAAGCACCGATAGAAAAATCAAACTGCAAATATGCAACAAATACGTTTTAAAATTAAATATTTTTTTCAGTATAAATATTTAAATACAGACGTGACAAATTTTTAAATTGAAAAATAACAAATCGATAAATATTTAAATAAATATGTACAAAAATAAATAAACTAAAGTTGGTAACTGAATAATGAAATTTGGTTTTGTTATGGAAATTACGAAATTGCATAATATTCTGTATAAAGTTAACTAAATAAAAATTTATGTTTATTAACACTAAATAAGCCGAACTTTTTGACATTTAAATGAAAAAATATGCAAGTCGAAAATTTAAAATTTGCCAAATGTCGAAAAGTAGACTTTTAAGTAATTCTGAAAATCGACTCTTGAAAAATCGAATTCCTGTTGCCCTATACTCAAAAAAAAATTAAAACAATTTCAAACTTTTTTTCCAAAATTACGGCGTTCCCACGAATGCTTCTGGTAGAGGCGACAAAAAAATATACGTGTGTCGGCATTTTCAAAAATCACTTCGGAATTTTATTTTAGAGGCGATTAATGTTTCCCAGCTTTGGCCTGTTCTTGCAGCATATCGGTATATAAAACTATGTTTTCTTTACATCTGAGGTGTAGGGTGTGTTCAGCAATTTTGTAGAAAATATTATGGCAAATATTTTTGTGGAACATATTGACCCTCAACCTCCCCCTCATAACGGCATTTTTTTTAGTTTATTCTAACAAATCGTAAAAACCACCCTGAAAAAGGCGGAGGGAGTGGATGAAATGCTCTACAAAAATGTTCGCCATAAAATTTTACTATGTCAGAACACACTAAAGCCCAAATCGAAATAAATATTAAAAATTTTTATTTGTACACTGTGTCATTGTTAAACTATTTTTACATTTTTTTTTTATTTTAAGAATATCACGCCTGAAAACAATAAATTTAAATTTAAGACCCTTTTCAATCCTTGACACTATTTTTAAAAAAATATCACTTGTTTTTATTTAATTAAATAATATTTTGTTTGTTTTATAATTTAGGTTTTGTAAAAAAAAACATTAATAATTTTTATGATTCAACAGGTCATAAAATTTAAACATTCTTTTGAATTTAACGATTGCGGGATAATTTGTTTCGTCTTAAATTTAAAAAAAAAATAATAATTCACGTTTACTTTTATTTTTCTTTTAAACAAAAAAAAATAATTTTAAATAAAGATATAACCATAAAGATTAAAGCAGACAACATTTATGAATATGTCACTGATTCATCATCTTTATGAGTGTATTATAATGATCAAGTAAGTATGAGGTAGGTAGTTTTGTATAAAAATTTCCCAGCAAAACTTAGATTACCAAATAAGGTATAAAATAAGGTATAGGATCTCTTATTTTATACATTGCAGCATTGATGATTTTAACAGGCGATGAGACTCAAAGTAATGCATCTACATTATCACAAAGAATACCAGTAAGGTATAAAATAAGTCATAAATTTATAACGAAGAATACGAGTAAGGTGTAAAATATATGATATTTTATAGGTTACGAGAAATGAAATAATATAGCATACCAGAAGATAATATATAAGGTGTTACGAGTAGTGAAAAAGTAATTTTGTATTAAATTTACTCACGTGATTGTAAGTGAGTGTAAGTAGATAAAATATGCTCGTGAGTGTGTGTCGTTAGAAATTTCCTGTCGTGAGCCCATCTCTAGTTTAAACTTATGCATTTTTATTAAATTATTATTTTTTATGTTATTGTAATGCATTATGCATCCAATTATAAATAATGCATTATTTCAAACTTTGAAATAATACAAAATGAAACCAAATATAAGTCATCCATGATTTAATGTTTAGAAATAATAAATATGAAATAAATTTTTTTCAATAATCATGCATTACGTAGCAAATTATTAGTAATGCATTATTTTTCAATTTAAAATAATACGTTGTGGAACAAATGTTTGGTAAGACATCCTAAAATAATGCTAAAAATAAGGTATACACATTACCTGGTAATGTGTTATATAATCACTACCTATTACCAAAGTTTTGCTGGGTTATTAAGAAAATAATGACATGTAAAAAAAATATTTTTTCAAAGTATTAAAATTTTTTTTAACAACAGATTAATCCAGAAGTATAAAATTAATTGTTTCAAGAAACCACTATTTTAGACTAATTTATTTATTTTTATTTTTAATTAAAAGAAAGATAGGTTATCCGAAACTAGTACAACCCTACCCAGAAATATACACAGTTCTTTGTATATCATGGCAGCAATAATACTGGATTGGATAATTCACTCCAGCCCAATTTAGGATTGATGAAAAACGAATAAGATATTGATAAAAGCTTTGGGAAACTACTGCTTTCGATTATAACTTTACTTATCATAAATAAAAATCAAATGTCGTTCGCATTATTCGAGTACGGCTGGACCAACTTATGATTTTGCGGAAAGAAAAAAATGAACAAGCCCACTTTTTTCGATATATTTAAAATCGCAGAACGGCTGTACCAATTTTTTTTAAATATTCATAGGTGGAGTGAGTACCTAATGTTTTTACGAAAAGAAAAATTGTCCACGCCCACTTTTTTGTTATATCTAAAATCGAAGAACGGCTGGACCGATTTGAAATGTCCCCTTTTCTTCCACTTTTTTCGATTTATCTAAGATCAGGGAACAGATGGACCGATTTGGTTTAATTTTTTTTTTTTTTAATTTCCGACATAGTCCATTTTAAGTTTTTACGAAAAGAACAATTGCTTACGCCCACTTTTTTCGATATATCGAAAAATTCCTATTTACCCGAATTCGCTATATAGATCAAAAAAATATTTCTTTATAGATTCCGCTGAATTCCGGTACGAGTGATTTAAAATCCTCGGGTGATGTTATGTACAAGTCATAGGGGTGAAACGAATAAGTTTCGCTCATGTGTATGTATTACAATCAAAAAAATACGTAAGTAGATTTACTAATTTTATTTTGCTAACGCTAGTTAGCTAACTTTTAGCAAATTTTTAGTTGAGATTAGCATGTTAGCAAAAAATTCTTGTAAACTTCATTTAGCACATTAGCAATTTTAAACAAACTTTGAACTAATTTCTTTTGATAAATTTGAAATTGAGTTGACAACATTTTTACAAGATATTTTGCTAATATTAGCAAAATAAATGGTAAATTTTTTTTTATTTTCAGAAAACTTAAAATGGCGCTATCTCGGAAACTAAGCCAGATAGAGCAAAATGGAGGCCATTTTTGGTTCTCGGGCTCTCTCGGGCATAGTATCGCCGGTCCTCTTCACATGTGTGGACCCTAATGGGCCCTAACTTTGGATCCAAAAAAGTAAGCATTCCCGAAAATTTTATAATGCTCATATCTCGGTAAATACCGAAACAACAAAAAGTCCAAAAGCATTTTTGTAGCTCTCAACAAGTAGAACAAGACCGCAAAATAGTCAAAAGCTCTCCGAGTAATATTTTTGAAGTTATCGAGTTTTCTAATTCTCAAGACCCCAGTGGTCCCCTATAATCACGTATCTCAAAAACTAAGCAAGGTAGAGCGAAACGGACACAAATTTTGGATCAAAAACTATGACGATTTTAAAGGAACCCAACTAGGTCTAGGCCCATCAGGGTCTGGACCTATCGGGTCCGAACCCAATGGGGTTCTCAGATGTGTATGAACTAAGTTCAAAAAAAAAAAAATTAGTTAACTAATTATTGGCAAAACATTTTTGCTAACTTTAGCAAAAAAATTGTGGGTTCAAAATCAGCAAATTTTCTTGTAGGTTTACAAGCTTTTTTTGCTAACATTACAGTTTTTTTTTTTTTGAGTGTAGTGACGGCACGCGCGTTTAACTTTTGACGTTTCATACAAAACATAAACAAACAACGAAAATGCAGGCACACGTACGTATTCTAGGCAGATATAAGCACTCGTGTTGCATGTCTATATGGTCTGTGTAAGTTTAACTGACTACTCACATTTTTCCCCATTTTGTCCATATTTGTGAAATCGGTATAAGGCGATCACTCACGACTAGACCGATTTGGCTAATTTTTTTATATTACAAGGGAAGTACTTAGTACGGGGATTTAGGGGTTCAAAAAAAAAATGGCGAAAATATTTTTTTTTTTGGATTTTTGAGCCATTTCCTCTTAAAAAACTATATAATGTTTATATTTATTTTTTAAATATTTTTTACATAACGTATTTCACATATCCCAACTTTTAAGACAAATTTGGATAAAAAATGATTTATATGTTTAAAAATCAGCATCTGTAGGCCAAAATCACGGTTTTGGAATATTTTAAATAATACACAAAATTTCCGAATTTTTGAGCCGGATTTTGTTAAAAAATTCGCACATGACTTTGTATCGAAATATGTAATTTTTTTCAACTTTAACCGCTGGTTGCCGACTGGCGTCCGGACGCCCTCCCGATCGTTTTTCACGGCGAAATAATGGGTTTACTCGTAAAACGCAAAGCGACTTTTATACAATTCAATTCGACTTTGATTTTTGTGAGTGATTTCATTTCGAAAAAAATAATATTCGTTTTTCCCTTTACGAGTAAACCACTTTTTTCAAATCCGAACGGAATTGAGTCTGTGACATGCCCCAATATCAACTTTTTACAATAATAAGAAATAAACTATCATAAAAAAACTAAAATGTCACTTTTTAACGGCAATTGACTTGAATAATAAATATGGATGAAAACTTTTTTAACAATTTCCCTATAAATCCTCGCGTTGCCATTTTTTTTTTTAAAGGAATTTGCCGGATTTTTTCCCGTGAAATCGAACATAGTACTATGCTTAAGAGGATAATCACAATTGGAGCGGGAAGCGTTTTTCCGCAACTGTTCACATACGTTTTATATGACACCAAAATTCCGCCGCGTTTTTCCGCCAAACTAAATTCAATTCTATTTTTATGAGGACAATTGCGTTTTTCCGCTTCCCGCTCCAATTGTGATTATTCTCTAAGATTCAAAAGAACCAAACTGTTTTTTTTGTTTGTTTATTCATAACGGCACAAAATATTTTTACAAATTATAATTTAATTAAAATTTAATTTATAAAATGACAAAATGTTTTATGCACCATGGAATACAAATGATTCTCCAAAAATGTTGGCATTGTAAAACAAACACTGGTTTGAATAGTGTTAAATGTACTAAACGCATAAAATATTTTAAATTCAACATTTTACATGTCTGCACACTAATTGTAAATCAAGGATTAATTTCTTAAGTATTTTTTTTTTGTTTATTCAAAACCATGCGTATACTTAAGGTTAATTTTAAACCTTGGTTCAATTATTCTTAAAGAACTGTTAAAGATTTTTTTGAAGATTAGAGATAGAAGGGTGTCAAAAAAGGGGGTTTGGTATAAAAAATTTTTAAATATGCCCAGTTGGCAAAATTAAATCATATGCTACTGACTATCCCTTTATGAAATTGGTGACATCTTTATACAATTTTTCCAAATGTCTCCAATGAGCACCCAGCAAAACTTGTATTAACAAATAATGTATTATTTTTTTTTTCTTCAACTTTTAATTTTCCCAATTGTCGGGAAAAATGTTCATTTAAAATTAATTTGAGTCAAATCTGATCATTTTAACCTGTGCACTGTGGCCGAAATCACTGATCTAGCGGCGTTTTAGTCAAAATTAAAAAATTAAAACCGATAAATGTTTTTCACTGTATCGATTACCTATACACTTTACAGAGAAAATTTACGTTTTCACTTTTGTTTTGCTTTTAGTATTCGCACAGCTGTAATTAATGACATATTCTTAAAAAGAACTTACAAGGGAAGTCTCCCTGGTGTCACCCTCCGATCTTCATGAAATTTGGATATGTTGTTAAGAACGAAAATTAATTAGACACGTATTTTTTTTTAGCGGCCCAAACTCATTTTTAGGGGGGGTCGATTTGTATGGGGGGAAATTGACCTTTTTCAGTTTTTTACGATTTACGCCTATTTAAACAAAATTAATATAGGCATGTGTGGTATCAGATTAAAGGTATTAAAAATACCTATCTCGTGGTGCTAACAACGGGCCAAAGAAGTTAATATTTTTCGACTTATTAACAAAAATGTCCTAAAATTTTGGTATTTTACTCAATATGACAAAAAGTTTTGCATGTTTGGACACGTTCTTAGCACACATAGATAGGTTTTTCAAAGACCTTTCATTTGGTATGTAACATGACTAGGTTTCTTTGCATAATATAGGAGATAAACGAAAAAAACTGAAAAATGGCCTTGTCTTCCCCCCTCCTTTTTACCCCCTAAATATGAATTTGGGCCGCTAAAAAAAAATACGTGTCCCTTTATTTTTTCTGATCTACAAAATAAAACCAATTCCATAAAGATCCGAGGGTGACACTAGGGAGACTTCCCTTGTTAGTCTATTCACATAAATCATAAAAATCATAAATATATTAATTAAATAATGCATAAATTATTAACATATAGCTTCCACAAATCTCTGTCACGTGCAATAGCTCTTAATTGACTAAAAGATTTCCTTGTTTCTTGCAGCACAGTTCTACGCCATGTTTGCTTAGGCCGACCTCGAAGTCTACGTCCTTGTGGATTCCACTCTAAAGCAGTGTGTGTTACATCATCGACATTTTTTCTTAGAGTGTGGCCCAACCATTGGTATTTTCTTTTACGGATTTCAAGTTCAAGCTTTGTTTGACCGCATATTCTCCAAAGTTCTTCATTTCTAATAATATTTGGCCACCATATACCAAGTAAACGTCGTAAACATCGATTTATGAACGTCTGAAGTTTAGTTGTAATAGCTTCGGTTACTAGCCACGTCTCACTACCATACAACAATACAGATTTTACACAAGCGTTAAAAATTTTTACCTTGGTTTGCGTAGCAATGGTTTTAGATTTCCATACTTTCATTAAGGACCCATAAACATTTTTTGCTTTCCTCATTCGGTTTTCAACATCTGCAACAGCACCACCATCTGTTGTGAGCAAACTTCCCAGATATTCAAATTTCTGCACATCCTCTAAAGCAAATCCATTAACAGTAAATGTGGCGTCATTATTGGTATTAATCCACAGCTGTAAGCTGTCGAATATACATTTTCTGCAGCAAGTGCATTAAAGAAATTTAGCGCCTAATTACTTAGTGTGTTTTTTTTTTTGGCACTTTTAAGTCAATTGTTTATAAATTTTGAGCCTAAAAGTCTTACTTAATTTAATGTAAAAGGTATGTTTTAACTAAAAAATAAATGTGTGTGGCCTGTATGTATCTAGTTTAATACTAGTGCATTTTAGAAGTTGACATTTGTAATATAAACTATAGTTTCATGGAATGCAACTTTAGATATTCGATCGGATTCGGTCCAATTCTTGTTTTAATTATTAATTTGGGTTATTGTTGTTGCAATGTTCAAGTATCGCGTGCTACTTCTCGCAACATATTCGGGTTTTCGGGTCCGTCCGTCTATCCAAATAAACCGTTTAAACGCCATACAGACCGCAATTATCAATCGATTTGGCTGAAATTTGAGTTTCTTTTATCGCAAGAACAAAACCTGTTAAATTTTGACAAAATCAGTCCATGTTAACCCATAGCCCCCATGTAAATGTCCCCTTCAAGTTTTACTTAAATACCCCCAACAATAGTATTCAAGATATCCTCTTGAAATTCGACTGCTAAATGTTTTTTATATTCATAAACAATCGCTCTAAATTTTAACGGAATCGGACCATTTTAATTTCTAGGCCTCATACAAACCACCCTCCCAATATTCACATAAGTTTCCCAAAATACATAAAATTAAATAAATATTGTTTAAAAATTAATTCTTTATAAATTTTATAATCGCAAATAAGCATTAGTCTTTATAATTTTACATTTCCGAATTAAGCGCCGCTAGATTGGCCATTTCGGCTACTGTGCTGTGGCGCCTTTTGATCAAAGTTTTGGTTTTTAAAAAATTTTCATCGAAACCTCTAAACTTTGATCAAAATGATCTGATGAGGCTTGGATTTTTTAAACGCCCTAAAACCAGTACCTGATAAAATGAAAAGCCAAATCGGCATAAGCGCGCTAAAATCGGCCAAAGTTTCGAGTTTTGGGCAAAATCCCACTAAATTATTAAAAAAATAAATTACAAATTTTATGAATATGTATGCTCAAAACAAAATATTTTTTAACATTTTCCTAAATGTAGTCACATAATATATTTATATAAAATTTTTTCTGATACGGTAATCTATATAAATTTGGCAACAAAAATAATTTTTGAATTCTCACGTTTTTCAAATCTCCAAAATTATTTTTTTAAATTTTTCTTTAACAAAATTGCAGAAAACTTAAATATTGGCCGCTGTTCCAAAAAAAGTAATTCACATAAAAAATGTGAAAATGAAAATTTCCGAATTTTTTTGGTGTTCTAGATTTCACATCCAAATTTCTTTTTCGTTTTGTTTCACATAAATAGAGTTTGGTGAAAGTAAAACGAATGCAATTTTTTCCTTATAATTTTTTTAAATTTTGATTATTCGATTTCAACTTTATATGAAAACGTGATCAACAAAACACTTAACTTGATTTCATGTGATTCGGAAATTTTCATGTGAATTGAAAAGTTGTGAAAGACAGAACAGAGGCCATTAATACATTTTGTAATTCTTTTACGCAAACCCCTCTTCAAGCAAGTTTAGGTTGTGTTAAAAGGGTGAAAATGACATTTTACTCCTATTTATTTCGAACTTTAAAAATCGTTAACACGAAAATTCTAGTTGATCTTGTTTTCGAGTTATTGCTAAATAAATTACACTGTTCGACAACAAAAAAATCCTAGTAAAATTTTCAACTGCTTTTTAAAGATTTTTCTCTCCCGAATCCAAATCTGCCAACCAAATTTTTTCTAGCACGTACCGTTTTTGAGATATTCACTGTTAAAAAGTACAAAAAACAATAATTTCGCACGTTTGGGGGTCCACATGTTTTAAAAAATTAGGACTAGCTTTTATATAAAATGGACCTCCTGATTCCAAAACTGAACTCCAAATTTTTCTAGCATGTTCCGTTTTTGAGATATTCGCGTTTGAAAATTTTTCCACGCGAAAATTTCGAGCGCGAATATCTCAAAAACGGAACATGCTAGAAAATTTTAGATTGCAGTTTTGGATTCAGGAGGACCAATTTATATGAAATCATGCCCTATTTGTTGGAAGCAACATAACAGTGGACCCCCAAAAGTGCGAAATTACTGGTTTTTTGACTTTTTAACAGAAAATATCTCAAAAACGGTACGTGCTAGAAAAAAATTGGATGGAAGATTTGGATTCAGTAGAGCAAATCTATAAGAATCAGTTGGAAATTTCACTGGATGGTTTTTTTTGTCGAACAGTGTAATTATTTAGCAATAACTCGAAAACAGGATCAGAACGATTTTTAATGTTCAAAATAAAGAGGAGTGAAATGCCATTACCCGATTTTGTAACCATTTTAACACAACCTAAACTTACTTGAAGAGGGGTGTGTGGTGGAATATAGAGGATATGTATATTCTGGGAAAATGTTAGGGCTGAAAAAATATTGGGTGTCGGTCATAAGTTTGACTTCACTTGGGGCACCCTTGGAACTTTTTACTCACACTCACTCACGCTCACGACAGTAATTTTTGAATCACGCACACTCACTCACGAGCAATTTTTTTCTACTCACACTCACTCAGAATCACGTGAGTAAATTTAATACAACTCACACTCACGTGCACTCACGCAAGCTTCACTCACACTCACGTTGACTCACACTCACGAAACTCTTATTCATACTAAAAAATTAGAAAACTAAAATTTCAAAAATCTTTTAAAATTTTCCGTAAAATTTGAAGTTCACGAAATTTTACATTTTCTTTGGCTTTTTTCGGGACGAAATCTTAAGTTAAAGCCAAATTTTACAATTTTTTTGTTTCTTTTTTTGGTACGAAAGAAAATATGAAGAGAAAATAAATCACGCAAACTCACGCATAAAAATCAACTCACGCACATTCACTCACGCAAAAATCTTACTCACGCATACTCACTCACGCAATTTTTTTCTCCACTTACACTCACTCACAATCACGTGAGTAAAATTGAGTTCAGTCACACTCACGCGTGATCACGCATGAATCGCGTAAATAACGCTATAATCTGCTCATCTCTACTTGGAACACTAAGAGAGGTAGGAGTAATTTTTTTTAAAAATTACACTTTGTATGGGAGCTCCCTAAGATAAGGGTTAGGTTTGGGAAGAAAAAATAAAATGTTTGGGAGAAAAAATAAATAGGGTGGGTCTTACGTTTTACCTCTCTAGGAGCAACTTTGAAGCGGATTTAATAAAACAAATTTGTAAAAAATAACAAAAAATTTGGGAATAAAATAATATTGGGGGTCGGTTATACATTAGATTTTTCTAGGAGAGTTTTCGGGAAAGGTAGGAGCCAATTTTT
Source organism: Pegoplata infirma (assembly GCA_963921195.1). NCBI lineage: Eukaryota > Metazoa > Arthropoda > Insecta > Diptera > Anthomyiidae > Pegoplata > Pegoplata infirma. The sequence continues at coordinate 97,638,109 of OY992538.1, read as the reverse complement.
TTATAGAAATGTAATCTTTGTATGTGAACCCCCTTAGGAAGTGGAGATTGGATTTCGGTATGTATGGAACAAATGAATCAGGTTTGTGGGGCTTTTTTGCGGATTTATAGCCTTTCACGCCCTACACCCCACACCAACTCACCCATTTTTTGGCTCACGGATTTTTTTTTTTATAAACCTCACAAAATAAGCGCCTCTAGCGCGCTATATACGCTATAGCGTATCGAAAACTCGTGTACTATCCCACCCCTAGGCGTATCCATTATTCAAAATTTAAAAAAAAGAAATTATCTTAAAAATTTATTATTAATCGAGTTTATTAAAAAATGTTAAACATTTATAAAAACAAACGTGTGGTATTTAAACATAATAGTGCTGTAAACAAAATACAATACAACGGTCAATAACCTGTTAGCTGCTTTTAACCACAATATTCACCATAACAAAATATGCTCATAATCAAAACATCATTAGCAAAAGTTAAACAAAAATAATAATAATAATAAAAAACTATAATAAATAATTACACACGAATAAAAAGAAATTAATAAAGACGTATAAAACGAAAGCGTTTTTTTATTTATTTCTCATTTTTTTTTTTTTTTTTTTGTAAAAAAAAAGATTAAACAAAAAATAGCGCTATTGACCCATTGTTGCTGACACTGGCAAAATTGTTTTCAAAAAAATTTTATTGATAATACGACTTACGTAAAATATTGGTTAACACATAATCATTAACAGTTGCACTAAAAACCTGATATGTCACCCAGTTTAATAAATTTATTTCATTTTTTTCTTACGTCTATAAAGATGTCACATAACGTTTAATAAATTAAAAAAAAAAAAAACAAATATAATTGAATTTTTTTACAAATTTGGGAACGTTTTTTTCAAAAAAAGTTTTCAAGTTTGTTAGTTGTTTGTTAATTAAACTGTAATAGTGGTTTTCAACTACATAATGTAGTTGTTTTTCTAAAGAAAATGTCAAACTACTACATTTGAGAATTACTTTGGGAAACAACTAACAAAAAATTACTGCTTTACAGTCATTTCGAGAAGTTGTTTTTATTTACATAAAAAAAAATAAAAAAAAATTTTAATTATTTAAAATTTATCTTTTTTTACTATCCAATAGAAATTTATATCTTTTTCAAAAAAATGTTGATGATCGTTTGACAATTGTTATTAAATTAAGAGAAATATAATTTTCTTCTCTAAATACTCAACGTGCACGCTGCGTCGGAACCGACTTTAACCTCAAGTTGCAAACACTGTAAATGTCTCTCTTGATTATGAATCTGGAAAATAAAAATCTTCGCCAGAGCCGTTTTTGAAAAAATTTACATATCAGTCTTATCTTGAAAACGATGAGAGATATGAAAAAAATTATTCCTCGGAAAAAATTCAATAAAACTGCAAATTCACCGTTCTCTGTACAAAAAAAAAAAGCAAAGTGTAAATTCCGCAATTCGAACTTCTTTTTATTTGCTTACTTTTTAAAAATTTTATCGTTTTTGTTGCAAAAAAAAAAGCAAGTTTAGATTGTGTAAAAATGCTGAAAAAATCGGCTAATGGCATTTTGAACCTTAAAATCGTTAGCATGAAAATCCTAACTGATCCTGTTTTCGAGTTATTGCTAAATAATTACACTGTTCGACAACAAAAACCTCCCAGTGAAATATCCAGCTGATTAATATAGATTTTTCTCTCCAAATCTGCCATCCAATTTTTTCTAGTACTTACGGTTTTTGAGGTATTCGCTGTTAAAAAGTTTAAAAATCAATAATTTCGCACTTTTGGTGGTCTGTTACTGTTACAAAATGTTCCAAAAATATACTAAAATTTGTAACTAATTAGTAGATTTGGGTACAATATCACTTACTAAACCTTTTACTGTAGAATTATTTTGAGTGTAGCAATAACTCAAAAATAGGATTTTCGTGTTAACGATTTTTTTTAAAGTTCAAAATAAAGAGAATTGAAATGCCATTGGCCGATTTTTTCACCATTTCAACACAACCTAAACTTGCTTGAAGAAGAGTGTGAGCTAGGAATTTAAAAGTGCAATTTTTTCACTGATAGAAAAAGCTTTCGTAACGCGAATAAATGAAATTCATTAAATATTTTATATCACCTTAATGAAATATTTCGCCAAATCCAATCATTTTAAACCCGGAGCCCGGCGATCAAAGTTTTGGGTTTTTGGAAAATTTCCACCAAAATTTTAGATTTTTGAAAAATGAAAAAATAAAAATATCTTACGAAACATTACTTTTATAAATTTTGGTATGCTAAATATGAATATCAAAAAATTTCTAAAATCGATCTAGCTGTTTTCAAGATATCGCCATTTAAAATCCACAAATTTTCAAAAATTACGGTTTTTCCTATGTTCAACAAAATCATAGAGCTTGAGACAAAAGTTCATTTAAACTTAATTCATTTCAAATCAGACCATTTTAACCATGGCGCCCTTCTATTAATGTTTAATTGCAGTTTTGGAATCATGAGGTCATTTTATATTTTATTTTATATTAAATTATTAGTTTTTTGACTTTTAAACGGCCAATATCTCAAAAACGGTACGTGCTAGAAAAAATTGTATGGCAGATTTGGCATCAGGAAAACAAATTCTATAAGAATCAGTGGAATATTTTACTGGGGGGGTTTTTGTTGTCGAACAGTGTAATTATTTATCAATAACTCGACAACAGGATCAGCTAAGATTTTCGTGTTAAGGATTTTTAAAGTTCTAAATAAAGATAAATTAAATATTAAATTAAATTAAAGCAAATAATTTAGAAAGTAATATTTTAAAACTCTTGCGATATTATCAATACTTTATTGTTTTATTCCTAAAACAATAGAATCTATTGAAATCCAGAAATTTCACTTTTTAGTATTTATTTAGTTAATACATTTTAAATATAAACCTCAATTTGTTGCACAGTGTTATCAAAATATTAAATCAATATATTAAAATTAAAGAAAATAATTTATTAAGTAATTTTTTAAAACTTTTGCGATATTAGCAATACTTTATTGTTTTCTTCTTAAAACAATAGAATCTTTTGAAATCCAGAAATTTCACTTTTTAGCAAGTATTTATTTAGTTATTTAATTATAAATATTAAACAGGTTTTAATTTAATTTTTTGTTTATTTATTTCACACAATAAAATTTACTTAAATATACAACTTTTTCTACGTAATTTATAATAAAAGTCACGTTATCCATCGTCTCATCCGTTTATTTTTTTAAATATTTATTTTTGAATATTAATAACAAATTTATACAAATTTTCAAAGCGGATATATAAAAAAAAATCCTAAAAAAATATTACTAAATTTTTATATTCAATGTGCAATAGGCTGGAGTGATTGTGGTCATTTATGAACTTTTCCACCCTATGAACACACAGCATGTTCGGGCTAAAATATGGAAGTCTAGTTTGTTTGGTTTGGACTGCAGTGTGCTTTGCACATACGGACATCCCCAGAATGTCTTATTTTTTATCAAGGATCAATAATATATATTCTTAATGGGATCCTAGACCGACATTTCGAAGAGCTACACATGGAATTACAAAGTATATCCTCTATGCTGTGGTTGGGGTATACAAATATTTAATGGAATAGTTTTTTATCGCCCGATTTTTAAAACGAACTTAACATTTACATCCTTTCCAAAATTTTCTGCCATAGCACAAAATCGAAAAAAAATGTTTGTGTACATTTTTTACTACCCGATTTTACACCCATTTACAGTTTTCCCGCCCTATCCGTTTTTTTATCTGTAAAAAGCTAAAATCAGCCCAGCCTAATGTGCATAAAACAGTAGTACAATAAAAAAAATCTATTATTCAAATGTTATTTGCATACATCATTTTTTATTTTTTTATTTTTAGAAAAAGTTGTAAAACGTTTTCATGATAAAACAATTTGTGTAATGTTTAATAGTTGTTGTTTTTTAGTTGTAGCGGAAATAGTGAATAATTAAATTCTGCACTATATTATGCGAATATTATCAAACTCTGATTATACAGTAAGGTGGAGCAAATTTATCTTTTTTGGAATTTTAAATTGGTCGGGGTAGGAATAGTTGCCTTTTAGGCCTTTATAAACACAAACAAATATTGGACCTTTAGGGCAATGTCTTTGGATTTCTTTTTTGACTTGAAAATCGGAAAGTTCCGAACAAAGTGAAAAAAAAAAAATTGTTTCCCTAGGCACACACACATCTTTAAGCAAGTTTTGTGTTAAAATGGTGACAAAAACGGCTAATGGCATTTCACTCCTCTTTTTTTAACTTTAAAAATCGTTAACAGGAAAATCCTAGCTGATCCTGTTTTGCAGTTATTGCAATATAAATACACTGTTTGACAACAAAAACCTCCCAATGAAATATCCAACTGATTCTTATAGATTTTTTCCTCCTGAATCCAAATCCAATGAAAAGCATGAAAAAAATAAATAAATCAACAAAAAAATTTAAAGTTATGAAGAATTTACTAAACTTGTGGAAAAAACTTCCTGAAAAGAAGATAAATATGATGAACTAATTGGTAGGAAATTACGTCCTAAAACTGAATTTTTTTGAACTAAATTTTGTTTTTAGAAATATGTCTTAAAAATCAAGATTATTTTTCAATTACACCGCTCAACAAATCGAAGGTTTTTGGCTCCGGTTTGAAGTTTGATATAAAATTTTTAAAGATTTTGACTCGCTGATTCCAAATTCGTGCTCCAAATTTTTCCATCACGTCTAGAATTTTAATTATTCGCGGTTGAAAATGCGAAAAAACGCGATTTTTGCCTTTTATGAAAGCCTGCACAGCAGCCGCTGGGTGGAATAAAAATCAGGTATAAAGCGTGAGAGTAGAATTGAACTATGATCTCAAAAATATGATCAAAAAAATTTCAAGTTGTTGCACTATTATTGGCATTTTAAAAAAACACTGTCAAAAAAATTAGAAAAGGCACCATTTTTAAAAGGCTCTAAACCAGATGATCAATCTTTACTGTGATGAGCTCAAAATTTAGGCAAAAGTTCATTCTTTCTTATTGACTTTTAAACCCATTAAATATATCTTCCGGTGTATGCGAAAAATAACACAGAAATCTTAAATTTGTAAAATATTTATTTTTTTTAGTTTTTCTTTGAAAAATATAAAAAAAAACTAAGGTATCTACCTTACCTTTTTTACTAAAATGGTAATTTTAACAGTATCATTTTAAAACGCAAGTAAAGCCCAACCAAACGTAATAATTTGATAAAAATTGTGTTCTATGTTGGAGACCATAGACAAATTATACTTTTGCGCTTTATACCAGATTTGTATTCCACTGAATGGCTGCTGTGCAGGCTTTCAAATAATGCAAAAATCGTCATTTTTCGCATTTTCAAACAGATTTGGAATCAGGAGATCAAAGTCTACTAAAATTGATCATCAGAATTCAAACCGGAAAATGAGTGTTGAGCGGTGTTATTTAGGGAAAATTTATTTGGCGGTAAGAATTTCTTCCATGAATTCTTCCATGGGAATTCCATTTAAGGAAAATTATGACCTATTTGACAGTCCATGAACTAAAATTTTTTCCTAAAAGTTGGAAAAATTTCCCAAATTTTAGTTAAATTTAACTAAATTGTGGGAAAATTTATAAACTATTTTGAAGAAAATTTTTCCAAAGTTTAAGTTAATTCTTTTTTTTTGAGTGTAGGAAAATAATGTTTATTTCCACTTATAATTCAAAAAATTTCCATTATATTTTGAGAAAGAATATTCTCAATTATTTCCAATTATATTTCAAAAATTTCTATATATAATTCAAAAAGTTTTTATTTTATATCAGAATTTTCTATTTGTATTTAAAAATTTTCTAAATGCTTATTAGAAAATTCAATTTGTATCTCAAAAATTTTTTATTTTCATTTCAAAATAACTTTATTATCTATATGTTTTTCAAAAAATCCCATTTATTAATTGAAGATTTTTGAAAGGCATTTGGAAAATTTTAAAATAAAAATATAAATTTTTGAAATACTATATTTTGAGGATATTTATTCTGGCTCGAGGTCATTATTTTCTTTACTAATTAAAACCATGATATTCTCATAGCATAATTTTCAAGAAAATTATTTTTATACCCTCCACTTAGTGATAGAGGGTATATATAAGTTTGTCATTCTGTTTGTAACTCATCGAAATATCGATCTGGGACCCCATAAAGTATATATATTCATGATGCCCGATCGATTTTAAGACATTCTAGCGATGTCCGTCTGTCCGTCTCTCCGTCTGTCCGTCTGTCTGTCTGTCTGTCTGTGGAAAATGCTGTCGCGGACAAAATATTGCACAGAGATGACTGAAACTTAACATATTTATTGGAAGTTCTCCCGAGAAGTTTGGTATTGCATTTGAGCGATATCGGTTTAGCGGTTCAAAAGTTATGAACGAAAATGTAAGCACACCTCAAAAATTTCAGTACATTCAACATAACCTAAAAATACAAAATGCTTTAATTCGGCTTCTGGTTGGCATATGTGAACATAATTGAACACCAAATGGTATTTAAACAAGTACGAACATATTTTTGACAAAAAAAAAAAAATCGCGGATTTTTTTTACCAAAATTTTTTTTCGCGGAAATTTTTTAATTTTTTTTTTTTTTTTTCAAAAGTACTTTTCCTTTTAAATAAAGTTTTTTGCAATAATCTTTTTAAAATTGTGGAGGGTATCACTACATTCGACAAGTCCGAATTTAACTTTTTTACTTGTTTTTAGTGTACTTGTTCATTATGAATGCGGCCGTTAATTATACCCTCCACTTGGTGATAGAGGGTATATATAAGTTTGTCATTCTGTTTGTAACTCATCGAAATATCGATCTGGGACCCCATAAAGTATATGGGGCATTCCATGCCAAATCACTCACTTTTAGGCCCGACCCCCTTCGATTAATTTTATTTTTGGTTATGTTTTAGTACATATTAAATGCAACTTGCAGCCAAATTTTCAGCCTTTTATACCAAGGTGGTGTTGAGTAATCAATTTTTCAAAATGGCGATTTTTTCCAAAAAATGAAAAAATTTAAATTTTCAATCAATTTTGACCAGTAAAAAATATAGATATTTTAAAAAAAGTTGGACAACGTTTTGTTGGTATTTAAATGTAGTTTTAGAAAAAAAATGTGAAAAAATTATTCGAAGTAATTATCACTTATTTTTTGACGTTTAAAAATTAAAATCGACTTTTTGAAAAAGTCCGAAACCTTCGATTTTTTTGTAAAAAACTATAAGAATTCTACTCTAAATTATGCAACTTTTAAGCCATAACTCGAGATGTGATCACAATTCTTTCTATTTTTTTTTTAATTTTTAAAATTGCACCTTTTATGTTTTGGCTCTGATTTATTTTATATGGAGCTCCAAAAAAAAAAAAAATGGTAGATACTGACCCTAACTTACCCTAAATATATTCATTTGGAGGTAAATATACGTCTCACAAAAATTTGGGACGATCGGACATGTGTAAGGCGCTTAGCATGGTCCTTGAAATTTAAAAAACGGATTACAAGGAAAAATATGAATTTTTTTCTGTTTTCGCAATTTCTTTGGTATTTTAAGTTGAGTTTTAATTCAAGTGATTACAGAATTATGATGTGGAGTAAAATGCCTTTCTAATAAGGTACTAAAAACTAAAATCGGTTGAAAATCAGCCAAGTTATTACAACTTCCCCAGGCATCTAGCGTGTGCCATACAACTTGATTAAAAAATACGAGGCCCTTTTTTTAAATTTATTGAAATTTTCTACTGTAATAACATTTTTTCATTATTCATGTTTCAGTGTAATATTTTTTTGACTTTTCCAAATTTTAAAACAAAAAAAATATTTTTTAAAATAGAGATTTCAAAAGGGTGTGGAAAATGCAGGCATTTTTAGCACTAATTTTAAAAATGTTAGCAAAACACAATATGAAAAATACTTGTCATCTAATAACATTTGACTTGAAGAATAAAAAAATGTTATTACAGTAGAAAATTTCAATGAATTTCAAAAATCGGATTGTATTGATTAATCAAGTTGTCTGCCACACGTTAGATGCCTGGGGAAGTTGTAATAACTTGGCTGATTTTAAACCGATTTCGGTTTTTATGACCTTAATAGAGAGACATTTTACTCTACATTTCAATTCTGTAACCATTTGAATTCAAAATTAACTTAAAATATCAAAAAAATTAAGAAAACAGAAAAAAATCATATTTTCCCTTTTCCGATTTTCAAACTTCAAAGCCGATGCGGCACGCCTTACCCATGTCCGATCATCCTAAAATTTTCTGAGACGTATTTTTACACCCAAGTTAATAGCTTTGTTTGTTTACCTACTACAATTTACTATTTTTTACTCAATTTACTACTTTTGCTCAAAAACCGTTCGAGTACACATAAAAATAGTAAATGTAGTAATCAATTTAAGAGAAAATTTATTTCTCTTTTGCTTTATTTTTACTACAATTTACCGGCAAAATTTCAATGCGTAAGTATCGAAATTATGTCAAAAAAATTATTGACAAATTTTTGTATTTATTTACAAAAAAATATTTTAAAACAAAAAAATAAAAAAAAGCAAAATTTATGTGCAAATTCAATTCAAGATGAACTAACAACAAAAAAATCTAAACAAATATGCGTACATGTACTTAAAACATGCTTAACATCATCCCTTGGTAGGAAAATTCGAAAAAGTTCCAAGCTTTTTTGTGTGTAACGCATCTTTTCTTTGTTTTTCCGTGTGTTACGCATCCACATTTCGGTCTAGGACCTAATAATAGGGAAGAATCTGAGATTTTTTCTAAAGAAAATATTTCTCAGAACCTGAGACTTCTTCTAAATAAAAATGTCTCAGAGTCCGAGACTTTATCTAAAGAAAAAAATTTCTCAAAATCTGAGACTTTTTCTATAGAAAAACTGTCTCAGAGTCTGAGACTTTTTCCATATAAAAAATGTCTTAGAATCTGAGACTTTTTCTATAGAAAAAATGTATTAGAATCTGAAACATTTTCTGTAAAAAAAATGTCTCAGAATCTGAGACTTTTTCTACCTAAAAAAAATTTGTACAGAAAAAAATCTATAGAAAAATCCTCTCAGAATCTGAGACTTCTTCTATAAAAAAAATGTCTCAGAATCTGAGACTTTTTCTACAGGAAAAATGTCTGGGAATCTGAGACTTTTTCTATAGAAAAAATGTCTCAGAGTCTGAGACTTTTTCTATATAAAAATGTCTCAGAATCTGAGATATAGAAAAAATGTCTCGGAAACTTAGAACCTTTGAATAAAAAAATGTCTCAGAATCTGAGACTTTTCTATAGAACTTCTATAGTCTTCTTTTTTAGGAAAAATGTCTCGGAATCCGAGACATTTTCTAAAAAACAAGTCTCTGAATCTAAGACTTTTTCTATAGAAAAAAATGTCGCGGAATCTAATACTTTTTTCATAGAAAAATATCTCAGAGTCTGAGACTTTTTCTATTTAAAAAATGTCTCAGAATCTGAGACATCTTCTATAGAAAAAATGTCTCAGAAACTGAGACTTTTTATATAGAAAAAGTGGATTAGGATATCAGAATCTGCGACTTTTTGTATAAAAAAAATTCTCAAAACCTGTGACTTTTTCTATCGAAAAATCTCTCAGAACCTGAAACTTTTTTTTTAGAAAAAATTTCTCAGAATCTGAGACTTTTATACAGAAAAAATCTCTCAGAATCTGAGACTATTTCTATAAAAAAAATTCTTGAATATAAGTTTTTTCTATTCAAAAAAATGTCTCAGAAACGTAGACTTTATCTATAGAAAAAAATATCAGAGATATAAGATTTTTTCTTTAGTAAAAATGTCTCGGAAACGGACACTTTTTCTATAGAAAAGATGTACCAGAATCTAAGACATTTTCGATAAGTTCAGTTCGGAGATGTATAAAATCGGATCAGTTGGGAAAAAAGTTCAACTTTTAAAAATTAAAACAACTCCAGAAAAAGACAATTTTTTTAATGATTTTTATACGTTTGTATTAAAGATTTTTTTTAGGACAGTCCCAAGATAATGAGAAAAAATCCTCAGATTCTAAGAGTATTTTTTTAAAGGCTTTTAAAATACTTCTTAAAGAAAAAATCAGATGTGTTTTAATATACTAAAACGTAAAATTCTTTCAAAGATTTTTGGATATCCTGGGATTTATATATATAAGGAAGGTCCATAATTAAATTTTTTGGAAAGTTATATTATCCTCAAATTGTCAAAACTCCTTGATCTTGTCTAAATGCATAAAGTTTTGGTGATTGTCCAAAAGAATTTTTTTATTAATAAATAAATTAAAAAAAATTGAATGATAAATATATTTTTACTACTTTTACTACTTTTCGTTTTTTTACTTTTTTTGATTTTTCTCTCAATGAGTAAATTTTGACAATATTTCTCATTTACTACATTTACTACAAAAAAAGTAATCAAACAGACCTAATATATCTAGGGGAAGTTACGGTCAATATTTACCAAATTATTTTTTTTGGAGCACCATATAAAATAAACCAGAGTCAAAAAAAAAAAAGTGCAATTTTCAAAATTTGAATAAAAATAGAACGAATTACGATCACATCTCGAATTATGACTTAAAAGTTGCGTAATTTAGAGTAGAATTTTTTGACATTTTTAAAAAAAAATCGAAGGTTTCGGACTTTTTCAAAAAGTCGATTTTAATTTTTATACGATAAAAAACAAGTGATAATTACTTCGAATAATTTTTCATATTTTTTTTTCTAAAACTACATTTAACTACCAACAAAATGTTGTCCATCTTTTTTTAATATATCTATATTTTTTACTGGTCAAAATTGATTGAAAATTTAATTTTTTTCATTTTTTGGAAAAAATCGCCATTTTGAAAAATTGATTACTCAACACCACCTTGGTATAAAAGGCTGAAAATTTGGCTGGAAGTTGCATTTAATACGTACTAAAACATATCCAAAAATAAAATTAATCGAATTGGGTCGGGCCTAAAAGTGAGTGATTTGGCATGGAATGCCCCATATATATTCATGATGCCCGATCGATTTTAAGACATTCTAGCGATGTCCGTCTGTCCGTCTGTCTGTGGAAAATGCTGTCGCGGACAAAATATTGCACAGAGATGACTGAAACTTAACATATTTATTGGAAGTTCTCCCGAGAAGTTTGGTATTGCATTTGAGCGATATCGGTTCAGCGGTTCAAAAGTTATGAACGAAAATGTAAGCACACCTCAAAAATTTCAGTACATTCAACATAACCTAAAAATACAAAATGCTTTAATTCGGCTTCTGGTTGGCATATGTAAACATAATTGAACACCAAATGGTATTTAAACAAGTACAAACATATTTTTTGACAAAAAAAGAAAAAAATCGCGGATTTTTTTTAACAAATTTTTTTTTCGCGGAAATTTTTTTTTTTAAAAAAAATTGTTTTTTTCAAAAGTAATTTCCTTTTAAATAAAGTTTTTTGCAATAATGTTTTTGAAATTGTGGAGGGTATCATTACATTCGGCAAGCCCGTGTAAAAATGTATTAGATCTTACCTGATCTGTTCATATATGTTCATATATGATCGTATCTGATTGCATATAATTATATCTGAAATGTCCAAAATCGAGATCTAATTATATCTCGGATTTGGTCAACATTGCCAAATCCGAGATATAATTAGATCTCGATTTTGGTCATTTTAGATATAATTATATCTAATCAGACATGATCATATATGAATAGATATAAACAGATTAAATAAGATCTAATCCATTTTTACACGGGAGGCCGAATTTAACTTTTTTACTTGTTTTTTTCTAAAATCAGTTTTGCAAAAATTTTAAAAATTTTCCATAAGATAATTTTTACTTAAATTTTTAAACTAACTGATATTTTGTCTGTGTTTATCTATTAAAAAAAAACTATTAGCTATGACAAAATAAAACATTAAAGCAACTAGATTGTATTGACCTTTATTAAAAATTCAATAACAAAATTATGCGTTTTAACATAATTCTTTCATCATTTAAATCTTAAATATTTAAAAAAAAATGAGAAAAATTTGCAACATAATAAATACTCTACAATCAAAAGATTGTTTTAACTTAAAAAATGCAACAACACCAACAAAATACTTGATAAGCCGGTAATATTGAATGATGTTTTATTTTTTATTTCTATATTTAATGATAATATTATTTATATAACAAGTTTTTACAGTTTTATTGAATTAAAAAAAAAATCACGTTTTGTTGATTAAATTATAGACAGATTTATAGAAAAAAATTTGCAAATATCTTATAAGCGTGTTTTAAATCCTAGAAGTATTCAAATTTAAACTATAACAATTTAAAAAAAAAAATGTCTAACACACAAAATCAAAACAATCGAATTTTAAAAAAATCACCTTCATCTTTAAACTAAATATTTATTCATCCCAAATCGTATTTGGTCAGCCTTCTTTTTAACTCTCTTGTCGATCAAGGTTTAAAATTTGAAATCATACATGATCTACACAATAAAAATTTAAATACGTTCTATAACAAAAAAATTGTCAATGATATTCTTCTAAATTTGTATAAATATTTATAAATTTTTTTTTTTTTTAATAAATTGTTTTTCGAGTTAAAAACATCTACATTAAAAAAAATATGCAAATTTTCTTAAAAACTCTAAAGTTGAAAAAAAAAAATAGAAAGAAATTAAATTGATGAAAAAAATTAAAAATGGCCGTTAGCGCCAATTCAAATTATTGACCGTTAAAACAATTGAAGATTTAAATTTTTTATTGTTGGTTTTTAGCTTATTATTAGTCACAAAAATAAAAAAAAAACTTTTGTTTGTGTTTTTTACGATATTTAAGTAAAACTTTATTTATTTATAATTATTTTTTTATTTACTTAATAAATAAATGAAATAATGAATGTCAAGGTTTGCTAATTAATATAAAAATTTTTTAATGTTTAAATATTGATTGATAGAATCAGAATATAAGTGCAAATCAAGGGAGACTTCTAACCCCTTTTTTTTTGAATTTCGGGTAGAGCGGATCTCGGTGATCTTATCAGACAGAGCGAATTAATCTTACCCGCACAAAAAAGTCAAATACCAACTTAATGGAATTCAAAAACGTAAATTGATGTCCCTTCCCATTAGAGAGTTTGTGCTGATGTTTGTAACTTCCCGAAATATTGGTTCTAGACCCACTTTTAAGTATACCGATTGACTCAGAATAACTTTTTGAGTCGATTTAGCGATGTCCGTCCGTCCGTCTGCCTGTCTGTCTGTCCAAGTAAACGGTGCACAGAAAAAAATACGGAGGAAACAAATTTGAGTAATCACTTGTTTAAATTTAAAAACAAAAATTGAGTATTTTTTTAATTGACGCAATTAAAAATTTACTTAAAAATTTTAAAAACAATTTAAGTAAATAATTTAATAAAAATTTAATATTTTTTTAATTTTTTTGAAACTCTCATAGTTTTTTGAATTCTTGTTTAGTTTATAGTTTTTTGTATATGTATATGAAAGTTTGTAATCGTCTTTACACAGAAAAAAATACGGAGGAAACAAATTTGAGTAATCACTTGTTTAAATTTAAAAACAAAAATTGAGTAATTTTTTAATTGACGCAATTAAAAATTTACTTAAAAATTTTAAAAACAATTTAAGTAAATAATTTAATAAAAATTTAATAGTTTTTTTAATTTTTTTTAAACTCTCATAGTTTTTTAAATTCTAGTTTGGTTTATAGTTTTTTGTGTATGTATATGAAAGTTTGTAACAGGGTTGCAAAATGAGAACATCAAAATTGTACCAACGAGCTCATAAAATTGTACTTTTTTGAACCCAATTGTACCAAATCCGAATTTTTTATGCAAAATTAAAAAAAAAATTGGAAAAATATTATACTTATCATACATTTCGAGAATACTTCCTTGCAATTTTAACTCATTTTTACAAAAATTGTGGCATAAGCGTACTACTCGAAAAAGATCGGCCCATTTCTATACAAATGTAGGAAAATCCCCACTAGAGTTGTCAAAACCGGTTTCCGAATTATTCGAAAAACCGGTTTTTTCGCTTTTTCCAAGCCGGTTTTTTAAAACCGGTTGTTTTCTAGTTATTCGAAAAACCGGTTTTTTTGTGTCGAATTATTCGACATTTTCGAATATATACTACTTCATTTTTTGTCATCATTTGTTACAAATTTTGTAAAATACAACTCTGTATTTGAAATTTTGTTTCTTAATTTTGTAATAAATATGAAGGTTAAAAGCAGAGTTATAGTGTAGGGTAACAAATGGCGTTTGAAAAAGTAGTAAACAAAAATCATATGGTATTGTTTAAGAAATTTTATCACAAATCGAAATCTGAGCGAAATGAAAGATACCAGTTATACAGTAAGAATGCAGATTGCTTTTTGTCTCTCTTTGCTTTACGTTTAAACTTTAGTGTGGTATTACCAGATTTTTCCAATTATTTTTGGTGATGCCAGATCTACAAAACTGTCGATTCCTTACTCTATAACTCTGGTTAAAAGACGCGATTGTGAAGAAACACTAACAAGAAAAATGTTGTGTTTTAAATGCATTTTTTAAATGTATTTAAGTCCTTATTGTACTGATTAAAAGTACATAGTTCCATTTTATAGTGACTGACCCTATAATTTCTATTACTATAAATTAAAAACATTTTATTAACTTACATAAAAAATATGTATATTTTGTTGTTTTAAGCTTTAAATTTGACTTATTTGTTAAGAATGAATTGTGTACAATTATTTTTTTTTTTTTAAACACCTATTTATTTAATGTTTTTAACAATTTTTATTAAAAAACCGAAAAAACCGGTTATTCGAACCGGTTTTCAGATAAAAAAACCGAAAACCGGTTTTTAGAAAACGGCGGTTTTTTTAACTATTCGAAAACCGGTTTTTAAAATATGCCGAATAGTTGACAACTCTAAATCCCAACGGTGTATGCAGGACTGTTTTTTCAGGGCCCAACAACAACAACAAAAAAAATGTTGTTGTTTTTTTCGTGAGATTCGTGTTTTCCAATACATATAAAAAAAATATTTTTTGTTGTTGTTGGGCCCCCCCCCCTGTATACGCCAATGCTAAATCCCCACCCATTTGGACTTTAATACCGATCTGTGGGATTTTTTTTAAACAACGTGTAATTATTTTTTGCTAATTATAGCGAAAAACGCGATTTCAATCAATTTTTTGATTGAAACTCCTTCGATGAAGAAAATTGTTATTTCAATTAATCACCAAATGAATAGGTGATTAATTAAATATTTTTTTAATCAAACATTTTTTCAGTGTTGGCTACCGTTACCCTTTCAATACCGTTACCGATTAAAAACCCTTTAATATTGACTACCGTTACCGTTACCAATACCGAAATAAAAATTTTTAAATACCGTTACCGATACAAAACCGTTACCTTTATTCGGATTTTTACCGGTATTATATCGGTTTTGTTTCGGTTGTATTAATATTACTTATTTTAATTTTTTTGTGGATTTAAAACATAGTAAAATACTTTTAATAAACGTAAAATAAAAAAAAAATTGTTCATTGCCAATCCAACCTCCGTCTGTATAAGACACGATACAGTCCAAAATAAACGGGCTACCCTGCAGTTACGAATACGCCTTATGGCGCTAAATGTTCCATATTTTATTTAATTTTTTGTTTATTTGTTTAGAAAATGAAACAGTTTTATGCCGTGTGAAGTTTATTGACCAAGATTTGAAAAGGCGATTTTTTCGGTCCTCCCCTTTTGGGGGCTTTGTCATAGCAAATAAAATTTAATAATAAAAAAATGTTATCACATATTTAAGCGTAACAATAAAATGAACTTCATAACATCTTTGGCGTGGGGAAAGGTGTCCCTCCGATACTGCTCGCCCTCCCCCTAAAAAAACATCCCCTAAAACATTTTCGCCAAGTTTTTTTACCCTGCCGATTTTTTAACATCAGGACAAATTATTGATTTAATTGAAATCAGCAGATTTGTCTGTTAAAATCAGCAGACTTTTCTGCTGCTTTGAAGGTTTTTTCTGCAGATTCTACCTAAATTATCCAGACAGAAATTTAGGAAACCGCGTTAGCTGTAATCAGCAGATTTCTCAAATGGCTTAGGTTATGTTAGGTTGTAAGTGGCACGTCAACACACGTAGACTCTGAGGTCCATTGTGATACCATGGGATCGTAATAGGTTTCCCTACTAGTCCCTGTCGTTAAACCAGTTTGAGCTTCTTATGAAACTCCTTAGATGTTGAATTTTGACATCCGACAAATCAGAAAGATCGTACAGCTCCCTAGATCCCAGTGAAGCAAGTCGCTGACCAGAAAGTGCCGGGCAATGGCAAATAAAGTGTTCGATAGTTTCCAACTCCTCTTCATCCATGCAACTTCGGCAAAAGTCATTCGACGGCACATTTAACCGCTCTGCGTGCTTCCCTATAAGACAGTGTCCGGTAACACAGTGATACAAAATCGAACTTTCGGAATCGGAATGGGATGAAACCAACAGCAAATGAAAGCTGACGTTTTCCATAACAAAACCCTCAAGGCTTTTTTTAGGTCAGAGCTAGATTTTATTTTACACGCATTTTAAGTTGGTGATTTTAAAGCATTTAAAGTTTTTGTGTACTAAACATGTCCTACTTTGAAGGCCCCTGGTTGTGCCCTTATTGAACATGTAGGGTCCAGTTTCCAAACTTAAGCTCAAAATTACTTCAGCTATGACTGGTATGAATTTTGCTGCAATCGGTTCAGTACCTATTTACTGAATAGCCAATAAACCACTGTACACCGTTGCGTATGATTGTTATTTAAACGCAATTATTAATATAAAGCACTGGACACCGTTGCGTATGATTGTTATTTAAAGGCAATTACAATATTAATCATTCGCCACTAATACAATTTTCAAGCATTAATTATTATAATTATAATAAAAGTGCATAACTTCAAATGCGTGTAAAAAAAATTCTAGCTCTGAACTGAAAAAAAGCCTTGAGGGGTTTGTTATGGAATATGTCAACATTCATTTGCTTTTGGTTTCATCCCATTCCGATTTTAGGTGTTGCACAGTGTAATTATAGAAACCACCGTCGAAATCTCTCCTCTTGGAAGCGATATCAGCTCACTTGTGCGCCCCTGATTAAGAGAAGGCCAAATCAGTCGTGTTGTCTCACACGTCCATCCATTTGCCCATCTTTGATTAGTCTCCGTCGCAGAACAAAGCCGTAGGTTTTGCTTGCAAGTTTCTAGAGGCATACCAACACATTCCAATTCTGTTGGAACCTGTAAGGTAGTTCCTAGTCTTGCAAGCTCATCGGCTTTGCAATTCCCTGGAATGTCTCTGTGCCCTGGGACCCATATGAGTCGTATGTAAAACTGCTTGGCCATCTCATTTAAAGACGTGCGGCAGTTAAGGGCAGATCTTGTTTTCAGAAACATTGAATCCAGGGACTTGACCGCGGCTTGACTGTCAGTATAGATGTTGACTGCGGTTGTAGACAAGACATTGCAGCTCAACCAGTCAGCCACTTCCTTTATTGCCAGCATCTCTGCCTGGTAAACACTGCAATGATCTGGCAATCTACGAGCCAGGCTCAATCCAAGCTCTTCCGAATAGACCCCAAAGCCCACTTGTTCGTGCAGCCTCGATCCATCTGTGTAAAAATTTATGGTAGCTCTACTTCCCGGAGTATCCCCCATCCAAGACTCCCTGGATGGTATCATAGTGGTAAAGTGGCGCTCAAAGAGGGAGCACAATCCACATTTTGTGGTATTGTTATCTTTTTCAAGATCGCGCTATGGCGGCTGTAGGCAAAATCGCCCAAAGAAAAATGGCCCAAAAAAGAAAACGAAAATTCGCCCAAAAATTTTTCATACAAATTTGGGTCATATTTCATATGAAAAGTTACCCAACATTTTTGGGCAAATTTTCATAGTTTTTGGGCAAAATTTCGAAAATGAAAATTGGGTTATTTTTCATTACGAAAAATTACCCAAAAATTATATATGAAAAATTGCCCAATTTTATTTTGGTTTTATTTTTTGTCAAAATCTTAAAATGTCAAAACTGAAATATGTATGTCAAAATAAATATATTATTAAGTATTTTTAGAAACAGTAAACGCATATCGTGTTTTTTTTTTATAAATCATATATTTAACTAACCAAGAATAAGCTGAAGCAAAACCGTTCCGTTGTTGCTAACATACAAAGGCTCTGGTGGGAATCGAACCCAAAACCCCTGCTCTTACATGCAGATTCCCACGCTATATATTAATGTATCGCAGCAGAAGAAAATCAAAAGTAATGAATTTAAACAGCAGCAACACCAATAAAAGCGCCGCAGGCGAAAAATTTTACCAACAAATTTTAACAAAAAATCGCGCGATTTTTTGTTAAAATTTGTTGGTAAAATTTTTCGCCTGCGGCGCTTTCATCACAGATGATTCCAATTTTTTTTATTTCGTTAAAATTTAAGTTTCACAATTAAAACTTTTACATCAATTGCATATGCATTTTTCGGGATGTATTCTCAAAACAACGATCAATAAAAATAAACAATAACCACGTAACCTATGGTCTTATCTTAAAAGTTTTTGTCTTTGTCTTAAAGTTCTTTTGCGTAGCCGGCCTTCGGCCGGGCTTAGGGATTACAAACTCCATGCCTTAGACCCACCCTCTCCGCAAAAGAAAGCTTTTCTGTGTAGTATGTGTTTTAAAAAAAAATGTGTTAGAAAAAATTTTTTATTTTTTTTATTTTGGGCCATTTTTCATTTCTTTCTTGGGCTTTTTTTCGTTAATTTTGGGCGAAGTTTCGTATTTTTCTTTTTGGGTAATTTTTCATATTTTTTGGGCGATTTTGCATTTGGGCGATTTTTCATAAAATTTTTTGGGCGATTTTTCTTTGGGAGATTTTGCCTACAGCCCGCTATGGCTACAATCGCTGCTCCTCCACTGCAGCGTGCTATTAAGTCGAATTACCGACGCAGCTGCATACTGCCTACCCAATATGTCAAATGGCTTAAAATGCAGATTTCTTATACGGCCCAAAATGCACATTTTTCTTATTAGACAAAGGTGCCTCTACGAACATGAGTCGTATTTGTTGAATACAATATTGAGTGAAATTTAACAGTTTTTTAATTTTTTAAAATAATTTTTCTATTTTTTACGTGTTTTTTTGCAAATTTGTTACTTGTTAACATTTTAATTACAATACCGGTATGTACCGGTATTGATGTTTCGGTAACGGTTCACCGTTACCGAAATAATCGAAAATACCGTTACCTTTACCGTTACCGATATAAAAAATATGTAATACCAATACCGTTACCGATACCGTTATTCGTTTCGGTTGCCAACCCTGCATTTTTTAATTTTAATCATAAATTTTATAATTTTTTATTTGTAGTCAATCAAAATAATGACACCGCTCAACAGTCATTTTCCGGTTTGAATTCTGGTGATCAATTTTAGTAGACTTTGATCTCCTGATTCCAAATCTGTACTCCAAATTTTTCCATCACGTCCAGATTTTTAGTTATTCACGGTTAAAAATACGAAAAATTACGCTTTTTGCATTATTTGAAAGCCTGCACTGCAGCCATTGAGTGGAATACAAATCTGGTATAAAGCGCAAAAGTATAATTTGTCTTTGGTCTCTAACATGGAAACAATTTTTTTCTAATTATTGCGTTTGGTTGGGTTACAATTGTGTTTTAAAATGACTCTGTTACAATTATCATTTTTGTAAAAAAGATACCTAACCTTAGTTTTTTTTGATATTTTTCAAAGAAAAACTAAAAAAAAATAAATATTTTTCAAATTTAAGTTTTCTGTGCTATTTTTCGTATAAACCGGAAGATATCTTTAATGGGTTTAAAAGTCTATACGAAAGAATGAGATTTTGTCTAAATTTTGAGCTCATCACATTAAAGACTGATCATCTGGTTTTTTGTTTTAGAGCCTTTTAAAAATGGTGCTTTTTCTAATTTTTTTACAGTGTTTTTTTAAAATAAGTGTTTGGTCAATAATAGTGCAACAACTTCAAATTTTTTTGATCATACATTTGAGATCATAGTTCAATTATACTCTAACGCTTTATACTAGATTTTTATTCCACCCAGTGGCTGCTGTGCAGGCTTTCAAAAAAGGCAAAAATCGCGGTTTTTCGCATTTTCAACCGCGAATAATTAAAATTCTAGACGTGATGGAAAAATTTGGAGCACAGATTTGGAATCAGGAGTCAAAATCTTTAAAAATTTTGTATCAAACTTCAAACCGGAGTCAAAAACCTTCGATTTGTTGAGCGGTGTGATCGATTTAACGAATGAATTAACTGTAAGCTCATAACAAAATGTTAGTTCAGCAGTAAGAGAAAATAACAAAAATGTTGATCAAGACAACAATTGATCAATTGTTTTAATTAACAATTTTTAGCCAATAATTTTTTGTGTGTATGATAAGAATTCTTTTTCGATATTCATCAAAAGATGTAGTAATGGTGAACTAGTACTCGAAAAAGATCGTCTGCTTTCTATAAAAATGTATGAAAGTCTGAAATCAGCCTTCTTTTGAACTTTTAAAAAAACATGAAATAATTTTTAACCAATTATGCATACATGATAAGAATACTTCCTCGAAATTTTAACTCATTACTACAAAAACGCAGTCACTTTTGAAGTTTAATGTATAGTTGTGAAAAATTTTTCAGGAAGATTACTTCTTGAATGTTATAAACTGGGAATATTTCATGAAAAACCATCATCTGAAAAAGTTCTTAAATTGTACCAAATGAGGCATTGGTGTACTTTTGTACTTTTGAGCTTTGAATTGTGCCAAAAAAAGTACATTTGTACCAACTTTTGCAACCCTGGTTGTAATTGTGTCAATTAAAAATTTACTCAAATTTTTTTTCAAACATTTAATAAATTTTTATTAAAAATTTACTCAATACTATTAAATCGTTTACTGGTGCAAAATTGAGTAATTTTTTACTCAATAGTTTTAAAAATTTACTCAAATATTTTTTTTATTTTTTTCTGTGTGTAAACACGATACAGATTAAATTTTCAATCAATTGACTTGAAATTTTAAACTTAAGCCTCTCTTGGTCCAATGACGAAATTGGAAAAAATTATTGAAATTGAAAAAAATCTGTCAATATTTAGACCAAAAAATGTGTCTTAAAGAAAAAGTACGACCAATGTTTTACAATAAATTCTTCGTTCCTATGTAATATTTGCGACTTCGAATTTAATGTTTCTTTCAGTTGATTCTACCGACATGTGTTTTTGAGTGTTTTTGCTATGGAACAACCCATATTTAAATGCATTCACAAAGGTACTTTTTAAAAAATAAAATTTATTAAAATTTTTGGAAACTCTTCTTTTTTCCCATGTTTTACGCTTTAAAAATTAATCAACATGTGTGTATTATTGCAATATAACTGGAAAGTTTTGTTTATGTAAAAAACAAGTTTTTTAAAAATTTTTAATTTAGATTTAAGATGTTTTTGTTGTAAAAAAAAAAAGTTAAAAACAATTTATCATTTTGTTTAACAACAGCAAACAAGTAAAAAAGTAAAGTTCGTCCTTGCCGAATATATGGATACCCTCCACAATATAAAAAAATTTATTAAAACAAACTTATTAAATAAAAAAAATAAAAAAAAATTATAAAAAAATTTTTATACAAAAGCAAACTTTGAGAAACTTTAAAAAAAATTCCGCGGAAAAATTTGTTGGCGAAAAAAAAAAAAAATTTTGGTAAAAAAATACGTTTGTGCTTGTTTAGATACTTTTTGGAATCTAATTCACATAAGTACTTACATTAGACTGGAATTTTTTGTATGGCAAAACGGTTTTTCTTTCCATTTTGAACGTCCGGGAAAATTTTTATTCTTCTAGGCCTAAAACTTAGGTGGTGAAAATTTGAGGCCAATTAGATTAACAGGCCTATTCACAGTTATGACTGGTTATGACTAATTTTACTATTTTCAAACTTCATATTCCCTGTGTTTGTTGTAAACAAAATCATAAAAAGTCTCAAAATTTAAAATTATTTGTCAATTTTGAGACGATGTGGGTAGCAGAGTGTTCCAGAATACACTCGACCTTTTCCTCACTTCGCACCCTAAAAAGTACGAAGTTGAAATTCTTGATACTCTCGGTAACTCGGATCATAGAATCATCTCTGCATCCTTTTCGTATTCCGAACTTCGTGGCGCTTCGAATACAGCAACGAAACGCTCAGTATTTATTTACGAAAAGGCTCATTGGTCTGATCTCAATGAGTTCTACAGGCAATTTAATTGGAAACTATGTTTCCTGGACGAAAATGTCGATACCGCTGCGAATGATTGAAAATGTGATAATGCTTGGAATGAAATCTTTTATTCCATCAAAGAATATTCCGGTTAAGTCAAGACATAAGTGTTGGTTTAACCAGTCGTGCAAAGATGCAGTCAGATCCAGAGAGGAAGCGTTCAATAATTGGCGTTTGAACAAAAACTCCTGATCTGCAACGCAAGAAGGCGAGATCTGAATGTGCCAAAGTACTTAGACGCGAAAATACTCTTCACGAGCAGCGTCTCCGTGCTAAAGTTCTTTCTGCTCCACGGGGCAGTAAAACTTGTTGGTCATTCGTTAAAAGAGTAAAGGATAATGGTAGTTCTTCTATTCCAACTCTTTTAATGGATGACCAAATATTCACGGACCCGGTTGATAAAGCCAACCTTTTGGCAGATTTATTTGCAAGAAACTCCATCTTGCAGGAAGGCAACCAACCACTGCCCGAACTTGAAAGAGTATCTCATACTATGCCCAAAACCTTCTTTCGAGCTCGTGCCGTCAAAACGGTTCTTGCGAATCTCAACCTAAACAAGTCTCCGGAGCCGGATGGCATACCACCACTGGTACTGAAGCAGTGTTCTTCAACGCTTTCGCATCCATTGGCACATCTTTTTAGCGCGTCATACCGCGTTGGTGTCTTTCCAGCGTGCTGGAAGGTTGCTAATGTTCAGCCAATCCCACACTCAAAAAAATACGTTAGTAAAAAAATTTGTAAAGTGGTTTGTATCTCAACTTTACTACTTTTTTACTAAATTCTACTAAAAAATCAATTTTTAGTAATTCTTTTTAGTAAACTCGCTTTACAAACTATTAATTTTATACTGATTTTTTAATAATTTTTTTAGTTGATTTTTTAAAAATTATCGTACTAACTTTTGATAATTATTTTGTAAATTTTACAATATTAGTTAGTAAATTTCGATTTTTTTCGATTTTTTTCTCTAGAAAACCTATACACTATAATTAAAAAAAATTTTATTTTATTTAAATATTTGGAAATTAAAAAAAAAATAATTAAAAAATATATATTATTAGATCGAAAATTCTAACAAAAACTGACTTGCATGGAAATAGTTATTGGCGACAACAAGCGCAATACGCAATTTACATGATGTATACAAATACCAAAAATTAAAAATACACAAGTTACAATTTTTTTACAAAAAAAAGTTAATATTATTTACAAACGCGTTTTAAAATCCATTTTACAAAAATTGTACAGAAAAATTTAGTAATACTAATTTTTTTAGTATTTTTAAGATTACTAATTTTTGAAAACCAAAGTTTGTAATGGTAACTGAAAAAGTTATCGGGCACAAATTGAAAACTTTATTAGTAATGGTAACAGACTTTTTTGTAAGGAATACTAACAAATTTTTTTGAGTGCAAAAAAGGGTGCGGCCAATAACCCTGAAAATTACCGCCCAATTGCAATTTGCTCTGCGCTCTCGAAGGTGATGGAGAGCATGGTTAATTACCATCTTGTAAATTATTTGGAATCTAATTCACTTCTTAATGATCGGCAATATGGTTTCCGTAAAAGTCGTTCTACGGGAAACCTGATGGCGTTTCTATCGGAACGTTGGAGTCGATCCGTTCACCGTTTTGGTGAGAGTAAGGTGGTTGCTCTTGATATTTCTAAGGCGTTTGACCGCGTGTGGCACGGCGCACTCGTGGCTAAGCTGAATGCTTTTGGTGTTGGTAATGACTTCTCTCGATTTGTATCGAGCTTTCTTAGGGATCGTACTATACGTGTTGTTATAGATGGGATCTCATCTAATGAATTTCAGTTGAACGCAGGGGTACCGCAGGGTTCTGTTCTTTCTCCCACTCTTTTCCTTATCTTTATAAATGACCTTTTGGGTCAGACTTTCAATCCTGTCTATTCTTTTGCAGATGACAGCAACATTTGTCATTTATTTTCTTTCGATCATAGACCAAGCCCTGTTAAGATTGGAGGCATGCGGCAATTTATGAATGACACACTCAACCAGGACCTTCGGACAATCTCAGAGTGGGGTCGAGCGAATAAGGTAGATTTTAATGCTCGCAAGACCCAATGTTGTATGTTAACCCACAGACGGGCTGTGGAGCCAACATTGTCATCTGTATCAATGGGTGGTGTCAATATCGAGGAGTCGGATACTCTTGATGTTCTGGGCATGCGAATACAGTGCGATGTTCGTTGGAACAACCACGTTTTTCGAGTGTCAAAAGAAGCATTCAAGTGTCTTGTAGGGTTTCTATTCGGGAAAAAATTCCCGGGAATTCTCGGGAAAATTTTTTCTTAAAATCCCGGGATTTTTTCATCGGGAAATTTCGGGAATTTGCCAATAACTTTTTAAAAAAGTTTATTAAATTACCCATTTTCAATAACACTTTATATGATTTATTGAAAAAAAATTAAAAATTGGATTAAATTTAAATTATTGCAGAAAAAATAGTAAGGATATGCTTCAGGTTGCATAAAAGTATTCCAGATTTCTAGCCTAAAATTGCACAAAAGTTCCATTTTTTTAAAGATGAATATTTAAATTAAAAAACTTATATTTTGGCACGGATGTTTTGAAACAATTACCTAAGTAATTCAAAAGTTTTTCGAAATGTATCTTTAAAAGAAAATCCTGGTAAATTATTCTAATTTACCAAAAAAGCTTTTACAAACACAAAAATTTTAAAAATCATTAATTCATGAATAAAAAACATTCTGTTTGGATTGAAAATACGCCAAGGTAAATACGACAATCCTGATAAGGTCTAATACTTCTACAAAAATTAGATTTTTGTAAATTTTCTATGTTTAAAAAAGAAGTAAAGAAAACTATTTTAGAAAAGAAGACATCTGAAGGTGTTTTAAATTGAAAAATGCAACCATACGCTGAAAAATAATATTCTATGAATCACAAGATTTAGAATTTCTTTTAATCGAAAAATTCCCGGGAATTCCCGGGAATACAATTTTTTTAAAACGTTTTCCCGGGAATTGAAAAAGTCCGGGAATTTAGAAACCCTAGTGTCTTGGTTTTTTGAAATGGTCCAAGAATTACTTCACTTCATCCGATCTCCTCACTATTTATACCACCTATATCCGACCGAAAATGGTATACAACTCCCATATATGGGCAGGTGCTTCAAAGTCTATTTTGGAGCTCTTGGACCGTGTCCAAAGGAGTGCGTTGAGGCTCATCAACGACAGTCGGAATGTGGGTTGTGTGACTCTGTTTTATCGATATTATAATGGAAAGTGTTCTAATGAAATAAGCGAACTCATTCCTGCAACCCGAGTTTTCGTTCGTAACACTCGCTTAACTAGTAGAGCACATCCGTTTGTGATCGATTGGCCAGTGGACCGCACAACGCATTACAGAGAAAATTCGTTCTTTAGTCGAACTATACGTATGTGGAATAAACTTCCAGCAGATATCTTTCCAGTCACTTTTAACATAAACAAGTTTAAATCAAATGTCCATAGACACTACTCCCTTTTTCCTCCTTTCCTAAACCTAACTTCTTTCCGTCAACACAATGCTTTGCATCAGTAGGGGACATCCCCCGAGTGTTGGTCGAATATAAAAAAAAAAAAACGCTGAACCGATTGCAGCCATATTAGTTAAGTCTGGAGGCAGGTTTCTTTCAAGTTTAATCTCGATAGGTGGCGCTGTTGTCGCAATAATTAAATTTTAGGTATTTATGGTACAATTTGGCCAAAATGATATATTTATCAAACAAAAAAAGGTTCCTGATAAAATTTAGACCCGGTAGATGGCGCTGGGGTGAAGTTATTAACAAAATTCTTCATTTCATTGAAATTTTACGGCACTTCAGAATGTATGTACGTTTCGTCATGAGAAAATTACTATGTATGTAGTATATTATATAGTATATTGTATATTATTATTTTCCACACCAATTTTTTCGACGAGTTACAAACGGAATGACAAACTTATATCACTAAGTGGAGGGTATTTAAAAAACAAATCAACAAAACATACTTAAAACACTTTTACCTGAACAAAGTAGTATATGAAAAATATATTTATTTATCTCACCTTTTCATTACGTGTTAAAAATTCCCAAATTGGTATTGAGGAGGCATGCGCAGACATTTGTTCCATGTTAGTGTGAACACTTAGAAAAATACAACATGCTAATAAAACTTTCGCTACATTAAATTGGAGAAGAGCCATAGTGGTGGATGGTGTTGATGATGATTTTTTGTTGTAACTTTTATTTTGGAGTTTTTAATTTTTTTAACTGTTTTTTTTTGTAGATGTTTGCTCTATAAACAACAAAGTTGTGTAACAAAAGATGTGTTTTTAATGATTAAAAAAAAAAAACAACAATAAACTTTCTTTTTTTTCTGCTCTCAAAAGATAAAATCAAATATTTCAACACTTTCTTATCTGGAAAATTTTATATCTTTTTTTTATTATTTTGTTTGTTTTTAGCAATTATTGTTGGATAGATGTTAGTTTTATGTATTATTTTTTTTTTCAACACTTTCTTATCTGGAAAATTTTATATCTTTTTTTTATTATTTTGTTTGTTTTTAGCAATTATTGTTGGATAGATGTTAGTTTTATGTATTATTATTTTTTAATATATTTTCAGATTAATTTAATTAATCAGTTCCGCTTATTAAAACAAATTAAACTATTTTCATTTGCTGTTTATTTATAAAATAATTTTATTTCACTTCGATAGCTATTATTAAATTATTTTTTTATAAAAAATATATTTTACAATCAATCAATGGTTTTTAGTCACGCACTTCTGACTTCACTTGAAAAATATTTTATTTATTTTTAATCAATCAAAATATTCCGTTAAAATATCTCCAGAAAAATTATTATGCTCAACACTTTATTTAGTTATTTTGACAAGTTTTTATGAAGAAGACTCATTTCATTATGAATCTTCGCGTAATTTTAAACTTTTATTTATAGTCTCGACTATTCCACACATACACACACACAAATATTTTTGCTTCTCTCTCCCCACATCTATAGAATTCTGAAGAGTACACTTGTTCGATGTTTAATTTTAGTAACAAGCTGGTTTTAAGCCGATCTTCATAACTCGGCTTAGTGAAGATGTCTCACCTCTAATTCTCTCGGGGTTTCTCTTTTTATGATGTTAGTGATGTCAATTTTTTAAATGTTAAAAATTACTAGGCGGGGGAAAAAAATTTCGTGATTCTAGTCAACTTTGTTGCGTAAGTGTACGAGATTTGTGTACCCTAAAGGGTTTAACATGCTGAAGTTTGTAACTACCTAGGGCAGAGCTTCTCACTAACTTTTTCTTTGCGACCTCTTCTCAATATTTCATAAAAAAAAAAATATTTTTTAAAAACCTGAAGTAATCCAACTATTTGGAAACCAAATTTAGAAGCAGCATTGAAAGATTAATCTAAACCGCGTGGTCAGATCCTAGACGCATACCAAAAACTTCACGTAAAAAACTTCTAAATAATAAAAAACACTATTTTTGTGAATTATGACCTCAATTTCCTCAAAAATTTGGAAACCATGTCCCGAACTACGGCTTTTTATATCGAAACTTACTATAGTCATCCATTTTTTATTTCGGAAAATAAAAGAAAAACACCAGTTTAACCTGATCAGAAATGAAGAATTGTTTACCAAGAAAGCATTTAAAGTTAAATTTTGAGTAATGATTGTTCTTTTTTCAAAATTATGTACCAATGTTTGGTATTGATCGAAATTTTATTCGATCACGAAAATAGATCTGTTATTCGGATCCAGATTTGAAATCAGCATTAAAAAGTTAATCGAAAAAATTGGTCAGATCCCAGGCGCATCCAAAAATATCACAAACAAAGATCTTAAAAATGCACAAGAATACGTTTTTGTGAACTTTGCCTTTCATTTTCTCAAAAACCTAACGTACTAGAAAAATTTGAAACCCAGACTCGGAATCAACATCGAAAAATTAATAGAAAACGAACTGTTAGATCCCAGACTCAGCCAAAAAACTTCACAAATCAGTGTTGGGCATTCCGGGAAATTAACAACTGCACAGTGATTACGGAGGGACCTTAAGTGATTATTTCTTTAATAAAAGTATTTGTATATTTTTATAACACAACAAATGTGTTTTAAATTAAGCAAAAATTAAGTTTAGATAGGAAGCTGAATTTCAGGCGTGATATTGAGGAACGGGTGAGAAAAGCAACGATTGCATTGTATTCCTGTAAAAGGGCCATTGGAAAACGATGGGGTTTTAGCCCTCAAGTCGTTCATTGGATCTATACAGCAGTGGTGCGTCCAATTTTGCTGTATGGAATCATTGTCTGGTGGCCTGCTTTAGAAACAAAAGCGAACTTTGTCTTTATCACGAAGGTACAGAGAATGGCGTCAATGTGCATCACTGGTGCTCTTCGTACTACACCTACGGCTGCATTGGAAATCCTCCTTCACCTGATACCCTTGGACATATTGGGTAGGCAGTATGCGGCTGCGTCGGCAATTCGACTTAATAGCACGCTGCAATGGAGGAGCAGTGATTGTGGCCATAGCGCGATCTTGAAAAAGATAACAATACCACAAAATGTGGACTGTGCTCCCTCTTTGAGCCTCTTTGAGCGCCACTTTACCACTATGATACCATCCAGGGAGTCTTGGATGGGGGATACTCCGGGTAGTGGAGCTACCATAAATTTTTACACAGATGGATCGAGGCTGCACGAACAAGTGGGCTTTGGAGTCTATTCGGAAGAGCTTGGGTTGAGCCTGGCTCGTAGATTGCCAGATCATTGCAGTGTTTACCAGGCAGAGATGCTGGCAATAAAAGAAGTGGCTGACTGGTTGAGCTGCAATGTCTTGTCTACAACCGCATCAACATCTATACTGACAGTCAAGCCGCGGTCAAGTCCCTGGATTCAATGTTTCTGAAAACAAGATCTGCCCTTAACTGCCGCACGTCTTTAAATGAGATGGCCAAGCAGTTTAACATACGACTCATATGGGTCCCAGGGCACAGAGACATTCCAGGGAATTGCAAAGACGATGAGCTTGCAAGACTAGGAACTACCTTACAGGTTCCAACAGAATTGGAATGTGTTGGTATGCCTCTAGAAACTTGCAAGCAAAACCTACGGCTTTGTTCTGCGACGGAGACTAATCAAAGATGGGCAAATGGATGGACGTGTGAGACAACACGACTGATTTGGCCTTCTCTTAATCAGGGGCGCACAAGCTGATATCGCTTCCAAGAGGAGAGATTTCGACGGTGGTTTCTATAATTACCGGACACTGTCTTATAGGGAAGCACGCAGAGCGGTTGAATGTGCCGTCGAATGACTTTTGCCGAAGTTGCATGGATGAAGAGGAGTTGGAAACTATCGAACACTTTATTTGCCATTGCCCGGCACTTTCTGGTCAGAGACTTGCTTCACTGGGATCTAGGGAGCTGTACGATCTTTCTGATTTGTTGGATGTCAAAATTCAACATCTAAGGAGTTTTATAAGAAGCTCAAAATGGTTTAACGACAGGGACTAGTAGGGAAACCTATTACGGTCCCGTGGTATCACAATGGACCTCAGAGTCTACGTGTGTTGACGTAAAACGTCAGCAGCCACTTACAACCTAACCTAACCTAAGTTTTAACAAAATTGTTTGCGACCCCCTGAAACTCTTCCGCGACCCTCTAGGGGGTCGCGACCCACCATTTGAGAACCATTGACCTAGGGTGACCATTTTTTCTGAACTCTAATCAGTACGCCCAAATTTTTATGTTTTTCTTTTTTTTTTCTTGGAGTAACTCTTTGAAAACTATTTTCTTTAGGAAAGAAAAGAGTTTTCGGTTAAGAGTCGTTATTTTGCAGAAAACTAATTGTTAGTTGAATTCAAACAGTTTCTATGAATGTTTGTGCAGAAAATATAACAAAATAGGTTTTAAGAAAAAGAAAATCCATTAGATTCTGAGGACTCTTTTCCTTAAGTTTTGATGATTCCGCCTTTAAAAAACTTCCCAGATAACAAGCAAAGCTACGTTTCATGGAGAGGGACGGAATAGACATGGCTTTAATTCAAAAACCCTGGCTGCTTGCAAATAGTCGTGGAAAGTCATGCTCATATCTCAACTTGGTGATGGTAGGTTTGGAAGCTGCATTCTGTAAAGGAAGGACATTAATTCATTTCTTCTGTCTCATTACAACGCTCTCTTGGCGTCCATTTATTTGCCGTACTAGGAGGATGACCCCTACACCTACAAACTCTAATAGAGGTTTGTATGACCACGGGACAGGATATTGTTGATAGGTGGAGATGCCAATGCTCTGACCCAGCAAAAATAAATCAATTTAAGATTTTTTTACCTTTAATATAAAATTCTTTGTCGATAATAAAAATGATACGAAAGAATGCTCCAATTAGCGCCAAAAAGACACATGATTTTACTTCACCTTAAGAGCGCTTTTTCAGTGCTACCAACTAGCGCTCTTAACTGTGACATCGCATTAGGGAATCATGCATTAATTCAGGTGGTTTGGATGCGTTCCTTGACTCGGGATTCATTTCCAAAAGCTGCTGCTAGTTCAGCAAAATTTCTGCTGGGGACATCAAAGCGAGTTAGGTCCCTTTTATCTACTTATTTAGTTATATGTAACAAGGGAAATAGGCCAACATTACATAACATAATTAGGGAACAGGTTAGAATTTCAGACTCTTTCTTTCTTACGATAAGAGCATTCCCGAGAAAAGTACCTCTAAATATTTTTTAGCATTTATCTCTTAATGGAGAAAAGAATCCCTCATAGGAAACCCAAGAAAACGAACTGGGTTAAATTTCGAAGTCTTGTAGACAACATACAATATTTCAAGAAATCTGTTAGTTAAGTGACGAACAGTCTTAGGAAAGCTAATATTAAGTCCTGTTCAGAGCGCTTGCCTCTGAAGAAAATCCATCAACCGTGGGGGACGCCGGAACTCAAGCTTCTCAGAACACCATTTTTCAGTCAGAACACCATTTAACCGCTGATATATACCCATTTCCTGGTTTGCAAGGACGAGGTGAAGAGAGAAACTCTCTTGGGTAAACTTGTACAAAATGCAATTCCGATAAATAAACTCATCAGAACAATGGTAGACGAACGTAAGATAACGTGGGCGGTTCGTTCCTTCAAGCCCTAAAAATCGTTAGGGCCTGATGGAAGTTTTCCGGCACTTATGCAGGAGTCCCTCAAGATAATCATACCATATCTGCTGCGTATTTTTTTTTTGGGCAGCCTGGCATTGGGCCTGGCCTCTGAATGGACGAAGGTAAGTGTAGTCTTTTTCCCCAAATCGGAAAAGTTAAACCACAATACCGCAAAGCACTATAGACCTATCAGTCTGTTATCGTTTTTATTGAAAACATTGGAAAGACTGGTAGACAACTTTAGCGAGGCCAATTTTAAGGGTAGGTCTGTTGAGGCGGTTTTAAGTGATGTTTATTGAGGATACTCTTTACAAGAAAGAGTATGTTTTGTCATCATTCTTTAACGTGTAAGGTGCGTTTAACAATGTCAAAATATCAGTAATGCTTAATGCTTTACAAAATACAGGCACGGACACAAATATTACTGCATGAACGAGCAACATTTTTTTATTACTTTGAGCCAACACTCGGGGGATTCCCCCTACTAATGCAATGCGTTGTGTTGGCACCAGGAAAATAGGTTATGAGGAGAAGGAAAGAGGAAGTAGTGTTCGTGGACATCTAATTTGAATTTTTCTAAATTATAGCCGACTCGGAAGACTTCAGCGGGCAGTTTATTCCACATACGGCTAGTTCGACCTAGAAACGAAGCACCTGTCTAGATATGGAAGTTGCATTCCATTTTCGATCGGACAAAACAATTCTTACACCGTTTAAAGAAACCAAGACACTTGAAGCATTCAACGCTTGAAAAATATGTTGGTTCCAACAAATATCACTTTGGATTTTCATGCCTAGGACATCAAGAATGTCTGATTCCTCAATAGCTATACCGCCCTTGGATACAGATGACGTGATTCCACAAACCGTCTGTTGGTCAACATACACCATTGGGTCTTACGAGCATTAAAATCGGCCTTATTCGCGAAATCCCACTCGGAGATTGTCGTAAGGTCAGGATTGAGCGTGTCATTCATGTTCTGCCTCATAGCTTCAACCTCAGTATGACTTGGTCTATGAATGAAGAAAAATGAATGGCAAATGTTACTGTCATCTGCAAAAGAATAGATCGGATTGGAAGACTGCAAAAGAATACATCGGATTGGACGCAGAAGATCCGTTAAGAAACATAAGAAAAAATGTTGGAGAAACAACAGGACCTTGCGGTACCCCTGAAGTTTACTTAAACTCATTTGATTAAAACCCATATATAAAAACACGTAAAGAGCGGTCTCTGAAAAGGTTAGTGGTGTCGGAGCTCAAAACTTTGAATTCCTCGCATAGACCGGCTGGTCCATAGTAATACCACATGTTCCTTCAGCAACGCGTTAGTCCATGTCGCAAACAATTTAACGGACATAAGGTCTATAATTGCGATTTCTTCCAGATTTTCAAGATTTGCTTTGCCTAAAATTCGCTTGCGATGCCTGGCCAATGCGGGCATTTGCACAGGATATGTTCAACTGTTTCAGCCGTATTCGGTTCATCATTCTTGCGTGGAAAGCAGTTAGGCAGTGTTTTGTGACTACTCCCGTGTTCTGGCAGTGGTTTGCGACCACTTCTTTCCTTCTGTTTTGAGAAAGTAGGTAGCGAGTTCTTCTGAGGTCGTAACGCGGCCAGATTATTCTGGTAATTCTGCTTGTACTTAACTCTCTCATTTACTGTTCGCCATGGAAATACACTGCCAATAACATCTCGATCTCACTTTGAAAAAGCTCTCGAAAAAAGCTCGAGATAAATCACTACCGACACCAAACGCAATAAGATTCAAAACGAGTGTACTGTGCCACATATGATCAAACGCCTTGAAAGTGTCTAATGCAATCACTTTGCTTTCGCCAAATTGGTGAATAGAACAACTCCAAAATTCTAAAAGAAATGCTAACAGTTCTCCCGTAGAACACTTCTACGAAAGCCATACGGTGATTTATCAGGTGGTGATTCATCATGCTCTCCATGAATTTCGCAAGCGTAGAGCAAATTGCTATTGGGCGGTAGTTTTCAGGGTTTGTAGCCTCACCCTTTTTTTGGGTGGCCTAGACTTTGGCCACCTTCCAGTAACAGGAAAAAACTTCTACCCGGTACGAGTAGCTAATTAATTTTGCCAAAGGACGAGACAAAGATAAAGCACACTGTTTCAGGAGGCTACGAAATTTTTAAACATATTGCTACAAATCTAAAAGTGGATTAAAGTTATAATCAAGTAGATTACGATGATTGCTAAAAATATCGCTTAATAAAATTTGTAAGTGGATTATTTTCAAGTAGATTACAACAAATATTAAAAATATCGCTTAATGTAATTTAACAAAAATCGCTAGATTGGCTTACATAGTTGCATATTTAAACATCAAACTCTGAGTTGATTGAGTATATCAGAGAGAGTTTGATAATTTTAAAAAAAAAAATTTTGGAATTTTCGATTCATTTCTCAAAACTAGTCATACTCGTATATAGAAATTGCAACAAAAATGTTCAGTCTACAAAACAAATTTTTATACTAAATATTTATATTTGCAGTTCAAAGTCAAGTTTTCTACACTTTTTTTCTATTTGAAGTTGTCGTCGTTATTGTTGTTGACTTTTTTTGTCTGTTCGTGAAAAGTGTAATAGATGAGTTTATTTATTTTAGACTTGTTTTAGAATGATCCTATAAAAAAAACAAAAACATATAAAATTTCAAACTGCTTGTAGCATTGGATTGCACATTGTTTATACGCTACATCACACTTTTTCAATTAAATCAATATAGAATTCAATCAAGCGTTTAAGTGCTTAATAAAGTAAACAACTATAAATTACAAAAAAAAAATATATGTAAATAAAAGAAAATAGGCATTTTATATCACTTAAACGAACTGCAAGCGAAATTCCTTAACCCATAAATGCAACAACTGAGGTCCCGAAGATTCTGGATTAAAATATTTGTATCGCCGATATTGATCTTGTAAATTAAAGAGTTAAGAGTGTTGTATTAGGCTGCACGGTTGGGAAATGTGGCACAATAGTGCCATTTCTGGCACTATTAAATGGTCAGTGGCACCACAAAAAACCATTTTGGCACTTTTTCATTCTCAACAAATATTAGCCTCATTTTTTTGCAGACCGGATTAAGATTAGGATTAACTCTATTTAGTTAAAAAATGGGTCAAATCAAGTCCAGAATTTTTTTTTTCTGAATTTACATCCATATAGCTAATATAAACAGGAAAAAAAAATTAAGCGTTGTCAAAAATGTAAAATGGTATAAATAAATTTGAGTTAATCCAAGGATTTAACTAAATTTATTTTTTCATTCTTTGCATTTTGGACAAAGCTTAATTTGTTTTTCTGTTTATATTTACTAAGGCTGCGTTTTTGACATATCGCTTTAACTTAGTTTAAATGGGAGTTTTATTAAACTTTATTAAATTAAAACCAAGTTTAACCAAGCATTCTGTTTTTCAGTTCAAGTTTAGCAAATGTCGATTAACGCGGTATTGCCATACCAATCGCATTTCCAATTAGAATAGTTGCCATCATCGCACATTTTATCCATTAACATGGCAACACTAACCAGTATATTTGAAAATCAGAGGTGTTTTTTTGACATTTTTGTACCTTAGTTTAACTCTCCATCATTGGTGAGTTAAACTTAAAATAAACCACATCTCAAAAACAGAATTTGTGGTTTTAACTCAGTTTAAACCTAAAACCAATCAATTTTACAATTCAAAAACTCAGCCTAAGTGTATGTAATTTCAGAAAAAAACTATAAAAAAAAATTCTGGACTTGATTTCACCAATTTTTTAACTAAATAAAGTTAATCCAAATCTTAATCCGGTCTGCAAAAAACAGGGCTATTGTCTAAATTAAAAAAAGAAAAATATTTAAATTTAATTATTACAAAAAGGACAAAAAGTATCATTTATTCCCCTTTTATGAATCCTACCATTTATTGCAACAATGTAAGTTTTTTTTTTGTTTTTTATTTATGATTTTAAAGTGAATGGTAATAAAATCCCTGTGGGAAATTAATCCTACAGGAACAGTTGATCCAAAAAACCCATCCTATGACTGGTTTGAAGCGGACTTGTCATAGAATACCAGAAGACTAGTTAGTGACTAGTCCTGGGGCATGTCACAAGGTATTTATTAAACGCATCCTAGGATATGGCCATATTCAAGTGACAGGTCCTTTCATACAAATGTGCCACTCGAGTGCACTCTAGAACCGGCCATAGACTGGTGAGCTTTATGATTTTACCGTTACATTTTGAACGCCAAGAAGATTCAAAAAGATTCGCCATGGAAAAAGTGTTTAAAAAAACCCTATTTCATATAGAACAAGTAAAAAAGTTAAATTCGGCCTTGCCGAATGTAGTGAGTGTTACATTCCACAATTTCTAAAAGATTATTGCAAAAAACTTTATTTCAAAAGAAATTACTTTTGAAAAAAAAAAAAAATTTTGTGAAAAAATTTTCCGCGAAAAAAAAATTGTTAAAAAAAAAATCCGCGATTTTTTTCTTTTTTTGTCAAAAAATATGTTCTTACTTGTTTAATTACCTTTTAGTGTTCAATTATGTTGATATATGTCAACCAGCAGCCGAATTAAAGCATTTTGAATTTTTAGGTTATGTTGAATGT
Source organism: Pegoplata infirma (assembly GCA_963921195.1). Lineage (NCBI taxonomy): Eukaryota > Metazoa > Arthropoda > Insecta > Diptera > Anthomyiidae > Pegoplata > Pegoplata infirma. The sequence goes on along the minus strand of OY992538.1, from coordinate 97,601,869 downwards.
ACTAAAATTTTTGAGGTGTCCTTACATTTTCGTTCATAACTTTTGAACCGCTAAACCGATATCGCTCAAATGCAATACCAAACTTCTCGGGAGAACTTCCAATAAATATGTTAAGTTTCAGTCATCTCCGTGTAATATTTTGGCCGTGATCACCATTTCCACAGACAGACGGACATCGCTAGAATGTCTTAAAATCGATCGGGGATTATAAATATATATACTTTATGGTATCCCAGACCGATATTTCGAAGAGTTACAAACGGAATGACAAACTTATATACCCTCTATCACTAGAGTGGAGGGTATAAAAATCAGATTTAAGGGAGTATGTAGGTTTATTTACAGGCCATACTCGCTCAAAAGGTTTTTTTAAAATGTTGAAATTGATTAGAGATGACTTGTGCAGATAGTGTGGGGACGAAGAGAGAGTGAAAGACTCATTTCATTATCCTTGCCAATGCCCTGCTCTATCTCTCTCTCGATCTATTTGTTTTAGCTCTTATTTTTTTCAGAATATGGAGGAAATTAGAAGGATCAACCCGTGTAAGATGTTGAAGTATATTAGGCTGAGTAAATTTGATGAAGCATATGTGTGAACTTCAACTGTCATGGGCAGGAAGAAAGAAGAATTCGAATTAATGTAAAAAGCAGCCAACACAACCCGCCCCCCCCCCCCCCCCCTTCATAGAGATCATTTTGGATCAGGAACAGGTCGTGTGGACATTACGTCAACCTCTCACCATAACCTTTAACACTTCAGAATGTAATTTTTAGCTCGAAATTTACACTATTTTTTCGTGTTTTTAACACTACACAGAAAAAAATATCGTAAAATCAAGAGTAACAAAACAAATTGTTACCAACGAAATACTAGTTCAACAACGTTTTTAATTGTATCAACAATGTGTATTGTTAATGTGACAAAAATTCGGTTTTATTTCCAATTAAACGCATGAATTAAAATCATTGTTAAAGATTCCACATAATTCACATTAATAACACAAACAATTTATAAACTCATTTAATCAAGCACAAATGTATGCGACGATAGCACGGTGGTAGTGTGCTAAACTCGAATCATGAAGGTTTCGGGTTCGCTGCCAGTTGGCGGAACAGTTTTTTTTTTGTTTTTTTTATTTGAGATTATTTTTTTGTTATTCTATTTTTAGATTTTTTTAAATTTGTGTGATGCAACATTATTATTTATTTTTAAATATGTATAATGCCACATTTTTTATTATTGTTAAAAACGCAAAAAGTGCATATTGAAATCACAGACACCTTATGTACGCATTTAGTCAACTTTAAATATACATGAGGGATAGCACGGTGGTAGTGTGCTAGCTTCGAATCATGAAGGTTGCGGGTTCGCCTCCAGTTGGAGGAACTTTTTTTTTTTAATTTCCAATTTTAGTTTTTTTTTATCATTCTAATTATAGACTGTCTTAAATATGACATTTAGTCAAATACAAATATGTATAAGGATAGCACAGTGGTAGTGTGCTAGACGCGTAGCGCGAAGGTTGCGGGTTCGATGCTAGATGGCGGTAGACATTTTTTTTTATTATTTTATTTTTTTTTCTATTTTTAGATTATTTTCTATTTTTAGATTTCAGATTATTTTTTATTCTATTTTTAGATTTTACAAATTTTTCAATTAATTTCGTTGTTAATGTAACAATGAATGAAGTTGATTTTTTTTTCAATAGTTACAAATGTCATTGTTGTATTGACAAAATCCAATGTAGGCTCAGTTTCAATTAAATGTTTAATTGTATTAACAATGAAATTAATTGTATTGACAAATTTTTTTTTTCTGTATACAATGGTAGAAAAAATACAATATAAATATGTTTCTTTCCATTTTAAAGCATTTAAGGCAACTTTCAACCTTTGACAATCTTCAGTGATTTATTATGAGGAAAATATTTGTAGAACATTTTAAATGGACGTTTTATAAGACCTACGTGTATAGTAGGGCGGAGTGATTTTTTTTTCGACAAAATCGTCCAGCATATTCGGATTCTGCATAAATTCTAAGAAAAAATGCCGAACAAACCATGTGTCAAAAATCAGTTTTGACCCACCCAATTTTCAAAAATAGTTTTGCACGATATACGACTTTTTTAGTTGGGCTTATTATTTAGAATATATTGTTTTACTAATAATTTTGCTTTTATTTTGTATTAAGAGGTGTACCTGATATTTTTGGGTACGGAGAATCCATATTTGATATATATTTTGCTCTAAACCGCCGCTAGAGGGAGCAAAAAAAACAAAAATCTGGACTTGGGTCTTTAGATTTTTTTTTATTATGACGCCAGATACTCTAAGGAGCCATTTAGACATTCCCATTTACAGTTTAATTAAATTCCAAAAACTCGCGATTTTATTCGCGATTTTAATTTTCTAAAAATCCACAAAAAATTAAAAAGTGGTAAACTACACCATTCTTTTATTACCACAATTTTTTAAAACTTTTTGGTTTAAAGTAGAGGATTTTAGCTTTCAATTTCAATTTTGATTATCAAAATCCGATGTTTACTTAAGGAGTTATAGATCTTCAAAGTATATCGATAAACGAGTTGAAAATCCTAAAATCATTTATTAACAAAATTAAAAAAAAAAAAAATTTCTTTTTAATTTAAAAAAAAAAATATTAAAAATAGAAGACTTTTGTGTCCTATTAAAATGATGACTGATTTTTTTTGTAAAAATGTCATTCTTTCATAATATCTTAATTAAAAAAAAGTCAAAAGAGGTGAAAGTTGACGAAAATGCACTAAAAAAATGCATTTGCATTTAAAATGCATTTTTTTAATAACACATTTTTTTTTACCTTTCAAGTTTAATGAAGAGGTCTTAAGCTTTTAATTTCAATTTTTATTTTAAAAATCGGATATTTATTTAAAAAGTTATCGCTCATCAAACTACACTACTAAAAGAAAATCGCGAATAAAATCGCGACATTTTGGAATTTAATAAAACTGTAAATGGGAATATCTAAATGGCTCCATAATGTATCTATGTACACAATCTAAAGATCCCATACCAAAAAATACCCTTTTTCTTGTGCTGATTAATGGAAAAGGCGTATATTGTACAAAACTATTTTTGAAAATTGGGGGGGTCAAAACTGATTTTTGAGACATGATTTGTTCGGCATTTTTCTTAGAATTGTATGCAGAATCCAAATATCCTAGACGATTTTGTCAAAAATTTTGCTCCGAACAATTCACTCCGCTCTAGTATATAGTTTTTATAAAAGACCTCAAATTACCCCTTAAAATGGCAGTTATAGGGTTAATAGGTTTTAAGAACTTCCATACAATTACACTGAAGCCATTAAACCATATTTTGACGCTCTGGTGTGTTTTTATTATATGTTTTTTCATGTATTCCAAACGCCTTTAAGGTAGGCCATAAAAAAACTCCGAATTGACTTTGCAAAACCATTTGGTGATTTTATCTACTGGATGGGCTACTTTCATATGGCATAAGAGCATGGAGGCTCATTTTTTTTGTTGCACAGTGTAAATGAAAAATTGTTATGCCATAAAGTAAAGATAAATAAGAGACATTGGTAGACTCCAAAATCGAGAAGTGATTGCCAGTGTGTTTCCATGGCGAACAGGAAATGGAGAGAGTTAAGTACAAGCTGAATTACCAAAATAATCTGGCCGCATTACGACCTCAAAAGAACTAGCTACCTGCTTTCTCTTAACAGAAAGGAGTGTTGTTACCCACGGGAGTGGTCACAGGACCTACTTGTTTTTCACGCAAAAACGATTAGACTCATTTCTGATTCCAATTGTGATGAACCGAATACGGACGATATCGTTAAACAAATACCCCACAATTGTCAGGCATCGCGAGCGAATATTATCAAAGCAGAACTCAAGAATCTGGAAAAAGTCGAAGCAGGACCTTGTTTAAGTTAAACTGTTTGCAACATGAACCAACGCGTTTTATCCACGTCGCTAAAGAAACATGTGGTATAGCTATGGACCAGCCGGAATATGCGAGGAAAATTTTTAGCCCACCACCCCTAACCTAGGGTTGCCATCCGTCCTATTTTCCCCGGACACCGTCCTCTTTTTTAGGGCGTCCGGGGCAGTCCTACTTCTTTTTTAGAAAGTGTCCGGGGTTGTCCTACTTTTTGGACTTTCCCCATAATTTTTTTTATTGCTTCTACACTTTTGAACTATTGGCTGTATTTTAGCTTATCAGCAATAATGTCAATATTTTGAGAGCAAAACGCGAATAAAAATTATTAATACATATTCAACTCCTCATTCATTGAGAATTAGAAGAAGAAAATTGTACAATCTCTTAGTAAGATCACGATCATGTTGATTATTTGACGATCGTGATTTTACTAAGAGATTGTAAAATTTTTTTGTTCTAATTCTCAATGAATGTGGAGTTCAGTACCGTTTTTACCATTAGGGCACGTGCCCAGGGTCCCCCACGTACACTGAAAAAAAAGACATAACTAAATTTAAGGAAAAAATGTCTTTGAAAATTTATCATGAATTTTCCTAAAATTTAGTTAAATTTAACTTAAAAATGACAAATTTTCCTAACTATGAGGAAAAAATTTTAGTTAATTCACTTATAATTAGTTCATAGTTTTCTTTAAATGGATTTTTTTAATATTAGGAAAAAAAATCTTACTGCCAAAGAAATTTTCCACAAATCTAAGAATCGTATCTTTATTTTTAGGACATATTTCTTAAAAAAACAATTTAGTTCAAGTTTAGTTAAAATTTACTAAAAAAAACATCATCGTATTTCTCTTCTTTGAATTGAGGAAGTGTACTTCTTAGAATTTTGTTAATGACTTCTGAGAATTTAGTTAAAAATTCAAAATGGCGATATCTCGAAAACTAAGCGAGATAGAGCGAAACGGATGAAATTTTCAAAAGAAAGACTACAAAGAAAAATATGGAATAGCCTAGCTCTGCATATCTAAAATTTGAAATTCCCGAGATTTTATATATACACATATCTCGGTAAATACTGCCAACACGAGAAAAAGTCCAACGGCATTTTTGTAGCTCTTGACTCGTAGAACACTTCCGCAAAATACCCGAAAGCCCTCCGATTAATAGGTTTTGAGTTTTCCGGTTTTTAAGATTCTCAAGACCCTATCAGTTCCCTTATTACCGTATCTCAAAAACTAAGCAAGTTAGAGCGAAACGGACACAAGTTTTGGGTCAAAATCTATGGGGACCCTTAAAGGACCCAACGGGGTCTCGAGTTAAATGGAGTCCGAACCCATGGGTCCAGGGTCTAGACCCAATCTATTTCTAAAATGTGAAGTATAATTTTTCCATTTTCTAGTTAAAATTGACTTAAAATTAAATAACTTTGTTTTCCTTATTTTTGGGAAAATTATGAACTAAAACCAAGAAAAAAAATCTTTGGAGCCAAATCATTCACTCTTTTTCTCAAAATTGAGTTAATTTTCACAGATTTTAGTTCACTTTTTTTTTGCCAATAAATTTCCTTTATACGAAAAAGGAGCAACATTTTTTTTTATTTGTTTTTAAAGAAAATTTTAAATTTTTTGTATTAAAAAAGTCTCAGATTCCCAGACAGTTTTTGAAACAGAAAAGGCTTAGATTCTAAATCATTTTTCGTATAGAAAAAGTCTAAGATTCTGAGACATTTTTAGGAGACATTTTTGGTACAAGAATATTCTCAGATTCTAAAAATTTTTCGTAAAGAAATTGTCACAGATTCTGAGACATTTTTCGTATAGAAAAAATTTCAGATTCTGACACATTTTTCATATCGAAAAAGTTTCAGATTCTGAGATATTTTTCGTATGGAAAAGTTTTAGATTCTGATCTATAAAAGGTCCCAGTAAAAACTTCTATTACCAAGTAATGAGGTTTTCGCCTTTAAATAGATGGTGGTAGCTAGTTACTATGTTGGTGAAACACTCATTATTTTAAAATGGCGATGTCATTGGAGTAATGACCGCATACCCACTCGCTTACGAGAATGCTACTGAAAAACTACATACATTAGTACCACAAATAATAAGCTACCAGTAGCCCAAAAATAACTCGTTACCCACTACTTACAAAAATGCTACCAAATAACAGCATACATTAGTCCCAAAAATAAGTAGCTACCAGTTGCTCAAAAATAAATCGTTTCACACTCCTTACAAAAATGCTACCAAATAACAGCTTTTGATTCTTTTAATAAATTTTTAACTTGGGGCAACTTCCACCAATATGAAATTGAACAAGTTCATGTTGAACGCGTTTATTTCAAGAGCAACCAAGCGGGCAAATGCGGAAATGGAAATGATCCAATGTGACAACGGAACCAGTGTTAACGTTGATATCCTTCCCTCCAAATGTTTGATTGTAAAATTCAAATATTACAGGACCGAAAATATATCTTGGAACCTCGTAGAAAGGGACATTTGGCTACTTAGGACATTACCAATAACAAATACCCGAGTAAAAAAGAGTTATGTATAGCCGCGACAAATTAGATCCCAAATATGGTGGACACAATTGTTTCAAATATTATCTTCGGTTATCCCACAAGATCTGAACAGATAGTCTTATATATAATGTGATACGTAAAATGGGTCTATCTGGTTTTATCAGTTTGATCCGGACTGACACAATATAAAATAAATTGAGACTATAAGACATAAATATATATGGTAAGATATTGCTCTTCATAAAGAACATATTTTTGTATTTAACATTACATAAAGTACATATGATTATATATAATATTATCCAACTTATATGACGTTATAAGGAGCAATATATGATCAGTTATAATGGGTTTAAATTATATTTCTTCGTATCAGTTTTCTCCAACTGATATAATTATATAGACCCATTTCACGTATCACATTATATATAAGATTATCCAGCTAGATCATAAAATATACCCGTAGATAATTATTAAAGTAATTGTATCCGCCATATTTGGGATATAATTAGTCATGAACTTTTTTTATTTTTTTACTAGGGTATACAGAAGCGACTGCTGCTCAGCCAATGGAAACCGCATTAAACACCATCTTAAGTCTATATAAGAGTGAGTTAGGTTTTAAGGGAAATACTCTCTGTGATAGTTTTTTACCTTTTTACCGGCTTTAACATAATTTAAACAACAAGGCAAAAAAAAAATTAAATTAAAATTTGGAGAACACCACAAAATTTCTAGAAAAACAATAACAATTTAGAAAAAGCCAATTAAAATCCAGAAAACTTCAATAGAAGTTATGTAAATACTAATTAAGGCTCATAAATCAGCTAGATCCAGTTTTCTGAATATCAATTTGGCTTTCTAAACTTTTTTTTACCTTGTCCCAATTTTAATCAGAATTCCTGAATTTGAATTTCTGTTAACAGAGTTTTATTAGAAAAAGTAGATAAATGTTAATCTTTTTTTAACTAAATGTGCAAGTTCTTTCTATTCTTTAGAATTTTTTTAATTTCATTAAAAAAAATATTTAGACAACTTATCAGATATTTTAAATCGTATTTACCAGTAACCTGTTCTGTATCAGGTTATCGGTAACTCATTATTTATTAACAAGATGTAACCGGTTTTGTATTAGGCTATCGGTAACTCATTATTTATTAACAAGAAGTAATCGAGCAGGTAACGAGCCCTCATTACATAGAATGCAGGCGGTAATGGGGACTTATTACCAAGTTTTTACTGGGGTATACTTAAAATCAAATTGTTCTACACAAATATCATGGTTTTAATAAGTAAAGATAAATTACATCGAGCTAGAATAGCCCTACTCAAAATATGTTTTTTTTTAGTTTCTTTGTCTTAAAACAGGTAATAACATGAGTTTTAATTTGTGCCAAAATAATGTGTTTTTTTGTCATGCGACTTTTTCTTTTCAGAGGGGCCCAGGGCCCCGCCATATCATAAAGCCGCCCTGGTAGGGGTGAATATGTGTTAAAATTTGTTTGAATATTAGCGATTTATCATTTAAATTCCCTTTGCTACTTGTAGTAAATGGGTTTTTATTTGTTTAATAGTCTTGACAATGGAATCTGACAAGTTCTGAAATACGTGTCGACTAAGTGCTGCAAAAATGACCAAACATAAATAAATTAAAGACAGAAAAATATTTTTTTTGGAAATTCTGTAATAAACAAATGGAATTTTTAATAAAGATATTTTGAAATAGAAATTTTTGAAATACAAATTGAATTTTCTGATAAGCATTTAGAAAATTTTTAAATACTAATAGAAAATTCTGATATAAAATTAAAAATTTTTGAATTATATATAGAAATTTTTAAAATATAATTTGAAATAATTGAGAATAATATTTCTCAAAATATACTATTTCCTAATACTAAAAATACGTTTTATTTGTATTTTGTATCGCGTTGTTATTTTTTTTAAAAATTAATTTATAAACAAAAATTGTCCTCTTTTTTGGGCCAAATGTCCTCCTTTTTTAAGGTTGACGTCCTCTTTTTCTCAAAAAGGAAATGGCAACCCTAACCTAACCTTCGAAAAATTGGTTCTCTTAGTGTATTTTAAGAGTTTTTACATGCACTTGTATAGGGAAACATTACCAACTTAACGCGAGCGGAAAAAAACATGGGATTGAACCAATTGAATACCCACCATGCCATATGAAGCTAGGGGACCAGCACTTGCACTAAAGGGATCAGGAAAATCTTTTTCGAATTACAATTGATCTGTTTTGAATTCTAGGGAGACTTCCCTCGTTAGTCTCCATACACAAATTTTGCCAGAAATTCAGGTAAATCGGTCAATTAGCAACAAAAAGAAGCCTTTTTTTACTCAAATTCGGTTTTTGTGCGTTTGCTACAGTAATTAAAGATCCAACAAAAGATAGATCCAATCGGTTCATAATTGGACTTGGGATCCATTTTCCAGGAAATACTGGTGTAGGGTATTATATGGTCGGTCTTTACCGACTTTATTTGATCTTTTTCAAATTACAATTGATGTACTCTAAATTACAATTGATCTTTTTGAAATTACAATTGGAATCTTCGATTTACAAATCGAATTTCAAATGGAATCTTCGAGTTACAAGTCGGATTTTTGAATAACAAATGGAATCTTCGAATTACAATTGATCTTTTTCGAATTACATCTGTAAATGGTGTAGTAGATCTATAAATATTAAGACAAAAAATTCTATAAAAACAAATATTTATAAATATGTAAATCACCAAAATTGTACTAATCATTCTATTTTCAAATCGTTAAAGGTAATAAAACTGTTTTTTTTTTGTAATAAAAAAATATTCCTCTTTTTAAATCGCTTGAAAGAAAGTGGCGCGACGGACGCCAAATTTTGAACGTAGTTTCGAACAGGTTTCTTTTAATAATTTTGACCAGAGGTTTATAAAAAGAAATAGAATCATTTATAAGCCGGCATTATCAAAGATGTTTTAACTAATAAATTCCTCTAGAAATGAAATGTAAAAAAATATTGACTGGACTCTGGTTATGAATTTTTGCTTATAGGGTGACCGTGCCTAAGTTCGGCATGTACCAGTAGTCGGCACTTTTTGAATTTAAACGTAAATAAATAAGAATTATAAAAATAAAATATTTAAATAAGATTAAATTTACATTAAAAATATATTAATCTCTCTGTTTCCAAAGATTAAATTGGATTAAGATGATTATTTTGTCCTCGTTTTATCCTTTTTTTGAAAACAGTTTTTTCGAATGTGAGAAATTGCTTCTTTTTAAGAAATTTTTTAGTGAATAGGCCAATTTTAAAAGCTATGTAATTATATTAATTTATGTTTTATTTGAACTCTTATGGTTTCTAGAGGAAGATATTAATTAAAATATTGTTTTAAATGTTAAAAGTTACAAAAAAACATTTGTTTATATTTTTTTAAAAGATGCCGCCATTAGGAACAACAATTTTTTACAATTGCCAATAGTCGGCATAGGTGTGCCGACTACTGGTAAATTAGAATTTTTCTATATTTCCTATAGTCGGCATTAGTTTTTCTTCCTTATTTTATTTAAACCTTTCAACCATTTTCAGATGTAATTCGTAAAAGATCAATTGAAATTCGAAGATTTCATTTGTAATTTGAAAAGATCAATTAAAATTCAAAAATTATTAATTAAAATTTAAAAATTTCATTGAAAATGGAATTAAAATTCCAAAAAATTCAATTCGAAGCCGAAAAAGATTAATTTAAATTCGAAAAAAAAAAGAATTAAAATTAAAAAAATATCAATCAAAATTAGTAAATTATCAATTTAAATTCCGAAAAAATCACTGAAAATTGCAATAGCTCTTTTACGAATTTCAAGTGATCTGTTTTGAATTAAATTTAATCTGTTTTGAATTGAATTTGATATTGTTCGAATTTCAATTAATATTTTACAAATTTAAATTGATCTTTTTTTAATTTCAATTAACATCTTCAAATTTTCATTGCTCTCTTATGAGTTTCAATTAAATTTTATTTAATCCTTTTAAATTTATTTATTTATTTTTTTCAAATTTCAATTGGTGTTTTACAAATTTTAATGCATTTTTTCGAATTTCTATTGAAGTCTTCGAATTCCAGCTGGAATCTTCAAATTTGAATCGATATTTTTCGAGGACCAATTGGAGTCCAGAGTTTCAACTGGACTTTGAATTTCATTTAATCCTTCTCGAATTTGAAATAAAATCTTTGATATTTCTCATATTTCAATTGAAATCATTAATTTTTAATTGACAGTTTTCCAATTTCAATTGATGTTTTTCGAATTATAATTAATATTTTTCGAATTAAAATTGAAATCTTCGAATTTAAATTAATCTTTTTTAAATTTTATATGAAATTTTAAAATTATTATTGGAATTTCAAATGGAGTTTTTGAACTTCAAATAAAGTATTTTAATTTCAAATAGAATCTTCGAATTTGAAATCGAATTTTTGAATTTCAAACTGAAAAGATTCAATTCGAACTACTTTTTATGACTACTAATCTGAAAATTAAGTAGTCCTGTAGGTGCAAACACAACAGAAAAAGTCATGCCGACTATTGGGTCACCACATGCCGAATATTGGGAAATGCATGCCGACCACTGGCAAATATGGTGTATTTTACAAAACATATAAATAAGTCAAATTTAATAAATAATTTTTTTAAAACTGTTAATTACACTTAAAACAAAACCCTTTTTTGAAGTGGAATATCTAGGTGCCATTCCAATAGCATGCTCACATACGTAAGGACCCTAGTTTGAAAATAAAAAAAACGTTAAAGTGCCGACTACTGGTACACTTACCCTATAAACAAAAAAAAAACACTTTTTGTGTTTTGTTTTTTTTTTTACTTAATAAAAAAAATCATTAAAAATTCATTAATAAAAAGTTACAAACAGTAAAAAAAAATATATTAAAAAAATATTAAATTTAAATATTCATAAAACATCATTTGAATGTGAAATTGGAATTCCCCAAGTGTCTTTTTTTTCTTTTTGAGAAGTGTTCTCTGGAACTTTTTGCGTATAACAAATTAACAATTAAATTTCAAGAAAACAAGTAAGAAAGCTAAATTCGGCTGTGTCGAATCTTTAAATACCCTCCTCAATGTTGGACAAAGTAAATTTGTTTGCTAAAGAAAAAAATAATTTTCATATCTAGGGTGAATATGCAAAACTAGCTATCTGCAATTTTTTCGAAAATGAGATTTTGATGGCAAACTTGCTCACCGATTAAGTTGTCATCAATCATATTAATTTTGAAGTCAAACAATTTTTCTTAAACATTTTTTTTTTTCATAAATTTGTGATTTTGCTATCTACCATACGTATTTTAGTGAATTAAAAGTTGATATCTGCATAAAAAATTTGTTTTTTATTTTTACACTGTACGACAAAATTTCAAATTTTGGCTGTACACATGAACCGGACCAAAAAATTCTGAGAATGGGGCCGAAAAAAAAAAATGCCCGCATCTCCCAGTTTTTCTATATCAATTGCTTTTTCGCGAAAAATGAAAAAAAAAATACACTATAGAAAAAATTCACTCTAGTCAGAAATAGGATATTAATAGGGTGACCATTTTTTCTGAACTCAAATCAGTGCGCCCAAGTTTTTTTTGGGAAAACACTCATGATCTTCTCAACACTCAAAAAATTCTGGTTAAACTAACCAACTTGGGCTCAATTAGTATTTCAGTTAAAACAACTGTTCAAAAACCACTGCCATAAACTGTTGTCGTTATTTTACAGAAAATGTAAAAGAAAATGACTTCAAACATCTTCATTAGACTGATTTTTTGTTTGTATGAAAAATATTTTTTTTTTGGAATTTCAAAAAAAGTGTAGGGGGAATATAGTAAAACTAGGTCAAAAAATACGATTCTGAAAATTTTGGCCAAATCGGACCACGGGATCACGAGGCGCATCGCGGTCAAAGTTTCAGAACCCTAGAGCAAATCGAAAAAAAAAATTACATACTTAAGACTTTTAATATCACTTTTCTGACTAATTTCCCTGTGCTGAGTTTAAAAAAGTTAAAGTTTTTGAAATCGAATAATAAGTTTTTGAGATATCACGATTTGAATTTTGTTGAAAAATTGTGTTTCTTGATCACTTTATGTGCGACATCTATATTTGTACTTGGTCAACCAATTGCAATTATCATAGACAACAACCATACAGCAAATACAACTCTAAAAACGATTTTTTCTTAGTATTTGCTACTGCCATCTCTTGTCACGAATGAATAATGTCAATTATTTAAATTTAACGGATTTTAATAATCAAAGTCAAGGAGTACCAGATGCTTAAAATAAATCATGTAAAGTGAGAGTCTACTATCGCCGATTTTCATAACCTTATTTCTCTGTTTTACACTCACAAAAAAAAACTGTAATGTTAGCAAAAAAAAACTTGTAAGCCTACAAGAAAATTTGCTGATTTTGAACCCACAATTTTTTGGAAAAGTTATCAAAAATGTTTTGCCAAAAATTAGTTAACTAAATTTTTTTTTTATTTCAACTAAGTTCATACACTCAAAATAATACATTAGTAGATTTACTATTTTTTTTTTGCTAATGCTGGTTAGCTAACTTTTAGCAAATTTTTAGTTGAGATTAGCATGTTAGCAAAAATATCTTGTAAGCTTCATTTAGCGCATTAGCAATTTTAAACAAAATTTTAACTAATTTTTTTCTAGATTTAAAATTGAGTTGACCAAATTTTTACAAGCATTTTTGCTAATATTAGCAAAGTAAATGGTATTTTTTTTTTTTATTTTCGGAAAACTTAAAATGGCGCTATCTCGGAAACTAAGCCATATAGAGCAAAATGGAGGGCATTTTTGGTTCTCGGGCTCTCCATAGTATCGCCGGTCCTCTTCACATGTGTGGACCCTAATGGGTCCTAACTTTGGATCCAAAAAAGTTAGCATTCCCGAAAATTTTAAATGCTCATATCTCGGTAAATATTGCCGACACAACAAAAAGTTCAAAAGCATTTTTGTAGCTCTCAACACGTAGAACAAGACCGTAATATAATCAAAAGCTCTCCGAGTAATATTTTTGAAGTTATCGAGTTTTTTAATTCTCAAGACCCCAGTGGTCCCCTATAATCACGTATCTCAAAAACTAAGCAAGGTAGAGCGAAACGGACACAAATTTTGGATCAAAAAATATGCCCATCGGGGTTTGGACCTATCGGGTCAGAACCCAACGGGGCCCTCAGATGTGTATGAACTAAGAAAAAAAAAAATTAGTTAACTAATTATTGGCAAAACATTTTTGCTAGCTTTAGCAAAAAAATTGTGGGTTCAAAATCTGCAAATTTTCTTGTAGGCTTACAAGTTTTTTTTGCTAACATTACAGTTTTTTTTTTTGAGTGTACACATTTGAGGACCCCATTGGGTTCGGACCCGATAGATCCAGACCCCGATGGGCCTAGACCTAGTTGGGTTCCTTGAAAATCGTCATAGTTTTTGATCCAAAATTTGTGTCCGTTTCGTTCTACCTTGCTTAGTTTTTGAGATACGTGATTTTAGGCGACCACCGGGGTTTTGAGAATTACAAAACACGATAACTTCAAAAATATTACTCGGAGAGCTTTTGATTATATTACGGTCTTGTTCTACGTGTTGAGAGCTACAAAAATGCTTTTGGACTTTGTGTTGTGTCGGCAATATTTACCGAGATATGAGCATTTTAAAATTTTCGGGATTGCTAACTTTTTTGGATCCAAAGTTAGGACCCATTAGGGTCCACACATGTAAAGAGGACCGGCGATACTATGGATAGCCCGAGAACCCAAAATGCCCTTCATTTTGTTTCCGAGATAGGGCCATTTAAAGTTTTCTGAAAATAAAAAAAAATACCATTTATTTTTGCTAATATTAGCAAAAAAGCTTGTAAAAATTTTTTGAGTTGACAATTTTAAATTTAGCAAAAAAAAATAGTTAAAATTTTGTTTAAAATTGCTAATGCGCTAAATGGTTTACGAGATATTTTTGCTAACATGCTAATCTCAAAATTTGCTAAAAGTTAGCTAACCAGCATTAGCAAAAAAAATTAGTAAATATACTAATGTATTATTTTGAGTGTATTTGTCAAAAAATACGATATGTCAAAAAATACGATTCTGAAATGTTTGGCCAAATCGGACCACGGGATCCCGAGGCGCATCGCGGTCAAAGTTTCAGAACCCTAGAGCAAATCGAATAATAAGTTTTTGAGATATCACGATTTGAATTTTGTTAAAAAATTGTGTTTCTTGATCACTTTATGTGTGACATCTATATTTGTACTTGGTCAACCAATTGTAATTGCCTTGTCAAACAATTGCAATTATTATAGACAACAACATATAGCAAATACAACTCTAAAAACGATTTATTTATGTTTAATTATTGAATTTTGTAATATCAAGATTTATTTTTGTTTAGTTCTTCTATGAGTGTATTATTTTTTTATTGTTTTACTAAATGAAATAAATTTTTTACGTTTTTATTTAATTTTGTTTGACTATTGGGAATAATTTTTTATCCAAAAATAAGACAGTGCACCAGTGGATTTATACTTTTGACCTACTGTATGTTGTTGGTTTCGACGAGTAGATCTCAAAAATGTTCATTTACCTTTCCAAATACCTCCTAATAATCAAAAAAGGCATTGTTTTGAAATTAAACAAGTCAATATACAATGGGTACAATTCCTTTCTAAATATTAATGGAATCTGTTCATGTTTAAACTCTGTCAAAAATATGTAAAACAACCTTCACTTTGAATAAGCCAACTTTTAGCAGATTTGGATATTTTAACTTAATTAACTGTCATTTAATTTTAGAAAATAATAGAAATTTTCTTATAATTTCACTGATTCTTTTTCAGAAGTTCAGATTGTTTATCCGAAATTAGAATATTTTTCTGCTAAAATCAGCAGATTTTCAATCTAAAATCCGCAGAATATTCTGATGTCTTTAAAGATTTGTCTGCTGATTCGATTAAGAGATTGTTTTAAAACCTAAGAATTCGTTTAAAAAGGTAAATATTTCAGAAATATCTCAAAACTATTTTTTTTTCGGTAATTTTAGTAATTTAGAATAACAAATCGGCAAAAAATAAAAGAATTTGGAAATTTTTTTGGGTAATTTTGGGGATTTCCGTTCTTAAATTTGAGAATATGAATAAAAATGAATCCGTCAACACTCCATTAATTCACTAAAACCATGTCTGCACTAACTGAAGTGTGGTTGTTGTCTAGAATAACTGTGTAGTGCAATAATATGGCAATGAGATGTCGCTCATATCGAAAACAAAAAAAAAAATAAATTTTTAACAAAATTAAAATCGTGATATCTCAAAAACTAATTATTCGATTTCAAAAACTTTAACTTTTTTGAACTCAGCACAGGGAAGTTAGTGAGAAAAGTGATATAAAAAGTCTTAAGTATGTAATTTTTTTTCGATTTGCTCTAGGGTTCTGAAACTTTGACCGCGATGCGCCTCGTGATCCTGTGGTCCGATTTGGCCAAAAATTTCAGAATCGTATTTTTGACCTAGTTTTACTGTATTCCTCCTACACTTTTTGGAAATTCCAAAAAAAAAAATAAAAAAATCAGTCTAATCTTCATATGATTGTTTTGATCATTTCAGTGCAGAAAATATAAAAAAAAACCCACAGGTTTAGAAAACTTCTCAGCTAAGGGTTTTAAGATCAAAACAACCTTATGCTCATTTTGCGTTAAAGAATCTATTAATTCACTAACCATAATCTCTTTAAAATTAACTCATTATAAATTATCTCATTGTCAGACTAAAGCAGTGATGCCATTTTAGCACTTTTAATGTTAGATCTAGCACTTTTTTGGACTTACAAGGGAAGTCTCCCTGGTGTCACACAGAAAAAAATAAAAAAAATATTTGAGTAAATTTTTAAATTTATTGAGTAAAAAATTACTCAATTTTGCACCAGTAAACGATTTAATAGTATTGAGTAAATTTTTAATAAAAATTTATTAAATGTTTGAAAAAAAATTTGAGTAAATTTTTAATTGACACAATTAAAAATTTACTCAAAATTTATCTATTTATTTTTTTTAAAAGTTTTAAATTTTTTTACAAACAAAAACAAAAAAAAATGTTTTTTCAAACTTTACCAAACATATTTATGTCTCAAAAACATAGGAGAATTTTATAAAGACGATTACAAACTTTCATATACATATACAAAAAACTATAAACTAAACGAGAATTCAAAAAACTATGAGAGTTTCAAAAAAATTAAAAAAAATATTAAATTTTTATTAAATTATTTACTTAAATTGTTTTTAAAATTTTTAAGTAAATTTTTAATTGCGTCAATTAAAAAAATACTCAATTTTTGTTTTTAAATTTAAACAAGTGATTACTCAAATTTGTTTCCTCCATATTTTTTTCTGTGCACCCTCCGATCTTCATGAAATTTGGATATGTTGTTAAGAACAAAAATTAATTCGACACGTATTTTTTTTAGCGGCCCAAACTCATTTTTAGGGGGGGGGGTCGTTTTGTACGGGGGAAATAGACTTTTTCAGTTTTTTACGATTTCCACATATTTAAACAAAATTAATATAGGCATATGTGGTATCAGATTAAAGGTATTAAAAATATCTATCTCGTGGTGCTAACAACGGGCCAAAAAAATCAGTATTACTCGACTGATTAACAAAAATGTCCTAACATTTTGGTATTTTACTCAATATGACGAAAAGTTGTGCATGTTTGGACACGTTTTTAACACACGTAGATAGGTTTTCCAAAGAAATTTCATTTGGTATGTAACATGACAAGGTTTCTTTGCATAATATAGGAGATAAACGAAAAAAACTGAAAAATGGCATTTTCTTCCCCCCTCCTTTTCACCCCCTAAATATGAATTTGGGCCGCTAAAAAAATACGTATCCTTTTATTTTTTGTGCTCTACAAAATAAAACCAATTCCATAAAGATCCGCGGGTGACACTAGGGAGACTTCCCTTGTTAGCCTAAAAGTTTTCGAAGAAAGGACTAGATCAGCCCTTTTTCAAAAATTTTTTTAGCATTTTTTTCAAACATTTAATTTTTTTCCAATAATTTTTTTCCATGTAAGGAACAAACTGTCTCAGAATCTGAGACTTTTTCTATAGAAAAACTGTCTCAGAGTCTGAGACTTTTTCTATAGAAAAACTGTCTCAGAATCTGAGACTTTTTCTATAAAAAAACTGTCTCAGAATCTGAGACTTTTTCTATAGAAAAACTGTCTCAGAATCTGAGACTTTTTCTATAGAAAAACTGTCTCAGAATCTGAGACTTTTCTATAGAAAAACTGTCTCAGAATCTGAGACTTTTTCTATAGAAAAACTGTCTCAGAATCTGAGACTTTTCTATAGAAAAACTGTCTCAGAATCTGAGACTTTTTCTATAGAAAAACTGTCTCAGAATCTGAGACTTTTTCTATAGAAAAACTGTCTCAGAATCTGAGACTTTTTCTATAGAAAAACTGTCTCAGAATCTGAGACTTTTTCTATAGAAAAACTGTCTCAGAATCTGAGACTTTTTCTATAGAAAAACTGTCTCAGAATCTGAGACTTTTTCTATAGAAAAACTGTCTCAGAATCTGAGACTTTTTCTATAGAAAAACTGTCTCAGAATCTGAGACTTTTTCTATAGAAAAACTGTCTCAGAATCTGAGACTTTTTCTATAGAAAAACTGTCTCAGAATCTGAGACTTTTTCTATAGAAAAACTGTCTCAGAATCTGAGACTTTTTCTATAGAAAAACTGTCTCAGAATCTGAGACTGTTTCTATAGAAAAACTGTCTCAGAATCTGAGACTTTTTCTATAGAAAAACTGTCTCAGAATCTGAGACTTTTTCTATAGAAAAACTGTCTCAGAATCTGAGACTTTTTCTATAGAAAAACTGTCTCAGAATCTGAGACTTTTTCTATAGAAAACTGTCTCAGAATCTGAGACTTTTTCTATAGAAAAACTGTCTCAGAGTCTGAGACTTTTTCTATAGAAAACTGTCTCAGAATCTGAGACTTTTTCTATAGAAAAACTGTCTCAGAATCTGAGACTTTTTCTATAGAAAAACTGTCTCAGAATCTGAGACTTTTTCTATAGAAAAACTGTCTCAGAATCTGAGACTTTTTCTATAGAAAAACTGTCTCAGAATCTGAGACTTTTTCTATAGAAAAACTGTCTCAGAATCTGAGACTTTTTCTATAGAAAAACTGTCTCAGAATCTGAGACTTTTTCTATAGAAAAACTGTCTCAGAATCTGAGACTTTTTCTATAGAAAAACTGTCTCAGAATCTGAGACTTTTTCTATAGAAAAACTGTCTCAGAATCTGAGACTTTTTCTATAGAAAAACTGTCTCAGAATCTGAGACTTTTTCTATAGAAAAACTGTCTCAGAATCTGAGACTTTTTCTATAGAAAAACTGTCTCAGAATCTGAGACTTTTTCTATAGAAAAACTGTCTCAGAATCTGAGACTTTTTCTATAGAAAAACTGTCTCAGAATCTGAGACTTTTTCTATAGAAAAACTGTCTCAGAATCTGAGACTTTTTCTATAGAAAAACTGTCTCAGAATCTGAGACTTTTTCTATAGAAAAACTGTCTCAGAATCTGAGACTTTTTCTATAGAAAAACTGTCTCAGAATCTGAGACTTTTTCTATAGAAAAACTGTCTCAGAATCTGAGACTTTTTCTATAGAAAAACTGTCTCAGAATCTGAGACTTTTTCTATAGAAAAACTGTCTCAGAATCTGAGACTTTTTCTATAGAAAAACTGTCTCAGAATCTGAGACTTTTTCTATAGAAAAACTGTCTCAGAATCTGAGACTTTTTCTATAGAAAAACTGTCTCAGAATCTGAGACTTTTTCTATAGAAAAACTGTCTCAGAATCTGAGACTTTTTCTATAGAAAAACTGTCTCAGAATCTGAGACTTTTTCTATAGAAAAACTGTCTCAGAATCTGAGACTTTTTCTATAGAAAAACTGTCTCAGAATCTGAGACTTTTTCTATAGAAAAACTGTCTCAGAATCTGAGACTTTTTCTATAGAAAAACTGTCTCAGAATCTGAGACTTTTTCTATAGAAAAACTGTCTCAGAATCTGAGACTTTTTCTATAGAAAAACTGTCTCAGAATCTGAGACTTTTTCTATAGAAAAACTGTCTCAGAATCTGAGACTTTTTCTATAGAAAAACTGTCTCAGAATCTGAGACTTTTTCTATAGAAAAACTGTCTCAGAATCTGAGACTTTTTCTATAGAAAAACTGTCTCAGAATCTGAGACTTTTTCTATAGAAAAACTGTCTCAGAATCTGAGACTTTTTCTATAGAAAAACTGTCTCAGAATCTGAGACTTTTTCTATAGAAAAACTGTCTCAGAATCTGAGACTTTTTCTATAGAAAAACTGTCTCAGAATCTGAGACTTTTTCTATAGAAAAACTGTCTCAGAATCTGAGACTTTTTCTATAGAAAAACTGTCTCAGAATCTGAGACTTTTTCTATAGAAAAACTGTCTCAGAATCTGAGACTTTTTCTATAGAAAAACTGTCTCAGAATCTGAGACTTTTTCTATAGAAAAACTGTCTCAGAATCTGAGACTTTTTCTATAGAAAAACTGTCTCAGAATCTGAGACTTTTTCTATAGAAAAACTGTCTCAGAATCTGAGACTTTTTCTATAGAAAAACTGTCTCAGAATCTGAGACTTTTTCTATAGAAAAACTGTCTCAGAATCTGAGACTTTTTCTATAGAAAAACTGTCTCAGAATCTGAGACTTTTTCTATAGAAAAACTGTCTCAGAATCTGAGACTTTTTCTATAGAAAAACTGTCTCAGAATCTGAGACTTTTTCTATAGAAAAACTGTCTCAGAATCTGAGACTTTTTCTATAGAAAAACTGTCTCAGAATCTGAGACTTTTTCTATAGAAAAACTGTCTCAGAATCTGAGACTTTTTCTATAGAAAAACTGTCTCAGAATCTGAGACTTTTTCTATAGAAAAACTGTCTCAGAATCTGAGACTTTTTCTATAGAAAAACTGTCTCAGAATCTGAGACTTTTTCTATAGAAAAACTGTCTCAGAATCTGAGACTTTTTCTATAGAAAAACTGTTTCAGAATCTGAGACTTTTTCTATAGAAAAACTGTCTCAGAATCTGCGAATTTTTCTATAGAAAAACTGTCTCAGAATCTGCGACTTTTTCTATAGAAAAACTGTCTCAGAATCTGCGACTTTTTCTATAGAAAAACTGTCTCAGAATCTGCGACATTTTCTATAGAAAAACTGTCTCAGAATCTGCGACTTTTTCTATAGAAAAACTGTCTCAGAATCTGCGACTTTTTCTATAGAAAAACTGTCTCAGAATCTGCGACTTTTTCTATAGAAAAACTGTCTCAGAATCTGCGACTTTTTCTATAGAAAAACTGTCTCAGAATCTGCGACTTTTTCTATAGAAAAACTGTCTCAGAATCTGCGACTTTTTCTATAGAAAAACTGTCTCAGAATCTGCGACTTTTTCTATAGAAAAACTGTCTCAGAATCTGCGACTTTTTCTATAGAAAAACTGTCTCAGAATCTGCGACTTTTTCTATAGAAAAACTGTCTCAGAATCTGAGACTTTTTCTATAGAAAAATTGTCTCAGAATCTGAGACTTTTTTTTTATAGAAAAACTGAACTGAATCTCAGAATCTAAAACTTTTTCTATAGAAAAAAATTCTCAGAATCTGAGACTTTTTCTATATGAAAAATGTCTCATAATCTGAGACAGTTTTTCTATAGAAAGTATATTTTTTCAAAATTCTCTTAACTGGACTAAAGTTATAAAAAACTACTCTGACGACTTTTTTTTATAGAAATTAGGGCTTCCAATCGGGATATCCCGATCCCGGAAATCCCGGGATTTTCGGGATTAGGCTAATCCCGAATCTCGGGATTTCTGATTTTCAATCCCGGGATTTTCGGGATCCCGATTTTGTTTATTTTTTTTCAACATTTTCTATTATTTTTAGACTTTTTTTAAAATAATTTTGTGGAACAAAATAAAAAAAATCGACAAAAGTTCCGTCAGGTACCATGTTTTTGTTATAGAAAAAGGTGAAACGTTTGCGAAATGTAAAGAAATTCTAAAAATTAGTTGTGGTTCGACATAAGGGCTTTTATATTTATTCCTTTTACTCTTACTAGAAGAATATTGCCGTAAATGGCTTTTGACACATCTTAACTCCTTACGTTGTAAACTTTTTTAATTTTATGTTTCACTAAAACATTTTTTTAAAGTCGTAAGTGGGTTTTGACTCACACTCAGTCACGCTCACGCAAACAATAATGGAATCACTCACTTATCATTTACGCTCACGCATGAGTCATGCAAACTCTACTCTCGCACTCTCGCTAACACATTTTTTACCAAAAAAAAACGTTGCTAAAAAATATTTTTTTTGCAAGAAAAAAAAAAAAAAACAAATAAAAAAAAAATCAAATAAATTTAAAAAAAATTCAAAAAATTAGCAAAAAATTAATCACTTATGCAAAAATTTTAAAATTCATTTTTTTTTTCAACTCACTCTCACTAAAAGTTGATAACGATGACCCACGACGAAAGATAACCGAATACGGATATTCTTCACAGGAGGAATCCCGACCTTTTTTTGAAGTTCACAACACCACACAGTAAAAAGTTTTGGGTTATATTTAAAACCTAGCGGAGCACATTTTAAACTACTTTGGAATTAAACTTAAAGTTAAATCCGAAATGAGTTATATGCTAAACCACATAGGGATTAAAAATTTGATTATCTTTATGTCATTTTTTTTAGTTTTATTTTGATGCCAAAAAATAATTAAATTTCTCTCTTGAAAAACTTATACAAAATAAACGTCAAACGTCATCAAAAAATTGTATTTCATCAAGTTTAAGACAAACACTTAACAAGGAATTGAAAACAGATGTCATATTGAGTGAACAAAAAATTATTCATTCAATGAAAGTGAGAAACGAGGTTAGCAATGTATACAAAAGTAAAATCTTTATATTATCAAAATTTGTGATCCAGAAATTGAAGATTTTACTCCGACCGAAATATAAATATCAAGTAAGTATTGAATACAAACGTTCATCAATCATTTTAATTGATTTTTGATTAACTTTACTTTTAGGCCAGCTGAATCTTGAAGCAGAAGGCAGAGAGATGGAATTTTTAGATCACGACGGTGCCTACCCCCAGGAATAATTTCTTAATATAGAAGCAGTAGCAGTTTCTTTTATGCAGAGTTGTGCTGAGTTTGGGTGACAAATCAACAGTCCTCTGGATGTTAACTTTATTCATGTATTTGGTCTGTATTTGTATTCAATACACAAAAATATTAAAAAACATAACCTTACATTTGTTTTATTTATTTTTGGAGAAATTTAAGTCCTGCCTTGTTCAAATAAACACCTGTTTAGGTCTAAAATTATTTCCATATTTTGGTTTCATTATAACACCCAAAAATAAATTCAAAATACATTCTCTCACTCTCTTTTTATCTCTTTAAAAGTAAACTTTTTATAGAATAAATTAAATTATTTTTGGCATTGTTATATATACACACCAGCTAGGAATTAAAATTAACCAAAAACTTTTTACTGTGCAACAAAACTTTGCTAATTTTAACGAGCGCGTGAGTTTGTTAAAGTGACAAAAAATACTAAAAATTTTTGAAAATCCCGAAAAATCCCGACAATTTCCAAAAAATCCCGTGAATCCCGGGATTCAAAATATCCCGAAAATCCCGGGATCCCGAAATCGGGATCCCGAAAATTTTTCTTCAATCCCGAATCCCGGGATTCAGAAAAACCAATCCCGATTGGAAGCCCTAATAGAAATTCAAGCTTTTGTATAGAATTTTCGAATAAAATCATTTTTTATTTTGAAATGTTTAAAAATCAGTACAATCAGGACATAATTTAAAAAATCAGTACAAATCAGTACAACGTTTTTTGATCAGTACACGTGATCAAAAATCAGTACATGTACTGATCAAATCAGTACGAATGGTCAGCCTATACTCAAAAAAAAAACTGTAATGTTAGCAAGAAAATTTGCTGATTTTGAACCCACAATTTTTTTGGTAAAGTTAGCAAAAATGTTTTGCCAAAAATTGGTTAACTGAAATATTTTTATTTCAACTTATTTCATACACATTTGAGGACCCCATTGGGTTCGGACCCGATAGGCCCAGACCCCGATGGGCCTAGACCTAGTTGGGTTCCTTAAAAATCGTCATAGCTTTTGATCCAAAATTTGTGTCCGTTTCGCTCTACCTTGCTTAGTTTTTGAGATACGTGATTTTAGGGGACCACTGGGGTTTTGAGAATTACAAAACTCGATAACTTCAAAAATATTACTCGGAGAGCTTTTTTGCGGTCATCGTGTTCAGAGCTACAATAATGCTTTTGGCCTTTTTGTTGTGTCGGCAATATTTACCGAGATATGAGGATTTTAAAATTTTCAGGAATACTAACTTTTTTGGATCTAAAGCTTTTTTATACCCTCCACTTAGTGATAGAGGGTATATATAAGTTTGTCATTCCGTTTGTAACTCATCGAAATATCGGTCTGGGACCCCATAAAGTATATATATTCATGATGCCCGATCGATTTTAAGACATTCTAGCGATGTCCGTCTGTCCGTCTGTCTGTCTGTCTGTCTGTGGAAAATGCTCTCGCGGACAAAATATTGCACAGAGATGACTGAAACTTAACATATATATTGGAAGTTCTCCCGAGAAGTTTGGTATTGCATTTGAGCGATATCGGTTCAGCGGTTTAAAAGTTATGAACGAAAATGTAAGCACACCTCAAAAATTTCAGTACATTCAATATAACCTAAAAATACGAAATGCTTTAATTCGGCTTCTGGTTGACATATGTGAACATAATTGAACACAAAATGGTATTTAAACAAGAACGAACATATTTTTTGACTAAAAAAGAAAAAAATCGCGGATTTTTTTTTTTACCAAAATTTTTTTTCGCGGAATTTTTTTTTCAAATTTTTTTTCTTTTCAAAAGTAATTTCCTTTTAAATAAAGTTGTTTGCAATAATCTTTTTGAAATTGTGGAGGGTATCACTACATTCGGCAAGGCCGAATTTAACTTTTTTACTTGTTTTGTATAAAAAGTGCTAACTGCTTATTTTTGAACATACGAATTGATCAAATTTAAATTTGTAACAAGAGTGTTAAATTCGGCTGTGCCGAATCTTTATACCCTCCAACATGCAAAAAAATATGAAAAACATGCAGGGGCGTTTTTTTGGGGGGAGGGGGTCTTGGTGATTGGGGGGGGGGGGCAAATTTCCTCTCGAATATGTGTTTAAAAATTCATTCTTATGCTTTTTGCACAGGGGCGTTTTTTTGGGGGGAGGGGGTCTTGGTGATTGGGGAGGGGGCAAATTTTCTCTCGAATATGTGTTTAAAAATTCATTCTTATGCTTTTTGCACTAAAGAAGTGCAAGTTTATCATAATTTTTTTTTTTTTTTATGCTACGCCCATAAAAGGGGGGCGAACCAAAAAAACGACATTTTCAAATTCTCAGGGCCCAAATCCATTATTTTGAACTTCTTGTAGAATAAAAATGTTGCATTTGTTAAACAAAAAATCATATAAAAAAAATTATATTATTTATTTATTATTTATTTACAAATTAGCTTATAATTAAAATTATAAGATAATATAAAGGGGTGAGCAATAGCAACGTAGGCCTTCAGCTCAAAATAATTAATATACACGCAAATAAGGAAATAATTAAAAAAAAAAATAGAGTAATAATTAATTCTATAATAATTAATGTTATATATAAAAAAGAAAATAATAGTATATTCAGGTCTAAATGGTAATATATAGTTTATAAGATTTATTTTGTTAATTTGTTAACATTAAAAGTCAATCTTCATTAAATTAATTATGAATTTTAGTGGTTTTTGAGTATTTTACAATACAATTCGTATTTTCTATTGTTGAATTAGATAGATATTACTTCGAGCAATTTGCTGATTTTTTAAATTAGTTTGAAAGTAAACTAATGTTGTTATTTATATTGGTAGTTGTTTTTTATATACATTTTTAAATTATTTATTTATGTCTTTAGTAAATAGTTTGGGGTTGTAAATAAGAGTATCAATATAGTGTTCATTGTTTGATGTCTTCAAATTCATTCTCAAGGAAAGATTGTTGGCAACTTGATGGTCTACTTAAAGTAGAGCGTCAGTTGTCGACTTTCCTCTTTTTAATCAAAATTAATGACTATCTAATAGTTTGTTTTTTTAAACAAACCACCATAGTCTATTTAAGGTTATTTTTCCGCATACTTTTCCCAGACAGGGTAACGGATATATGTAGGTCTATAGTTTTTGTCTAATTTTGTAGACAATGGTATTTTAAATTGTTGTACTAAATATTTTTTAAAAATATTGTAAAAAATTGATAAAAACAATTTTTCCATCTGATGTTTTATACCAAAATTTGTAAAATATGTTTCGAGTAGATGTTGTTTGTGTGTTAGACGTTTTTATAAAGTGTTATTATTATTTAAATTTACTTGTATATTTACTTGTAAAAAGATTTTGATATTTTTGTATATAATTGAAAAATTTTGTTATTGTTATTTAGGATATAATAAGATTTAATAATAAAGCTATATTTTTATATGAAGTAAAGAATTTAGTTATTGTATAATTGTTGGTAATTGTGTAGTATGTAATTAATTTTGGATACTATTCATTATTTCTTTCTCTTAGCTTGTAGTTGAGTAATATTTTTGTTTTTAATTTTTTGTCTATTTCTGTTGGATGTTCTTACTGGAAGAATAATTACATCTTTTTTTGTTTCCTTTGATTTGTTTATTTTTTCTATTTCGCTCTCTGATATATCAATATCTGATATACTATATTGTCGTGGAGCTCTATTTTCTTGTAAAGAGCAGCATGGATGTTGTTGTTCTGTGTTATCGATGTCCATTGATGTAAATGTGTTGTCCGCTTTATTTTGTGCGATTTCTGTTTGTGGTTCGATATCGTTTGATACCATGTTATTGTTTGTTGTGTGCTTAGCAACACGCGAAAAAAATGATGTTGGATGGCGTTGTTTAAAAATAATGTTTGCTGTCTTTTTGTTTACCTTTTCCAATGTGACAATTGTTTGAATTTCTCTTTCCCTTAGAAATATTGGACATTGTTTGTCTAAAGCAGAGTGGTTGCTATCCAAAGATTCGCTCTCAATACAATTTGAGCAGATTTTGGGTTGCAAACAAATCTCTTTTTTTTCGGAATTGGTATGAAAGTTTTCGGCACAATTTGGGCATATTTTTGAATTATTACATGTTTTGGCTATATGCCCATAGCGTAAACAATTTTTACACCTGAGAGGCAAGGGGATATATGGACGAATATTTACCCTTTCGTATCCAATGTTTAACTCCGATGGGAGTGTAGACGCTTCAAATGTGATTATAACAAGACCAGTTTCCACCAAGTCGTCGTTAATTTTTTTCTTTATTTTCTCAGCTTTATATACACCTTGGTGTTTTAATTCAGTTTCAATTTCTTTTTCGTCAATTCCTCGTAAATCATTGGAGTATATCACACCTTTAACATAATTCAGGGAACCATGCAATGCAACATCAACTCCAATAGATTGTGACAAGCTTCCCAATTGAATTAACTTACTTGCCTGATTTAGGTTTTTTGTTTGTACTAAAATAGTACCGTTTCTTAATTTTTTACATTGAGCTACCTCGCCACCACATGTGTTGTCGATAACCTTTTTAATTAAAAAAGGGGATACGTTTAATAATGTTTCGTCACTTTCATTTCTCGATATAATTAGGTATTTTGGACCAGGTATTTTAATAGAAAGTGTTTTTAATTTATCATACTTGATCGATAAAGCACTTGCTTCAATAGAGTTTAGGTTTTCAGCCATTTCGACAATCGAAATAAAAATTTACAAAACAACGTTTTTTTATGTTTATTCAATAATTATAGTCACAGAATAATTATTTGTTTGTTTTTCTTTTTTATTAATAAATGTTTTTTTTTAAGAATTGTTTTAAAACATAAGTGTTCTAATAATCCACTTTTAATGCACAATCAATTACACACGTCCGCTCTTGAGAGAACCTTTTTTCAAACTCAAAAAAAAAAATTATATTTTTCAGAGGTTGGTTTAGTTCTTCAAGGGGGAACTTTTTCCCCCCGGTCCGATTTTGCCCATTTCCGAACTTAACCTGCCTAGGACCATAAGACATATTCGTGCCAAACTTGAGGAGTCCAGCTCTTTTATTTTGGACTGTATCGTGTTAACTACAGACGGACGGACGGACATCGCTAGAATGTCTTAGAATCGATCACTGATCAATAATATATATACTTAATGGGGTGCCTGACCGATATTTCGATGCGTTACACACGGAATGACAAAGTGCAGTACCGGTTTAACCATTAGGGCACACTGGTTACGTGCCCATGGCCCCGACCCTACGGGGCCCCGCGGCCCCCCATTTTCATAAAATTTTCTCCAACTGTTATTTGTATGGGAGCCTACTTAGGGAGTGGAGATAGGGCGCAGGTATGTTTTGAAAAAATGTTGTAGGGTAAAAATTAATGGGGGTCGGTCTCACTAATGACCCCTCTCGGACGCACCATTGGACCGGTAGAAGCTGATTAAATAAAACAAATTTACAAAAAATAAAAAAAATTGTATGGGGACCGCCTTAACAGTTAAAGATAGAGGGTAGGTGTGTTCAGAGAAAATGTTTGGACTAAAAAAATATTGTGGGTCGGTCATACATTTTGTTGCTCTAAGGGCACTATTAGGGCAGTTAGAGCGGTTGGAACAAATTTTAAAAAATTTCGTTTTGTGTGGGAGCCCCCTTAGAAATTGGAGATAGGGTATTAGTTTGTTCCAAAGAAATGTTAAGACGTAAAAATTAATAGGGGTCGGTCTTATAAAGGAACCCTCTATGACGCACCATTGGAGCAGTAGAAATGATTTTAAGATTGAAAAATTACAATAAAATTTTTTCAAAAAATTTAAAAAAATAGTAATAATCGTTATCCCACGATCTTCCTGGGCAAAAAATTTGTAGAATTGATAGAAGTTTTACACAAAAATATTTCAAAAAAATCGAAGAGTACAACCATTTTCAAAAATGAGATTTAAATTTTAAAACTTAAAAATCGCATACTAGAGCGCTTTTAAGAATTTTTTGGGATTTTTTTTTTTAAAAGTACGTAAAAAAACAAAAATGTTGAAAAAAAAAATTTGAAATTCGGACCATTATTGAAGAAGTTATGATTAAAAGAAGTTTGAGTAAAGGAACAAACTACAAATTTTTAAAAATTCGATATCTTTTGAACGGGTCATCAAAAAAATCTGAAAATTTACCACGAAGGAGTTTTCGAAACTATAAACAAAACTTTTCAGGGGGCCCCCAAATTCTTGTGTGCCCAGGGCCCCCCGCCATACCTTAAGACGGCTCTGACAAAGTGAGTATACACCACCATACTAAAGTTGGAGGGTATAAAAAGTGCAATATCAGCGTAAATAACAGGAATTAAAAAACAATATTTGTAAAACTTTGACGTCGTTTTCAAATAACTTTGTGGAAGAAACATTAGTTATTGCTACCATAATTAAAGAAAAAAGAAACTGTTTTTTTGCTCTCCTGAAAAACTGGGATTATGCAGATAGCATGTTTGGAATATTCGCCCTCGATATGTATTTGTTAAAACCATAAAATTAATCATGTTAATTGTGTAAATTATTTAAATTTCTTAGCTACATACATATATTGGATGAAGAAAACAAAAACATATTAATTTGAAGTGAAATGTAAACAAATAAACAACTTAAAAAACAACAGTAATTTTCGATGTGTTAATATTTCAAGTCACCACTCGAAATGATTGTGTGACTGCCTGCTGCCTGCCTTCTTAAACCTTCTAAAAGATGAACAAAAACCGCAAGAAAGAAAACTTTTTGTTAATAACACAAAAATCTTGGAAATGCGTTTGTGTGGTAAAAATGATGCCATAAAAATGACTGCACCTTTTCAGTGGACTTTTTTTTTTGGCAAACCAATAAAAATATTTAAAAAAAAATAAAAGAGTGCATTTTGTTAACATGTCAAGTGGTTTTTTATATGCGTGTGTTTTGCATTTAAAAATACACACAATAAAATGTATGCCAAATTTATGAAAAGAAAAAAAAAAGAACACAAGAGTTCAATGACTCTTGATAAAAAAAAATAATAAATAATAAAAAAAAAAATAAAAAAAAATTTAAAAAAATAATTGGAGATGCCGGGGATTGAACCCGGGGCCTCTCACATGCAAAGCGAGCGCTCTACCACTGAGCTACATCCCCTGTTATCAACCGGCTGCCAAATGTGTCACATAAGCTAACCGCACTGTTTTGCCATATGTTTGCTACTGTTATTTATTTTCACATGATGTTTCTTTTAATAGAATAGCCAATGAGTAATTTTAAATATGTACACTAGGATCTCTTTTTACGCAGATTAAAATTTATATGAATTATTTTTTTTATTTTCAAAGAATAAAAAATTATGTAAGTTTAAAATTTTTTTATGAAAAATAAAATTAAAAAAAAAAAATAATTAAGAGAATAAAAAAATTTCTGGAGATGCCGGGGATTGAACCCGGGGCCTCTCACATGCAAAGCGAGCGCTCTACCACTGAGCTACATCCCCATAAAACTAATTTTGCCAAATTGCAGTTTCGTGACCATAATAACTGCTATAAGTAAAACAAAATTTCGTTTTTTCCTCAGTAGTACGCTAAATACGTACAATTTTAATATTCCTTAATTTTAATTAATGAATTAATTTATATTAAATTAAGTTCTCTGAATAAAATTTTTTATATAAAAATTAGGGATGGGCGATTAATTAACCAAAGTTTATGATTAATCAGAACTATGGCCACTGTTCCAAAAAAAGTAATTCACATAAAAAATGTGAAAATGAAAATTTCCGAATTTTTTTGGTGTTCTATATTTCACATCCGAATTTCTTTTATGTTTTGTTTCACATAAATAAAATTTGGTGAAAGTAAAACGAATGCACTTTTTTCCTTATAATTTTTTAAATTTTAATTATTCGATTTCAACTTCGAATGAAAACGTGATCAACAAAACACTAAACTTGATTTTATGTGATTCGGAAATTTTCATGTGAATTAAAAAGTTGTGAAATACAGAACAGAGGCTTATGATTAATAAATTAATTTGAAATTTAATTAATCAAAAACGAATCATTTTTTTTAAGACCAAAATATTTAACCAAACCAAAATATTTTAAAAATTTTAATAAAATTAAATAAATACTACATACCCCAGCAAAACTTTGGTAATGGGCGTTGATTATGTAACACATTACCAAGTAATGTGTATCCCTTATTTGTAGCATTATTTTGGGATGTCTTACCAAACATTTGTTTAACAACAAGAAAAGTTAGAAAGCTTTTTTTTTTTTGCTACCTCCAATTTAACAAGAATTTCTTGTAATTTTACAAGCTTTTTACCGATAATTTTTTAATTTTACAAGATTTTTACAAATTTACAATATTTTTTGGCAAATTTAAATTTTTTTGGCGCGATAAATCTTGCAAGGAGATCGTAACTTTACCAGAGTTTTTGCTACCTCCTATTTTACGAGAATTAATATTAAAAACAAGTAAAACAGTTAAATTCGGCCTTGCCGAATGTAGTGATACCCTCCACAATTTCAAAAAGATTATTGCAAAAAACTTTATTTAAAAGGAAATTACTTTTGAAAAAAAAAACTTTTTTTTTTGGAAAAAAAAATTTCCGCGAAAAAAAAATCCGCGATTTTTTTATTTTTTTGTCAAAAAATATGTTCGTACCTGTTTAAATACCATTTGGTGTTCAATTATGTTCACATATGTCAACCAGAAGCCGAATTAAAGCATTTTGTATTTTTAGGTTATGTTGAATGTACTGAAATTTTTGAGGTGTGCTTACATTTTCGTTCATAACTTTTGAACCGCTAAACCGATATCGCTCAAATGCAATACCAAACTACTCGGGAGAACTTCCAATAAATATGTTAAGTTTCAGTCATCTCTGTGCAATATTTTGTCCGCGACAGCATTTTCCACAGACAGACAGACAGACAGACGGACATCGCTAGAATGTCTTAAAATCGATCGGGCATCATGAATATATATACTTTATGGGGTCTCAGATCGATATTTCGATGAGTTACAAACGGAATGACAAACTTATATATACCCTCTATCACTAAGTGGAGGGTATAATTACGGCCTTTTTTGTAATTTTACAAGCTTTTTAAAATTGTAAATTTGAAACTTTTTTGGCCCAAAAAAACTTTCAAGGAATTCTCGTGAATTTACTATTTTTTTTTTTGTAAAAAAACCATGAAATTGTTAAATTACAAAAGAAATTGAAAAATTACAAAAAAATGTAATGTATTTCGATAAAAAATTTGTTGTTAAAAAACAAGGAAAATTGTTAAATATTGGTAAAATGGGATTACGAGACGTTTTTTTTCTAGTAATTTGACAAGGTTTTTTTTTGTGTGTAGGCTTGTTTTTTGCAGATCGGATTAAGATTAGGATTAATTCTATTTACCCAGCTAAAAATAAACTATACAAACGCATGTACGATCATTAGAGTGTCCCTTATTTTGGAAAGGTTGGAAATGTTGAGCTAATTTTTTTCCATTTGACTTAAATATAACTCAGGAAAAATTTTACGCCCCTACGACCACGTCTTCCCTACGCGACGGGGCCTTAAAGAGCGGGGCCTTAAAAATCATTTTTCCATACAAACCAAAAAAATTTTTTTTATATTAAATTTTTTTGTTA
This sequence comes from Pegoplata infirma, assembly GCA_963921195.1. Classification (NCBI taxonomy): domain Eukaryota; kingdom Metazoa; phylum Arthropoda; class Insecta; order Diptera; family Anthomyiidae; genus Pegoplata; species Pegoplata infirma. The sequence goes on along the minus strand of OY992538.1, from coordinate 97,569,430 downwards.
TTAATTATTATATTACTTGGTTAGCTTATTCACGACAAAAAATTTGATTTTGGTGGGATTAGGCTTTCAGCTCTAAAAAATTTTTACTGGTCCCTCGGAGTTCGTTATAACCGGGTTCGACTGTATATTAAGCACCGTGAGAAAATAACACGTCGTTTTTTTCAGAATTTTTCATTAAGGTTTAGGGGTCGCTACCGGGCCCTAAACATTGGGTCTAAAAAAACAAGCTAAATTATAATAAAAATAAAAAAAAATAAATTTTATTGTGTGAAAAAAAAAAAATTAAGACCCAAAGTTTGAGGCCCGGTAGCGACCCCTAAACCTTAAAAGCCCACCCTCTCCGCAAAATAAAGCTTTTGTGGGTAGTATGTGTTTTGGGAAATATCTTTTTGATTTTGGGCACGAATGACATCAGACCTTTGAAGATTTAATTCCCTAATTCAATTTCTTAAATCTGATTTAAAATAATTGAATTAATTCCCTGTTTCTATAAATCGAAAAGAATTAATTCATTATTTAAATCACTTAATTTCATTGCAAAGAATTAATTCTTTGATTTGATTAAATTGAATTAATACATTTTGATTTGAATCAACTGATTCAAATCACTTTGATTTGAATCAACTGATTCAAATCACTTTTGATTTGAATCAACTGATTCAAATCACTTTTGATTTAAATCAACTGATTCAAATCACTTTTGGTTTGAATCAACTTGATTTAAACTTTTTTCACTTAAATCAAACACTAAAAATGCACATTATAAAAATCTTATCATGTCTGATTGCGTTAAAGTCATTGGAATATCGTCAATTTTAAACACACGCCATCAATAAACAACACTCCAAATTGTACAGTATTATTAAATGTGTACCTTTAGTCTAGAGTTGGGCGCTGGTCACGTGATTTGCGTGATTCACGTGAATCACGCGTGAGTGTGAGTGATTTTCATTTCAATCACATGATTGTGAGTGAGCGTGATTTGAAAAAAAAACTGAGTGAGTGATTAGTGAGTGAGTCATTTATTTTTTGCGTGAGTTTGCGTGATTAGATTTTTTGATTTGCCCAATTTTTTTAAAATTTTCGTGAAAATTTTTTTTTTAGAGTTTTTGTTTTTTTTTGGTAAGAAAATTTTATTGCGTGACTCACGCGTGAGCGTGATTGAATCTGGCGTGAGTCACGCGTGAGTGTGAGTAAGTTTTTTATTACTCACGTGAATAGTGAGTGAGCGTGAGTAAAAAAATATTGCGTGAGTGATTAGTGACTGATCCGATTATTTTTTGCGTGAGTGAGTGTGAGTCAAAATCCACTCACGCGCCTATCTCTACTTTATTCAATAACGAATTTGGCTCTTCAGCATAAAAATAACTTTAAATTTAACACAAAAACAATTAGTGATTAACATTTTTATTATAAACATACATTTCCATTATATCGAAAAGTCGTGCATTATCCCACCCTTAATTAGGGTTGCCAGAATTTTATTTCGAAAATGCGGACAAACGCAAAAAAATTACAAAAATGGCGGGATTTTAAAAATTTTCGCGGGACAAAAAAATTTTCATTTTCTTTAAAATCATACAGAAGCAAAATTACCTTTTACAATAATTTCCCGTGTTAATCTCATTATATTTAATTGTGTCTGATCAGATCTTAAATTTGGTCACCATTGACCACCATCTGTTATAGAAGTTTGTTTTTTCTGGTCCAATTAAGATCGGGGTGGTGCAGTCGTCTAAATTCGTACTGGTCTAAAGTCGACTCTATCACTCCAAATGCATGCCCAGCATGTGGAGAAGGCCCTCATGATGGCAATCACATTTTTCAATGCACAGCGAATCCAACTCACCTACGCCCTGAATCCATCTGGACTCACCCAATTCAGGTAGCCCAGTTCTTGGATTAAGACATAGATGAGTCAGCAGAACGTTATGAAGAAGAATAAATGAACCACCCCATCTGCTATTGATTAAATCTGATCATATCCCGAAAATAGGGACTAAATTTGAGATCAGACTAGATACAATCAAATATAATAAGATATGATTAGTTGAAAGCATATCAGACCAGATCTAACCCATTTTAAAATGGATTATATTCTAATGAAATCAAATTTTTATTTTTCCGTAATTTAAACTCAATTTATCTGTGTTTTTACTTTTTCTGTGAGGTTTTTATCAGATGTCTTAATTTGTCAATTTGCTGTATAAAAATCGATTATCGATTTTTTAGATATTGGCCTAAAGAAACCAACATAAATTTTTTTTAATCGCCAGACATGTTTTCTTGTAAAATTTAGTACATTTTGCCTTATCTTTCTTATTTTCCAATATATAAAGCAATGACAGACAATAGCACGTTCAGAATTCAGTTTTTTCGAATTTGCAAATGGTTGCCCGAAGAGCCTTATTTAGCTAAAAAAAAATTTAGTACGCAACTTTTAGCGAACATTTTTTTAAAATAAATATTTTTTTCAGATGCAACAATATTGCAATCTTTAGAAACTAACTGGTTTTTTGTCTAATTTTTGTTGTTGTTATTTTTCCATTAAAGGGTCCTAAATTCCCATCATTTGGTGGAGGCAAGGCAAAACTAATTTTGCACAAGCTTTCAAATAAGCATGAAAAAAAAGGATTTAAAAGTAAAAAATAATTATTAAAAAAAAAAAATTGCAAAATAGCGGGAATATGGATTCCCGCGCGGGACGCGGGAATCGGTTATGCAAAGCGGGACAATCCCGCCAAATGCGGGACGTCTGGCAACCCTACCCTTAATATATATGTGCAAATTAATAAATGTTATATTAAAGCAATGTCTTGTATTTTTGTGATTCCTATGCATGCGGGCATGCGCTGCCAATAAAATGTACACTATTAAATTCTGTTGCTTTGACCAGAGTCATAGAGTAGTCCAACAAATGGCGTTTGATAAAGTAGTAAACAAAAACCATATGGTATTGTTTACGAAATTTTATCACAAATCGAAATGTGAGCGAGATGGAAGATACCAGTTTTACAGTGAGAATGCAGATTGTTTTTTGTCTCTCTTTGCTTTGCGTTTGAACTTTAGTTTGGCATTGCCAGAATTTTCCAATTATCTTTGGTGATGCCAGATCTACAAAACGATTGATGGATTACTATGTCACTATGGCTTTGACTTTTTGCTTGCTACTACCGCACAAGCATAAATGTTATAGTATGTGTGTGCGTGTGTAAAGTAAATACTTTGATTTAAGAAAAAAATGTTTAAATCAACTGATTCAAAACATTTTTGATTTGAATCAATTGATTTGAATCAAATTGATTTGAATCAATTGATTTGAATCAAATTGATTTGAATCAATTGATTTGAATCAAATTGATTTGAATCAAGTGAATTAATTCTTGTTTGATTTGAATCAAGTGAATCAAATCATTATTTAAACAAGGAATTAAACAAAAAATTAGTTAATTCTTTCAACAAAAAGTTGAAATTAATTCTTTTGAATCAAATCAGCAAGAATTAATTCCTTGATTTATAAATATGAATTAATCTTTTTGCGAATCAAATCAAAAAATGAATTAATTCTTCAAAGGTCTGAATGACATATATAAAGGATGAAGAAGAACGACAAAAATCAGTGTGTGCTAAAAAAATAAAATGTCGAAACAAAACGGAATTGTGAAAATTGTCAATTTAATTTTTTTAATTTGTTTCAAATACAAGAAAATTGTGTGATTTTTTGTATTTATTTTGAAAATTATTAATTTTTGCTAATTATTCTTGAAAAATTAAGTAATTGTTTTTGCTAAAAGTGTATAATAAAAATTAAAAAAAAAACACCGAAATATTGACACGAAATATTGACATGACAAAATATTGACATGGCCGACCAATTGTCCAATCTTACTTAACCTTATATATAGGGTGACCATTTTTTTAGAACTGAAATCAGTACACCCATTCTTTTTCCTAGAAAAAATTCTGTCTAGTCTTGCTATAGAAAATGGCGAATGTTTTCAGACATTTTTATTACACAGTTGTAGTTGTTTGGGGTCAACTAGTATTACAGTAAAAACAACTGTTGAAGACAACTTACACTGTTATAGTTATTTTACAGACAGTTGTAAAAAAAGTATTTGACCCAAACCACTTCATGATCATTTTATTTCTTTAGCAAATCCCGAAGATTCTTAGGACTTTTTCCTTGAGTTCTGTGATCTTTCATATTTTTTATTATTTTTTAAAAAAACTTAGATCTGGTATTTTTTTTTTTTTCAAAAGCTCAGACTTTGCGTACATTTTTTGGAATAAACCCCCTAAAATTCTGATGACTTTACCTAATCAAAACAACTCTGTTTTTTTTTTTGGTTTCATCTAAAATGTAGAAAATCAATAATTTCATGAACTTTTGCCTAAAGAAACCCGATAAGATTCTGGACGCTTTCTTTTACACATGTGTATGAAGATAAAAAAAACCTCACGCTATGAAACATTTTTCGTTAAGAAACCTTTTTCGGATTTACGCACTCTAAGATTCTTAGAATTTGTGCAATAGAACATATCATACACCAAATTTAAATAAAACTTTTCTGATTCCTTTTTTATGGAAATTATTGTTTTTGTAAAGAATTTTTGAATAAAAATATTTTTTTTATTTAAAATATTCAAAAATCAGTACAATCAGAGGCGCACACAAAATAATAGTATATACTAGAGATGGGCGCGTGATTGATTTTTGACTCACACTCACTCACGCTCACGACAGGAATTTTTTAATCACGCACACTCACTAACGAGCATATTTTTTCGACTCACACTCACTCACAATCACGTGAGTAAATTTAATACAACTCACACTCACGTGCACTCACGCAAGCTTCACTCACACTCACGTTGACTCACACTCACGAAACTCTTATTTATAAAAAAAAAAATCAAAAACTAAAATTTCAAAAATCTTTCAAAATTTTGAGCAAAATTTAAAGTTCGGCGAGATTTTACATTTTTTCTTTGCTTTTTTCGAGACGAAATCTTAAGTTTAGCCAAATTTTATAATTTTTTTGTTGTTTTTTTTAGTACGAAAGGAAATATGAAGAGAAAATATATATCACAAACTCACGCCGAAAATTCGACTCATGCACACTCACTCACGCAAAAATCTTACTCACGCACACTCACTCACGCAATTTTTTTCTCCACTCACACTCACTCACAATCACGTGAATAAAATTGAATTAAGTCACACTCACGCGTGATCACGCGTGAATCACGTGAATCACGTTCTAATCTGCTCATGTGCCCATCTCTAGTATATACTCTTATTATGTTAAAATTTTAGATTAGATTAAAAAAAACATTAAGATTGTGTTTTTTTTCTTCTGTTGAAGTAATATAAACATTTTCTATTTAATTAATTTATAAAAAAAAAAATTGGAGATGCCGGGGATTGAACCCGGGGCCTCTCACATGCAAAGCGAGCGCTCTACCACTGAGCTACATCCCCATTTCGTTGAGGATGCCAGATCGTAGTTTCGTGGCCTTGGGTGTTAAACCGGTTTTTAAACACACCGAACCAAATACGGCAGTAATATTTACGAAAAAGCATGTTAATTTGACGAAAGAACAATCATTAAGCTACGTTTACAATGTCAGAGTCACTCCAATCCATGGCACAGATTGAAATGTTAACTGTACAAAATGCAGATTGGAGTTCTGTCAGATTCCTTATGTCATTTTACTTACCTTTTTCACAATTTCATAAAATTACGCAATTAAAATTTGCGTACTTAGCTGTTTTATTAAAAACTTAACTTTTTAAATATTTTGTTATCAAAACTTCAAACAAATTATTTATATTTGTTTCATTTTTATATTTTTTTATGACATTATTAGTGATGGTACTTTTACAGAGGTGTATTTTTTCTCTGTTAACAGTTAACATAGGCTCTGTTAACTCCAGAGTGGAACTCCAGAGTAAAACATGTTTGACTCTGGAGTGAATTGAAAAAAGATAGTCAAATTCAAAAATATGAAAGTGCAAAAGGGAAAGGTATAAAATTTTCCACAGATTGGAGTACTCCAACATTGTGAATGCGGCTTTACACCGAACCAAATCGCGTAGGTAAAATCAACAAAAAAATGTTGTAGATCTTTAACGAAATTTTGTCAATTTTTTTTTTAAGATTCAACAAATTTTATTCAAATCAACAAAATTTCGTCAAGTTTACATCCTCTAAAGAAGTAAAATTGATTAAATTTCATCAAACTGACTAAATTTCGTCAAATTGACTAAAACTATTAGTTTGGACGCCATTACTTTTTGCATTGAGCAGTGTCATGAAAAAAAAATTATGTTTTGCTAAAATTTATTTATTTTTTCATGAAATTTTATGCATTTGCTAAAGCTTTTAAGTTTTTGCCATATTTATTTTTTGGCATTATAAAAGCGTCTTTAAATTCTACAAAACTTCATATGAAAACGAAACTTAATGTAAGTAATGATTAGGGATGAGATTTTTATGCACAAAAAAAACGAAAATATGCGCTTAAAATATGCACTAAAAAATTCAAAATATGCACTAAAAAACCTAAAAATATGTACTAAAAAAAAATGTGAGCAATTAAAGTCTTGTTTTCATAACTGAATTTTTATTTAGTTCGGTTTAAGTCCATATTAATTATTTCTGAGAAATAATAATTGTTGTACAATGAGAAAATCTGAAAAAAATTAAGTGACAACACAGGCTAAGTGGAGATGTCGACAGCTTTCGGAAGATGCCACCCTTCCATCATCAGCACTCCTTCGATTGCCACACACTTAATGTGTGTCAGATTAAAATTAGCCATTTAAATGAAACTTTTGAAGAAATTAAGAATTGGAATTACTCCTCTTTGTGTTGAATAACCCCTTTTCACCATTAATCCGTGTTGTATTCATTTGGCAGAAACTTAATCCATCTTAACTTTTTAACAGAGTTGTATTTTTCCCATTGTTAACCCTTAGTAGGACTTTTCAAATCTTGAAAAATGTCCGTTAGGTTTGAATTTTTGTTTCATATTTCTAATTCTTAGAAATATTACTAAATTGCAATGTACCTTATGAGTTGAGTATTAATTGTGTTTATATATTGTTGGACTTTATATCTTATAACTGAATTTTTATTTAGTTCGGTTTAAGTCCATATTAATTATTTCTGAGAAATAATAATTGTTGTACAATGAGAAAATCTGAAAAAAATTAAGTGACAACACAGGCTAAGTGGAGATGTCGACAGCTTTCGGAAGATGCCACCCTTCCATCATCAGCACTCCTTCGATTGCCACACACTTAATGTGTGTCAGATTAAAATTAGCCATTTAAATGAAACTTTTGAAGAAATTAAGAATTGGAATTACTCCTCTTTGTGTTGAATAACCCCTTTTCACCATTAATCCGTGTTGTATTCATTTGGCAGAAACTTAATCCATCTTAACTTTTTAACAGAGTTGTATTTTTCCCATTGTTAACCCTTAGTAGGACTTTTCAAATCTTGAAAAATGTCCGTTAGGTTTGAATTTTTGTTTCATATTTCTAATTCTTAGAAATATTACTAAATTGCAATGTACCTTATGAGTTGAGTATTAATTGTGTTTATATATTGTTGGACTTTATATCTTATAACTGAATTTTTATTTAGTTCGGTTTAAGTCCATATTAATTATTTCTGAGAAATAATAATTGTTGTACAATGAGAAAATCTGAAAAAAATTAAGTGACAACACAGGCTAAGTGGAGATGTCGACAGCTTTCGGAAGATGCCACCCTTCCATCATCAGCACTCCTTCGATTGCCACACACTTAATGTGTGTCAGATTAAAATTAGCCATTTAAATGAAACTTTTGAAGAAATTAAGAATTGGAATTACTCCTCTTTGTGTTGAATAACCCCTTTTCACCATTAATCCGAGTTGTATTCATTTGGCAGAAACTTAATCCATCTTAACTTTTTAACAGAGTTGTATTTTTCCCATTGTTAACCCTTAGTAGGACTTTTCAAATCTTGAAAAATGTCCGTTAGGTTTGAATTTTTGTTTCATATTTCTAATTCTTAGAAATATTACTAAATTGCAATGTACCTTATGAGTTGAGTATTAATTGTGTTTAGATTAATGGGAAAAAGGGGTTATTCAACACAAAGAGGAGTAATTCCAATTCTTAATTTCTTCAAAAGTTTCATTTAAATGGCTAATTTTAATCTGACACACATTAAGTGTGTGGCAATCGAAGGAGTGCTGATGATGGAAGGGTGGCATCTTCCGAAAGCTGTCGACATCTCCACTTAGCCTGTGTTGTCACTTAATTTTTTTCAGATTTTCTCATTGTACAACAATTATTATTTCTCAGAAATAATTAATATGGACTTAAACCGAACTAAATAAAAATTCAGTTATAAGATATAAAGTCCAACAATATATAAACACAATTAATACTCAACTCATAAGGTCTTGTTTTCATTCGAAAAACTTCTTAAAAAAGCAAAAGATAACACCGGGCTTAAATAGTAACATTTAAAACTTTATATAACAAGGATTTTTTTTTGGAAATTATGACAATCTAAAAAAAAATTAAAAAGAAAAAAATAATTTTTCTTATTTTCATAATAAATTTTTAAAATTTAAAATATTTTTTGAAACAAATAAATTTTAATTTGTGTTTTTGTTAATTTATATCAAAATATGCACTTAAAAGTTGGGAATATGCACAATATATGCACTTAAAACCGAAATATGCAAAAATATGCATTTTAACCAAAATATGCAAAAACAAATCGATGCAATTTTAAAGCAAATTTCTTGATTCGGAAAGATAACTGGTCAACGTCGTTTTTAGACTATCGACAAAAAACATGCATTTGCATGGAAATCTCATCCCTAGTAATGATATATGTATATTAGTGTTTCTTCACAATACAGCAGCAAGCAGCTGAGCAGCAAAATTTTTACATGTATTTTGTTGTTGCCGCAACAACAAAACACATGTAGCATTTGCTGCTCAGCTGCTTGCTGCTGTATTGTGAAGAAACACTTAGACTGATTTTTTGTTTGTATGAAAAATATTTTTTTTTTTAAATTTCAAAAAAGTGTAGGCGGAATATCGTAAAACTAGGTCAAAAAATACGATTCTGAAGTTTTTGGCCAAATCGGACCACGGGATCAGCAAATAACGGATCGAGCAAATCGAAAAAAAAAAATACATACTTGAGACTTTTTATATCACTTTTCTGACTAATTTCCCTGTGCTGAGTTCAAAAAAATTAAAGTTTTTGAAATCGAATGAAAAGTTTTTGAGATATCACGATTTGAATTTTGTTAAAAAATTTTGTTTCCTAGTTACTTTATGTGCGACATCTATATTTGTACTTGGTCAACCAATTGTAATTGCCTTGTCAAACAATTGCAATTATCATAGACAACAACCATAAAGCAAATACAACTCTAAAAACGATTTTTCTTAGTATTTGCTACTGCCATCTCTTGTCCCTTATGAATAATGTCAATTATTTAAATTTAACGGATTTTAATAATCAAAGTCAAGGAGATGTTTAAAATAAATCATGTAAAGTGAGAATCTACTATCGTCGATTTTCATAACCTTATTTCTCTGTTTTACACTCACAAAAAAACTGCACTGTTAGCAAAAAAAGCTTGTAAATCTACAAGAAAATTTGCTGATTTTGAACCCACAATTTTTTGGTAAAGTTAGCAAAAATGTTTTGCCAAAAATTAGTTAACTGAATTTTTTTTATTTCAACTTAGTTCATACACATTTGAAGACCCCATTGGGTTCGGACCCGGTAGGTCCAGTCCCCGATGGGCCTAGACCTAGTTGGGTTCCTTAAAAATCGTCATAGTTTTTGATCCAAAATTTGTGTCCGTTTCGCTCTACCTTGCTTAGTTTTTGAGATACGTGATTTTAGGGGACAACCGGGGTTTTGAGAATTACAAAACTCAATGACTTCAAAAATGTTACTCGGAGAGCTTTTGATTATTTTGTTGAGAGCTACAAAAATGCTTCTGGACTTTTTGTTGTGTCGGAAATATTTACCGAGATATGAGCATTTTAAAATTTTCGGGAATGCTAACTTTTTTGGACAAATTAGGGTCTATTAGAGCCCGAGAACCAAAAATTAGTTTCCGAGATAGCGCCATTTAAAGTTTTCTGAAAATAAAAAAAAATTACCATTTTTTTTTGCTAATATTAGCAAAGAAGCTTGTAAAAATTTGGTCAACTCAATTTTAAATTTAGCAAACAAATTAGTTCAAATTTTATTTAAAATTGCTAATGCGCTAAATGAAGTTTACAAGATATTTTTGCTAACATGCTAATCTAAACTAAAAATTTGCTAAAAGTTAGCTAACCAGCATTAGCAAAAAAAAATTAGTAAATCTACTAATGTATTATTTTGAGTGTATATGTCAAAAAATACGATTTTGAGATTTTTGGCCAAATCGGACCACGGGATTCCGAGGCGCATCGGGGTCAAAATTTTATTGTATGTTTAATTATTGAATTTTGTAATATCAAGATTTATTTTTGTTTAGTTCTGTAAAACTTGATCTACAATGGTTTACTAATTTTTTTGCTAAGACATTTCTGTGAGTGTATTATTTTTTTATTGTTGTACTAAATGAAATAATTTTTTTACTTTTTTTTTAATTTTGTTTGACTTTTGGGAATAATAAGACAAAAATAAGACAGTGCACCAGTGGATTTATACTTTTGACCTATTGTATGTTGTTGGTTTCGACGAGTAGATCTCAAAAATGTTCATTTAACTTTCCAAATATCCCATAATAATCAAAAAAGCATCGTTTTGAAATTAAACAAGTCAATATACAATGGGTACAATTCCTTTCTAAATATTAATGGAATCTGATCATTTTTAAACTCTGTCAAAAATCTGTAAAACAACTTTCACTTTGAATAAGCCAACTTTTAGCAGATTTGGATATTTTAACTTAATTAACTGTCATTTAATTTTAGAAAATAATAGAAATTTTCTTATAATTTCACTGATTCTTTTTCAGAAGTTCAGATTGTTTATCCGAAATTATCAGATTTTTCTGCTAAAATCAGCAGATTTTCAATCTGAAATCCGCAGAAAATTCTGATGTCTTTAAAGATTTTTTTGCTGATTCGATTAAGAGATTGTTTTAAAACCTAAGAATTCGTTTAAAAAAGTAAATATTTCAGAAATATCTCAAAACTATTTTTTTCGGTAATTTTAGTAATTTAGAATAACAAATCGGCAAAAAATAAAAGAATTTGGAAATTTCTTTGGGTAATTTTGGGGATTTCCGTTTTAAAATTTGGGAATATGAATTAAAATGAATCCGACAACACTCCATAAATTCAGAAAATCTAGGGCAAAGTTCACAAAAATTGTGTTTTTGTATTATTTTGGTATGCGCCTGGGATCCGACCATGGTCTGTGGATCCGACCTAACAGTTTCTGCTTCTAAATTTGGTTTCCAAATTTTTACATTACTTCAGGTTTTTGAAAAAACTAAGGTCAAAGTTCACGATAATATTTTTTTTTTTTAGGTGGGGAGTCATGAAAAATTTGAAATATTGAATAGGGGTCGCAAAGCAAAGTTAGTGAGAAGCTGTGGTCTATATATTTAGGTTTTTGTCTCAATTGCTGAAAAATCCACAGAATAAAATTAAAAAAAAAAAAAAACAAGTAGAAAAGTTAAATTCGACTAGACCAAAATCTATGAATACTCTTCACAATGCCCTTTTTAAGTTTTAGTAAATTTTCTAATGTAAAAAATAACATTTTTGAATTAGAAATATTTAATTTTGAGGAAAAAAAATTAGTAATTTTTGTTAAAAAAAATAAAAAATACTAAATTTTTCTTGAGTGTTAAATTTTGTTTCGAGTGTAATTTTTTTTTAGTGTAAAAATATTTTTGGGTAACAAAAATGCTTTGTAAAATGTATTTGTGGCTTACCAATGTTTTTAAAGATTATTTAACAGGTTTTTCAACACGTGAATTTAAGGTGAAACCAATCTGAAATTCACGGTTTCTCTCATAACTTTTGAACCAAGGCCCGATTTGGTAAAATTCAATACCAACCAGACCAGGGGAACGACAAATATATGTGTCAAGCTTAAGCAAGCAGCCTCACAGTTGTCTTTAGAAAGTTAGCCTGTTTTTGAACACGAGAATTCGATAAAAGGGAATTACAAATTTGACATCTATAACCTACGGTACGCACCCAACTTATCTTTCGGTTATACCATATTCTGTCAAAATTAAACGGCGTTAAATTTTGACAGATAAATTGTATGGGAAAAACAAATAATTGAATTAGTTTAAAGTGCGTATGATACTTGCTTGTTTCAAGTTACTTGTTGCTGCATTTATTAGGGTTTTTCTATAAAAATTTCGATAACTTTAACCAAAAATTTTGAATTTATCGAAATTCCCATAGAAAAACCCTAATAAATGCAGCAACAAGTAACTTGAAACAAGCAAGTATCATAAAGGCATAAATGAATGCGAATATGGTATTAGTTCGTTTGTGTTGTTGGCCCTAACTCAATAATCGTTTTTTAAAATCAATTTTTCCTGATCGGTATCATTAGTGTTAATTTACTTGTTCTTTAGCTTAGTGTTAATATTTTTTAATTGGCAACTCTTTTAAACAAACTTTTGCAATAGATGGCACTGTAAGCATTAATTCTATAAATAGATTATCGAAAATGTTATCGCTTATTTTTCCACCACTAAATTTGGCGCAAGCATTTAAAATACAGCTGTTTATTTTTAAGTAAACACAACGAAGTAAACAAACATTTACATTAAAAAAAATATTTAATAAAAATAATTAAAAAATGCCAGATGATAGTGAAGAATTATCAAAAATACGCAGATTTCTTAAAGAACGTTTACAAAAAGATTTTACAACATTTCGTGGACATGAAAATGAACGTGATAATGTTAGGCAATTATTACAGCGTACCGCAGAAATGGGTGAATCAAATTCTCTATTACTCATAGGACCAAGAGGTTCGGGAAAGACCACGGTTAGTAGAACTTTGAAATCTTTTTAAGTAATTGCCCATTTATTATTAAATTCTTCTGTTTTTAGTTGGTCAATGCGGTTTTAGCAGATTTAACAAAAAACAAAGATTTTATATCAAATACTTTGATTGTTTATTTAAACGGCAACCTTCATACAGATGATAGACTGGCTTTAAAATCTGCCACAGTACAAATGCAATTGGAAAATGCTACTAATGGCAAAGTATTTGGTTCCTTTGCCGAAAATTTAGCCTTTTTATTGGCTTGCCTTAAGGCAGGCACTAAAAAATCTAAAAGTGTGGTGTTTATATTGGATGAATTTGATTTATTTTGTACTCACCATAATCAAACGTTGCTCTATAATCTCTTTGATGTTTCACAAAGTGCCCAGGCACCCATATGCGTACTGGGCGTTACTTGCCGCTTAGATGTCATTGAACTCTTGGAGAAACGTGTGAAATCAAGATTTTCCCATCGCCAGGTTTTTATATTTCCAAATTCTGATAGTTTTGAAGATTACATACAACTATTTGGAGCATTATTAACAATTCCCAGTGATAAAGAAATAAAGGAACTTACCGATAAAGTCGCTTTCCTTAAAAAGTTACCTTGTGAGGAGTTGACATTTCATCGTAATCATTTAAATCCCTCAAAATATAAATTTATTAAGAAAATTTCGGATAATTGGAATAAACACATTGGCAGTTTATTAAAAAACCCTTCTGTTAAAAAATCTCTACAGGCTTTATTTGATTTTGATGTTAGTGAGGCTTTACTAAAGACTTTTATATTTCGCCTGGTAGCTCAAATACAAACTGCTGCCGCTATCGAGTTACAAATAACACCAGAACATATAGCCCAACTAACAGCATCCTACGAAGCTGATGATAAAGTCGAACTTTTATGTGGATTATCCGTATTGGAATTGTGTTTAGTTATAACCATAAAACACCATTCAGAAATTTACGATCGTGATCCATTTAATTTTGAAATAATCTTTTCAAGGTTTAACAAATTTTCTAAAGTTTCCTCCACCATGCAGGGAGTGGAAAGATCTGTGGTACTAAAAGCCTTTGAACATCTACGGAATGTGGAATTACTGCTGCCACTGACATCGACGGCATGTAAAGTACAAAAAGAATTCGAAATGCATAAATTAGCCTTAACCTATACACAAATCAATCAAGCCGTGCAACGTTATCAGGCTTTACCAACAGAGGTACACCAGTGGGCAAAAAGTTCATTAATTTGAAATAATTTGGAATCCTTTTTTTATATTTACATATATACATACATACATATTTATTTGATAATAAAATCTCGTTTATACAAAATATTTCCATTTTTTTTTTGTTTTGTTCAATCAGACTTTCTCCACTCAATTTTTTGTGGATTTTCTTTTCGATTCATTCGACAGAATGGTGAACATTTAGTACTGCCACAAGTTTCGCAAGGATACCAACATCCTGGACAGTTTTCATATAGACAATCACAGGCATCTATCTCCAATTCTTTGTTATTCGTATGCCATTCATATTGCTCCAATTTCTTTTGTTTTGCATTTTTCGTTGATGACCTTCCTTTACGCTTTGTTTGTTGCGTCGACTGGGAACTCATTTTTTTTATAAAAAATATTTAATTGCAGAAGTTTTTCAGAATGATAATTTTTAGGTCTTCAATGCAAATTCTGAAAATTTTTGCTCGATTTTCAGGGTTGTATTTTGTTCAATGGTATTTTAAAAATCCGTTACTTAAAAGTTGCCAGATTGTTAACTTTTTTTTTATTACAGTCAGCGACGAAGAAAAACATTTAGGCCTTTATTCATAATACAGTCAAACTCGGTTATAACGATTTCTCGGTCATAACGAACTAATTCTTAAGTCCCGACATTTTGGTATCAATTTTCACACAAAATACTTCTTTTATAACGAACTCGGTTATAACCACAGTACAGACTAGTATGCAAACACTGATGCTAATTGCGTACTTTCCAATATGGTGGTATGGTTTTTAGTACAGAATGATCATCGCTGCCTAGTATATGTGTGCCTGTACGTGTGAGCCTTTGTGCATGTATTTATGATGTTTGTTTACGTTTTGTATGAAACGTCAAAAGTTACACCGTGTGCTGTCACTAATACTTACACCCGTCAGATGCAACTCTGTGATACTACTACTCATGTACTGTGGTTATAACGAATCCTCGGTTAAAACGAACTGCTTATTATGGTCCCATGAATACAATTTCATGTGTATTTACCTTTTTATAACGAACTCCCAAAAATATTTTTTAATGTGCGGCAATCATGTTTATCAAACTCACAAAAGGTTGAACATTTTCGATTTATATTATAATTTTGATAAAATTTATTTATATTTTTAATGTTTTCTTCTCAATATGTAGGTTATTTACGAAAAAACATCAAATATAACAAAATTGGATCTATATTTTTGCAAATAAATCTTGGTTGATAAAAAATATACCCCGCTTATAGCGAACTTCGCTAATAACGAACTATTTTTACTAGTCCCTCGGAGTTCATTATAACCGGGTCCGACTGTACTTAAAGTGTACTTAAAGAAGGTTTATTTGACAAATATTCATGCAATATCAGTCAAATAAACCTACATTAGATTTAATTTACTCATTATGAATAGCCCAGTTACACTCAACCAAAAATTATGGTATTCCCAAGGAAAATCTTGTTACACGCAAAAAAAATCTGTGTCGGAGTGAGCAAAAATCTGGCATAATTTAACCAAAAATATGCTAAAACTACAACCGACGAAGTAGTTTTCTATGGAAAATTTTTCTCAGAATCTGAGAATTTTTCTATAGAAAAAATGTGGCAAAAGTTGAGATCAGAGTCATAGAGTAGTCCAACAAATGGCGTTTGAAAAGGTAGTAAACAAAAACCATATGGTATTGTTTACGAAATTTTATCACAAATCGAAACGTGAGCGAGATGGAAGATACCAGTTTTACAGTGAGAATGCAGATTGTTTTTTGTCTCTGCTTTGCGTTTGAACTTTAGTTTGGCATTGCCAGAATTTTCCAATTATCTTTGGTGATGCCAGATCTGCAAAACGGTCGATGGATTACTATGGGTACGTTCAGCAGAGAAAGCTGCTACTCAACTGCTCCTCAACATTCTGCTGAACGGTTAAATTTTTGACATTTCAGTCAACATGTTGAGTGAGCGCTACTCATCATTAGTAGCGTACACAATTTATGCTACATTTGATCACAAACTGATACATAAGCTGTTTTATTGAAATTATTTATTTTTTTGGACGTTATTCAAAGAAGTAAACACAACAAAGCATAAAAAAGGATATTTTACAGCAAAAAATAAATGAAAGCGTCAAAAAAAAAAAATGTTCCAATATTTTAAAACATTTACAAAAAAAATGCGTTCAGCAGATTCAACTAATCAAAACATGCTACATCTCAACTGTTGAGTAGCAGGTTTCTCTGCTGAACACGCTCTATGTCACTATCACAGACCATATAGACATGCAACACGAGTGCTTATTTTGGTACTTTCAATATGGACGCATACAAAATACTACTAAATTTACTTCTTTGCCTAGAATACGTGTGACTGTACGTGTGAGCTTTTGCATCTGTATTTTCGTTGTTTGTTTACGTTTTGTATGAAACGTCAAAAGTTACACGCGCGTGCCGTCACTAATACATAAACATGTGCGAAACTTATTCGTTTCACCCCTATGGTCACTATCACAGACCATAGTGACATAGTAATCCATCGACCGTTTTGTAGATCTGGCATCACCGAAGATAATTGGAAAATTCTGGCAATGCCAAACTAAAGTTCAAACACAAAGCAAAGAGAGGGAGTCTTAATCGAGATCGCGTCGGAGAAGCATCTATTCGTCGCTGAAATTATTTTATAAATTTAGAAACGTGTTTGTGTTTGTTGGTCGCTAGTATTGGTTATTTCTCCGCGAGTACCGTTAGACAACGGTGTCTAACCATACTCAAACACACGCACGTGTTAAGGAAGCGTCGTTTCACTCTTCCATTGTGAGGGCAATGGTCGTATTGTGTCCGGAGTTTCCCACGTGTTAAAACCCCACAAAAACTTTATCCCCACAAAGGTGGCATATAGACTTCGTGTCTCGGTCACCTTTTTATTCGTCCATTCGTGGACAAGGTGTAGCATTGCTACACCACTGAAGAAGAAGAAAGCAAAGAGAGACAAAAAAAATCTGCATTCTCACTGTAAAACTGGTATCTTTCATCTCGCTCGAATTTCGGTTCGTGATAAAATTTCGTTAACAATACCATACACACAAAAAAATATTTTACCAATAACTTGGGAGGATATGCGTTTTTAAAGTTTTTTACGTTATTTATGAAAAATTTTGTAACATTTTACCAAGTTTTTGCATAATTTTGGTTAAGGTTTGTAAAATTACACAAGGTTTAATACTCTTATGAATATTTTCTAAACTTTTATCAAAAACAAGCAAAAACTTGGTAAAATGATGCTATTTTTTGCATAATATATGCAAAAAACTTTAAAAACTCATATCCTCCCAAGTACTTGGCAAAAATTTTTTGTGTGTATGGTTTTTGTTTACTACACCCAAAAAATTACATAGTTGATGATTACTATTTTTTCAACTATGTCATAGGTAAAATAGCCCCAACTTTGTCATAGTTGATGTGACATAGTTGTTGCTGACTATGTGTCATTTAAATCTACAAATTAACTATGTGAAAAGTTAATGACAACGATGTGTTTGATAAACATAGGTAAACAACTAGGCCCATAGTTAAATTTTTTATAAAATTTAATCATAGTAAATATTTACTATGTAATTTAATAAATAGTTAATTATACCCTATAATTTGTATACAAAAAAAAAACACAAAATTTTGATTTTTTTTTAATAAACATTTTTTTATTAAAATTGCATATAAACTGCAAACACCAATATTGTAGGATCCAAAGCCAGCCTGCAAATATGAAAAAAAAAATTATTATTTTGTAATCTTTTTTTTTTTGTATAGAAAACACGTCAGAAATTGAGATATTTTTTCTCTAGAAAATATCATGAATACTGAGACATTTTTTCTACAGAAAAATTTCATATTGTGAGACATTTTTTTTTTACAGAAACAATTTCAGATTTTGAGATATTTTGTCTATAAAAAAATCAGATTCTGAATTAAAAATCCCAACAAAATATCAGACTGAGACATTTTTTCTAAAGAAAAATTATCAGATTGAGATATCTTTTTTTAATAGAACAATTCTGAGATTCCGAGACATTTTTTTTTTTTAGAAAAATTCCAAAATTCTGAGACATTTTTTCTATACGAAAAATCTCAAATTATTACTTCTATAGAACAAATCTCAGATTTTTTTTTTTCAATAGAAAAATGATCAGACTGAAGCATTTTTTCACTAGAAAAATTCTGTGATATTAAGACATTTTTTCTATAGAAAAATATATGAAAAATGCTTAGAATTTGAGACATTTGGTATAGAAAAATTCTTAAGTTTTGAGATATTTTTTCTATAGAAAAATTCTCCGATTTAAAAACATTTTTAAATAGAAAAATTCTTAGATTTTGACACATTTTTAAATAGAAAAATTCTTAGATTTTGAACAATTTTTTAATAGAAAAATTCTGAGATATTGAAGACATTTTTTCTTTAGAAAAATATGTATATGAAAAATGCTTAGAGTTTGAGACATTTTTTATACAAAAATTCTTACATATTTTTTTTTTTTTAGAAAAAATCTAAGATTTTAAAATATTTTTCTATAGAAAATTTTCAATAGATAAATTCTCAGACTCAGAAACATTTTTCAATAGAAAAATTCTCAGATTTTGAGACATTTTTTCTATACAAAAAATCTCAGATTCTGAGACATTTTTTTTAATAGAAAAAGTCTCATATTCTGAGAAAATTTTTCTATAGAAAAAGTCTCAGATTCTGAGACATTTTTTCTATAGAAAAAGTCTCAGATTCTGAGACATTTTTTCTATAGAAAAAGTCTCAGATTCTGAGACATTTTTCTATAGAAAAAGTCTCAGATTCTGAGACATTTTTTCTATAGAAAAATTCTCAGATTTTGAGACAGTTTTTCTATAGAAAAAGCCTCAGATTCTGAGACATTTTTTCTAAAGAAAAAGTCTCAGATTCTGAGACATTTTTTTTATAGAAAAAGTATCAAATTCTGAGACATTTTTTCTATAGAAAAAGTCTCAGATGCTGAGACATTTTTTCTATAGAAAAAGTCTCAGATTCTGTGACATTTTTTCTATAGAAAAAGTCTCAGATTCTGAAACATTTTTTCTATAGAAAAGTCTCAGATTCTGAGACATTTTTTCTATAGAAAAAGTCTCAGATTCTGAGAAATTTTTTCTATAGAAAAAGTATCAGATTCTGAGACATTTTTTCAATAGATAAAATGTCTCAGAATCTGAGACTTTCTATACAAAAAATGTCTCAGAATCTGAGACTTTTTCTATAGAAAAAATGTCTCAGAATCTGAGACTTTTTCTATAGAAAAAATGTCTCAGAATCTGAGACTTTTTCTATAGAAAAAATGTCTCAGAATCTGAGACTTTTTCTATAGAAAAAATGTCTCAGAATCTGAGACTTTTTCTATAGAAAAAATGTCTCAGAATCTGAGACTTTTTCTATAGAAAAAATGTCTCAGAATCTGAGACTTTTTCTATAGAAAAAATGTCTCAGAATCTGAGACTTTTTCTATAGAAAAAATGTCTCAGAATCTGAGACTTTTTCTATAGAAAAAATGTCTCAGAATCTGAGACTTTTTCTATAGAAAAAATGTCTCAGAATCTGAGACTTTTTCTATAGAAAAAATGTCTCAGAATCTGAGACTTTTTCTATAGAAAAAATGTCTCAGAATCTGAGACTTTTTCTATAGAAAAAATGTCTCAGAATCTGAGACTTTTTCTATAGAAAAAATGTCTCAGAATCTGAGACTTTTTCTATAGAAAAAATGTCTCAGAATCTGAGACTTTTTCTATAGAAAAAATGTCTCAGAATCTGAGACTTTTTCTATAGAAAAAATGTCTCAGAATCTGAGACTTTTTCTATAGAAAAAATGTTTCAGAATCTTAGACTTTTTCTATAGAAAAAATGTCTCAGAATTTGAGACTTTTTCTATAGAAAAATTGTCTCAGAATCTTAGACTCCAACTCAAAATCGGATTCTCAAACATTTTTTCTAGAGAAAAAAACTGAAACATTTTTTCTATAAAAAAGTCTCAGATTCTGAGAAACCATATTAGATTCCGATACATATTTTCTATAGAAAAAATCTTATATTCCAAGACATTTTTTCTCTAAAAAAATATAAGATTCTGAGAGATTTGTTCTATAGAAAAAAGTCTGAGACAATTTTTCTCTAAAATATAAATCATTTTCTGAGATATTTTTCTTTAGAAACGCTCGGTGTACAGTTAAATTAATTTTTTATGAAAATATTTCTTACCAAATCCTTCCATCCTTGTTCATATTTTTCGTTGTCCTCCTTTTTTCATCTATTGTGCTGGTTTATTTGGCAAAAAAAAATATTTTGAACGTTTGATTTTAATTTGTTAATTTTTATTTCTGACACTTGTATTTTTTTATTTTGCTTTTTCAAATATAAAAAAATCGTTGTTATCAACTTTGTCCATAGTTGTTATTGATTATAAATAGTTGATTTAAAAATGATTTGAAATAACTATGGATTTTCTTAACTATGTTACTATGTAATTTTTTGGGTGTACTTTTTCAAACGCCATTTGTTGGACTACTCTACACCCAAAAAATTACATAGTTGCTGATTACTATTTTTTCAACTATGTCATAGGTGAAATAACCCCAACTTTTCCATAGTTGATGTGACATAGTGGTTGGTAACTATGTTTCTTTCAAATCTAAAAATCAACTATGGAAAAAGTTACTGACAACGATGTGTTTTATAGAGATCAATCATAGTTAATATTTACCATGTAATTTAAGAAATAGTTATTATTAATGACCTCGATTTTTTTTTAATAAAAATACATTGTTTTGTTTATATTTTTGAAATTGTTTTATTATACATAATTCCATAATAATCTGTTTAAGCCAATACAATACTATACGATGCTTTTGGTGTTATTCAAAATTATTTTGCACATTTGATGTAAATTCGTTTGCTCTTTATTTTATGATTATTTTTCCGTTTGATGTAAATCTATTCCATTACTTTCCTTTTCCGTTTGATGTAAATCCATATGCATTCCATTTCTTGATTGTCGGTTTCCATAGATACAAAATTTTAAGTATTTATTGATTTAAATATTTTTTTTTTAACTTCTGACACTTTTATTTTGTTTAATATTTTGAAGCTTTCAAATTTAAAAAAAAATCGTTGTTATCTACTTTGTCCATAGTTGTTATTGATTATAAATAGTTGATTTGAAATATATTTTAAATAACTATGGATTTTGCTAACTATGCTACCATGTAATTTTTTGGGTGTATGACTCTGTCACAGACCATATAGACATGCAACACGAGTGCTTATTTTGGTACTTTCAATATGGACGCATACAAAATACTACTAATTTTACTTCTCTGTCTAGAATACGTGTGAATTGGTGTGAATGTACGTGTGAGCTTTTGCATCTGTATTTTCGTTGTTTGTTTACGTTTTGTATGAAACGTCAAAGGTTACATGCGCGTGCCGTCACTAATACATACACATATGCGAAACTTGTTCGTTTCACCCCAATGGTCACTATGGTTGAGATTACTTACTGGCATTGCACAGAGGGCCAGACAGATCGATTTCCGGCCAAAAGTCCTTATTTGTAAATTCTCAAAAAAATGTTTACCAGTTTGTTGGGCATATATAGAAGCAGGTTTTCTGAACTTATCATTATGATCCAATTACACCCTTTCCTTTGACAGGTCTTCAAAGTTAAAAATGTAGGTAAAAAATGTTTAAAAGCTGAGATACTTTTTTAATTTTTTTTTCAAACTTCTATTGCTAATGTTTAACTTTTTGTTTGCGTGGTTCAACCTTATTTACAAGTCTTTGTAACGAAAATAACATTGACAAATATAACTCATTTGCCTGGCAGCAATTCGCGTTTTTTGTGAAAAAAGTTATAATTTTTTAGCTATTTACCTCGCGCCGAAAAAATCCTCAGCGATCCTCAGTTCGATACAATTGGTCTATATTTTTTTTGATATAGAATGGATCCATATCTTTCGAAAAAAGTTGCCCAAACTTGCTCGAAATGATAAATGGCAAAACTACAGCTATATATGTGGTCCGAGATTTGTTTTTAAAAAAATAATTTAACCCAAAATAATGTTTTACGGTTTGAGTAGTTTTTTTTATCGTCCAAGAGTGCCTTCAGTGTAGGAGAAAAAAATTATCTACATTTCTAGTTTTTTTGTAGAATTATGGAAAATATCAGTTACACCATTTCCAATTAAATTCAAAGATTTTTTATTGAATTTCCAAAATAAAGAAAAAAAGTAAATAATTTGTCGTCACCATTTCCAAAAGCTTTTCTGAAACTAAGTTAGTCATTTACACCATTTCCATATTTATATCAAAATTAAAAAAAAAAAAATATGTATCAAAATTATTTGCGTAGATTTAACTTTAGACACTCTTAATAATCTTAAAACTAATTTTAAGTTAGATCAGACAAAGTTAAAAAATCTAGCCGCCATATTGTTTCCGCCATATTAAATTTTATCAGTTCGATTTTAAGATAACAAACCCGGAAATTTATTAGGCGACACTTTCAGCTAGCTTCAACAAAGAAAAGGAATATAACTGTTTTTTTAATTACTTGTAACAAACTTTACAAAGCATATTTAGTCCGCCATTTTGTTTTTCAAAATTGACGACAGTAATTCTGATTTAGTAACTCCAAGACCCGCTTAAAACAAAATTTGAGTTAAATCGGACAATTATTAAAAAAATTTGTCCGCCATATTGGATGCGCCATTTTGATTTTTTTAGTTTTTAGTTAAATTTTGAAATCAGCGACCCCGAAATACTCTAGAAGCACATTTTCAGCCGGATCCAACAACGATAAAGACTTTTGGCCGGAGTTGGATCATTCTTTAAACTTTAAGAAGCATATTTAGTCCGCCATTTTATTTTTCAAAATTTGGAGTAACAATTCTTAATCAGCAACTCTAAGACCCGCATAAAACAAAATTTGAGTTCAATCGGACAATTTAAAAAAAAAATTGTCCGCCATATTGGATCCGCCATTTTGATTTTTTTGGTTTTTAGCTAAATTTTTAAATCAGCGACCTCGAATTTCTCTAGAAGTATATTTTCAGACGGATCCAAAAACGATAAAGACT
This sequence comes from Pegoplata infirma, assembly GCA_963921195.1. Taxonomy (NCBI): domain Eukaryota; kingdom Metazoa; phylum Arthropoda; class Insecta; order Diptera; family Anthomyiidae; genus Pegoplata; species Pegoplata infirma. Next base: position 97,545,995 of record OY992538.1, on the reverse strand, counting down.
TTTGGCCGGAATTGGATCATGCTGGCCCTGTGTGCATTGGTCGGATTGATCCCAATTTTTTATCTTTTGATTACAAATCGAAAATATAAGGATGATTTTTTATCGGCGAGTTCTGGTTCGCGAGTTATGTGGACTTGAAATTCGAATATTATAACTGGAAAAAGGCTTAATACACAAAAAAACTTTATATAGCGAAGCCGCTAAACTAATTTATGGAGTTTGTAATCCCTAAGCCCGGCCGAAGGCCGCTACGCAGAAAAGCTTTTTTACGAAAATTCTCAAACAAAAAAAAAAATTCTCAAAAAAAAAAAAATTGTTTGGCCTTTTATGTGTTAATATTTTTTTTTTACCAAAATGAAAGATATTTTAATTACCTTTCGAATGACACCAATATTTTTGAAATCGAACAATAAATAACGAAGATATAAGCAAAAAACTTCAAGTCGAGATAACTCGCTAAATACGTGTTGCCGACAATTTTTTTTTTCGAAATCATCGCTAAAAGCGCTATTTTCATTTTTTTTGGACCAATGCCAGTAAACTCAACTTTTTTCCAAAAATGTCTCAGAATCTGGTAATTTTTCTAAATAAAAAATGTCTCAGAATCTGAGAATTTATCTGTAGAAAAAATATTTCAGAATCTGAGAATTTATCTATAAAAAAATTTTTCAGAATTTGAAAATTTTTCCATAGAAAAATGTCTCAGAATCTGAGAATTTTTGTATAGAAAAAATGTATGTCTCATAATCTGAGAATTTTTTATAGAAAAAATGTCTTAGAATCAGAGAATTTTCTATAGAAAAAATGTCTCAGAATCTGAGAACTTTTCTATAGAAAAAAATTTTCAGAATCTGAGAATTTTTCTATAGAAAAAATGTCTCAGAATTTGAGAATTTTTCTATAAAAAAATGTCTCAGAATTTGAGAATGTATAGAAAAATTGTCTCAAAATCTGAACATTTTTCTATATAATAATCTTATAATTTTTCTACAGAAAAATGTCTCAGAATCTGACAGTTTTTCTATAGAAAAAAATGTCTCAGAATCTGAGAATTTCTCTAAAGAAAAAATGTCTCAAAATCTGAAAATTTTTCTTTAGAAAAAATGTCTCAGCATCGGAGAATTTTTCTATAAAAAAATTGTCTCAGAATCTGAGAATTTTTCTATAGAAGTTTTTTATACAAAAAATGTCTCAGAATCTGATAATTTTTCTATAACAAAATGTCTCAGAATCTGAGAACTTTCCTACAGAAAAAATATCTTAGAATCAGAAAATTTTTTTAAGAGAAAAAATGTCTCAGAATCTGAGAATTTTTCTTTAAAAAAAATGTCTCAGAATCTGATAATTTTTCTATAAAAAAATGTCTCAGAATCTGAGAATTTTTCTATAGCAAAAATGTCTCAGAATCTGAGAATTTTTCTACAGAAAAAAATGTTTCAGAATCTAAAAATTTTTATTTTGAAAAGGGGTTTTTGTATAGAAAAAATATCTCAGAATTTTTATTTAAAAGAAATGTTTCAGAATATGAGAATATAAAAAATGTCTATGAATCTGAGAATTTAAAAAAAAAATGTCTCAGAATCTGAAAATTTTTCTATAGTAGAAATGTGATATAATCTGAGAAATTTTCTATAGAAAAAAAGTCTCAGTATCTGAGAATTTTTTTATAAAAAAAATGTGTCAGAATCTGAGAACTTTTCTACAGAAAAAATATCTTAGAATCAGAAAATTTTTTTAGAGAACATATGCAACAAGTGTCTCAGAATCTGAGAATTTTTCTCGATAAAATATATCTCAGAGTCAGAAAATTTTTTTAGAGAAACTATTTAAAAAATATCTCAGAATCTGAGAATTTTTCTACAAAAAAAATGTCTCAGAATCTGAGAATTTTTCTATAGAAAAAATGTCTCAGAATCTGAGAATTTTTCTATAGGAAAATGTGCCAGAATCTGAGAATTTTTCTATAGAAAAAAATTTTCAGAATCTGAGAGTTTTTCTATAGAAAAAATGTCTCAGAATCTAAGAACTTTTTCTAAAGAAAAAATGTCTCAGAATCTGAGAATTTTTCTAAAGAATAAATGTCTTAGAATCTGAAAATTTTTCTAAAGAAAAATTTTCTCAGAATCTGAGAATTTTTCTATAGAAAAAATGTCTCAGAATCTGAGAATTTTTCTATAGAAAAAATGCCTCAGAATCTGAGAATTTTTCTATAGAAAAAAATGCCTCAGGATCTGAGAATTTTTCTATAGAAAAAATGAGAATCTGAGAATTTTTCTATAGAAAAAATGCCTCAGAATCTGAGAATTTTTTTATAGAAAAAATGCCTCAGAATCTAAGAATTTTTTTATAGAAAAAATGTCTCAGAATCTAAGAATTTTTTTATAGAAAAAATGTCTCAGAATCTGAGAATTTTTCTATAGAAAAAATGTCTCAGAATCTGAGAATTTTTCTATAGAAAAAATGTCTCAGAATCTGAGAATTTTTCTATAGAAAAAATGTCTCAGAATCTGAGAATTTTTTTATAGAAAAAATGTCTCAGAATCTGAGAATTTTTTTATAGAAAAAATGTCTCAGAATCTGAGAATTTTTTTATAGAAAAAATGTCTCAGAATCTGAGAATTTTTCTATAGAAAAAATGCCTCAGAATCTGAGAATTTTTTTATAGAAAAAATGCCTCAGAATCTAAGAATTTTTTTATAGAAAAAATGTCTCAGAATCTAAGAATTTTTTTATAGAAAAAATGTCTCAGAATCTGAGAATTTTTCTATAGAAAAAATGTCTCAGAATCTGAGAATTTTTCTATTGGAAAAAAGTCTCAGAATCCGAGAACTTTTCTATAGGAAAAATGTCTCTGAATCTGAGAATTTTTTATAGGAAAAATGCATCTGACAATTATTCTATGGGAAAAATTTCTACGAATCTAAAAATTTTGCTATATGAATGATTTGTTTGAAATGTCTCAGAATCCGAGATTTATTTTCAAAGTAATACCTCAGAATCTGATACTTTTTCTCAGAACCTGAAAAAAAAAATTTTAGAAAATCTGTTTTTTTTTTTTTTTTTATAAGAAAAAATTTATTTAAATTTGTGACTTTTTCCATACAAAAAATGTCTCAGAATTTTTGACTTTTTCTATAGAAACAAGGTAATAAAATCTGTTAAAAAAAACCCAGTGTATCAGACTATGGAATCCGCCTGAGAAGTGTTAACCAAATATAAAAAATTTTGTGGGAGTCCCGCAGTATAATAATTTTAATAAACCATATTCATATAAAATATATTTGACTTGAATTGTGTGATTTTTTTAATTTTTTTCTTATCAGTTAATTTTTTTGTACTAAAATAAACAACAATAAATAAAGGTATTTTACCCGCTTGAAATGATGAAAAGATTCAAAACACACACATATGAAATCTAAGATTTGTATAAAACCACATACTTTTCTTAACACAAACCATAGTTTTTTGTTAACATCAGTCAAAGTTACTTGCAACTAACAATAAGAAAAAAAAAAAAACATCATGCAATTCGCTAAATTTTTTAGAGTTTTAATGGCCTTAATCGCTTTTATTGGATGCTTTTCAAAGGCTACCGCTTACCGTGACGCTCGTCCTGTTCAACCAAGATTTAACCCACCACCACCAAAACGTGAAAGACCTTTTATATATGATGCGCCAATAAGAATACCTGGAAGTTCTAAAACAATGTACGCCTAAATTAAAAAAAATAATTAACTTAATTTTTAAATAAAAAAAAAATAAAAAAAAAATTATATTCTGAAATTTTTTTTTTGACAAATTCTCGATTCTGAGACATATTTTCTCTAAAAAAATCTGATTCTAAGATATTTTTTCTGTAGAAAAGTTCTCAGATTCTGAGACATTTTTTTATAGAAAAATTCTAAGATTCTGAGAAATTTTTCTATAGAAAAATTCTTAGATTCTGAGACTTTATTTCTATAGAAAAATTATCCGATTCTGAGACATTTTTCCTATAGAAAAATTCTCAGATTCTGAGACATTTTTTCTATAGAAAAATTCTCAGATTCTGAGACATTTTTTTGTAGAAAAATTCTCAGAATCTGAGAATCGGATAATTTTTCTATAGAAATAAAGTCTCAGAATCTAAGAATTTTTCTATAGAAAAATTTCTCAGAATCTTAGAATTTTTCTATAAAAAAATGTCTCAGAATCTGAGAACTTTTCTACAGAAAAAATATCTTAGAATCAGATTTTTTTAGAGAAAATATGTCTCAGAATCGAGAATTTGTCAAAAAAAAAATTTCAGAATATAATTTTTTTTTTATTTTTTTTTTATTTAAAAATTAAGTTAATTATTTTTTTTAATTTAGGCGTACATTGTTTTAGAACTTCCAGGTATTCTTATTGGCGCATCATATATAAAAGGTCTTTCACGTTTTGGTGGTGGTGGGTTAAATCTTGGTTGAACAGGACGAGCGTCACGGTAAGCGGTAGCCTTTGAAAAGCATCCAATAAAAGCGATTAAGGCCATTAAAACTCTAAAAAATTTAGCGAATTGCATGATGTTTTTTTTTTTTCTTATTGTTAGTTGCAAGTAACTTTGACTGATGTTAACAAAAAACTATGGTTTGTGTTAAGAAAAGTATGTGGTTTTATACAAATCTTAGATTTCATATGTGTGTGTTTTGAATCTTTTCATCATTTCAAGCGGGTAAAATACCTTTATTTATTGTTGTTTATTTTAGTACAAAAAAATTAACTGATAAGAAAAAAATTAAAAAAATCACACAATTCAAGTCAAATATATTTTATATGAATATGGTTTATTAAAATTATTATACTGCGGGACTCCCACAAAATTTTTTATATTTGGTTAACACTTCTCAGGCGGATTCCATAGTCTGATACACTGGGTTTTTTTTAACAGATTTTATTACCTTGTTTCTATAGAAAAAGTCAAAAATTCTGAGACATTTTTTGTATGGAAAAAGTCACAAATTTAAATAAATTTTTTCTTATAAAAAAAAAAAAAAAAAACAGATTTTCTAAAATTTTTTTTTTCAGGTTCTGAGAAAAAGTATCAGATTCTGAGGTATTACTTTGAAAATAAATCTCGGATTCTGAGACATTTCAAACAAACCATTCATATAGCAAAATTTTTAGATTCGTAGAAATTTTTCCCATAGAATAATTGTCAGATGCATTTTTCCTATAAAAAATTCTCAGATTCAGAGACATTTTTCCTATAGAAAAGTTCTCGGATTCTGAGACTTTTTTCCAATAAAAAAATTCTCAGATTCTGAGACATTTTTTCTATAGAAAAATTCTCAGATTCTGAGACAGTTTTCTTATAAAAAAATTCTCAGATTCTGAGACATTTTTTCTATAAAAAAATTCTCAGATTCTGAGACATTTTTTCTATAAAAAAATTCTCAGATTCTGAGACATTTTTTCTGTAGAAAAATTCTCAGATTCTGAGACATTTTTTCTATAGAAAAATTCTCAGATTCTGAGACATTTTTTCTATAGAAAAATTCTCAGATTCTGAGACATTTTTTCTATAAAAAAATTCTTAGATTCTGAGACATTTTTTCTATAAAAAAATTCTTAGATTCTGAGGCATTTTTTCTATAAAAAAATTCTCAGATTCTGAGGCATTTTTTCTATAGAAAAATTCTCAGATTCTCATTTTTTCTATAGAAAAATTCTCAGATCCTGAGGCATTTTTTTCTATAGAAAAATTCTCAGATTCTGAGGCATTTTTTCTATAGAAAAATTCTCAGATTCTGAGACATTTTTTCTATAGAAAAATTCTCAGATTCTGAGAAAATTTTTCTTTAGAAAAATTTTCAGATTCTAAGACATTTATTCTTTAGAAAAATTCTCAGATTCTGAGACATTTTTTCTTTAGAAAAAGTTCTTAGATTCTGAGACATTTTTTCTATAGAAAAACTCTCAGATTCTGAAAATTTTTTTCTATAGAAAAATTCTCAGATTCTGGCACATTTTTCTATAGAAAGGTTTTCATATTCTGAGTTGTGAGACATTTTTCTATAGAAAAGTTTTCAGATTCTGAGATTTCAGATTTTTTAAAAGAAAAAATATCCAGAAACTGAGTATTTTCTGTATAAAAGTATCAGAATCTGAGAGTATTTATATTGAAAAAATGTTTAGTAACAGAAAAATGATCAGATTTTGAGTCCTTCAGAAGATTCTGAGACATTTTTCTTATTATCAACTTTTCTTTAAAAATTGTAAACATTAAGGTACCTACAGACGACGCAATATTATGTACAATATTTAATTATATTGATCGTGTGTGGGTACGATTGACCATTGTACAATCGTCAATATTACCCACACACCATCAATATAATTGCATATTGTACATAATATTGCGTCGTCTGTAGGTACCTTTACAAAAATTTTAAAAATAAAATTAATTAAAAATAATAAACTTTTCGTAGTTTTTATTAAAATTTTAAAAGGAAATGGTGTAAAAATGCTATTACTAAAACAAGGTAATACTACCAAATTATTTACGTAATATTACCTATTTATCAATGCTATTTTACCTAAAAAGCTAAGGTATATTTCTGTCAACCATAATAAATTTTCGAACATAGGAATTACCTTAGTTTTTAAGTAACATTACCTTTTTACTTAGCAAATGCCCCGTTTGCCTGGAGCTAAGGTATTTTTATACTATAATTTTAGGTAATATTACCTAGATTTTATTTTTGTGTGTAGGATTGCTCAATCATAGAATTTATTTTGACACAGATTTTATTTTGCATGTAGTTAAAAATGAATGCGAATACCGTTTTATTTAAATTCTCATTTTTTGTGTGTAATGTAAATTTACAAAATTATCTCCCTGAAATTTCTGTTTGATGTTGTTTTTTTTTTGTAGTGTATTGCTCTTGTGTTATCGATAACACAACTATTATCAAAATTCAAATTACCCATCTCTTTTGTACTCACTACTATGTCAGCTGTCAAATAATGTATTCCCATTGTGTGACATTTCTTGCTGAAAAGCCTGAAGAAAACGGAATAAGTTTTAGTATACATACGAAAGTAATTTAATACGTACTATAATTATTGCATAAATATTGATAAAAATGTCTTCTATTTATGAAAGAATCGAAAAGTTAAAACTTGAAACTGCCGATTTAAGAAAAGAAGTTAAAGATTTAAAAGGTAACCGTAAATTTTACATCATCCTATGGATAGATGACAAAACACTTTTTTTCATGCATTTATAGAAACAATGTTGCAACAAAATGAGTTAATAATAACATTACTATCAAAACAAAATGGCATGTTGGATGAGACAATTGAAGATAGATCAATACCACAAGTTTTGTTTGGCAAAAAATGTTCAGAGTTTTCCAGACGATTTCCCCTGGAAAGTATGGAGGATTTGGAGCAGTTTGAAAATGATATAAATGAGGAGAATAAACCACAAATAGTAAGATATAATTTTAAAAGGACAAAACATAGCTTTAAAAGAAGGCAATCTGTTATTCAATTAAAACTGAGGCTTAAGTCAAGTTTACGTCCACCACTTCAAATATAAGGACTAAGGATCACATCCTGAGTGCAGTGGTACCACTTTTGTCGGGGCGTACGCACACAATGGAGTGGATGCGACTTCAAAGTTCTAAATTTTGCACTGAACATACATAGGTCCAACAAATTTTTAAGTAGAAAGCTTTATAATGCAAAGAGTATAGGTTTAATGCATGGAGTTTGTAATTCATAAGCCCGGCAAAAGGCCTGCTAGGCGGAAAACAATTTTAATAAACAAAACAATTTTTTTTTGAGTGGACGTAAACTTGACTTTTTCCAAAATTGATGTAGTTTACTGGAAAATATGCCAAAGGTAAATAAGACCAATTGGTAGAAGCCAAAATCAATCTGCCACTTTGGGAAATCCGGCGCATGAAATTTCCTTGTACATAAGAAGAGACGGTTTTCAACAGTACAAATAATAACACAAAAAATATCTACTGCCCCAACTAGAACTAAAAACAAAGTTAAATTCGGACTCGCCGAATGTATTGATTCCCTCAGCAAAAATATAATTTTTTTTTAATAAATATTTTCAGGGAAAAATATTTTTTTTAGAAAAAAAAAATGCGAAAAATTTGTTTTTGTAAAAAAATAATGTTTTTACTTGTTTAAATACCATTCGGTATTCAATTCAGTTTACATATATATTTACCCCCAGTTTCTGTAATACGAACGCCAATCGTTCGTGACGAATTTGTGTGTATTTTGTTATTGTAACAAAAACAAAATACATGCAAATTCGTCGCAAACGAATGGCGTTCGTATTACAGAAACTGGGGGTTAGTTGTGCAGAATGTATCAAAATTTTGGAGGTGTACTTACATATTCGTTTATAACTTTATAACCGCTGAATCGAAACTCGAAACTCTTAGCTGATCCTGTTTCCAAGTTATTGCTTAATAATTACACTGTTCGACACCAAAAACCTCTCAATCAAATATCCAACAAATTCTTATAGATTATGCTCTCCTAATTCCAAATCTGACATCAACATTTTTCTAGCACGTACCGTTTTTGTAATATTCGCTGTTAAAAAGTCTAAAACAAAAAAAATTATCACATTGGGGGTCCACTGTTACATATTCTTTTGCTTCCAAAAAAGGACTTGATTTCATATAAAATGGAGCTCCTGGTTGCAAAACTGTTATAAAAATTTGTCTAGCATGTTCCGTTTTTAAAATATATGCGCGTGAAAAAATTTTTAAACGCGTATATCCCGAAAACTGAACATGCTAGACAAATTTGTTGAAAAACTTTTACACCAGAAGTTTTAAGTACCGCACTTGGACCAAGAGGAGTAAAAAGTTGTTTTCATGGTCCGCCCTCTTTTGTAGGCGTGTCTAAAAAATAATAAAACCAAAATTAAATTACTTAAGCGCATAAGCGTAGCTAGACCATTATTCTGGGGTGGGCAAAAGCCCCCGCCCCCCCCCCCCCTTCCAAAAAAAATATTAAAACTAAAAACAAAGTATTTAAAAAAATAAAAGTTAAGTACTATTTTCGTTAAAAATATATAAACAATAACACTGCTCTACACGGTTTTTGCACAAACATATTGAATACATTTTCTTAAGTATTTTGGCCTCCTGAACACGAATCTGTCATCAGAAAAGTTGTATCAAATCGCCTTCTCGAGATTTAGGCATTTTCATTTTTTGTGGACCAAGCCCTCAAAACCGAAATTTTTTTAATATTAATATTTTTTTTTTATTTGAACATGGTCCACAATAATTGAAAATGCCCAGCCAGAAAAATACAAACGGGCCAACGTTGGAATGAAGTTGGCGGCGACGGTGCCAACGTTGGCGAATCATACCCGTTTCTAAGTCTACGACGTCATTCCGAGGTTGAAATGATAACAGTGGCCAACGATCGCTCGACTTTTGTTTTAACGTTGGGTTAACATTGATTTTACAAATTTACGACATTGGATTTAACTTTTGCTTAGGGATGTATTGAAAATCTCGATGTAGTGCTTTTTAGTTACCATTTTGCACAAATTGGTTGAAAAAGCAACTACTTAAGTGTTCACTTAGATTAAAGAGTTGAGGTCTATGTAAATCGAAAACTTTTTAAAAAAATAAAAATGTTAAGCTTTTAAATTATAATCTATAGTGTAGTGTTTTATGTAAACACAAAGTTGTGCCAACACAATATTTTTAGTAAAACTGTTTTACATTATACAATGTTATATTTTTGGCTAGCCCGATATTGTACCAACACAAAATTTTTGGTACGGTTGGCAATTTCTGACTGGGTGGCTATATCTCGAGAAGGCGATTTGATACAATTTTTCTGATGACAGATTAGTGTGTAGGAGGCAAACATTTTTGGGAAATGTGTTTTAATCTTTTTTTTTTTATTTTACCAAAAAAAAAAATCATAAAAATTTATACGAAAAAATTTATGAAAAAAATATGCAAATTTGGTTCAAAACTTTTATTTCTTTTGCAAATATTTCTGGTTATACTACATGGATTTTGGATTTTAAAGCCAGTTTCTTTTTATTGGAGTGTTTACTTTACATATCTGCTTTGAACAGGATAGTTATTGCAAAATTCGGATACTTATAAGGATGTAACCATAAAAAGGACATCTTGAACTTCCTTAGAATGTCCTGATGATATCCCTGATCGCACCGAGTCCGGATTTCTTGCAAAAGTTAGGTAATGTTATTGGGAATTTGAAAAAAAAAAAATTATGAATATCTTTTACAAAAAATTTTTGAGGGCTTGGTCCATAAAAAATTAAAATGCCTATGTCTCGGGAAGGCGTGTTTAGGAGGCCAAAATAGTTTAGAAAATGTACCCTGGGGAAAAAAAATTCGATGTATGTAGAGTAGTGTAATTTGTACTTATATTAAAATTAATTTATAATGTAAAGAGTTAAAAAAACGTTATATTTCTCTTTTTTAATTTTTAATATTTAAAACTTCTAAGGGCGGATTACTCAATAAAAAGTTAGCTGCTAACTGCCGATTTAACGGAGCCTTGTGTCAAAATTTGTACGAAAAAGTTAAATTTAACGTTAATTTAACCTAAATTTGAGTTAATTTAACCTAAATTTGAAATCGTTCCTGAAGCATTGCACTTCGTAACCATGTTTTTATTCAACGCATAGCTTATAAACTTCTTTCACAACTAGCAGAACTAATAGTTTATTGCTACTTGTAAAAGTTTAAATAGATATTTCTGACAAGTTTGGATTTAAGCATATCAAAGTTTAAATAATTAAAAAAATGGAAAATTTTCGGGGGTGGGCTAAATGAAAAAATGTCTGGGGTGGGCTAAATCGAGTCTAGGGTGGGCTTTGCCCACCCCAGCCCCCCCGTTTCTACGCCTATGCTTAAGCGTAAATATAATAAATAAATAAACATTTATATTGAAAGAGGTGTCCCCCAAAATACCCTTGTCACAGTTTTTTTATTTTTTATATTTTAATACATACAAAAAAATTTCCAATGAACGACTTTCATAGTATTTATGAACGAACTCATACAATTTATTAACTTTTTCATAATACAGTCAAACCCGGTTATAACGAACTCCGAGGGACCGGCAAAAATAGTTCGTTATAAGCGAAGTTCGCTATAAGCGGGGTATATTTTTTATCAACATAGTTTTATTTCCAAAAAAATAGGCCTCTGTTCTGTCTTTCACAACTTTTCAATTCACATGAAAATTTCCGAATCACATGAAATTAAGATTAGTGTTTTTTTGATCACGTTTTCATTCGAAGTTGAAATCGAATAATTAAAATTTTAAAAATTATAAGGAAAAAAGTGCATTCGTTTTACTTTCACCAAATTTTATTTATGTGAAACAAAACGAAAAAGAAATTCGGATGTGAAATCTAGAACACCAAAAAAATTCGGAAATTTTCATTTTCACATTTTTTATGTGAATTACTTTTTTTGGAACAGCGGCCATAGATCCAATTTTGTTTTATTTTATGTTTTTTTGGTAATGAACTACTTATTGAGACGAAACCATTGAAAATATAAATAAATTTTATCAAAATTTTAATATAAACCAAAAATTTCCAATCTTTTGTGAGTTTTATAAACATGATTGCCACAAATTTAAAAATATTTATGTTAGTTCGTTATAAAAAGGTAAATATACATGAAATTGTGTTCTTGGGACCATTATAAGTAGTTCGTTTTATCCGAGAATTCGTTATAACCGAGTTCGTTATAAAAGAAGTATTTTGTGTGAAAATTGATGCCAAAACGTCGGGACTTTAGAATTAGTTCGTTATAACCGAGAATTCGTTATAACCGAGTTTGACTGTACTTATATTTTTTTTATAGTATTTATGAATAAATCATAATATGTGAAATTTAAGAACTATTTATCATTTTTCATAAATACTATGAAAAAGTTTAAAAGTATTATGAAAAAGTTAATAAATTGTATGAATTTGTTCATAAATACTATTAAAGTCGTTCATTGAAAAAAAAAAAATTCAGTGTACTCACATGTTTTTGTTAATTTTATTCTTTAATTCTTACAATAATTAAATCTCAAGGGTCTTAAGGTCCCTTATGATTTTTTTAGAATCAAATAGATTTTCCAATTGAAAAATAGTCTAAATATAAATATACAACCTTATTTTATTAAAAAAAGACTCCAACATCTGTAGATTTTTTTAAAGGAAAAAGTCTCAAAAATAAAATTTCGTCATCTACATAATAACACTGTGCTATAGTGGAAAATACTTTTGATGTGACATAGTCATAGAAAAAAATAGAAATGAAACAGAGTCGTATTTCGCTTGAATAAGTATTAGTGACAGCACATTATGTAACTTTTGACGTTTAATAAAAACAATGCAAAATAAAGGGTAACAACAACAAAGCACACAACAAAGAATAATTAAACAGTTTTTAAATTATCAATAGTGCGTATTATCTTTAAAAAAACGATGAATAAAGTAAAATAAACAATAAATTTAATTAAATAAATACAAATACCATTTTTTTGTTAACAAAGAATCTAATTTGATATTAAATACGTGTGAGATGATGAAGAAGAAGCAATTTGCCACCATATTGGAAAATACATCAAATACAACACTGCGTACCTTCTAATCTTTTCTATGGACATAGTATAGGTTGTTGGTTTTGTCGAGTAGATCACAAAAATGCCCATTAAACTTGCCAGACACCCTCAAATTTGAGAGTTAATGTCATAAAACGTTTTTTTTGGGACTTTTCTCACTTAACCTTGTGTAATTCAGAAGCTTTTCAATCGATTTTAAAATTTTAAACTGTTTTGGATAGAAGAAGGATAGGGCTATTGGTTTTTCAATAATATCTATTTTTTTTTGTTATTTTTTCAAGTTTATAGATTTTTTTCTACAATAGTTACTTCAACAGCCTTTTTATTTTTAAATATATTCTTAAAAAAAAAATTCTGAATACGATGAGCTTTATCCAGAAAAAATCGGATAACAATTGACAGAGTTGTAATAATTTTTCTTAGGAAAGAAAACTAAGATTTTGCTAGGAATCGATGTTATAGGGCACTTTAAAGGTCAAATTTGGATTCAGCGAGCCAAAAACTTTTAAAATTATGGTTCGCGACCTCTTATGATGCTCGTTTTATTTTTTTTACCTGGGTTATCCGAACGGCGATTTCATGCAAAATCTTAATTTTCTTTTTTATCACAAATCGGTCAATTGTTATACGATTTTTTTAGGATAAAGCTCATCGTATTCAAAATTAAATTTTCTAAAAAACTGCGTTTTTAAATATGAAGGTTGTTGAACAAACTGCAGCAGAAAATAATCGACAGTGTTTCTTCACAATACATCACAACAACAAAATACATGTAAAAATTTTGCTGTCTGCTGCTTGCTGCTGTATTGTGAAGAAACACACAAACTCGGAAAATTCACACACATGAAAAGCCCTATCCTATTTCTATCCAAAACAGTTCAAAAATAAAAAAGTTTTCGTGTAACACGTAGTTTAGTAAGAAAAGTAAAACAAAACATTTTTTGACAAATACTTTAAAATTTGAGGGTGTCTGGCAAGTTTGATGGTCAGTTTTGTGATATTCGACAGAGCATACAACCTTCACTAGCTAATTTAAAAAGTATATTAGATTTTGTGTTTTGTAGCACAGTGTAATTTTGGCTAATTTTTAAATTTTAAGTTTTATTTTTAAGACAGAAAAGTCTAATGATTTTTCTAAAGTAGAAACATTGAAAATTAAATTATCAAATTTCGAAAGATGTTTAAGAAGATAAAATCTTTAAAGCGGATAAGTTTTTCAGTTCTAATTAATTTTGAAAATGTACTTATTCTCAGAATGTACCTTTGAGTTTTTAATTGCTAAAAAGTTTCAGAATCAAGTTTTTGTAAAAATAATATCTATGAATTCAAACTGCTTTCGGAGGGAATTTTTTTCTATAACAACATAAATCAAACTTTAAAGGTATGTTTAAGCGAAAATCTTGTTAATCATTCTGGATTTTTTCTATTTAAAAAATTATTTTGACCAAACAAATTTAAAAAAATAAAACTATGGGGTCTTTATGCGATTTATAAATAATATAAATATTAATCTTTCTTTTTTTTACAGATCCCTATAATACAAAGTCTTTTATCACCCCAGGGTTTAATGAAAAATTGTGTTAATATTTTATCGGAAAATATAATAATGCAATCTAATCTTGATGGCCATCAAAATAAGAAAAGACTATTAAATTATCCTAAAACGATTGATATTTTATTTCGTAAGTTTACACGTTTATTTTTATATGCCCTCCACTCTGTATGTAAGACATCAAACACACACCCTCTTCAAGCAAGTAGGTTTTGTAAAAATGCTGACAAAATCGGGTAATGCCATTTCGTTCCTCTTTATTTAGAACTTTAAAAAACGTTAACACGAATATTCTAGCTGATCCTGTTTTCGAGTTATTACTGAATTCTTAGGTGGTTATTTATAAAACCTGAAATATATGTCAAATAAACCTAAACTAGGTTTATTTGACAGATATTGCAGGAATATTTGTCAAATAAACCTACAATAAGTCTACTATAAGTATTATGCATAATAGCCTTACACTGTTCGACAACAAAAACCTCCTAGTGAAATATGCAACTGATTCTTTTAAATTTCAACTGATTCTTATAAATTTTTCTCTCCTGATTTCAAGTCTCCCATCCAAATTTTTCTACCACTTACCGTTTTTATGATGTTCACTGTTGAAAAATAAAAAAACCATTAATTTAGCAATTTTGGGGTCCACTGTTTCATATTCTTACGTTGCTTCCAAAAAATAGGACTTGATTTCATATAAATTGTTCTCCTTATTCCAAAACTGCAATCCAAATTTTTCTAGCATGGTCTGTTTCCGAGATTTTCGAGGGAAAATATTTTCAAATGCGAATGTCTCTAAAACGAAACATGCTACACAGAACAAATTTTGTACATAAATAGTATGAATTGCTTTCATTGATTTCGGTTCATACTATAAATGATTAAATTAATAATATTTATGAATTTTTAATAACATTTCAATTTCTAAAAAAATAAAAAAAAAACAAAGTTATTTTAAAAAAAAAATTGTCAGAATTTTTTGTTTTGTTTGAAGAAAAAGAGAATTTGGGCATGAAATTGCATTTATTGGCGAATAAAAGGTATGTAACATTTATGTGATAATATATTTTACAAATTTAGCATCTTTTTATCTTTTCAAATTGTATTTTTTCCAGAAATTTTAACGATTCTTTTATTTGATTGCGGAATTCAAGTCTTCAAAAAATCATCACGCAGTTGCGCGGAATCAAAAGAAGCAGTGCGTTCATCTATCAAAAACATGGTAAAAAGGAATTTATCAAGAATATCGCATTTATTACGTGTTTTTAGCTAAAAGTTATTTAAATTTTATGTTTGTATTTGTAGTTACAAAAATAGTTTTTTTAATAATAAAATCGCAGGTTTACATTAAAATATCCACGTACTATCTTCTTTTTGCTTAAAATTTACATTAATTGCAAAAAATTAAAGCAAATATAAAAAAAGTTCAACATGAAGTTGTTCATACTATGTATGACCAAATTCATAAATAGTATTAAAAAAGTTTGGGAAAAAAAAGTCATGTTGGATGCATACTAGAGATGCGCGCGTGACACGAATTTTTCGTGATTCACGTGATTCACGCGTGAATCACGCGTGATCGTGAGTGAAATTTATTTTTACTCACGTGATCGTGAGTGCGCGTGATTATAAAAAATAGTTTCGTGCGTGAGCGTGCGTGATCAATTTTTGTTTCGTGAGTTTGCGTGATTGTTTTGTGCTGTTTGAAACAGAAAACGAGTAAAAAAACCGTCATTATATTGAATTTAAAGGGAAATTAATCCAAAATTGTGATTTTTATTATTGTTTTAAGGAGATTCAATACTTTTTGTGCAAGAAACCGAAAGAAGTAAAATAAAAATTTGCTAATTTTAATTTCGTGAGTCTTCGTGAGCGTGATTTTTTCGTGAGCGTGAGAAAAAATTTTAGTTACTCACGTGAGCGTGCGTGAACGTGAGCAGAGAAAAGAATTTCGTGCGTGAGCGTGCGTGATTAATATTTTTATTTCGTGAGCGTGAACGTGCGTGAGTCAAAATTCACTCACGCGCCCATCTCTAATTCATACTATTTATGAAAAAAATTATTCCAAGTATGAACTTTTTTTTTCTGTGTAGAAAAATTTGGGTTGCAGTTTTGGAATCGTATGTCCATTTTATATGAAATCAAGTCCCTTTTTTTTGGAAGCAACTTAAGAATTTGTAAAAGTGGACCCTTAAAAGTGCTAAATTTTTTTTTTTTTTTACTTTTTAACAGCGAGCAAAATCTATAAGAATTGGTAGGATATTTCACTGGGAGGTTTTTGTTGTCGAACAGTGTAATTATTTAGCAATAACTCGAAAATGTGATCAGCTAGGATTTACGTGTTAATGATTTTTAAAGTTTTAAATAAAGAACGAAATGCCATTTGTCACCATTTTAACAAAACCCGCCCTATCCAAAATAGGGGTGTAGAATAGGACAAAGCGAGAAATGATTTTTCGCGAATTTTGCTTGGGCGCTATGCGGTATTAATAAAAATAGATGCCAAAACGATGTGGGTAAAATTTTAGGAAGGGTAAAATTTCAGGATCATCTTGGCCCACCTTTAGCGCTGAAATTTCAGCTTTTCTAAGCCAAAGAGCATTTTTATAAAAAAATTGTCAAAAATTCAAATTCGATCAGATATTCCTAGTTTTGGATTTAATCAGGTCTAGTTAATCGCATC
Source organism: Pegoplata infirma (assembly GCA_963921195.1). Classification (NCBI taxonomy): domain Eukaryota; kingdom Metazoa; phylum Arthropoda; class Insecta; order Diptera; family Anthomyiidae; genus Pegoplata; species Pegoplata infirma. Next base: position 97,529,137 of record OY992538.1, on the reverse strand, counting down.
TATTTAAATTTTAAATATCAGATTTATAGGATGACGCTTACCTCCAAAAACCAGAGGTGGAAAAATATGCATACATTTTGGAGAAACCCGAAAATCAACTTTGCAATAATATAAAAAAATACATTAAAATTGTAAAATATGATTGCCAAAACCATTATTGGAAAAAAAAGGAAATTCTTAAAAAAAAATGGATTTTTAAACTAATTTGTTGAAATTATTGTGAATTCAGATTTTTTGGCTTCAGCGGTTTTAAAATCCTTGGGGTAGTCTTATTTTCCAAGTCGAGAAGAAAAAAAAAATATTTTGCAATTTTAATGAATTTTTATACTCAACACCACACTGTGGTACTGGGTGTAATGAGTTTGTGCTAATGTTTGCAACTACCCGAAATATTGGTTGACCCTCTTTTAAGTATACCGATCGACTTAGGCTGAGTTTTTGAGTTGCAAAATTTATTGGTTTTAGGTTTAAACTGAGTTAAAACCACAAATTCTGTTTTTGAGATGTGGTTTATTTTAAGTTTAACTCACCAATGATGGAGAGTTAAACTAAGGTACAAAAATGTCAAAAAAACACCTCTGATTTTCAAATATACTGGTTAGTATTGCCATGTTGTGGTATTTTATTCCAAAAAATGTGCGATGATGGCAACTATTCTAATTGGAAATGTGGCATTTGGTATGGCAATACCGCGTTAATCGACATTTGCTAAACTTGAACTGAAAAACAGAATGCTTGGTTAAACTTGGTTTTATTGTTATAAAGTTTAATAAAACTCCCGGTTAAACTAAGTTAAAGCGATATGTCAAAAACGCAGCCTTAGAATCACTTTTTGAGTCGATTTAGCAATTTTCGTCCGTCCGTCTGTCTGTCCATGTAAATGGTGTAAACACGATACAGGTCGCAATTCTTAATCAATTGACTTGAAATTTAAAAATTCAGGCTCTTTTGCCCCAAGGACGAAGCCTATTGAAATTGGAAAAAATCAGTCCATATTTACCCTAGCCCCCATACAAAGGTCCTCTTTAGTTTTGTCTCAAATGACTCTAAAAGCCGTATTTAATAGTTATCTTTTCGAAATTTGGCAGGAAATCATGCTTAACCCACACAAATCACCATTCCGAATTTTAAAGAAATCGGACCAGTTCTTCTTGTAGCCCCTATACAAACCACTTTCCCGATTTTCACATAAATCTCTCAAATTTCATGACAATAGAAAAAATTTAATTAAAATTCTGTTTGTGTATGTTAAACGCGTATTTTATCAAATCTGCCCAGACAGAAATTACGACTCTTCTAAAAATACAATACCATTATAACATTGGAAATACAAAAATACGACTTTAAAAATTCAATACCTTGAAAACAAAAAATTCAATACCATCACAACATTGGATTTTAAAAGAACCAACGTAACATAAGAGTTTAAAAATATAATCCGAAAATTTTTATTTTATTTTATTTAATTATTTCTTTATACCTTTTTTAACAATAGAAAATATTTTTATACCCTCCACTCTAGTGATAGAGGGTATATATAAGTTTGTCATTCCGTTTGTAACACATCGAAATATTGGTGTAGGACCCCATAAAGTATATATATTCATGATCCTTGATCGATTTTAAGTCGATCTAGCGATGTCCGTCCGTTCGTCCGTCCGTCTGTCTGTCTGTCCGTTGAAAACACGCTAACTTTTGAAAGACTTTACGGAGGCTCCTGAAGTTTGAAATATATGTTGACCATTTACCGGGTCAGGTTGGTATTGCAATCCAGCAAAATCGGTCCAGTGGTTCAAAAGTTATGAGCAAAAGAGTAAATTTCGGCAAGGGTATTTTGCGAACTTACGAGATTAAAACCACTCTAACTTTCGAAGGACAATACTGAGGGTGCTGAAGCTTAGCATATTTATTTGTCGTTCCCTAAGTCTGTTTGGTTTTGAATTTCAGAAAAATCGGTTCAGTGGCTCAAAAGTTATTAAGAAAACCCTGAATTTCAGATTGGATCCACCGAAAACCACGTGGTGAAAAAACGGTAAACAAGCTAAAAAACATTGATAAGTCAGAAAAATATTTTAAAAAGTATTTTTGTCACTCAAAAACATTTTTACACAAAAAAAAAAAATACACTCGAAAAAATTTTACACTCAAAAAAAAATTTTTTAAATTTTTTTTTTTTTTTAAATGACTCAAAAAAGGTTTTTATTCAATTCTAATTAAAATTGCAACTTTTTTTTCACTTACTATTACTAAACGGGCATTGTATGCATACATAAATTCGGTCAAGTCGAATTTAACTTTTCTACTTGTTTTTTAGGTAATTACATTTATATTATCGTTGTTATTGTAGTGTACACAGTAAAAAGTTTTGGGTTATATGTAAAACCAAGCGGAGCACATTTTAAACTACTTTGGAATTAAACTCAAAGTTAAATCTGAAATGGGTTATATGCTAAACCACATAGGGATTAAAAATTTGATTATCTTTATGTAATTTTTTTTTTAGTTTTATTTTGATGCCAAAAAATAATTAAATTTCTCTCTTAAAAAACTTATAAAAAATAAACGTCAAACGTCATCAAAAAATTGTATTTCATCAAGTTTAAGATAAACACTTAACAAGGAATTGAAAACAGATGTCATATTGAGTGAACAAAAAATGCTTATTCATTCAATAAAAGTGAGAAAAGAGGTTAGCAATGTACACAAAAGTAAAATCTTTATATTATTAAAATTTTTGATCCAGAAAGTGAAGATTTTGCTCCTACCGAAATATAAATATCAAGTAAGTATTGACTACAAACGTTTATCAATCATTTTAATTGATTTTTGGTTAACTTTACTTTTAGGCCAGCTGAATCTTGAAGCAGAAGGCAGAGAGATGGAATTTTTAGATCACGACAGTGCCTACCCCCAGGAATAATTTCTTAATATAGAAGCAGTAGCAGTTTATTTTATGCAGAGTTGTGCTGAGTTTGGGTGACAAATCAACAGTCCTTTGGATGTTAACTTTATTCATGTATTTGGTCTGTATTTGTATTCAATACACAAAAATATTAAAAAACATAACCTTACATTTGTTTTATTTATTTTTGGAGAAATTTAAGTCCTACCTTGTTCAAACAAACACCTGTTAAGGTGTAAAATTATTTCTATATTTTGGTTTTATTATAACACCCAAAAATAAATTCAAAATCCATTCTCTCACTCTCTTTTTATATCTTTAAAAGTAAACTTTTTATGGAATAAATTAAATTATTTTTGGCATTGTTATATATACACACCAGCTAGGAATTAAAATTAACCCAAAACTTTTTACTGTGTAGAAAAAAAGCCGTTAGTTTTTTGTTTTGTTTGTCAATTTATTGAGGTGAGTTAAAGTATAAACAACGCCATTTTGCGTGCATTGTATAGTTGTTATTTTCTTGTATCAATTCGTTTATTCTATGTTATTTAACTAGTAACTAAAAAGGCATTGTAATTTTTTTGTTGTTGTTTATATTATTAGGAGTAAAAAATATGTACATAGAGACTTAAAATTACGCATTATTATCTGTTCGAAACAAATATGCAAATACATACATTATGTTTAATCTCAGCCTCGGCTAATATTGTGGAGGGTATTCCTAGATTCGGCCAAGTCGAATTTAACTTTTCTACTTGTTTTTGTGTAAAAATGCCACTGCATATTTTTTTCATTAGAAATGTGCAAGGTGAATAAGGGATCTATAGTCGAAAAATCTAAATGGACTTGCTTTCGACTTTTTAGTTTTTTCACTTGGTGGCAGATGAAAAAAAAAATCTTCGCAAAAAAAAAAAAAATACCAAAACACTCAAATGGCAGCGAGTGTAATTACAACTTAAAAGTGTGATTCAAATTGTCGTTCTTATTATTTTTATGTTAAAAAATTCTAGTTCCTGACGTAGATTCTTAAATTTTGAACATACGACGTTAAACTCAAAAAAACGCAAAAAATCGAATTTTTTGACAAAAAATATGTATAAAATAAAAAAAAATTAAAAAGCTTACATTTAATTCTCTTTAAACTGAAAAAACAGATCCCAAATCGGTCCACCCGTTTGATCTGTATTTTGATTTTGTTTAAAAAGCTGCAACTTTTTTGTTTCTGACAATTTTTATGTTAAATTTTGGTAGAAATCGAAATATTAAATAAAAAATATCGCATTCTTAAGTGTGAACCCCTTTAATCTTTGGCGGTTCGTTGTTACCATGAAGCAGAAAGTGTTTAGTATATTTGTTTATACCCTCCAACTACAGAATGGAGGGTAACGCATCATCCGTGTGTAACGCATCAAAATATCCGTCTAGGACCCCACACTTAGAAAATTATTGCAGTTACTACATGACGGTCATTTGTGTAGTAAGTAGTACTTGTTGTTTTCAACTACAATTTCAGTTGTTTTTGTATGAAAAATCTCAAACAACTGTTTTTTGTAGTCGTTTTAAAAAACAAATACAAATTACTACATTGTAGTAGCAGTTGTTTCATGTAGTTGTTTTTAGTCTATAAAAAAACTTATAATTTTCTAGAAATTTTTAGAAAAACGAATGTGCAGGAATTATTTCCAAATAATTTTAACCGTTTTAGACGTTTAGAAATTTTTTTTGTTAATAAAAAAATTCAGACAATTTGAGTTACAGTAAAAACAACTTTAATTTGAAGTAGTTTTTACAGTTTTTTGTGGTTGTTAATCAATAGTTAAAAATAACAAAAATTTTTGGTTGATTTTACCGTACAATGTAGTGGACGCCTAAACAACAACAAATGTAGTAGTTTTAACTGTCTTTTGTAGTGGAATCTACCGTCATAATTTTTTGAGTGCATTAAGTATATATATTATTGTTCAGTGATCGATTCTAAGACATTCTAGCGATGTCCGTCCGTCCGCCTGTATGTCTGTCTGTCAAAATCAGACCAGGGGAAAAAAATTCCCCCTTGAAGAACTTAACCAATCTCTAAAAAATACCATGTTTTTACATGTTTTTTTGTGTTTTTATTTAACAAATGCAACATTTTTATTCTACAAGAAGTTCAAAGTCCTGCATTTGGACCTAGAGGATTAGAAAATTTCGTTTTTTGTCCCCCTTTTGTGAGCGTTGATTAAAAAAAATTGTTTATATAATGATAACCTTGTATTTCTTTAGTACAAAAAGCATAAGAATTAATTTTTAAACCTATATTTCGGAAGGAATATAGGAAGATTGTTATTTCCGTTATTGAAATAAAGACTTCACCAATATTTCCCATTATCAAAATACTGTTACTGTTAATTCAGTTTTATAAATCAAAAATTTTCGATTTATTTTTACTTATTTTCGGTACACAACCTTGATAAAAATATTAAAATTTTAACTTACAAAAATATCGGCTTTTACAGGTTGGAAAAAGTCGAATTTTCGAAAATTGATGGTCGAATTTTTAGAAAAGTCGAATTTTTGTCACGACTGTATAACCCGGATATTAAAAAAAATTATTTTGAAAATATTCTATTTATTTAAAATTATTTTTCTATACTGTATTTCTAATATAAAACACCCCAAAATAGCGCCAAAAATATGTCGAAATAACGTTACCAGTGTTGTCTTTCAACACCATTCTAAGGTCATAAACTTATTATTACAATGTAATTTTAATCCAGTAAATTTGATTTTTTGGTGTTGTGAACAAAGTCAGGCGATTGTTTTTTGGCGTTATCATTTCAATGTTATAGTAACACCACAAATTTTGTAAATAGGATCTCATTTTGGTGTTGGAATGCCCTCCTCCAACTCTATTCTGACGTTATTCCGATTGAATTTTTCTGTCTGGGTGATTATCATCGAACCATTTTTGGACTTAGGACCTATGTGGAAATTTCGCCCGATATTTAGTTGAAGCGATTTATTGTCAACAAAAAGAAGCCTATTCCATTCAAATTTGATTAGTGAGTGCTTTTTACACTTTTTTAAAGATTTGACAAAATATAGATCTAATCAGTCCATGTTTGAACTTGGGACCCATTTTCCGGGAAACTCTGGTGTAGGGTATTACATGGTCGGTATATAATTGCAAAAGTTGATTTTCATGGTGTATGTATGCATATTTTTTCACCTCTGGTTTTTGGAGGTAAAAAAATCAGTAAAATCATAGAGGAATAAAGTAAAGAATTTATAATTTTTTTTTGCTCCCACACGAAATCTGTCTGGGATCAAGTAAAATTTTTGGTTTTTTAAAGTCATGAAATTTGTACTTTATTTGCACTTTTAATATTTTTTATAAATTATATTGAATCATTAACATTTTAAGAACGTAAATTTCATAAATTTGTTTTGTTTAAAACAATATAAAAGTGTTTTTTTTAAAGAAAATAAGAAGGAATTTTTTCAATTTCTCTCTGTTAATCCACACAGTTAATGTAAAATTAAGAAAATATCGTAAAATTAAGAAAATATCGTAAAAATTCAAACTGATTTTAAAAATTTTTGAAAGCGTTTAGAAAAATTAGAATCAAATCAAAATTTATTAAATCTTAAACAAATTCCCAAGTCAGGAAATTCAGAAAAGGTTTTAAAATTCAAGAAAAAAGAAAAAAAAGTCAAGAAAACTAAAAAAGAAAACAGAAAAGTGTGGAGGGTATCTATGATTTGGTATAGCCGAATATCTTTTTTTATTTTTAAACTTTTACTATTTTATTTATTTATTTCCAGAGGCTAGCAAAAATAGAGATAATTATTCATCAAAATTATTTTTAGAAGAATTAAGACGTGCCTTAAGAATGGTTAAAAATCGTTGTCATAAAAATAATTGTCGTGTCCGACAAAGACAACGAGAAGTGGAAACGGAAGCTGAACAAAGTTGTATAGTAAAAACAGAGGAAATTTATTTCGAGTAGATTTTAGTGATACGAACGAAAAAACAAAATTGTTTTGAATTAAAAAAATTTTTTAATTGGAAATAATTTTACGTTAACAATTCAATTTTCACATGTAAATATTAATGTAAGTTAATTATAAGTTAATCTAAATATAATTTGATTTTTGTTTGATAGCAAGATAAAGAAGTTTTTGTTTTACGGAATATGGATTTACACATAAAATTTTGCAAAAATTTGGGGGATTGTTTTTTTTTTACTTGATATCTGTATAACGAATGTTAATTGGAATTAAAGTAAAACTTGTAATGTAGGAACTTTTTTTCAAGATGTCCGATATACCATATTTTAACATTTGCTGCAACAGTGTGTCTAAAACGTAGACAATATTTCTAGTAAACTTTGTTTCAAGTGGAGTACTTTTAAACACATTTTAGCGACGAACCTGTATCAAATTACGTCGCGTAAGGCGTAACGCCCAATAATTTTTCGTTTCTAATATTTAAATGTGAGGTACCTAAACAGAGAACGAAGCCGATCGGCTAACAGCCGCGACTTAGCCGCCGCCGATGTTTTTATGGGTACTCTAGCCGCCGCCGGTTTGCTCGGCTTATTTCGGCTTAAAAATTTTTACAAAAAATTATAGTTTTAGTTAAATTTTTTTTTAATTTTTGTAAAAAAAAAATTGTGCGTACATTCTTTAATAGTGTCTTTTTTTTGTTTGTGAACAGTTGTTCAAAAAGTCGAATATAATACTTCTGTAGTTTACCAATGTTGTTCGAAGCGCATTTTACGTGTATTTCTTCGCGTGAATTTAAGGGAAGCAAAATATGAAATTCACGGTTTTTTATCTTAACTTTTGAAAAACTGGAACGATTTCGATGGCATTTAATAGCAATCTGTCAAGGATAGTTGCAAATATACTGAAATTCTTCAGCAGCATCCATCATGTCTTTCGAAAGAAAGCATGTATTCAACAGACAGGCCAACAGACATCGCTAGATCGCCTTTAGATCGACGGGGGATCATAACATATACCTTTCATCGGCTACAGCCGGCTAAGAGCCGCCGCCGATCGATTTTTTGCTTAGCCGCCGCCGCCGACTATTTCATGTCGGCTTCGTTCTCTGTACCTAAATCAAACGGACATAAAAATTTCAAATTTGATGTGTTTGTTTTTTGTCGACCCTTAAGACGCGACTTAGAACAGTGTAGCAAAATGGAAATTTATCTTTCAAAATTGTAATGAAACGAAAATATTTTAGTGGCCGTATTAAAATTGGGATATCAATCGCACAAAATGATGTGGACCGATGTCATTTTTAAATTAAAATTGGTATTTGTTTTAATTCGGATTAAACGATTTTTGAATAAACAATAATTTTTTTTTTTAATTTTTAAAATACCTCCTTATTTTCTTATACAAATATTATTCTTCCTTTTTTTACAGATCACCATAGTAAAAAGTCTTTTAGCCACTCAGGGTATAATTAAAAATTGTGTTAATGTTTTATCTGAAAAAATTGTTATGGCATCTAATGTTGATGGCATTCACAAAAAGAAAAGACTATTAAATTATCCTAAATTAATTGATGTTTTATTTCGTAAGTATTCAAATTTTTTTTTTTTTTGATAGTTTTATAATTTTATTAATTTTGTTTTTGCAGATGCCTGCAAAAAGGATGATAATTTTACAACTAAGGCATTTTTAAATGATTTTAGACGTGGCTTAAGAGCGGTTAAAAATCGTAAGCATAAAAAAATTTGTATTGCCCGAAAAAAATTACGAAATGACCAAGCGGTAGAAAATTTTCTAGTGTCAATGGATGAACAAGCTGAACCCAGTTTTATAGGGACAACTGGGGAAGAATCTGAACAGAGTTTTATAGTAAAAACTGAGGAAATATTTTTCGATTAGTTTTTAATTTTTAATTAATCTTATTTATGTAAATATTTTTGTGAATTAATTATAAGATATTTTTAATATAATTTAATCTATGTTTAATAACAGTATGATTGAGTTTTTTATTATTTTGAAATATGAAATGAATGAAATGCGACGCATATCATTTTCGGAACATTTGACATTTTCCCTTCTTCTGCTCAGTCATTGACCCTCTGCGAATTTTTAAATCTTATGTGGAAAGCAAAGTCCAATGGTTCCCAACCTTTGATTCTCGCCCCACTAGGGGGCAATTTGAAGGTTCCAGGGGGGCAGCTAGCAAAATTTTTTTAGTCAAATTAACTACAAAAACTATTTTTTTACCAAAGTTAATTACAAAAATATGTTAATTGTTAAAATTTTTACTAAAATAGTCCTTTGCTTTATTAGGAAAGTTTTATAGTTGTTATGTTTTCTGATAGGGGCAAAAAACATGTTTGGGAATAAATCTGTGACAAAAAGGATAAAGTGTATAAGTCGAGTTATGTTAATCTTGTTTAGTTACTTATATTCGATTAATCTTTACGTTTTAACCTCTATCGTGATTGTAGAAATAATCTACAGCATATTTTTTTTATTGAAAATGTCAATTTACAGTGATTTTGTATTAAAATTTATATCTTAAAAGTGCTCTCACCACTTTTATTTATTTTGATCCTAGACGAAGTTATGAGAAGTACTGTCCAGGGTAGGAAAGGAATCCAATGGAACCCATTTACACATCTCGAAGACATCGAATATGCTGATGATATATGTCTGATGAGCCAAAAACTTAGCAGTCTTCAGGAGAACCTAACGGAACTTAACGAAAACGCTAAAATTGCAGGACTGGAGATAAACATTAAGAAGACGAAATTTATGTCTGGTGGTTACAGTGCATTACATCAACCAACATTAATAATTGGTAATGAGGAACTCGAAAATGTTCAAATTTTCAACTACCTTGGCAGTACTGTTGGTAATAGGAGTGGAGCTGAAGAAGATGTCACGAACCGGATAAACAAAGCCAAGTCTACGTTTGGTATGTTAAATAACATTTGGCGATCTAGTCAAATATCAAAAAATACAAAACTAAGAATTTTTAACTCAAATGTAAAATCGGTTCTGTACTACGCATGCGAGACCTGGAAAAGTACAAGAAGCATTGATAAACGTTTACAGACATTCACAAATAAATGTCTCAGAAATATCCTGGGTATATGGTGGCCAAATCGTATAAGTAACGCAGACTTGTGGTTACACACAAATCAAAAACCAGTTCCAAATGAAATAAAACGAAGAAAGTGGCGGTGGATTGGCCATATACTTCGAAGGCCTACAGAAAACATAGCTCGACAAGCACTAACTTGGAACCCTCAAGGTAGTCGACGCCCTGGTGCACCATCAAAAACCTGGAGAAGAACTATTGATGAAGAGTTGGGTACTGCAAATTACAGTTGGAATGACATATGCCGTGAAGCTAATGATAGAGATAGATACAGAGAAGTTGTTGAGGCCCTATGCTCCAACGGGAGAGAAGGATGACAGAAGAAAAGTGCTCTCGAAAAAAAATATTAAAAAACACTTATGCAATTTTTCCATAGAAATATTAAACTTTAAGTAGATGAAGCTCGTAAATGTCTTTGCTAAATAAATATTTTATTACCTTCACTCAGTGGTTAAAATCTCGGTATGAGACCTCATGAATTGATTATATAAATATTCCTAATTCTCTATCGATTTTATGTCTGTCTGTTGAAATGGCGAGCACGGCTTATATTTATATGACACACATATATGACTTGCTATGAAATAAATATAATAATATAATTGTCGATGCTTCGGGCAGTTTGGTAGAGCATTTCAGCGATATCAGCTTAACACTTTTTAACGAAAATTTAAGGACACAAAGAAAATGTTAGTACATTCCACATAACCTCAAAATACGAAATGGTTTAGCGTCGAACCTGAATCAAATTGCGTCGCGTAAGACGTAAAAAAAACAAACACATTCAATTTGAATGTTTTACGTCCGTTTCATTTAGGTACATTAAATTTAAATTCTAACACAAAAGCCGCCCATTGAAATATCCTACTGGTTCTTATAGATTTTGCTCCCCTAAATCCAAATCTGTCATTCAATTTTTTCTAGCACGTACTGTTTTTGAGATATTCGTTGTTAAAAAAGTCAGAACACCAATAATTTCGCATATTTGGTGGTCCACTGTTACTGATTCTAAATCAGCAATCCAAATTTTTCTAGCATATTCCGTTTTCGAGATATTCGTGTTTGAAAATTTTTCAACTTGAAAATCTCGAACCCGATTATCTCGAAAACGGATCATGCTAGAAAATTTTAGATTGCAGTTTTGGAATTAGGAGGTCAAATTTATACGAAACAAAGTCCTATTTGTTTGAAGCAACATTAACAGTAATCCCCTAAAAGTGCGAAATTATTGTTTTTTTTTACTTTTTATCAGCGAATATCTCAAAAACGGCACATGATAGAAAAAATTAGAAGAGCAAAATCTAGTTGCATAGTTCACTAGGAGCTTTTTGTTGTTGAACAGTGTAATTATCAGGGAAACCAAAAATCTTCTCTAAAAACACGTTTTATGCGCTTAAAAAATGTCCTTAAAAACGGAAAATATGCTCTAAAAACAATAAAAATATGCTCTTAAAAAAATCATGTCCCCTTTTTTGCGGTGTTTTTTACAACTTGTTAGAGAATAGAGAATATGCTCTACAAAAATATTTGCCTTAATATTTTCTACCAAGTTGCTGAATCTAAAGAAAACATAGTTTCATATACCGATATGAAGCAAGAACAGGCCAAAGGGGAATCAATCGTCACAATTCCGTAATTGTTGAAAAAAAAATTGCAAAAGAATGCTCTAAAAATTGAAAAAAAATATGCTCTAAAAATGTAAAAAAATGCTCTAAAAAGTTGAAAAATGCTCTAAAAATTTAAAATATGCTCTAAAAATATTCTCTTATGCTAAAATATGCTCTTAAACCTAAAATATGCAAAAATATGCTCTTAAGGCTAAAATATGCCAAAATATGCTCTAACTAATCGATGCCAGATTTCTTAAAAACTTCTGAAAGGGATAAATACCTTACCCATTTATCAATAAAATGCACAGAAAGAAACATGAAACTGCATATTTTTGGTTTCCCTGGTAATTATATAGCAATAACACAGACTAATACAGACTCGACATAAGTGACAGGTGTCAAAAAAGTAGTTCTGAACCATATGGTTAATATTTTCAAATTATTCTACGAATTAGGTTAGAAAGAGAAAACTGATATAACGCGCCATAAGAAAAATAGATGCCAGATCGGTTTTTGTTGTTTCACTCACTCCTAAGTCGTAGAAAGTGTTGCCATGTTAGCGTAAAATGGACTAAAAACCGCTCTGTTTTCTCCTAAAATCGCTTAGTTTTTCCCCATTTTTTCTCATAAAACTCTACTGTCGAGTCTGTTTATAGTCTGTGGCAATAACTTGAAAACAGGATCAGCTAGATTTTTCGTGGCAACGATTTTTAAAGTTCAAAATAAAGAGGAGTGAAATGCCATTACCCGATTTTGTCACCATTTTAACACAACCTAAACTTGCTTGAAGAGGGGTGTGTATTGTGTCACATTTCCCAACCGTGGGACACATGAGAACGGAATTGGATACATTTTTTCACACAAATTGTTTTTTCTAAAAAAAGTTTTGAACAAAAAAATTGTTTATACCTTCTTACCACAGTATGGGTTAGAAGGTATTCATTCGCATCGAAATATCGGTCGGGGACCCATAAAATATATTATTGATCGATTCTAAGACATTCTGAATGAATGTCCGTCTGTAGATAACACAATGCAGTTTAAAATAAAAGAGCTAGAATCTTGAGGTTTGTCACAAATATATCTTATGGTTATACGCAGGTTAAGTTTGTAAACGGAAAAAATTGTATAAGGGTTAAAAAAGTTTCTCTGAAAAACTTAATTTTTTTTACAGGTTTTTTGGTATTTCTGTTAAGCAAATGAAATATTTTCATGGAAGCAGAAGTTCAAAGTCCTGTACTTGGACCCAGGGTATTAAAAAATTAAGTTTTTGTTTAGAAAATCCCCGTTTTGTGGGAGTGGGTTTATAAAAAATCATTAAAATAATGATAAAATTTTATTATTGTAGTGCACAATGCATAATAAATGAATAAGTAAAAATTTAACGTAAGAGGAAAGGTATCCCCATAGACTCCTGCAAACCAAACTCCTTCCAAACCATACACCTCTCCAAGCCATCCCCCAAAAAAAAAAACGCCACTGGATTTTTTCCCATATTTTTTACATGCTGGAGGGTATAAAAGATTTAGCACTTTTAATTAATTAGTTTTAAACCTTTACAGATGTTATTCGAAAAAGATCAATTGTAATTCCAAGATCCAATTTTTTATTCGAAGATTCTGCTTGTAATTCTTAGATTCCAATGGTAATATAACGATTGCAATTGTAAATTCGAAAAAGCCCAATTGTAATTCAACAAAATATTAATCTATCAATAAAATTCGAAAAACATCAATTGTAATTTGAAAATGATCAATTGTAATTTGAAAAAGATCAATTGTTCTTCGAAAAATATCGATTGTAATTCAAAAAAGATGAATTGTAATTCGAATTAGATTTGAACTAATTCGATCAAATCTATTAATTACAATTAATCTTTTTCGAATTACAATTGATTTTTTTCGAATTACAATTGATCATTTCCGAATTGAAATTGATATTTTTCGAATTACAATTGATCTTTTTCGTGTTAAAGCTGAAATGTTTGAATTAAAAATGGAATATTCGAATTACAATTCGAATCTTCAAACTACAAATGCAATCTTCAAATTACAAATGATCTTTTTCGAATAACATCTGTAAATGATATAGTGCAAATAGGATATTAAAATGGAATTTTTTATCTCAAAATTATAACGTTTTCAGTGGCCGCATCGGAATCAGGACATAAATATCCCAAAAAAACGTAGACCGATGCAATTTTTGAATTTTGTAAATTGTTTTTTCTTTTAATTTGAATTGAAAGTCTTTTAAAATTTTAAATGATTTTTAAATACGATCAGAGTATAAAAATATAATTTTTAATCTCAAAATCATGAAGTGATGTAAATTTTTCGGTGGCCGCATTGAAATCGGGATAGATCTTTTAAACTTTAAATGATTTTTGAATTAACAACCGACTTTATTTTATGATTTATCCTACAGAATCTTCTTTTTTTGATTTAAACCTATATAACTAATATTCTTACCTTTTTTTTACAGATCCCCATTATACAAAATCTTTTATTACCTCGAGGTTTATTGAAAAATTGTGTAAATATTTTATCGGAAAATATTATTATGGCATCTAATGTTGATGGCCTTCACAGTAAAAAAAGGCTATTAAACTATCCAAAATTTATCGATGTGTTATTTCGTAAGTATATTCAAATCCATTTTTTTTTTTTGTTTGAGATACATTTTTTAATTTTATTAATTTTTGTTGCAGATGCCTGCAAAAAGGATGATGAGTATACAAATAAGGGTTTTTTAAATGATTTAAGACGTGCCTTGAAAATGGTTAAAAATCGTAATCATAAAAATAATTGTCTTGCCCGAAAAAAAATTCGAGAAGAACAAGCGGAACCGAGTGTTCTTTTGATAGCTGGGGAACAAGCTGACGAAAGTTTTGTAGTAAAAACTGAGGAAATGTATTTCGATTAGTTTTCAGTGTTTTCGATTTTGTAATGCAAAAAAAAAGTTCAAAATTGTTTTGAATTGGAAATAACTTTTACATATGTAAATAGTTTTTGTGAATTAATTATAAGTTATTTTAAATATAATTTAATATTTGTTTGATAATAGTATGTTTGAGTTTTTATATTTAAATATATTTTTGTATTTTTCATACACATCCTCCAAATATTCACAGAAATCTTTTCCAATCCAAAAAATAGGAGATATTTGATAAAAATTTTAGTTTGTAGGTGGTTTACGTGTACTTTTATAATATAAACAAGTAAAAAAATCAAATTCGGCCTGGCCGAATGTAGTGGATACCCTCCACAATTTCAAAAAGATTATTGCAAAAAACTTTATTTAAAAGGAAATTAATTTTGAAAAAAAAAATCAAAATTTCGAAAAAAAAATTTCCGCGAAAAAAAATTTTTGGTAAAAAAAAATCCGCGATTTTTATTTTTTGTCAAAAAATATGTTCGTACTTGTTTAAATACCATTTGGTGTTCAAGCCAAATTATAGCATTTTGTATTTTTAGGTTATGTTAAATGTACTGAAATTTTTAAGGTGTGCTTACATTTTCGTTCATAACTTTTGAACCGATATCGCTTAAATGCAATACCAAACTTCTCGGGAGAACTTCCAATAAAAATGTAAAGTTTAAGTCATCTCTGTGCAATATTTTGTCCGTGATAGCATTTTCCACAGACAGACAGACGGACATCGCTAGAATGTCTTTAAATCGATCGGGCATCATGAATATACTTTATGGGGTCCCAGACCGATATTTCAATGAGTTACAAACGGAATGACAAACTTATATATACCCTCTATCACTAACAATAAGTGGAGGGTATAAAAATTATGTCCTTCAAAGGGCACCCACCGATTGTACTGAAACTTGAATATGGGAATGATTGGGAAAAAATAAAAGTTACCTGTTTTTTAGCTGCCCAATCACAAATTTAAAAAGGGTTGCCACCTTAGAAAAAATAAGGGCTTTCGGGAAAATCCGTATAAAAACCGAACTAGCAGGAATTTCGCCAAACAATTTTGAAAGAGATTATTATATATGATTTTGGCGGTCGTACGTCTATACATCTTCATATAAACTACCCCAACGATTATAATTTTTTATTTATTTATTTTTGACAATAACGAACCTAACGAAGCAGAATTTGGACCAATACACCATTGGATAGGCCTTCAAAAAACCTTTTGATCTGTATAAATGTACATATAGTTTCTTTTAAAGAAATGGGAAAAATCCCTGGGTTGACTTTAATTTCCTTATATGTTTTGTGTGACGATGTTCTGCATCTCTTATAATAATTGCATTTTGAAAATCGACTTTGAAAGATTTTCCGACATCAAATGCACCATTATGTTTTTCATATTCATTTAAATATTAGTTCATTTTAAATACTCTTAAAAATTCAAACTCGTTAGCTCCCATTCAACTGAAAATATGTGTTTGAAAAGATGTTAGTTTTTAAAATTACTTTTATTGCTAAATAAATTAAATGTTACAAACTATGAATAGACTTCTAACAAATACTTTAATCACCCAAAAACATTTCTTCAGTTTTCAAAAAATCCAATATTGGCATTGGTTCCTGGCTTTGCTCTAGGTTTTGTTCTTGTTCCTCTTGTCTTTGTAATTGACGATAACGACATAAATTTTTATTATGACGATTTTTCACCATTTTTAAAGCACGTCGAACATCATCTAAAAACGACTTTTGACTAAGACCATCACTATAGGAAGCCTCTGTGTTATAAAAAAACAAAAAAAAGATTTATTAAGAGTTAAGGAAATACCAAAAAAGTGTTTAGATTGTTAATATAGATGAAGATTTGTACTTACGAAATAGTAAATCAATAAATTTTGGATAATTCAATAGACGTTTTTTGTTATGATGCCCATCAACATTACATTCCATAATAACTTCAGATGAAATAATGTTAATAATATTTTTTATTATACCATGAGGAGCAAGCAACTGCTGGATTATGGAAATCTAATGAGAAGAGAATAATGTACGAATAATGTAAATTAGTTAAAAAAAAAAAATTATCGGAATCCTCGAAAGTCTTTTCGGTCACCTATGAATTTTATGGAACTCAACAGAGTTGCCGAAATTTATTAAACTTGTAGTTTTTCTAAGGCGCCAAACTCATATTTAGGGGGAGAAAAAACAGCAACTAACTTTGAAACCGCTTAAAGGATATCGCTTAAAGACAATACCAAACTTCTCGAAGAAAAAGTCATTTCTGTGTAATATTTTGTTTGTGATCGCCAATGCGACAAACAGTAGGGGCCTTGTAAGTTAGTTGATAGCGTGCTAGCCGTTAAACGTAGAGGTCGTGGGATCGATTCCCACCAGAAACCTTGGTAGATTTCGCTACAACGAGACAAAATTATGTAGACATTCTATTGATGTCCGTCTATCTGCCTGTGGAAAGCACGATGCAGTCGAAACTAAAAGAGATAGACTCCTAAACTTTAAAGCGAATATGTCATGTCTTATGGTTAAGTTCGAAAATGGGCAAAATCGGACCAGGGGGGAAAAAGTTCCCCCCTAAAAAAACTAAACCAACCTCTAAACAAGTAAGAAAATAATAGTCGGTCACAAACGACCATATAATGCCGTACACCAGTATTTCCCGGAAAATAGGTCCCAAGTTCAAACATGGACCGATTGGATTTATCTTTTGTCAACTCGTTAATAAGTAAAAAAACAATCACAAACCAAATTTGAGTAAAATAGGCTTGCCAATAAACCGCTTCATCTGTATATCGGGCGAAGTTTTCTTATGGGGACTAAGTCCAAAAATGGTTCAATTATATTCAGATTTGATTAGGTTAATAAATTAAGCGTTAAACACACAAACAAAATTTGAATAAAATATTTCCTATTTTCATGAAATTTAAGTGATGTAAGTGAATATCGGGAAGGTGGTTTGTATGGGGGCTACAAGAAGAACTGATCCGATTCCTTTAAAGTTTTAAATGGTGATTTGTGAATACAAAACACGTTTACATGCCAAATTTTGAAAGGATATATATTACAATAAAGGGACGTTTGTATAGAGGCTTGGTCAAAACATGGACCGATTTTTTCCAATTTCAATGGGCTTCGTACTTGGACCAAAAAAGCTTAAGTTTAAAATTTCAGCCAAATCGGCTAATAATTGCGACCTGCATTGTGTTTACATCGTTACTTGGAAAGACAGACGGACGGATATTGCTAAATCAAATAAAAATGTGGTTCTTACTTGATCGGTATAATTGAATGTGGGTCTAGGATAACCTGACCAACCATCCCGCTTTTGGCGGGATTATCCCGCTTTTTGATGTCTCATCCCGCCTTGAATTTCTATCCCGCTTTTTAAACAAAAGTCCCGCTTCATCCCGCTTTATCCCGCTTTTTGACTTTTGGAATAGCAAAGTACAACCCGTGTAAAAAAGAGTAGATCTAATTGGATATAATTAGATATCATCATATCTGACCATATATGATATAATATCAAATTATATATAACCAGATATGATGTATCTCGCACTATATATAACGATATCTGAAGTCATATATGGATATATTCTAGAAGCCCCCCCCCCTTTTATATCTGGTATATATAACAAGATATAACCTGATCTTTTACCAAATCAAAACTCTGTAAAGCTTCCCAGGTAGAAAAAAACAACCGTAAAAACGCTTTTAAAGCGCTCCGCATGGTAGTATGAATGCTTTCAAATCATACGAAAAACCATCCTCAGAGCGCTTTCAGATAGTCCTAATGATAACACCGTTAGACGGTTTATATAAAGCGTTTTTAAAGACATTTATAATGGTGATTTGAGATCGCTTCGTTAAAGCATTATTAAAGCGTTAAAAAGCAAAAAAATATAGCAATTTTAAATTTTTTGTAAACTTTGTCGTACTGGACGATATAAGTTGTATCTTGGTATAGGTAAGAAATTGCTGCAAAAATTAGTTGTAAAAATGTTAAAGCTTGCAAGAAAATTTAATATTGCAACAAAAATTTAATAAAATATCTGATGACATAACTTTATAGTTTCAGAGGAAATCTTTCGTTTTAATGGATATTGAAAATTGGAAAATTAGATATTTTTGTTATATGGTTGAGCAATAATTCTAAAAAATGTAGTGGAATTTAAGCAGTACTGGCACTCTAAATTCTTTATACATTTTGTCGTATTTTTCCATCCAGAAAAATAGAAACTTCAAAAGCGATTAATGCGAAGACAATTTTAAGAAAATTATTAGAAACAAACAATGAATTTTCACAAAATTGTTCACATCGCAGATGATGTAGCTAATATGGAATTTACAATATCTCAGTTTTCTGACTTTGATTTTGAAACCAGTTTCTTAAAATCAATTGTAAATGCTTCATACAAATTCTCAAAATTAAACGCCATTGGTAGTATACCCACTCTACAAGAATAGAATCCAATGCAACAAAATTGGTGTTTTCTTATGGCTGCCTCTCATCCTGATAACTTATGCCCAATTTGAAATGCAAAACCTATGATTGTAAATCAAATTTTTATCACAAAGGTATCCAATATTTTCAATGAAATGAATAACATTTTATAACCCAATTTCATCAATAGATACATGACATAATAGGATATAATGTTGAAAATACTTTGTAATGGGAAAATCATGATAGCAAACCCAATTTTTTCAAGCCAAAAACAATTTTGACAGTTCTTGTTTTTTGAATGGCAGTGAAATAAAATCATAGGTTTGGTTGAAAAGTATTCTCAAAACGCTTTTACGAATCGTTCGAAAAGCGTTATGAAGTTATGCTTTAAAATTGAGTTATTTTTGATAAGTCTTGATTTTATTTTATAACCATCATGAATTTATACTTGAGGGTGTTTTGAAAACGCTTTTTCTTATTACCGTCATGAATTTCTACTTAAGAGTGCTTTAAAGACGCTTTATTTTTATAACCGTCATGAATTTCTACTTGGGTTGTTACCAAAATTTTAATTATGAGAGTGTAAATGATCATCCCTAATAAAAAAAGTCGTCTGTAATTTTAAATTTTGCGATTATCAAAATTATTTGTTTTGTTTATTTTTTTTTTCGTCAAAACAAAATTAATAAAAACATTTTTTTTTTCAAATTTGAATTTGTTTTAAAATAAAAAGAAATAAGAAAATGTCATCGAAAAATGTAAAAATATTTTATAAAAATACATATCATAAAATTGTGAAAATTAAATTTGGAAATGTATAATATGCGGTAACTGATAAAATAAACCCCTTAAAATTGCCGGATCAAAATTGAAATTGGAGTTCTCGCAGTCAAGGAAACGAAAAATTTAAAGATAAGTCCCTGACAAAAAGTTTAGGTTACTAAAAGTTCTGCATTGTGTGAAAGGGATACAATACTAAATAGAAGAACTAATGTGAAGCATAGCATGTTTCTTATCCTTCCAAATCGGATTTCGATATGGATAACATAAGTCAGGGGGTAAATATGTAAGGCGATCGCCTTATGATAGTCAAATGTTATTTTCTCATTATTTCATTACCACATAGACACGATATGGTAATAGAATAATGACCTAATAATAACATTTAACGATTAAAAAATTATACAATTACCCCCTGATGAAAGCGATATTTTAAATGCATAATGAGCTTGAACTCCAACATTAAAAGTTCTCGTTTTGTAACAATATCTCCTTTACTTCGATGCAGTGCGGAGGCAGGATGACTTAAAAAAAACTCATATTGTTTTTACCTATTTTAGGCCTTTAACTAAATTTTTTTTTTTACAGGCAAAGAAAAAATTTGGTATTAATTTCATACAGTGAAAAGGATTTCAAGAATATATATGGATAATTTTGAATACATATGGATATATTTCAACATATCAAAATACTTTTATGTTTTTGCTTGCTTTACATGTTTTTATTTAATGGTTTTAAATTAATAAAAGTAAATTGAATCAAAGCATTATTTTATATAATTTAGGTAAAATTTAACAAATTTTCAGGCTTAGTTTAAAGAAATTAGTAAAATTTTGGTGAAATTTCCAAAATTAGGATGGATCGATTTATATCAGTTTAGATACAATTAGATATAATTTGATCCGAGATTTGTCCCCATTTCTCGGATCTACCATATCTAATTATATATGTTCTATCAGATATAATCAGATATGATAACAAATCAATTTGGATCTCGTACCATATCATTTTTTTTTACACGGGAATTTAAAATTGTTTAAAAAATATTTTGAGTATGATTGTTCTGAAGTAATTTTAAGCGATTTATTTTGATTTTTGAGCATATAAATATGGCAACATTTAGAATTTCGTACCGCGCTTAAAAAAATACTCCTGAAATTGTGTTGAAGCTCGAAAAAATTTCCAATAACTTTTTGAAAAAAAATATAAATTGATTTTGATTTTATTTTAAACGGTTTTTATAATTTGAAAATTAAAAAAAATTATAGTTCAGAAACAAATTTTTAAGTTTATTTTTTTTTTTTTTTTTTTAAATCAATTTTTTTCGAGACGTGTTCAATAGGATGGTCCTTATTTTGAAAATTTTAAAATGACCTGAAATAAGTACCTAGTAAAATTTTGAGCCGAATCGGTTTAATTTTTCACCCCGCGAAAATCAGTCAAAGTTTCGAGTTTTGGGCAAAAATTCTCTAAATTTAAGAAAAAAAGTTTTATTAAACATTTTATAAAGAAATTACCAGGTATTTCAGCTCGTTTAACAAATCGGGGTTAAGGAGCAGCACAAATCCAAAATTTTCAAAAAAAATCCACTCTGTTTGAAAACTTTGTCTTGAAATATATTTTTTTGAGTAAATGATTTTTTATTCAACTTTTTTTGAGTGTACAATTTTTTTGAAGGGACAAAAATATTTTGAAACCCGTTTTTTGGTCTTTAAAAGCATGTTCAACGTTTTATTTAACACTTAAATTGTGGGCGAAACCAATTCAAAATTCACGGTTTTGCACATATCTTCTGAACACTGGGCCGATTTGTGTTTTCAACAGACAGCCAGAGAGACGGACGGACATCCCCAGCAGAAATTTTGCTGAACTGGCAGCAGCTTTTGGAAAGGAAACTCGAGTGAAGGAGCGCATCCAAACCTGCTGAATTCATGCATTATTCTCTAAGGCGATGTCACACTTTAGAGCGCTAGTTGGATACACCGAAAAAGCGCTCTTAAGATGCTTTGAATTCACATCTCTTTAGAGCGCTGAAAAAATCGCAATAAAGGTGCAGTGAATTCATATATCTTTTAAGATCTATTTAAGCAGAATAAATATGAAGAACATTTGACTATTTCTGAAATACAAATTACAAAATCTGAAATACAATTGACTATTTCTGAATACAATTTGAAAATCTTAAACTAACTGACTAATTCTGAAAATCAATTGACTTCCTGCAAGCATTTGGTGGAAATATCGCCTAAGAGATCTAATTACATTTAAAAAATTTCCAATTATATTTCGAAAATTTCAAATTATATTTCCATTTCCATTTATTTTTCAGATATTACCATTTATAACCAAAAAATGTTTAATTACACTTCAAAAATTTTCAATTATATTGGAAATTTTGGAAATAAAATTGGATATTTTTAAATATAACTGGAGAGTCTAAAATATGATTGGACATTTTTTGTAATATAATTTGTATTTTCTGAAAATAAAGTGGAAATGGTGTACTCAATTTGTTTTTCATTCAAAATGTGTTAAAGGTGCTATGATTGAAGCACTCTTTGCAGCGCTGATTAGTGCGCAATAATGATGCAGTGAAATCATGTGTCTTTGTCCAAAACTCATGGTTTTTTATTCAAAAAGTGTTAAATATATTTAAAAGGAAAGCATTTGTGAAATTTTATTACTTTTATTGCATCTTCAAGAGCGCTTCGGTATGCTATAAAAAGATGCTGTGTCGCCAAAATCTCGATTTATTTTTGCTGGGTCACTATGTTAAATAAGAACCGATTGATAATCATTAATATTTATACTTTTTCGAACTGTTACAAACTTACTATCAGTAAGTGGAGGATATAAAAAAGTCCCGCTTTTTAGACCAAAATCCCGCTTTTCCAACCTTTCCATCCCGATTTTCAGACAAAAACAGTTGGTCAGGTTAGTCTAGGACCAATATTTCGGGTAGTTACAAACATCAGCACAAACTCATATCCTGTACCACAGAGTGGTGTAGGGTATAAAAACGGCATTTTTATCGGTCCACGTTTTAACATAGCCCCCATAAAATGTTCCCTTTTATTTTGCCTCAAATGACTCTATAAACGGTTTCCTAATATTTATCCCTTCGAATCCTTGTATTAAACCCGTACTTTAATAACCTAATTAAATCTGATTATAATCGGACCATTTTTGGACTTAAGCCTCATGTACAATGTTCGCCCTATATTCAGCTAAAGCGGTTTATTGGCAACAAAAAGAAGACTATTTCACTCAAATTTGGGTTGTGAGTGTTTTTTACACTTATTGGTAAAAGAGATTCAATCGGTCTATGTTTAAACTTCGACCCATTTTCCGGGACACAGGTGTAGGATTTTACATGGTAATTTTCTTGCTTCTTTGTATATTTTTCAAACAAATAAAACATTTGTGTGTCAGAATTTGTTCGAAGTCCTGCACTTGGATGCAGGGGATTAAATAAATTGGTTTTCGGTCCGTCCCCTCTTGAATCAATTTGCCAGCATTTATCGCGTGGGGAAGATGTTCAAAATGCTTCCAGCCGACTAGAGTAAAAATTTGCCCGGAAACTGGGGAAATTTAAAAGATAGAAAAAATGCCGCTCTAATTTACAAAATACTACATTTCTCAATTTGCCTTAAAGGACTTCTATCACAAACAAATTACACGTAAAAAAAGTTGGAGTGCTAATTAATCCTCAAACTTGTATGAGACCAACAAGAGGGTAATTGAAATTTCAGATAGCTGGATATATTGTTTTAATGGGCATAATAATATAGTTATCTTTAAAAATTCTTTATGGAATGTAAATTTTTTAATACTAACCAATTCTTGAGAATTTCTATCATTTATCTTTTCTTCTAGTGCTTCTAAATGTTCCAAAGATGCTATTGGAAAATGTTTTGAATATTCCGTCATTCTATTTCTTATCAAATTAGGAGCTGTCTCTATAGTTTCTTCCAGTTTTTCATTTTGATCATTTAGTAAAGCCAAAATCTTTTCATTTTGTCGCATTAAACAATCTAGAAAAAAAAATTGAGAAATAGGATGTTTAAAGCGAATGAGGTGAACAATTATTATCCTCGATTTACTTACATCTAAGATCATTGATATCATTTTTCAGTTCAGTATGTTCATATACCAATTCATCGACTTTTGTGCTCAAATCTCTGCCCTTCATTTCATTGATTTCATTTTTTAACGAAGCTGTTATTTGTGCCAATTGTTCAACCTTTTCATTTAAATCCATTTTTTAGTTTTATACACAAAAAACTAATAAGTTTTATACCACACAAAAGAAGATAACCGAAGAAAATTGTTTTGATTGGTCAGCAAGAAATGTAAGTAATTAAGAAACTAATTCCACTTTGACAGCCAATATAACTGATAAAGAAGGTACTAAAAAATATATATTTTTTTGTCATCACTAAGATTTACACAGAAAGAAAATGCTTATTGAAACTCTCAAAAGTGTTAAATGAGTTTAATGTGCACGCAAAAAAAATCTACGTCGGAGTGAGCACAAATCTGTCAAAGCAGATCCAAAAACTGATTTGACGTTTTTGAAACAGATTCCACTCATGGTTCAGATCCATTTTTGGGTGATAATTATCATTATGCGGGTGAGATTTTATTGCAATTATGCTATTGTGTTTTTATTATTACATTTGATTTCTTTAGAAAAATAGTCTCACAATCGAGTACTTTCTATAGAAAATTTCTCGAAGACAATTCTTTTATAGAAAATTTCTGACAGACAATTTTTCTATAGAAACTTTCTGAAAGATAACTCTTTTATAGAAAATTTCTGAAAGACAATTTTTCTATAGAAATACAATTCTTCTATAGAAAATTTCTGAAAGACAATTTTTCTATAGAAACTAAAAGACATTTCTTCTATAGAAAATTTCTCAAAGACAATTTTTCTATAGAAAATTTGTCAAAGAAAATTTTTATATAGAAAATTTTTCAAAGACAATTTTTCTATAGAAAATTTCTCAAAGACAATTTTTCTATAGAAACTTTCTCAAAGACAATTTTTCCATAGACAATTTCTGAAAGACAGGTTTTCTATAAAAAATTTCTGAAAGACAATTTTTCCAAATTTTCTATAGAACATTTCGGAAAGACAGATTTTGTATAGAAAATTAGTGAAAAACAGATTTTGTATAGAAAATTTGTGAAAAACAATTTTTCTACAGAAAATTTCTCAAAGACAATTCTTCTATAGAAAATTTCTGAAAGACAATTTTTTTTTATAGAAAATTTCTGAAAGACAATTTTTCTATGGAAATTTCTGAAAGACAATTTTTCTATGGAAAATTTCTAAAAGACAATTTTTCTATAGAAACTTTCTCAAAGACAATTTTTCTATAGACAATTTCTGACAGGTTTTCGATAGGAAATTTCTAAGAAACAATTTGTCTAAAGAAAATTTCTCAAAGACAATTGTACTGTAGAAACTTTCTCAAGACAATTTTTCTATAGAAAATTTCTCAAAGACAATTTTTTATAGAACATTTTTGAGAAACAATTTTTCTTCAGAAAATTTCTTAAAGACAATTTTTCTATAGAAACTTTCTGGAAGACAATTCTTCTATACAAAATTTCTGAAAGACAATTTTTCTATAGAAAATTTTTGAAGGACAATTTTTCTATAGAAAATCTTTGAAAGACAATTTTTCAATAAAAACTATTTTTCTATAGAACATTTCTGAATGACAAGGTTTCTATAGAAAATATCTCGAAGACAATTCTTTTATAGGAAATTTCTGAAAGACAATTTTTCTATAGAAACTTTCTGAAAGACAACTCTTCTATAGAAAATTTCTAAAAGACAATTTTTCTATAGAAATACAATTCTTTTCTAAAAGATTTCTGAAAGTAAATTTTTCTATAGAAACTTTCTGAAAGACAATTCTTCTATAGAAAATTTTTGAAAGACAATTTTTCTATAGAAACTTTCCAAAAGACAATTTTTTTTTTATAGAAAAAGTCTTGTCTCAAAATCATTTTTTTAAAGTCTCAAATTCTGAAACAATTTTTCTACAGAAAAATATCAGATTCTAAGATAATTTTTCTACAAAAAAAAAAATCTCAGAATTTGAGACAATTTTTCTAGAGAAAACGTCTTAGGTTCTGAAACAAATTTTCTATAGAAAAAATCTCCGATTCTAAAACAAAAAAATTGTCTTAGAAATTTTTCATAGAAAAATTGTCTTTCAGAAATTTCCATAGAAAAATTGTCT
Source organism: Pegoplata infirma (assembly GCA_963921195.1). Lineage (NCBI taxonomy): Eukaryota > Metazoa > Arthropoda > Insecta > Diptera > Anthomyiidae > Pegoplata > Pegoplata infirma. The sequence goes on along the minus strand of OY992538.1, from coordinate 97,503,078 downwards.
TTCAGAAATTTTCTGTAAAAAAATTGTCTTTCAGAAATTTTCTGTAGAAGAATTGTCTTTGAGAAATTTTCTGTAGAAAAATTGTTTTTCACAAATTTTCTATACAAAATCTGTCTTTCCGAAATGTTCTATAGAAAAATTGTTTTTGAGAAAATTTGGAAAAATTGTCTTTCAGAATTTTTTTTATAGAAAACCTGTCTTTCAGAAATTGTCTATAGAAAAATTGTCTTTGAGAAAGTTTCTATATAAAAATTGTCTTTGAGAAATGTTCTATATAAAAATTGTCTTTGAGAAATTTTCTATAGATAAATTGTCTTTGAGAAATTTTCTATAGAAAAATTTTTTTTTTTTTTTTTTAATTATATTTACTTGTAATTTAAAAGCCTTATTGGCCAATTAATAAATTACAATCATTCCACTAAAATAAGTTTTACAAAAAAAAAACATGAATAATAAATTATTAGATAAGCGAATAAAAAAAAGGTTTGATTAAAAAAATCTATGTAAAAATAAATTAAAAAAAAAAAAAATAATAATAATAAATTATAAAAATTGAACTGTATAAAAATAAAAAATATAAATATTCTTGCTTGCTATCCCAACTAACGTATTCTCATAAAATGGATTTTCGAAAGCCTTATTGGCCAATTAATAAATTAAAATAATTCTGCTAAACAAATTTAACAATATTAAATTATAAGATAAACACGAACAAAAAATAAATGATTTGATTAAAAAAAAAAAAACACATATATAAAGATAAATTAAAAACAAATTATAAAAATTTAATTATTTGAAAATAAAAAAAAATAAATTAAAAATACGTTCTTGCGCTCTTGCTACCCCAATTCACGTATTTTCATAAAATGGGTTTTAAGCAACTATGTTTTTTGAGTTTATCTCGATAAACTTGATAACTTTCGACGAAGTGTTTTAAAATATCAGGCAAAGAATTAAAAGAGCGTATAACTCGTAGCTGATATGAACGTTCTAGCCAGGATGAATTACGAGGTACAATTAATTGGTTAGATCTAGTAGATCTTGTAAATGTAAAAAAGTTTAATAAAAACGTAGGATAGCCATTTCGAAAAACTTTGTAAAAATGCAATAGCAATCGAATTTTCACAAAGTTAAGAAATGACGTCCCTAAAAACCGTTCCACATACTGCGACACATGACAGTGCAACCGCAAAGAATATAGGTACCGTATCACCCGCTTAAACAACATGTAAAGTCTATTGATATTGTTGCCAATCGTACCCGTGTATACTTCTATACAATAAAGGAAAGAGGGCATTAGTAAACTATTAACAACTTTCTGCTTAACATGCAATGGCAAACATAAATTATTATTATACAGCCTCCTTAAAGAAAAATTTACTGTAGATACTTACAAGGTGTGAGATATGTGATTCAAAACTTAATTTATCATCAACTATTACCCCCAAAATTTCACACAAAAAAAAATCGAGGTAATATTACCTAAAAACATAGTATAACTTTATCTAAGTGCCAAGATAACATAGAGCCTACAAAGTTTTTAGACAATATTACTAAAAAGCCAAGGTGATTTTTAAAAATTGATATGTTCGAAAAATTAACTATGCTTTTAGGAAATATTCCTAATAAACTTTGTAAACTTTAAAAAGTTCTTCAAGGTAAATATTTATACATAAACTTTGGTAATTTATCTATTCTATTTTGTTAATAAGCAAACTATAAATAATTCCACCCTTAAATAAAAGAATTAATTAATTTTATTATGTTTTTATTTGTACAAAATATTTTTTTATAATAATTGCTGCGCATATTTACTAATAAACGATTTTGAGGCATTTTTCCTATAGAAAAAGTATCAGATTCTGAGACATTTTTCATAAAGAAAAAGTCTCAGATTCTGAGACACTTATTCTATTGAAAAAATCTCAGATTTTGAGACATTTTTCCTATAGAAAAAATCTCAGATTCTGACACATTTTTTCTATAGAAAAATTCCCAGATTCTGAGACATTTTTTCTATAGAAAAATTCTTAGATTCTGAGACAGTTTTTGTATTGAAAAATTCTCATATTCTGAGACATTTTTTCTACAGAAAAATTCTCAGATTCTAAGACGTTTTTTCTATAGAAAAACTCTCAGATTCTGAGTCATTTTTCCTATAGAAAAATTCTTAGATTCTGAAACAGTTTTTGTATTGAAAAATTCCCAGATTCTGAGACATTTTTTCTACAGAAAAATTCTCAGATTCTAAGACATTTTTTCTCTAAAAAAACTCTCTGAGTCTGAGACATTTTTCCTATAGAAAATAATCTCAGAGTCTGAGATATTTTTTCTATAGAAAAATTCTCAGATTCTGAGAAATTTTTCCTAAGAAAAAGTCTCATATTTTAAGACATTTTTTCTATAGAAAAATGCTCAAATTCTTCGACATTTTTTCTATAGAACAATTCCCAGATTCTGAGACATTTTTTCTATAGAAAAGTTCTCAGATTCGAAGCCATTATTTCTATAGAAAAATTCTCAAATTCTAAGACATTTTTTCTATAGAAAAATTCTCAGTCTGAGAATTTTTTCCTATAAAAAAATCTCTGATTCGGAGACATTTTTTCTATAGAAAAATTCTCAGATTCTGAGACATTTTTTCTATAGAAAAATTCTCAGATTCTGAGATATTTTTCTATACAAAAATTCTGAGATTCTGAGACATTTTTCTATAGATTCTAAGACATTTTTTCAATAGAAAAATTTTTAGAGTCTAAGACATTTTTCCTATAGAAAAAATCTCAGATTCTAAAACATATTTTCTATAGAAAAATTCTTAAATTCTGAGACATTTTTTTCTATAGAAAAATTCTTAGATTCTGAGACATTTTTCTGTAGAAAAATTCTTAGATTCTGAGACAGTTTTTGTATTGAAAAATTCTCAGATTCTGATACATTTTTTCCACAGAAAAATTCTCAGATTCTAAGACATTTTTTTATAGAGAAATTCTCAGATTTTGAGACATTTTTTATATAGAAAAATTCTCAAATTCTAAGACATTTTTTCTATTGAAAAATTATAGTGTCTGGGAAATTTTTCCTATAAAAAAATCTCAGATTCGGTGACATTTTTTCTATAGAAAAATTCTCAGATTCTGAGACATTATTTCTATAGCAAAAATCTCAAATTCTAAGACATTTTTTCTATAGAAAAATTCTAGAGTCTGGGAAATTTTTCCTATAAAAAAATCTCAGATTCGGAGACATTTTTTCTATAGAAAAATTCTCAGATTCTTAGACATTTTTTTTATAAAAAAATTCTCAGATTCTGAGACATTTTTTCTATAGAAAAATTCTCAGATTCTGAAACATTTTTTCTATAGAAAAATTCTCAGATTCTAAAACATTTTTTCTATAGAAAAATTCTCAGATTCTGAGAAATCCGAAAATCTCAGATTCGGAGACATTTTTTCTATAGAAAAAAAAATCTCAGATTCGGAGACATTTTTTCTGTAGAAAAATTCTCAGATTCTTAGACATTTTTTTATAAAAAAATGCTCAGATTCTGAGACAGTTTTTCTATAGAAAAATTCTCAGATTCTGAAACATTTTTGCTATAGAAAAATTCTCAGATTCTGAGACATTTTTTCTCAGATTCTGAGAAATTTTTCCTATAGAAAAAGACTCATATTTTGAGACATTTTTTCTGTAGAAAAATTCTCAGATTCTGCGACATTTTTTCTATAGAAAAATTCTCAGATTTTGAGACACTTTTTCTATAGAAAAATTCTCAGAGTCTGCGACATTTTTTCTATAGAAAAATTTTTAAATTCTAAGACATTTTTTCTATAGAAAAATTCTAAGAGTCTGAGACATATTTCCTATAGAAAAAAATCTCAGATTTTGAACATTTTTTTTCTAGAAAAATTCTCAGATTCTGAGACATTTTTCCTATAGAAGTCTTGGATTCTAAGAAATTTTTTTGTAAGGAAAAATCTCAGATTCTGAGACATTTTTTCTATGGAAAAAGTCTCAGATTCTGAGAAATTTTTTTTTACAGAAAATTTCTAAGATTCTGAGAATCCTTAAGTATTAAATTACTCTATATCTGAACATTTTTCTATAGAAAAAATGTGTTAGAATCATAGACTTTTCCCAAAGAAAAGATGTCTCAGAATCTAAAAATTTTTCTATCGAAAAATGTCTCAGAATTTGAGAATTTTTTTTTAGAAAAAATTTTTCATTTTCTGAGAATTTTTCTATAGAGAAAATGTCTCAGAAGCTGTAAATTGTTCTTAACAAAAAATGTTTAAGAATCTGAGAATTTTTTTTAAATATGGTTTCTGATTATATCATTTTTTACATCATTGCCTTGTCCATTAGTTTTTTCATGCTTTGGAGGATGTTTTAATGCCACTATTCATTTTTCCAATATGAATTCACTGTTTACCCTTTTTCGCCCAAACGATAGACACCTATAAGTTTAAGAAATTTCATTAAGCACAAATTCAATGATCTGTATCCATTTGTTGTATCACTTACCATTTAATACAACCATAATTATTGTCAACATATTGCAGAACTTCTATATTTTTACATGTCATCAAACGATCCACCAAATTTCTTGGTCTGGAACACGTTTTGTTTTCAGTTTAATTTAAATACAAAAATGGTCACCCAAAATTCTTTAAAAATCTATAAAAATAATGATATTAATTTATATTTTATTGCAATTAATTTTTTAAATTGCCTTTTTTCTAAAACAAAAATTCACAATGACAATTAAATAAAAAAGAAAAACTAAGTTCGAATTTTTATCTATTTTCATTAGTAAATTTTACATGGTCAATAGATGAAATTGTAAAGTAAAATTATACTGGTGGCATAGGTAATAAGTCGTGGCTTTTAAGTTTCATACCAAAATAATTCACCTAAGCTAGCTTAGATAACATTACCTCGACTTTTTTTTTCTGTGTTCTAGCCGATCAACAAATTCAACCATTACGTTATTAATGGAAAGCGTTATTCCATGCACAAAGTTTCTAGTGGGAGAAAATACCATAGCTTTAGTTTTTATCGCATTTATGGCAAATTTATTATCACACATCCAATCAGATATACACTTTACCCCATAACTAACAATAGACTGAAAAACACTCATGTTCTGTTTTCTGCCACAAAACAGAACCTGAATATCATCAGCATATGCAAAAACAAGACATTTACCAATATTAAAGTTGCAAAATAAATCATTAAGAAACATAGTGAATAATAGGGGTCCAATTACTGATCCCTGTGGAACACCACTTTTAATGGGAAGTACACTAGAAGAGTCACTACTTGAAGACACAAACTGTCCACGATTCAATAGATATGCACCAATTAGGGAAGTTGCCGATTTAGAAAACGAAAAAAACTCAATTAACTTTTTCAGTAATAAGTTATGACTTAATTTATCAAATGCTTTAGTCAAATCAAGGGAAAGTAGTAGACATATGTTACCACTACCCAAGTTAGATCTAATGGTGTCTGTAAGACCAACAAGAAGGGAGGAGGTACTATGACCTTCTCTAAACCCATATTGAGCATTATCCAACAAAGACTTCTGATTTAAATAAGTTGTAATTTGATATTTCATAATTCTTTCAACAACCTTGGACAAAACTGGTAACACCGATATGGGTCTTAAGTTTTCAGGATCACTAGAATCCCCTTTCTTCTTAATAGGTACAATACGGGCCACCTTCCAACAATTTGGAAAATTGGATGTTGTTAAAATTGTATTCACCAAATGTAAAAAATGTGTACCATAATATGGCATTATAAGCTTTAAAAATTTCAAACAATATCCATCGCAACCTGAAGCATTTGATTTGATAGCGTAAAACTGTTCTAAAAGCTCAAATAACTCCACACATCTAAACGAAAAACCGTCAGGTTGAAAGCTAATTTGAGAAAAATCAACAGCTACATCATCACATTGGTTGGCTACAAAAGTGTCATTTAATTGATTAACATCCATACGATCTGCGTATGAATCATTATTAGCCACACCACCATCTCGCAATACATTCCATAACTGCTTGCCATCCAAACCATTAAATACTTTAGCATGTGCTAAACGTTTCTTTTTTCTTATTATTGATTTTGTCTTATTTCGTAATCTACAATATATTTTCCAATTCTCATCCGTTCTTCTATTACGAAAGGTATTATAGGCTTCATCACGCTTCAAGATGGATTCCTTAATTTCCCCGCATTGAAACCATGTGTCCTTTATATTTCTAACTTTCCGAGTGACATAAAATTTTCTTTGAGAAATTTTCTATAGAAGAATTGTCTTTCAGAAAGTTTCTGTAGAAAAATTGTCCTTCAGAAAATTTCTATAGAAGAATTGTATTTCTATATAAAAATTGTCTTTCAGAAATTTTCTATAGAATAGTTATCTTTCAGAAAGTTTCTATTGAAAAATTTTCTATAGAAAAATTGTCTTTGAGAAATTTTCTATAGAAAAATTGTCTTTGAGAAATTTTCTATAGAAGAATTGTCTTTCAGAAAGTTTCTGTAGAAAAATTGTCCTTCAGAAAATTTCTATAGAAGAATTGTATTTCTATATAAAAATTGTCTTTCAGAAATTTTCTATAGAATAGTTATCTTTCAGAAAGTTTCTATAGAAAAATGGTCTTTCAAAAATTTTCTATAAAAGAATTTTCTTCAAGAAATTTTCTATAGAAAAATTGTCTTTCGAAATTTTCTATAAAAACCTTGTCTTTCAGAAATTTTCTATAAAAAAATTGTCTTTAAGAAAATTTCTAACGAAAAATTGTCTTTAAGAAATTTTCTATAGAAAAATTGTCTTTCATAAATTTTCTATAGAGAAATTGTCTTTCAGAAAATTGTCTTTCAAAAATTTTCAATATAAATACTGTCTTTGAGAAATTTTCTATAGAAGAATTGTCTTTCAGAAAGTTTCTATAGAAAAATTGTCTTTGAGAAAGTTTCTATAGAAGAATAATCTTTGAGAAATTTTCTATAGAAAAATTGTCTTTCAGAAATTTTTTATAGAAAACCTGTCTTTCGGAAATTGTCTTTAGAAAAATTGTCTTTGAGAAAGTTTCGATAAAAAAATTGTCTTTGCGAAATTTTCTATAGAAAAATTGTCTTTGAGAAATTTTCTATAGAAAAACTGTCTTTGGGAAATGTTCTATAGAAATTTTCAATAGGAGAATTGTCTTTCAGAAATTGTCTATAGTAAAATTGTCTTTCAGAAATTTTCTATACAAAAATTGTCTTTCAGAAATTATCTATAGAAAAATTGTCTTTGAGAAATTTTCTATAGAAAATTTTGTCTTTCAGAAAGTTTCTATAGAAAAATTGTCTTTCAGAAATTTTCTATAAAAAAACTCTCTTTCAAAAATTTTCTATAGAAGAATTTTCTTTCAGAAAGTTTTTATAGAAAAATTGTCTTTGAGAAGGTTTCTATAGAAGAATAATCTTTAAGAAATTTTCTATAGAAAAATTGTCTTTCAGAAATTTTCAATAGAAAAATTGTCTTTCAGAAATTTTCAATAGAAAAATTGTCTTTCAGAAATTTTCAATAAGAAAATTGTCTTTCAGAAGTTTTCTATAGAAAAATTGTCTTTCAGAAATTTTCTATAGAAAAATTGTCGATGAGAAAGTTTCTATAGAAAATTTGGTTGTCTCTGATAATGTCGAATAAAACGATTCTACGATTAAGCTACGTTCACAATGTCAGAGTCAATCCAATCCATGGCACAGATTGAAATGTTAACCGTGCATAATGTAGAGTGGAGTTCTGTCACATTGTTGTTGACATATTACTTACATGCTTTGCAATTTTAGGAAAATATCCTTTTAAATTTTGGCCACATAATTCTAAAATTAAAATTTTTGTATTTTTTTAATTTTTGTAACATTTTATTTTTAAATTAACACAATTTTTGTTTTGTTTATTATTTTTTTTATGACATTATTAGAGATGGCACTTTCGCAGAGGTGTATTTTTTCTCTGTTAACGGTTAACATAGACTCTGTTAACTCCAGATTGGAACTCCAGAGTAGAACATGTTTGACTCTGGAGTGAATTGAAAAAAGATAGTCAAATTCAAAAATATGAAAGTGCAAAAGGGAAAGGTATAAAATTTTCCACAGATTGGAGTACTCCAACATTGTGAATGCGGCTTTATGTTTTTTTTTAAGCTTATTAATATTTTATTATAAAATTGATCATTTATTAAAAAAAATGATTAAAAAATGTAATGAGCATTTTGTCTGGAAGGGGATATATAAAATTGTTAAATCAATCTAAAAAACTACGTTAATTGACCAATCAAACTAATTAAAGTTGGGTTCCTGCGAAAAAACTTAGGTAACTTATACCCTAAAATTAAATAATTCCATAATGCTTTTTTTTTGGTGAAGTAGGATCATAGAAAAAAATAGAAATGAAACAGAGTCGTATTTCGCTTGAATAAGTATTAGTGACAGCACATTATGTAACTTTTGACGTTTAATAAAAACAATGCAACATAAAGGAATACAACAACAAAGCAAACAACAAAAGAGAAAAAAAAGTTTTTAAACTATCAATAGTGCGTATTATCTTTAAAAAAACGTTGAATAAAGCAAAATAAATAATAAATTTAATTAAATAAAAGACAAATTCCATTTTTTATAAACAAAGAATCTAATTTGATATTAAATACGTGTGAGATGAGGAAGAACAAGCATTTTGCCACCATATTGAAAAATACATCAAATACAACACTGCGTACCTTCTAATCTTTTCTATGAGTACACGCAAAAAAAAACTTGTGTCGGAGTGAGCAAAAATCTGGCATAATTTTACCAAAAATATGCTAAAACTACAACCGACGAAGTAGTTTTCGTAATTTAGCCAAAACACTTATGTAAAAAATTTTGAAGAAAATGCTAATGCTATTTAGGCAAAAACTTGGTAAAATATACCAAAATAAATATGGTGAAATATACCAAAATTATTAGAAAAGGTGACTAAAAATAATGCTAAAAATTACCACATTTATGCTAAAATAATTTTTCTATAAAATTTTTGTAAAAATTTGTATATTTGTTGAATTTAAAATTTTCACAGAATAAATCCATATTAATATAATAAATGTTGTGTAGGATTTTATTTACCACCGACCAACTGACCCTTTATGTACAATTTTCTCCAGTGACTGCTGCCTACGCTTTTCCTTGAAGTGAAGGATCCGCTATAGCTTCACGAATTTATTTAAAAGCATCCTGTAAAAATAGAAAATTATTACAAAACATAAATTTTTAATTTACACACAAAAAAAATTAAAAAAAATTTGCCAGTTTTTGGTTTAATTACAACCTATAAAGTGTTCTTGGATAACTTACCAAAGTTTTTGCTCTAAAAAACTTAGGTAAATTATCCAAAACCACTTTATAAGTTGTATTATCCCCAAAACGTACCCAATTTTTTTATATTTTTTTTTTGTGTGTAGAAAACTAGTAAACTCCATTGGTCTTTTGGTTAGGAGGAACGAACACTTACTTTGTCATTGCATTTGTAACTCATCAAAATAGGTCTGGACTCCATTGGCTTTGCTATATAAATGAGTTTTTAGGTTTTAATTTTATAGCTTAAGGGAGGACTGGTGCCCACGCTCTTTATTGTAGGATTCGCCATAGCTTCAAAAATTTATTTAGCAGTACCCTGTAAAAATAGAAAATTATTACCAAACACTATTTTTTAACTAAAAATCTATTAAACCTTATTGGTGTCTTCGGAATTGGGGTATACTCACTTTATCATTCCATTTGTAATTCATTAAAACAAACGTCTGGGACTCCATTGGTTTTGCTAAATGAATGGTGTTTTAAGTTATGACAGCAAACTTAACTTTATCATTTTTTTATCTTACATTTATTTATCTTTTAAAAAAACTAATAATTTATTTTTATTTATTAATTTATTTTAATTTTATTTATCAATTTCCTTTTTACGTTTTTATAACACAAAAAATAAACGAAGCACGCACACAAAAATACAAAATGAATATGGCGGGCTGCATTTGTTTTGTTTTTTGTTGTTGTTTTCTTTCGATAAATTTTTGTGCAAGTAATTTGCGTTATTGTGCAAGCTACTTGGTTATTTTGCATAAAAAACTAATTATGTGACTTTAACATCGACAAGCATAATTTTAGCAAAAATTTAGTTAAATTTTTTTTTTGGTATGAAAAAAGTTTTACCAAGTAGGATTGCTCAATCTTACACAGATTTTTTTTTTGCGTGTAGGATTGATCATTCTGGGACTTGTTTTTTTTTGTGTGTGATGATGAAAATGTTTACAAATTTCGTCTTGCTGTCAAATAAATTATCGAAAAACTGTCATTTCTAATAAATAAAATTCAATTGGCGGGTTTTGTAGCAACAACAAACTACTTTTGCAACAAATAATTTCATCAAAACAACCAACTTAGCATTTACAAAAATAAAAAATGTCGACTCAAAAATATAAAAATCTTTCTGAAAAATATATGATCAGAGCTTTTGACTATCAAAAACAATTTTCACATCTGTATTCTCGACGTCTGGAGGAAATGACCAAATTATTGGAAAAACGGGCTGTCGAACACTGGGGTACTAAAGTGCCAATAAAAAAATTATGTGAATTACGGGAAGAATACGAAGATGAATGCATTATCATTGGAACCATATATAAACATCAGGCCCATAAACCAAGCATATTAAAAGAAATTTCCGAAGAAAATCAATTAGCGCCCCAACCGCAACGAGAAAACTATAATGACCCAGAAGATAAAATAATATTGGAAGATGAGTTACAGCGTGTAAGGCTACATGGCAAGGTAATGGGTAATGAATTGGCTACTGGTATAGTATGTGCTGTTATGGGCTTAATAGAAGAGGATGGACGTTTTGATGTACAGGAGATGATATTTTATGAAAGTGGCATCCAACGTCCCTTAAACAAAACCGGACAAGAACGTTTATTGGTTTTGGTATCGGGTCTTGATTGGGTACAATCCCATGACTATGTGGATTCTTTAAATCTTTTTCAATATTGGTTAAGAGGCAAGTTGAGTAGTGAAATTAATTGCCAGAATATGCGTTTAATAATTGCTGGCAATTCAGTGAGGAGCTGCGAAGAGAAACGTTTACCTTCTTTGCAAACAAAAGTTACCGATTCCAATGATACTATTGAAGCCATGAAAGCGCTGGATGCTTGGTTTACCGCTTGGTCTAGTTTTATAGCCATTGATGTTATGCCTGGTCCCTATGATCCGGCAAGTTTTATGTTACCGCAACAACCATTTCACAGTTGCATGTTCCCTATGGCCGCTAAACATGAACATTTTCAAAGTGTTACCAATCCTTATGGCTGCTCCATAGATGATGCCCTAATTGTGGGTACCTCGGGTCAAAATGTAAAAGATCTATTACGTTGTACGGCATTGGAAAAATCTTTAGACGCTTTGGGTAGTACATTACAATGGGGTCATTTGGCGCCGACTGCACCCGATACATTAGCCTGCTATCCATACATCGATGCAGATCCTTTTATAATGACAGATTGTCCTCATGTATATTTTGCCGGCAATTGTAATGAATTTGCTACTGAACTCCACGAGGGTTCCAAGGGTCAAAAAACTCGTCTTGTTTGCATACCCAGTTTCAGCAAGACTCAAAGTATTGCAGTCGTTAATTTGGAAAATCTGGATTGTTATGAAATTTCTTTTAATTCCATGGAAGAATAAATAAAAAATGCTTTAATTTCCTCTTTATCTCATCAATTTATTTTATTTTTTTATTCAATAACAATATTTTAACAAAATCCAAAATACTTTAGTGTACTACTGGTCCTAAAGGTTCTCCGCGTATATTTGGAAAATCTAATCTAGAATCAATGGTTTCATCTATTTGTCCTACAACCGCTATATTATCACCCCGTATTATATGTAGACCCAATACGATTTGTTCAATGCCGGCTGTTGTTGAGAATACCCTCTCGTGGGATTCATCTAAAATCACATTGATAGTTTGATCGAAACCCTTTAATGTTCCAATGAAATTACGGCCATCTGCTGTTATTATGGAAACTGTATGATTTATATATTGTTCCAATGCTGAGGCCATTATTTATTCCTGTTTGTTTTTTTGTTAGGAAATTCTAACAACGGAGCAAGGATAAACGTTTTTTTTTTGTTTGGAATTATAAACAAAAGTAAAAATGTTGCGTATTTATAAAGGAACACTTTGGCAAAGGAACATAAACAAATCTTTAGTTAGAGATGATAGTTGTATGTGATAATAGAGATGACAATTTAATAGTGCTGCCACAGACTAAATACAGACTCGACAGTAGAGTTTTATAAGAAAAAATGGGGAAAACTAAGCGATTTTAGGAGAAAACACAGCGGTTTTTAGTCCGTTTTACGCTAACATGGCAACACTTTCTACGACTTAGGAGTGACTGAAACAACAAAAACCGATCTGGCATCCATTTTTCTTATGGCGCGTTATATTAGCTTTCTCTTTCTAACCTAATTCGTAGAATAATTTGAAAACATTAACCATATGGTTAAGAAATACTTTTTTGACACCTGTCATATATGTCGAGTCTGTATTAGTCTGTGGTGCTGCCAAGGCATAAGACCAGTACACGATCAGAGTCATAGAGTAGTACAACAAATGGCGTTTGAAAAAGTAGTAAACAAAAACCATATGGTATTGTTTACGAAATTTTATCACAATTCGAAATGTGAGCGAGATGGAAGATACCAGTTTTACAGTGAGAATGCAGATTGTTTTTTGTCTCTCTTTGCTTTACGTTTGAACTTTAGTTTGGCATTGCCAGAATTTTCCAACTATCTTTGGTGATGCCAGATCTACAAAACGGTCGATGGATTACTATGTCACTATGTACACGATTTCTGCAACCAGGGCTGCCAGACTTGGGGATTTATCCCCAAAGTTGGGGATTTCATGCGAGCAAAAAGGACAAGAAATCACATTTGGGGATTGGGGATTTTTGTGGGGACATCAAAAATTATTTTGGGGATTTTTTGGGGATATTCAAAGTTGTATCTATTTAATATTACAATTAGAGAATGCATCCCGGGATTTCCCGTCCCGGGATTCCCGGGAAATTCGTCATTTTTCATTTCCCGCATTCCCGGGAAATTTGTGCGGGATTCCCGGGAATTTTTAAAAATGTATATAAACAAGATAATTGCTGTATTAAATAACTTTTTAAACATTACAAGAAGAAGAATTTTTAAATACAAGGGCTCTGATTTTCATGCACTACAAAATTGAAAAAATGTGATTAGAATATGCACTTAAAAATTTAAAATATGTACTAAAAATGAAATGACTTTGTATCGACACAGAAGTTAAAGATTTTTATTTTTAAGTCAAAAAATTGTTTGTTTAATTAATTTTTTTTTTTGTAAAAACAAATTGCCAAAAAACAGCATTCATAGTATTTATGAACAAATTCTTAAAAATATATAAACCTTTCATACATTTTTTGAACATTTTTATTCATCAAAAAAATTGTAATATTTTTCAATTCCATATATTAAGAATTATTCATAAATACTATGAAAAAGTTCATAAATATTATAAAGAAGTCAATAAACTCTTAAAAGTTAGTTCATAAATTTAATTTATATTTAAATTTGTAAAATATTTTCAATTTTCTAACACATAACAAAATAAGAAAAAATATGCATTTTCGTAAAAATCTGCAATAATATGAAAAAACAAATATTTTCTCGTAGAAAAATGTCTTTGCCAAAAACAGCAAATTGTATTTAGATTTAAAAAAAAAAATTTAACAGGACATTTTTTGAATTTTTTTTTCAAATATTGTTTTTAGCTAATTTTTTTTTTTTTTTTATTACACTAAATTATTGTTTTGTTTTGCTTTTGAATGTTTTTTATGTATTAGCCTTGTTAGACGTACTACTTTTGCAAAAAAAAATTATACAAAAATTGTTAAAAACTAAACAAATGTATTAATGGTTTTTAGTGCGGGATCCCGGGAATCCCGGGAAATTCCAAATTTTTTCCCGCTTTCCCGGGAAATGAAAAAGTGCGGGAAATTGCGATCCCTAATTACAATCTAAATTTAATGAAATCAACGGATTTTAAAAAAGTTTTAGTGAAATTCAACTCTTTGTTACGAGATTACAAAACAAATTCAGAAAAACGTGCATTATCGACTGCAAAATGGATTTTGACATTGTCAAAAACCTTTAATTAACGTGGTTGGGGATTTCTGGGGATTTTTTAATTGCTGAATCTACAAATAAAATGATAAAATTACCATCCATAATTTTTTTTTAAAAACTGATGAAATTTTTTTTTTGCCTGAATGAAAAAACATATTTTTCAATGTTTGGGGATTTTTTGGGATATTTTGTTATATTTTTGGGGACAACGGAAAAAAGTACCTGGTAACGCTGTCTGCAACTAAAAATGACAATTTTTTTAATTTTTTTTTCAACCTTTGACCTCACAGAGTAAAAATGTGCACTGAAATTTTAGGAGTCTTCCCCTCTTTCTTGGCGGAGCGTCAGAGTAAAAAGTACTTACAAGGAAAGTATAACTGCACGCAAAAAAAAATGTGTGTCAGATTGTAGGATACACAAAAAAAATTAAAAAAATTCTGCCAGTTTTTGGTTTAATTACAACCTATAAAGTGGTTTTGGATAACTTACCAAAGTTTTTGCTCTAAAAAACTTAGGTAAATTATCCAAAACCACTTTATAGGTTGTATTATCCCCAAAACGTACACAATTTTTTTATATATTTTTTTGTGTTTACATGGTAAAAATTTTTTCATACACGCAAAAAAATATTTTACCAAGCGCTTGGGAGGAATCAAATTAAACAAGATTTTTGCGTATATTATGCGAGAACTAATAATATTTTACCAAGCGCTTGCATAATTATACCTAACTTTGCAAACGTTTCAAGAAATTTCCCATGAGCTTGCATAGTTTTACTAACTTTAAGATAAAACAAGCAAACGCTTGGTAAAATGTTATAAGTTTTTGCATAATATACGAAAAAATATTGTTTAACGTGATTCCTCCCAAGCGCTTGGCAAAATATTTTTTTGCGTATACCAAAAAAAATTTTTTACCAAAATTATGCTTGTCGATGTTAAAGTAACATAATTAATTTTTTTATGTAACAGAATCTAAAATTTGTTCTGTAGAAAAATTGTGTCAGAATCTGAGATTTTTTCTATAGAAAAATTGTTTAGAAATTTAATACCAAATTCGCATTGATTTTTTTAAACATGTTTAAGTACTTAAACATGTTTATGTACCTTAAAAAGTTTAAATTTAAACATGTTTAAATGGTTAAACATGTTTAAAAAAATGAATGCGAATATGGTATAAGACTTTTTTATAGAAACATTGTCCCAAAATGCAAGACTTTTTCTATAGAAAAAATTTTTCCAAATTAGAGAATTTTCTATTGAAAAAATTTTTCAGAATTTGAGAATTTTTCTATAAAAAAAAATTCTCAGAATTACAGAATTTTTCAATGGAACAAATAACAAAGAATCTGACAATTTTTCTAAAATATTTTAGGATTTGAAATTTTTTCTATAGAAAAAAAGTCTCAGAAACTTAAAAATTTTCGATAGAAAAAATGGACGGAGTCTGAACATTTTTTTATAAAAATACTTCTCAAAACATTTAAAAATTTCTCAAAAACAATTGTTCTATATAAAATTTCTCAGACAATTCTTCTATAGAAAATTTCCCAGAAAAAATTTCTCAAACAAAATTTGTATATAGAAAATGTCAAAGTCAATTTTTCTATAGAAAATAACTCTAAAGACAATTTTTCTATAAAAAAAAATTTGTATTGTCAATTTCTCTATACAAAATTTCTGAAAGATGGTTTTTCTATAGTAAATTTCTGAAAGACAATTTTTCTTTAGAAAACATCTGATAGAAATTGTTTCTGAAAGACAATTTTTCTATAAAAAAATTTTTCAAGCAATATTTCCATAGAAAATATCTCTAAAAACAATTTTTTTATAAAAAATTTCTCAAAGATAATTTTTCTATAGAAAATTTCTGAAAGACAATTCTTCTAGAGAAAATTTCTTAAAGACAAGTTTTCTATAAAAAATTTTTCAAAGACAATTTTTTTATAAAAAATTTCTCATACAATTTTTCTATAGAAAATATGTATTAAGACAATTTTTGTATAAAAATTTCTCAAAGTCAATTTTTCCATAGAAAATTTCTAAAATACAATTTTTCTATAAAAATGTGTGAAAGACAATTTTTCTACCGAAAATTTCTGAAAGACAATTTTTCTATAGATACTTTCTAATAAAAAATAAAATCTTTCTAGAGAAAAACAAAATTAAATTTGAAATAACGCTTATAGTACATTCAGACTAGCCTCGAAACCCCGTTGAAAATACGTATTTTCATTTTGAAAACTTTACCGTTCACACTTGAAATTTTTGACACTTATTACGTTTTCAGAATTCACCAAAGAAAATTTAGCGATCAAACATACATTAAATCCACACAATTAATTAAATTACGCGTTTGTTTACAATATTATATATATTTTTTTTGATTTCAGCTATTTTTTATGAAAATATTTAAATATTTTTAATTTTTTATTTTTGACACTTTCTTTAATTTATTTTCTTTTATGAATTTTAAAAGGTTTCGATCGTACATTCGTTGAAACCTCATAACAAAAAGTCTTCAATTTGTAGGGGAAAATACGTATTTTCAAATGAGGTTTGGCACGAAACCTCGTTATACGGGGTTTCGATGCCAATGTGAATGCACTATTAAACGCATTTTGTAAGTTTACCTAAGTTGTTTCGGGTAATATGCAAAGAAACTTTTCAAGTTGGATTTCTGCGAAAAATCTTAGGTAAATTATACGCTAAAATTAAATAATTTATAAAGGGACGTTTATGTAGGTATAAATAGGGACCGATTTTTTTCAATTTCAATAGGCTTCGTCCTTGGGCCAAAGAAAGCTTAAATTTCAAATTTCATACAAATCGATTGATAATTGCGACCTGTATCGTGCTCACAACGTTTATATGAACGGAAGGGCGCACATCGCTAAATCGTATCAGAAAGTGACTCTGAGTTGATCGGAATACTTGCACATGGCCCAGCAGAAATTTTGCTGAACTAGCAGCAGATTTTGGAAAGGAAACTCGAGCGCATCCAAAACTGCTGAAATCATGTATGATTCTCTAAGGCGATGTCACACTTTAGTGCGCTAGTTGGATACACAAAAAAAGCGCTCTAAAGATGCACTGACGTCAGGTTTCTTTAGAGCGCTGATTAAAGCACTGTAAAGATGCAGTGAATTCACATATCTTTTCAGATCTGATTTAAGCAGAATAAAGATGAAATAAATTTGAATTTTTCTGAAATACACTTGGAAAATCTGAAATACAAATGGCTATTTTTGAAATACAATTGGAAAATCTTAAATACAATTGACTAGTTCAGCAAATCCGTTAAATATTTCTGAAATAAAAATATTTTTTTTAGTGTATTTTGTAGTATTGTTAAAAAAAAATTAAAGATTTTTATGTAAAAAAAAGTTCAAAGGTCTGACAACACCATTTCCACTATTATTTCAGAAAATACTAAAATTATTTCTGAAATTTCCATTTATATTTCAGAAATTTCTATTTTGATATCAGAAATTCCCATTTATATTTCAGAAACATCTATTAATGTTTCAGAAATTTTCAACTGTATTTAAGAAATTTCCGTTTGTATTTCAAAATTTTTATAAATAATGAAAATATAAAATGAAAATTTTGAAATACAAATAGAAATTTTTGAAATACAATTGGAAATTTCTAAATTATACGTGGATTTTTTTTTTAATTTAAACAAAATTTTCTTATACGGTATTTACACCAACGAAAACAACTTGTTTTTGAATATTTTTTTGGTTTTTGGCAAAAACTACATAAATTTTCCGTGCAATTTAAAAACTGCGTTGCCAACTAAAACTGAACAAAAACTAGAATTTAGGTTGTGGTCTATGCTACTATTAATTCAATGTGAATGTTTTTTTCAATTTTCTTTTGGTAAAAACGAATGTCAAAATAAAAATATTTGTTTTTTTGTAATACTATGTTTAGACCAAACAAAAACTAACTTGTTTTTGGTAAAAAAGCATTTTGGAAAACCAAACTGTTTACACCGAATAAAAAGAGTTTTTGTTTGTCAAATCAAATTAATTATTTTCTAAATTCACTAAAAAACACAAAATTACAATAGCCACACGTTATTAAAAAAATTAAATCAGGGTTTGTTTTGCTGCTGGCAGTAGTCAAAAATTGCATAGAATATAATAATTTTCTAGTATTACTACAGAAAATATTAGAATACTAAAGCAATTTTTTTAAATTGCTAATTTATAAATTCAAACTTGAACATATTTTCAAAATGAATATATTCAAATTTTAAAATTTCTGAAGAAAATATTTTAGCAAATTTAAAAATTTGAAAATGAAAAAAAACTGGTGACAGCAAATTTAAAAATTTTAAAATTAAAAAAAAAAACTGGCCACAGCAAATTTTAAAATTTTAAAATTGCTATTTTAGCAAATTTCAAAACATTTAAAATGCTTAAATTGTAAATTTCAAATTCCGAAAATTGCAATTTGGTAAATTTGAAAATATTTAACATGCTTGTTTAGAAAACTTAAAAACTGAATATATTACAATTTGAAAACAATACAAATTGAATACACATACATACGTACATATGTGTGTATGGAAAAAAATGAATACATAAATATTAGAAAATAAAAATGTTACACGGTTTTTGTGCAGACTTCTTGAATACATTTTCTAAAGTATTTTTGCCTCCTAAACATAAATCTGTCATCAGAATAAGTTGTATCGCCTTCTCGAGATATAGGCATTTTAGTTTTTTGTGGACCAATACCTCAAAACCAACAATTATTTTAGTATTGGAAAAATGTATTTTAAATTTTTATATGAGGGTTTCTGCGTGAA
The DNA here is from genome assembly GCA_963921195.1 of Pegoplata infirma. Classification (NCBI taxonomy): domain Eukaryota; kingdom Metazoa; phylum Arthropoda; class Insecta; order Diptera; family Anthomyiidae; genus Pegoplata; species Pegoplata infirma. Next base: position 97,484,004 of record OY992538.1, on the reverse strand, counting down.
CCAAGCCATCCCTCTCTCCAAAATTGGTATGAGTTTAAAATTTTTTAAAAAATTTTTAAATTACTTAAAAAATATTTACTTTTGAATGCCGAGTGACGCCTTTTAAATTTCTATTGGCTGATCCAATGTGGCGCCCAATTTGTTAAAAATATTACAGATTCGCTTAAAACTCTTTATATATGGGTTCTTGTGGTCGCTTAAAAAGAACTTGCAGTTAGATTTTTAAAATTCAAAATGGCGGACCCAACATGGCGACCAATATTTTTAAAAATAAACCGATTTGCTTGAAATATTGTATGCACTGGTTTTTTGGGTCGCTAATAGGGTGTTCAGTCGATTAATTCTTGTTCGATTAATCGAACAATTTTAGACGAATAATTGTTCGATTAATTTAAAATTGCTTATTTCGATTAAAGGATTAATCGATGAATTTATGCCGATTAATCGAATAATAATAATATATGGCTTTTCTGGAAATATGTATAATTTTTTAAAAGTTTTAAGTCCAATAAACAAACCAAATGTATGTTACCATTGGAATTAAAAAAAAAACAGTCATGTTTACGTGATTGTTCCTTATTTCAAATTTGTTTTCGGATTTTCGCTGCTCCTGAAGCTTGGATTTGTTAAACGACCTCAATAAGGGTGACATGACATAATCCCCACGGACATAATCCCTATTTCCGTTATGGGGATTATAACCAAATTCATTGCGGTCATAATCCCCATAATGGTAGTGGGGACTATGACCGAAAATTATTTGGACATAATCCCAATAAAAAAGGGACGTAACAAATGGCCATAATCCCCATTGTGGGGATTCTGTCTTCTATACTAGTTGGTCATAGTCCCCAAAATTAAAAGAATTTTTTTTTTACTTAAAAATTTTTCTGCGTAGACGGCCTTCGGCCGGGCTTAGGGATTACAAACTCCATGCATTAAACCCACCCTCTCTGCAGAAAACGGGGATTATGACCAAAATTGCTTTGGACTTACTCCCCATAATGTGAATGGGGGTTATGACCGAAAAAAGTTCGTTCGTAATCCCAACAAGGAACGGACATAATCCCCATAGGGATTTTGACCGTTTTGGAAACGGTCATAGTCCCCACAAGTATTATGTGGATTATGACCGAAATGAATTCGGTCATAATCCCCATTTCCGTTATGGGTGTAATGTCCGTGGGGATTATGTCCTGTCACCTTAAATAAGTACCTGATAAAATTTTGGGCCAAATCGGTTTATTGCATGACCGCGCTAAAACCGGTCAAAGTTTCGAGTTTTGGGCAAAAAGTCACTAAATTATAAAAAAAAATAAATTACAAGTATAAGATTTTCTCAAATGTAGTCGGATAATAATTATATTTTTTTTTGCGATATTGGTTACCCACATAAATTTATCAAATAAATAGTTTTTGATTTGTACACATTTTTTAAATCTCCAAAATGATTTTTTTTTTTAATTTTCTCAAACAAATTAGCAAATTCTTGTTGTTAATAAAATGTTAAAATACTTGTAATTAACGTTGTTTATTTACTCAAGTACCATTTTTTCTAGAATTGTCGAAAAAAATCTTGTAATTTAGAAAATTTCTGAATTTGTAATTTTTCGATTAATCGAACAATTTAAAATTTTTTTCGTTTAATCGAATAATTTAAAAATGGCAAATATCGATTAATCGTTTAATCGAACAATTAAAAAACCCGATTAATTGAACACCCTAGTCGCTAAGGAAGAATCTGAAGTTAGATTTTCTAACTTCAAAATGGCGGATCCAACATGGCGATACTTTTTAAAAATAATTGACTTAAAACTTTTTACGCATTTTGGGTTGCTAAATTAGAATCTGAAGTAGAATTTCCCAAATTTAAAATGATGGATCCAACATGGCGACCATTTTTTTTTATGTAACCTGATTTGCTTGAAATTTTTCATAAACGAGTTTGGTGCATTTTTCAACACGTGACTACAATATCTTATAATTATTCTTTATTCGGCCAAAAATGTGGCAGAATATTCGCCTCGGCTTTTTAGCCGAACCGAATATTAGGTCGGATCAGGGGTGTATCCAGGATTTTATTTCGGTGGGGGCCCTATATTTTTTGTCAATTTTTTTTTACAAAAAATTTTCATAACAGCACATGTTTTAGAATTTGTCTTTATCTTTTCCTTGAACTCAATCACAGAGCAAAGAAGAATAAGAGATATTACGGATGAAACCGCACTTCTTTTGTTATTTTTTTTTTAGCCGTGAACTCCGATTATCTCGGGCTAGAACCCAGAATACTTACAAAAGGAAATTGAAAAAAAGAGAAACCCCAAATACCTTTCAAAAGGAAATCGAAGAAAAAAGTGAAACCCTAAATACATTTCAAAAGGAAATAAAGAAATATAAACGAATGCATTTAAAAGGAAAATGAAAACAAAACAAAACAATTTATCTATTCTTAAAAGAGCCCGCCTTGAGATAATCGCAGTTCTCAATTTGGGTTCCACGAAGTTTTCACTAATCGTACCTCTGTTCCTTTCTTTACTCTATGACTGAATGTAACACAATCAGATTCTTAATTTTTTTGTAAGTTTAAAACTGTTGGGGAAAAAATTAAAATTTTTTTTAATATGTATTTTAAAATTTTTTGAGAGACTTAAGTCTTTTTTTAATGTGTGAATTGTATTAAGTATTATAAGAATCTGATTTTTTTTTCAAAGAAAAGTCTAAGATTCTATGACAATTTCCAGTTAAGACAGTTTTTGTTATAGAAACAGTGAAATACTCTAAATCATATTTCCAATGAAAAACGTTTCTCGGGGAAAAGTCACTTTAGAAAATGATTCTATAAATATATTCATAAAATACTTTTCTAAAAGAAAAGACTCCAATTGTAAGACATTTTCCCAGAATCTGAGATATTTCTAGTCTAGCACATTTTCTTAGATTCTGAAACATTCTACACAAAAAGTTTTAGATTCTGAGAAAATCTTCGTCTTTTCTTTAAGAAAAATTATTCAGATTCTGAGACCTTTTTAAAAAGAAAACAGTATACAAAAAGTCTTAGATTCTAAAACATTTTTCCAAAAGAAGAACTCTCGGATTCTGAGAACATTTTCCTATAGAAAAAGTCTAAGATTCTTAGACATTTTCTTATAGAACAAGTCTCAGATTCTCAGACATTTTGCCAATAGGAAATTGTCAGATTCTGAAACATTTTTAATATAGAAAAAGACTCAGATTCTGAGACATTTTTCATAAAGAGAAAGTCTCAGATTCTGAATTATTTTTCCCATAGAAAAAGATATTTTTACAATAGAAAAGTCTCAGATTTTTAGCGTTTTTCTACACAAAAAGTCCCAGCTTGTGTCTCTGAAACATTTTTTTTAAAACATTTTTCATATAGAAAAGCCTCAGATTCTTAGATTTTTCTATAGAAAAAATCTCAGATTTTGAGACATTTTTCAGATTCAGAGACATTATTCCTATAGAAAGTTCTCAGATTCTGAAACATTTTTCATGTAGAAAAGCCTCAGATTCTGAGAATTTTTTATAGAATTCTGAGACATTTTTCCTATAGAAAAAGTCTTAGATTCTGAGAAAAAGGCTAATATTTTAAGACATTATTTCTATAAAAAAAGTCTTAGATTCTCAGACATTTTTCTTATAGAAAGGTTTAGATTCTGAGACATTTTTTTTAGAAGAGTGTAAGATTCCGACACATTTTTTTTTAAGAAATAGTATTTTTCTGAGGCATTTTTCTCAAAGACAAAGTCGCATTTTAAGATTTGACTACATTTTACTTACAATTAGGTTAATTTTTTGATGAACCTAATTGTAATTGAACCTAATACGCCACTGGGTCGGATCATTTATCGCCATGTTGGATCCACCACCTTGAAGAAGAAAATCTAACTTCAGATTCTTCTTTAGCGACCCCAAAACCCAGAGCATATAAAGTTTCAAGCAAATCGGGTTATTTTTTAAAAATATTGGTCCCTATGTTAAGTCCGCCATATTGAATTTTAAAAATCCAACTGCAGGTTCTTGTTAAGCGACCCCAAGAACCCATATATAAAACGTTTTAAGCGAATCTGTAATATTTTTAAAAAATTGGGCGCCATATTGGATCAGCCATATAGAAATTCAAAAGGCGTCACTCGGCATTTAAAAGTAAATATTTTTAAGTAATTTTAAAATTTTTTAAAAATTTTAAACTCATGCCAATTTTTAACATACATTTTTCCAATACTAAAAGAATTGTTGGCTTTGAGGTATTGGCCCACAAAAAACTAAAATGCCTATATCTCGAGAAGGCGATACAACTTTTCTGATGACAGATTTGTGTTTAGGAGGCAAAAATACTTTAGAAAATATATTCTAGAAGTCTGCACAAAAACCGTGTAACATTTTTATCTTCTAATATTTATGTATTCGTTTAATAAATGTCGTTCATCAATTTTTTTTAGTCCAAACACACATACGTATGTATGTATGTGTATTCAATTTGTATTGTTTTCAAATTGTAATATATTCAGTTTTTAAGTTTTCTAAACAAGCATGTTAAATATTTTCAAATTTACCAAATTGCAATTTTCGGAATTTGAAATTTACAATTTAAGCATTTTAAATGTTTTGAAATTTGCTAAAATTGCAATTTTAAAATTTTAAAATTTGCTGTGGCCAGTTTTTTTTTAATTTTTAAATTTGCTGTCACCAGTTTTATTTTCATTTTCAAATTTTTAAATTTGCTAAAATATTTTCTTCAGAAATTTTAAAAATTGAATATATTCATTTTGAAAATATGCTCAAGTTTGAATTTATAAATTAGCAATTTAAAAAAATTGCTTTAGTATTCTAATTCTTAAATTAGCAATAAAGAAAAATATTGATGGCGTGAAATATTTGTAGTATTATATTGTTTAAAAAATTTTTTGTGTATGCTAATTGTAAACCCTGAATTAAATTACACATTTATTTACTTTTTTAAAAGATTTGAATATTAATTTCACAAAAAAAAAAAAATTTTATGTTGACATTCGTTTTTACCAAAAGAAAATTGAAAAAAACATTCACACTGAATTAATAGTAGCATAGACCACAACCTAAATTTTAGTTTTTGTCCAGTTTTAGTTGGCAACGCAGTTTTTAAATTGTATGGAAAATTTATGTAGTTTTTGCCAAAAACCAAAAAAATATTCAAAAACAAGTTGTTTTCGTTGGTGTAAATACCATATTAAATTAATATTCAAATCTTTTAAAAAAGTAAATAAATGTGTAATTTAAATTTTTTAATAACGTGTGGCTATTGTAATTTTGTGTTTTTTATACGGTATTTACACCAACGAAAACAACTTGTTTTTGAATATTTTTTTGGTTTTTGGCAAAAACTACATAAATTTTCCATACAATTTGAAAACTGCGTTGCCAACTAAAACTGGACAAAAACTAGAATTTAGGTTCTGGTCAATGCTACTATTAATTCAGTGTGAATGTTTTTTTCAATTTTCTTTTGGTAAAAACGAATGTCAAAATAAAAATATTTGTTTTTTTTGTGAAATTAATATTCAAATCTTTTAAAAAAGTTAATAAATGTGTAATTTAATTTTTTTAATAACGTGTGGCTATTATAATTTTGTGTTTTTTAGTGAATTTAGAAAATAATTAATTTGATTTGACAAACAAAAACTCTTTTTATTCGGTGTAAACAGTTTGGTTTTCCAAAATGCTTTTTTACCAAAAACAAGTTAGTTTTTGTTTGGTCTAAACATAGCATTATACTATGTTTAGATCAAACAAAAACCAACTTGTTTTTGGCAAAAAAGCATTTTAGAAAACCAAACTGTTTACACCGAATAAAAAGAGTTTTTGTTTATCAAATCAAATTAATTATTTTCTAAATTCACTAAAAAACACAAAATTATAATAGCCACACGTTATTAAAAAAATTAAATTACACATTTATTTACTTTTTTAAAAGATTTGAATATTAATTTCATAAAAAAACAAATATTTTTATTTTGACATTCGTTTTTACCAAAAGAAAATTGAAAAAAACATTCACACTGAATTAATAGTAGCATAGACCACAACCTAAATTCTAGTTTTTGTTCAGTTTTAGTTGGCAACGCAGTTTTTAAATTGTATGGAAAATTTATGTAGTTTTTGCCAAAAACCAAAAAAATATTCAAAAACAAGTTGTTTTCGTTGGTGTAAATACCGTATTAGTGAATTTAGAAAATAATTAATTTGATTTGACAAACAAAAACTCTTTTTATTCGGTGTAAACAGTTTGGTTTTCCAAAATGCTTTTTTGCCAAAAACAAGTTGGTTTTTGTTTGGTCTAAACATAGTATTAATAGCAATTCTAAAATTTTGAAATGCAAATTTAGAAAATTTTGGAAATACAAATTTATATTTCTTAAATACAATTGGAAATTTCTGAAACATAAATGGAAATTTCTGTAATATAAATGAAAATTTCTGATACATAAATAGAAATTTTTTAAATGGAAATTTATTTATTCTTTGAAATAACAAAAAAGCATTTGCTGTTTTTTGGTCGTCCTATTCGCCATCTAATGATGCAGTCAAATCATGTGAGTTTGTCCAAAACTCAATATTTTTCATTCAAAAAGTGTTAACAAATTTTAAAAAGGAATTATTTTTGAAGAATAATTTTATGTTGTAAGTTTTATACAAAAAATCTTAACAAAAAATTAAAATTTTTCCCCTTACTTTTACTGCATCCTCAAGAGCGCTCTTTGGATGCGCTTCGGTATGCTATAAGAAGCATACCCCCCAGCAAAAAAATTTTGCTGGGGGGTCTGGGACCAAAAACGTATCAAGTACACTTTTTTGCTCTCTTTGAATTGGAAATTTTTAAAAAAGTACTTTCAAATTGCTTTTTTTTTGCCGGTTGATCCTAAATTTTTAGTTCCTACAACTTTTATTTCAGGAGATCGAAAAAATAACCAAAGTACAAATGTTTACCGTTACTAATAAATTGTTTTTAAATTATTATGTAGGGTATCAAAATATTCGATAAGTTGGATTTTTATTTTTTTTATTTGAATCACAATTGAAAATGGTGTAAATGTCAACATTTTTTTAAATAAAAATATATGAAAAATTCAAATAAATGTTGGCTCATAAATTTTGCAAATATGGGAGCAAGTAATTCAACACCACAAACGGTGCGAATAGAAAATTCTCAACCGCCTGTCCAAGCAATTTCAGTTACGCCATCTGTGGTGTCACGTTTGGAACAACAGCAGGAAGAGAATTGTAAAAAACAAAAAATGTCATTTGAAAATTTACAAAAACCACCACGAACATGGAGCCATCAAAATCAGGATGCTATCCAAAATACATACAATGAATGGGATGAACATGAATTCCAGAAGACCATAGAGAAGTTAGAAAGCTGGATTAGTGAACCGCTCAATTGGCCCAAAGATGTAGACCAAGAATTTAAAGTTCTACGACAAGATTTAATTCAATGTTATCGTGATCATCACGGGCAAACATTGTGTTGCGCTGATGTATCCAAGAAGTATCAACACTTTATTTTGGAAGAGCAACGTAAAAGAGTTTGGAAATTTAATGCACTTAATGACTTGACACCACCACCACAACAACAAACACCAAATTTTCATTCACCGCCGTATAATTAAAAATAGGACTATTTTTAAATTTCTAGATTTCGACTCAATAAAATTTTTGAAATGAGAACATACATTGGAACATTTTGGCTCAATCTGATTTACATTTAAAAATTTAACCGAATTTTTTTTGTTAAAGTGCATATAGAAAACTTTTTGCTTATAGATTTTATCGATAATTATAAAATTTTCTAAAGAAAATTTTTTCTTATCGATTTTATCGATAATTAAAAAATTTTCTATAGAAAATTTTTTCTTATCGATTTTATCGATAATTATAAAATTTTCTATAGAAAATTTCTTATCGATTTTATCGATAAATTCCAAATTTTCTAAAGAAAATTTTTTCTTAACGATTTTATCGATAATTATAAAATTTTCTATGGAAAATTTTTTCTTATCGATTTTATCGATAATTATAAAATTTTCTGTGGAAAATTTTTTCTTATCGGTTTTATCGATAATTATAAAATTTTCTATAGAAAATTTTTTCTAATCGATTTTATCGATAATTATAAAATTTTCTATAGAAAATTTTTTCTTATCGATTATTATAAAATTTTCTATAGAAATTTTGTCTTATCGATTTTATCGATAATTATAAAATTTTCTATAGAAAATTTCTTCTTATCGATTTTATCGATAAATTTCAAATTTTCTAAAGAAAATTTTTTCTTAACGATTTTATCGATAATTATAAAATTTTCTATGGAAAATTTTTTCTTATCGATTTTATCGATAATTATAAAATTTTCTATAGAAAATTTTTTCTTATCGATAATTATAAAATTTTCTATAGAAATTTTGTCTTATCGATTTTATCGATAATTATAAAATTTTCTATAGAAAATTTCTTCTTATCGATTTTATCGATAAATTTCAAATTTTCTAAAGAAAATTTTTTCTTAACGATTTTATCGATAATTATAAAATTTTCTATGGAAAATTTTTTCTTATCGATTTTATCGATAATTATAAAATTTTCTGTGGAAAATTTTTTCTTATCGATTTTATCGATAATTATAAAATTTTCAATAGAAAACTTTTTCTTATCGATTTTATCGATAATTATAAAATTTTCTATAGAAAATTTTTTCTTATCGATTTTATCGATAATTATAAAATTTTCTATAGAAAATTTTTTCTTATCGATTTTATCGATAATTATAAAATTTTCTATCGAAAATTTTTTCTTATCGATTTTATCGATAATTATAAAATTTTCTATAGAACATTTTTTCTTATCGATTTTATCGATAATTATAAAATTTTCTATAGAAAATTTTTTCTTATCGATTTTATCGATAATTATAAAATTTTCTATAGAATTTTTTTTTCTTATCGATTTTATCGATAATTATAAAATTTTCTATAAAAATTTTTTTTTATCGATTTTATCGATAATTATAAAATTTTCTATAGAAAATTTTTTCTTATCGATTTTATCAATAATTATAAAATTTTCTATAGAAAATTTTTTCTTATCGATTTTATCGATAATTATAAAATTTTCTATAGAACATTTTTTCTTATCGATTTTATCGATAATTATAAAATTTTCTATAGAACATTTTTTCTTATCGATTTTATCGATAATTATAAAATTTTCTATAGAAAATTTTTTCTTATCGATTTTATCGATAATTATAAAATTTTTTATCGATAATTATAAAATTTTCTATAGAAAATTTTTTCTTATCGATTTTATCGATAATTATAAAATTTTCTATAGAAAATTTTTTCTTATCGATTTTATCGATAATTATAAAATTTTCTATAGAAAATTTTTTCTTATCGATTTTATCGATAATTATAAAATTTTCTTTAGAACATTTTTTCTTATCGATTTTATCGATAATTATAGAAAATTTTTTCTTATCGATTTTATCGATAATTATAAAATTTTCTATAGAAAATTTTTTCATATCGATTTTATCGATAATTATAAAATTTTTTCTTATCGATTTTATCGATAATTATAAAATTTTCTATAGAAATTTTTTTCATATCGATTTTATCGATAATTATAAAATTTTCTATAGAAAATTTTTTCTTATCGATTTTCTCAATAATTATAAAATTTTCTATAGAAAATTTTTTCTTATCGATTTTATCGATAATTTAACAATTATATAAAATTTTCTATAGAAAATTTTTTCTTATCGATAATTATAAAATTTTCTATAGAAAATTTTTTCTTATCGATTTTATCGATAATTTAAAAAATTTCTATAAAAAATTTTTTCTTATCGATTTTATCGATAATTATAAAATTTTTTATAGAAAATTTTTTCTTATCGATTTTATCGATAATTATAAAATTTTCTATAGAAAATTTATTCTTATCGATTTTCTCAATAATTATAAAATTTTCTATAGAAAATTTTTTCTTATCGATTTTATCGATAATTATAAAATTTTCTATAGAAAATTTTTTCTTTTAGATTTTATCGATAATTATAATTTTCGATAGAAAATTTTAAAATTATCGATAAAATCGATAAGAAAAACGTTCTATAGAAAATTTTATAATTATCGATAAAATCGATAAGAAAAAATTTTCGATAGAAAATTTTAAAATTATCGATAAAATCGATAAGAAAAAATTTTTATCGATAATTATAAAATTTTCTATAGAAAATTTTTTCTTATCGATTTTATCGATAATTATAAAATTTTCTATAGAAAATTTTTTCTTATCGATTTTATCGATAATTATAAAATTTTCTATAGAAAATTTTTTCTTATCGATTTTATCGATAATTATAAAATTTTCTATAGAAAATTTTTTCTTATCGATTTTATCGATAATTATAAAATTTTCTATAGAAAATTTTTTCTTATCGATTTTATCGATAATTATAAAATTTTCTATAGAAAATTTTTTCTTATCGATTTTATCGATAATTATAAAATTTTCTATAGAACATTTTTTCTTATCGATTTTATCGATAATTATAGAAAATTTTTTCTTATCGATTTTATCGATAATTATAAAATTTTCTATAGAAAATTTTTTCATATCGATTTTATCGATAATTATAAAATTTTTTCTTATCGATTTTATCGATAATTATAAAATTTTCTATAGAAATTTTTTTCATATCGATTTTATCGATAATTATAAAATTTTCTATAGAAAATTTTTTCTTATCGATTTTCTCAATAATTATAAAATTTTCTATAGAAAATTTTTTCTTATCGATTTTATCGATAATTTAACAATTATATAAAATTTTCTATAGAAAATTTTTTCTTATCGATAATTATAAAATTTTCTATAGAAAATTTTTTCTTATCGATTTTATCGATAATTATAAAATTTCTATAGGAGAAATTTTAAATTCTAAAATAATTGGAATATACGAATTTAGTTATTGAAATTATTATACCCTCCAACCACAGTATGGGGGTATACTCACTTTGTCATTCCGTGTGTAACGCATTGAAATATCGGTCTAGGACCCTATAAAGTATATATATTATTGATCAGTGATCGATTCTAAGACATTCTAGCGATGTCCGTCCGTCCGTCCGTCCGTCCGTCTGTCCGTCTGTCCGTCTATAGAGGACACGATACAGTCCAAAATAAAAGAGCTAGACTTCCGAAGTTTGGCACGAATATGTCTTATATTCCTAGACAGGTTAAGTTCGGAAATGGGCAAAATCGGACCAAGGGGGAAAAAGTTCCCCCTTAGAGAACTAAAGCAACCCATGCAAAATACCACTTTTTTATATGATTTTTTGTGTTTTTGTTTTACAAATGCAACATTTTTATGCTACAGGAAGTTCAAAGTCCTGCATTTGGACCCAGAGAATTAGATAATGTCGTTTTTTCGGTCCGCCCCCCCCCCCTTTTATGGGTGTGAAATATTTTTTTTTAAATAATAATAAACTTGTATTTCTTTAGTGCATAAAGCATAAGAATGAATTTTTAAACACATTTTTGAGAGGAAATTTGCCCCCCTCCCAATTACCACTTTCGACCCCCCCCCCCAAAAAAAAAACGTTCCTGCAATTTTTTTTTTTTTGCATGTTGGAGGGTATAAAAGATTCGGCACAGCCGAATTTAACACTCTTACTTGTTTTTTTATTCTTTTTGTTCGGACTTAAACTAAATTTTGAGCCTCAATGGATTAAACCCAACAAAAAAACCTACAGAGTTGTATTTACTCTTGATAATTCAACAACAGAGTTGTTAAATGTATATATTTACCGTTAGCTATAGCTATTTTGATTGTACGTCGATGACAGTTAATTTTAAAGCATGCGCTCTGACCACCAACTACAGACATATTTTTACTCATATTAACAAATAAATAAAACTCCTATTGATTTTTTATTTACTCGGAGAACATCTGTGTGTGCCATAAAATCTATTGAATCAAATACAAGTAAAAAATTAATTGTTACACATAACTTAAGAATGAAATTTGATAAGGAAAACCAAAGATAGAGTGGGAAAAACGCAGAAAAATAGGCAACAAAAAAATATATTTCAATAGTATACAAGAAAAGAAACAAATTGTAATATTTTTGAGATACTGTAGGTGTAAAAAACAAGGAGATTATACGGGAGCAAGGAAAAGGAAACACAAAAGAAAGAAAATATATAAAAAAAAATCTTGTGCTCTTAATTTTATTTTAGTATCCTGGAGTAAAGTGAAAAATCAAGTAGATTTTAATGTGAAATAAATTGAAATACAATTGAAAATAAAATTGTAAAATAAATTTTTAAAAAAATAATTCTTCAAAAAAACAATATAATTTTAATAAAAAAATAAACTTTTAAAAAATTTATTTAATTTAATAAAAAGAAAACGCTTAAATATAACAAAAACTGCTTTTTTTTACCAAAAAAAAGTTAACGTATGCTTAAAAAAATTACAACAAATTCAATCAATTTTCAATACAGTTTTTTTTTATTTTTGGAAAAACTTACTACAACGCACAGCTTATAAAATACTTACAATAAATTTTAAAATTCTATAAAATTTCTATAAGAAAAAAATTTTACTCAAATCGTGGGAAAAAATTTAATTTTCAAAATTAATTTTTTTTTTCCATAAAATAATCACAATAAAACGTAATAGAATTTATTGGTTGTAGTTATCGATTTATGTATACACAGTGTGAAAAGTATCACAAGTAACAGTAACAACAACAAAAAAAAAATCAAGCACCAGCAGGAGTATTTGAAAATTTGTTTCTTCTTTTAACAGACATTCGTGGTCGTTGTTGTATGTACCCCACCAAATAGTCCCCGCATCATTTGCAACATCATCCATAGCAGCAGCCGCAGCAGCAGTAGCAGCTAAAGAAGCAGCAACAGCAGCAGCAGGAGTAGAAAAATTCCCAGCAGTAGTTGTAGTATTACAATCAACACAACACAGCTTTTTGTTTCTTCACAAGTATCGCTATTTTTCTCGGTCTGCTGTATCCATTACAAAAAAAAAAAAAGGAAACGGAAATTCTTTAACATCCCTGAATATAAAAAAATATATATATTTAAATTAAAGTGTCTTGTCAAAAAAATAGAAAAAAAAAATATTTGCTGAATTTTTTCTTTTCAAATTTTATTTGCTAAATATTTTTGCGGAGAAAATTCTTACACAAAAAAAAAAAAAAATAGAAAAAATTGTGTCTGTCTGAGTGCCTATAAAATTGAGGTGTATGTGTAAACAAGAAAAATAATTTGTCCACCTTAATTATTTGTTCTCAATTAAATATTGAAACATATAAAAAAGAAGCAGAAAAAAATATACATATAAAGCAAAAAATTAACAACGTTGCCAAATTTCTTTAATTATTTCATTCATCTTTATAACCAGGAGTTTTATTAAAAATTTACACAAATGGTAAGTTTTTTTTAAAAATTTATTTTTCCTATTTTTTTTTTTAAATTAAGGTTAAATAACATGGTTCTACGAAAAAAGGGGGTTGGAGTCCATAAAGTACGGAAATACTTATACGTTTCTCGATCACTTCGTTTAGTACACTAAAAATAATAACTCTGTAAAATACTCTGTAAAATGACTGTAATCTCAATTCAACAGATATTTGACAGAGTTTTCTGTCAAAATACAGATTTAAGGAAAATACTTTGTATTTTGTTGTGACAAAAAAACAAAGTTTCCTCTGTTATATTACATTTTACTTTGTAATCATAATTTTATAGATAATTAACAGAGTTTTCTGTTAAAATACAGATTTAGGCAAAATACTTCGTAATTTTTTTATAATAAAGTTTTCTGTTTTGAGTAGTTTTTGTTTTTGTTACCAAACATCAAAATTTTATCTGTATATTTTTCTTTTTTTGAAAAAAAGTTTAAAAAGTAGCAAAAAAAGTTATCAAAAAAATCTTTTCAGAAATTTTATAAAAATTTTACTAAATAACACGCATTTAACTAAACTCTGTAAATTTAAAGAGTTTTTTCTGTAAATTTTTTTTGCATCAAGTGTATTTTACAAATATATTTAAATTTGCTAAATGGTGGTTTATTTAACTAATATTTTACTAAAAACTCTGTAAATTAACAGTTTTTTTGTCCAAATCATTTTACAGAGTTTTATAGTAAAATTACAGAGTTTTCTCTGTAAAAAAGCTTTCATATTTAACCAATATTTTACAATAAACTCTGTAAATTAACAGGTTTTTTCTGTCAAAATCATTTTACAGAGTTTTTTAGTAAAATTACCAAGAAATCTTCTTAGCTGGAAAAGTATGGTGTACTCTGTTAAATTAGCAGAGTTTCTCTGTAATTTAACAGAGTTATTATTTTGAGTGTATACGCAGAGTAGAGATATGATTGTGGCAACCATAAGCGTCATATTACACTCAAAATAATAACTCTGTAAAATGACTGTAATCTCAATTCAACAGATATTTGACAGAGTTTTCTGTAAAAATACAGATTAAAAGAAAATACTTTGTATTTTGTTGTGACAAAAAAAACAAAGTTTCCTCTGTTATATTACTTTTTACTTTGTAATCTTATACTCAAAATAATAACTCTGTTAAATTACAGAAAAACATTACGTCAACCTCTTGTAATATTACCATAAAACTCTGTAAAATGATTTTGACAGAAAAAAAAACTGTTAATTTACAGAGTTTCTAGTAAAATACTGGTTAAATAAAACACCATTTAGCAAAGAAAAACTCTGTAAATTTACATATATTTGTAAAGTGCATTTGATGCTACCAAAATTTTACAGAAAAAATTCTGTAAATTTACAGAGTTTAGTAAAATACATGTTATTTTGTAAAACTTTTATAAGATTTTTTAAAAGATTTTTTTTTTGTACTTTTTTAACATTTTACCAAAAAAAATACATATAAAATTATAATGTTTTTACAGAAAACTTAGTTTTTAACAATGAAATTAAAATTACATTGAAATAAGTTAAAATATAGATAAAATTTAGTTTTTTGGTTATTAAAAATACAAAGTATTTCCATTAAATCTGTATTTTAGCAGAAAACTCTGTTAATTATCTGTAAAATTAAGATTAAAAAGTTAAAAGTAATTTAACAGATGAAATTTTGTTTTTTTGTCACAACAAAATACAAAGTATTTTTTTTAAATCTGTATTTTGACAGAAAACTCTGTCAAATATCTGTTGAATTGAGATTACAGTCATTTTACAGAGTATTTTACAGAGTTATTATTTTGAGTGTAGTTTTACAGATAACACCGCTCAACAGTCATTTTCCGGTTTGAATTCTGGTGATCAATTTTAGTAGACATTGATCTCCTGATTCCAAATCTGTACTCCAAATTTTTCCATCACGTCCAGATTTTTAGTTATTCACGATTAAAAATGCAAAAATGACGATTTTTGCATTATTTGAAAGCCTGCACAGCAGCCATTGAGTGGAATACAAATCTGGTATAAAGCGCAAAAGTACACTCAAAATAATAACTCTGTTAAATTACAGTAAAAATTTGCTAATTTAACAGAGTACACCATACTTTTCCAGCTAACAACATTTCTTGGTAATTTTACTAAAAAACTCTGTAAAATGATTTTGACAGAAAAAAAACCGGTTAATTTACAGAGTTTATAGTAAAATATTGGTTATATATGAAAGCTTTTTCACAGAGAAAACTCTGTAATTTTACCATAAAACTCTGTTAAATGATTTGGACAAAAAAACTGTTAATTTACAGAGTTTCTAGTAAAATATTGGTTAAATAAACCACCATTTAGCAAGAAAAACTATGAAATTTACATATATTTGATGCAAAAAAAAATTTAAATGCATGTTATTTTGTAAAATTTTTATAAGATTTCTGAAAAATACATTTTGATAACTTTTTTTTGCTACTTTTTCAACTTTTTCTCAAAAAAAAAAAAAATACAGATAAAATTTTGATGTTTGGTAACAAAAACAAAAACTAATCAAAACAGAAAACTTTTTTGATTATAAAAAAATACGAAGTATTTTAACAGAAAACTCTGTTAATTATCTGTAAAATTAAGATTACAAAGCAAAAAAGTAATATAACAGAGGAAATTTTGTTTTTTTGTCACAACAAAATACAAAGTTTTTTCTTTTATTCTGTATTTTGACAGAAAACTCTGTCAAATATCTGTTGAATTGAGATTACAGTCATTTTACAGAGTTATTATTTTGAGTGTACTATTAAATTTACGAACATATAGTAAATGTTAAACTTTTCTGAGTGTAGTTGAACTGGGTCATCTATTGTTGTGTTTTTTGTTCAATATTTTTTTTTGCTTTTGATGAACTATTTTATTTTGTTTAAATACAATTTTTAAGTTCTAAAATAATTAAAACAATTCAAAATGTGAATTATTTTTTTAAATTGTTTTAACGTTTAATAGTACAATAAATTCGGTTCACAGTGTGCCTTTCAAAAATTCTAAAAATTTAAGAAATACCTTGAAAATATTACAGAACATTGACATCTTGAAACTAGTTTACTGGCCTAGTATGCGTTTGGTCAAGTATTAGTAAACATTAAATTGTTATGGTTGTTGTACCTCTGTTCGGTCACCGATTTTCGCTGTCAATAACAGTTGATTAATTTTGAACTTAGTTTAACGTCCCAGCAAAAACTTGTTAATAGGTACCCCTGCCTCGTTTACGTGGTAATGGCTTGAAATACTACTAATTACCATTAGCATTACATTGCGCCAAAAAAGTCAAAATGTGGTTACCTCCAATCACATCACCGTGTTAAAGTAATTAACATTGAAATTGGGGTGTAACTAGTTACTCATATTTTTTCTGGGGTAGTCTGATATTTGGGATTTTCCGGCGAAATGTGGTTTATTTTGTATTATTTCAATAAAGACCAATATTTAAAGCAAAATTAAGATGTTTCGCCAATATTTTGTTAACATAATTGACAATAGCAGAACATATATGAGGCATTCCACACCAAATGATTGACAATAGCAGAACATATATGAGGCATTCCACACCAAATGTCTAGCGAAAAAAATGTTGTAGGTAGGTTAAGAATATAATAATAAACCAATTTCGCAAAAAAAAAATTCCGCGGATTTTTTTTCCGCCAATTTTTTTTTTGTTCGCGAAAAAAAAAAAAATTTGAAGGTGTTTTAAGATGTTGTGTCTTAATCGTCAGTATTTACACTCAAAATAATCACTCTGTTAAATTACAGAGATACTCTGCTGAGCCAGCAGAAAATACCATAGATTTCCAACCAGCAAGATTTTTTGTTATTTTACGAAGAAAACTCTGTAAAATGATTTCGATAAAAAAACTGTAAATTTACAGAATTATCTGTAAAATATTGATAAAAGCGACCAAAATTTGACTATTTTATTTACTATTTGATTTCTGATCAATTTATCTTTCCTTAATGTGCAAGTAGAGTTGACAATTGGAAAATGCCATTGAGTAAATTTGCCCGCTTTAATGCTCCAAATTGTAAATTTATTTTTTTGTGAAAGTTTTTTTACGAGTACCTCCAATTTTACACGACATCCTCGTAAAATTTACCAGGTTTTATTATTACAGAGCAATAAGTAAAATTACAGTTGAAATTTTGTATTTTGGTTACGAGAAAAAAACGCAAGTATTTTTGTAAAATCTGTATTTTAACAAAAAACTCTGTTTATTATCTGTAAAATAGAGATTACAAAGTAAAAAGTAAAATTACAGATAAAATTTTGTTTTTCGGTTACAAGAAAATACAAAGTATATTTTTAAAATCTGTATTTCGACAGATAACTTTGTCAAATATCAGTCGAATTGAGATTACAGTCATTTTTCAGAGTTTTTAACAGAGTAATTATTTTGAGTGTATATATATTTCTTTTTTATGTGTTTTCCACAGCTCAAAAAGCTCTTTATTTGATATAAATGACCCAACTTTAAAAGGCTCTAACTGAAAGACTTGGTTAAACTTGGTACCGATGTTAATTAGTACTTACTTGGTAACCCTAATACTAATTTCTCCACTCAAAATAATTACTCTGTTAAATTACAGAAAAAACTCTGCTAATTTAACATAGTACACCATACTTTTCCTGCTAACAACATTTCTTGGTAATTTTAATAAAAAACTTTGTAAAATGATTTTGACAAAAAAAAAAACTGTTAATTTACAGAGTTTATAGTAAAATATTGGTTAAATATGAAAGCTTTTTGACAGAGAAAACTCTGTAATTTCACCTTAAAACTCTGTAAAATGGTTTGGACAAAAAAAACTGTTAATTTACAGAGTTTCTAGTAAAATATTGGTTAAATAAACCACCATTTAGCAAAGAAAACTATGTAAATTTACATATATTTGTAAAATGCATTTGATTAAAAAAAAAATTTACAGAAAAAACTCTGTAAATTTACAGAGTTTAGTTAAATGCATGTTATTTTGTAAAATTTCTATAAGATTTCTGAAAAGATTTTTTTCATAACTTATTTTGCTACTTTTCAACTTTTTCTCAAAAATTTTGATGTTTGGTAACAAAAACTACTCAAAACAGAAAGCTTTTTTGGTTATAAAAAAATACGAAGTATTTTGCTTAAATCTGTATTTTAGCAGAAAACTCTGTTAATTATCTGTAAAATTAAGATTACAAAGTAAAAAGTAATATAACAGAGGAAACTTTGTTTTTTTGTCACAACAAAATACAAAGTATTTTCTTTAAATCTGTATTTTAACAGAAAACTCTGTCAAATATCTGTTGAATTGAGATTACAGTCATTTTACAGAGTATTTATTTTATTTTTTACAGAGTTATTATTTTGAGTGTATAGGAAAAATATTTCCGAATGTAAGAATTTTTTATAGAAAAATGTCTCAAAATCTAAAAAATTTTCTATACACTCAAAAAAATACGTTAGTAGATTTACTAATTTTTTTTTGCTAATGCTAGTTAGCTAACTTTTAGCAAATTTTTAGTTGAGATTAGCATGTTAGCAAAAAATTCTTGTAAACTTCATTTAGCACATTTGCAATTTTAAACAAACTTTGAACTAATTTCTTTTGCTAAATTTGAAATTGAGTTGACAACATTTTTACAAGATTTTTTGCTAACATTAGCAAAAATAAATGGTAATTTTTTTTTTTATTTTCAGAAAACTTAAAATGGCGCTATCTCGGAAACTAAGCCAGATAGAGCAAAATGGAGGGCATTTTTGGTTCTTAGAATCTCCATACTTTCGTGGACCCTAATGGGACCTAACTTTGGATCAAAAAAAGTTAGCATTCCCGAAAATTTTAAAATGCTCATATCTCGGTAAATATTGCCGACACAACAAAAAGTCCAAAAGAATTTTTGTAGCCCTCAACACGTAGAATAAGACCGCAAAATAACCAAAAGCTCTCCGAGTAATATTTTTGAAGTTATCGAGTTTTTTAATTCTCAAGACCCCAGTGATCCCCTAAAATCACGTATCTCAAAAACTAAGCAAGGTAGAGCGAAACGTACACAAATTTTGGATCAAAAACTATGACGATTTTTAAGGAACACAACTAGATCTAGACCCATCGGGGTCTGGACCTATTGGGTCCGAACCAAATGGGGTCCTCAAATGTGTATGAACTAAGTTGAAATAAAAATTATTTCAGTTAACTAATTTTTAGCAAAACGTTTTTGCTAACTTTACCAAAAAAATTGTGGGTTCAAAATCAGCAAATTTTCTTGTAGGTTTACAAGCTTTTTTTGCTAACTTTACAGTTTTTTTTTTTTGAGTGTAGGAAAAATGCCTCAGAATCTAAAAATTTTTCCACAGAAAGGATCTCTCAGAACCTGATATTTACTCTATAAAAAAAAAATGTCGCAGAATCTAAGAATTTGTCTATAGAAAAAATGTCTCAGAATCTGAAAACTTTTCTTTAAATAAAATGTCGAAGAATCTAAAAATGTTTCTATAGAATCTGAGAGTTTTTCTTAGGAAAAATGTTTTAGAATCTGAGAAGGTTTCTATAGGAAACGTGTCTCAGAGTCTAAAAGTAACTACAGTCGACGCAGTATTATGTACAATATGCAATCAATATATGGTGTGTGGGTAAGATTGACGATTGTACAATATCGGCCATATCGGGAATTCGGCTTCTTTAAGTATTTTTTTTCATGAAAATGTGTAAATTTTGGGGTGTATTTACACTCAAAATAATAACTCTGCAAAATACTCTGTAAAATGACTGTAATCTCAATTCAACAGATATTTGACAGAGTTTTCTGTCAAAATACAGATTTAAAGAAAATACTTTGTATTTTGTTGTGACAAAAAACAAAGTTTCCTCTGTTATATTACTTTTTACTTCGTAATCTTAATTTTACAGATAATTAACAGAGTTTTCTGCTAAAATGCAGATCTAAGCAAAATACTTCGTTTTTTTTTGTAACCAAAAAAGTTTTCTGTTTTGAGTAGTTTTTGTTTTTGTTACCAAACATCAAAATTTTATCTGTACATTTTTTTTTGAGAAAAAGTTGAAAAAGTAGCAAAAAAAGTTATCAAACATTTTTTTCCAGAAATCTTATAAAAATTTTACAAAATAACATTCATTTAACTAAACTCTGTAAATTTACAGAGTTTTATCTGTAAATTTTTTTTTGCATCAAATGTATTTTACAAATAAATGAAAATTTACATAGTTTTCTTTGCTAAATGGTGGTTTACTTAACCAATATTTTACTAGAAAATCTGTAAATTAACAGTTTTTTTTTGTCCAAATCATTTTACAGAGTTTTATAGTAAAATTACAGAGTTTTCTCTGTAAAAAAGCTTTCATATTTAACCAATATTTTACTATAAACTCTGTAAATTAACAGTTTTTTCTGTCAAAATCATTTTACAGAGTTTTTAGTAAAATTACCAAGAAATGTTGTTAGGTGGAAAAGTATGGTGAACTCTGTTAAATTAACAGAGTTTTTCTGTAATTTAACAGAGTTATTATTTTGAGTGTAACAATTTAGTAATTTGCTTGTATTTTCTTGTTTCAACAGAGCGTATGAATTAATTTATGCAAATAATATTACTCATTGGCCACATTAAAACAAGAAAATACAAGCAAATTACAAAATTGCAATGTTGGCAATCGATACCTTTTCAATACCGTTATCCGTTTCAAAACCCTTTAAATAAAATACCGGTACCAATACCAATACCGAAACTCAGTTTTGGTATGGGATACCGGTATCCAAAAACCTTTTCCTTCGGTATCGGTACGTACCGGTATTGAAACGGTTTTTTTAAAAACCATATTTTTTTACAAATAAAAATTAATAGAAAGTTTGTAAATTTTTTGGTTTTTGTAAATGAAAAATCGTACTCCAAATGCCTCACCGAAGTCTCATAAAAATCAAAAAAATCTTTTGGCACCCACATCGTGAATTAAATAAAAATTAAAAAAAAAGCCACTTCAATCGCGATGCGAGAACAAAAGAAAGTTATGGATTTTCACGAAATTTTTATGGATGCATTTTGACTCTCAATAGAAACTTTCTGGACCCCTTTTGTATAGTATAGTTTTTTGGGGATTTTTATTTAATCCGAGATGTGGGTGTCCAAGGATTTTTTTGATATATGCTGGACTTCGGGGAAGTTATTTGGAATACTAGCAGGAGGTTTTCCACCATAGTATAATTTTTTGAAGTGGCTTAACTCGTAGAAATCGTCCATAAAAGTCCCATAATTCACGAAAAAAATTGTTTGCAATATTTTTGAATGTGATCTTGTCTAGACAGGGAATACTATTTTTTCAAATAGATAACACCAAGAAAAAAAACTTGGTTGCCTAGAAATAATTTGTTGGGGTTTTTACTTTAACCGCGATGCGGGAGGGAAATAAATTTTACGGAGTCATTTTGACACCAAATAGAAACTTTTTGGACCCTTTTCAGCTTAAAAAAAAAGAAAGGTAAAAACCGATACGGCCTTATATTTATGTACTAAAGACATAGGAAAATGTCCGGCAAACCCGGTCCAGTGCTTCAAAAGTTATGAGCAAAAGACTGAATTTCGGCAACGGTTTTTCGTGAATTTTCGAGATAAAAAAACACGCTAACTTTCGAAAGGCAATCCTAAGGATGCTGAAGCTTGGCATATACATATATTTGCCGTTCTCCTGGCCTAGTTCATATTGAATTTCAGCCAAATCGGTCCAGTGATTCAAAAGTTATTAAAAAAAACCGTGAATTTCAGATTGGTTTCACCTTAAATTCACTTGTTGAAAAAACCGTTAAACCAGCTTTAAAAAAATTTTTTACAAAGTATTCTTGTCACTCACAAAAATTTTTATACTAAAACAAAAAATGACTAAAAAAGTTTTTTACTCAAAATAAAATATTTCTAATCAAAATTGTTAATTTGATTCACGTTAGAAAATTAACTATCACTTTAGAAGGGCATTGTGGAGGGTATTAATGGATTCGTCCAAGTCGAATTTAACTTTTCTACTTGTTTTTACAATTTTTTTTTAAGTTTTTATACTTTTTTTTTATACTTTTAGCATTTTTTCGATAATACCGGTACGTATCGGTATTAAACTTTCCGTATTGGTAATACCGTAACCGATTCAACTCAAATACCGTAAACGATACCGATACCGAAATAAATAAAAACAAGTGAGAGTGTTAAATTCGGCTGTGCCGAATCTTTGATACCCTCCAACATGTTAAAATATATTTAAAAAAATTCAGAGGCGTTTTTTTGGGGAGGGGGGCTATGTGGGGGTGGTTGGGGATACCTTCCCCATCGCGATAAATGTTAACTAATTTATTTGTTATGCTTTTTTAACTTTAGTAATACCATTTACTCATAATTTTTATGATTTTTTTTAAATCCACGCCCACAAAAGGGGGCGGGCCAAAAAAAAAATTAATTTTGTAGCCCCCGGGGTCTAAGTGCAGGACTTTGAACACCTTCTGACATAAAAAGATTTCATTTGTTTAACAACAATGCAAAAAAAGCTGTAAAAAATTGCGTTTTTTGAGACTTTTTTTACGTTCTTTAAGGGGAAACTTTTTTCTCCCTGATCCGATTTTACCCATTTCCGAACTTAACTGGCCTATGACCAAGAGACACATTCGTGCCAATTTTCAGGAGTCTAGCTCTATTATTTTGGACTGAATCGTGTTTTATACAGACGGACGGACATTCATAGAATGACTTAAAATCGATCATAGATCAATAATATATATGCTTTATGGGGTCCCCGACCGATATTTTTATGCGTTACAAACGGAATGACAAAGTGAGTACACCAATACCCCGGTTTGCGTCGCTTCGGTTTGCGTCGTTTCGAAGTTGCGTCGTTTTCAAATTTCTGTGATTTCGAAGTTGCGTCGTTTTGGTTTCAGTTTGCGTCGCATGGCTTCGAAGTTGCGTCGCCAGTGCTTCGATTTGCGTCGTTGATATAAAAAGGTGTGAACAAAGCTAAAACAAAAAAAGGGGATTTCCCGTTAATATTTCAGTTTGCGTAGCATGACTTCGAAGTTGCGTCGTTAGTGCTTTGATTTGCGTCGTTAATATGAAAATGTTTATACAAAGCTTGTTTTTATACTATGAATTTTTTATTTTTATCTTAATATTTTTACGTTTTTGTTATGTTTTTTTACGTTTTTCTCATGAATTGTTATATTTTTATTTTAATTAAAACTGTTTTCAAAAAAAAAAAATACAAAAAAATTTAATTTTTTATTGAAAAATCTAATTTTTCTGCTAAAATTATGAATCTCGGAACCAATTAAATGAAAATCAATACAAATGTATGGAAAATCGTGCTTCGGTTTGCGTCGTTTCGGTTTGCGTCGCGTTTCTCCGGTCCCAATTAACGACGCAAACCGGGGTATTGGTGTATACCCCCATACTGTGGTTGGAGGGTATAAAAACGATACCAATACCGATATCGATACCGTTATTCGTTTCGATTGCCAACCTTGACTTTTACACATTTCTGAAGTTTGATTGTCGCTAACTACCGCAAATTAGGATTTTTTGCCTTAAGTGTTCGTAAACTAGTTGCATTAGAA
This sequence comes from Pegoplata infirma, assembly GCA_963921195.1. Lineage (NCBI taxonomy): Eukaryota > Metazoa > Arthropoda > Insecta > Diptera > Anthomyiidae > Pegoplata > Pegoplata infirma. Next base: position 97,459,869 of record OY992538.1, on the reverse strand, counting down.
GCCCTTTATGCATTTCTATCAGAAGATAGCCATTTGAATGCAAATAAAAAAAGTTTTTGCCAAAAAACAAAAATTTCAAACAAATGAAAAGTTAAATGGAAATGTCCATTAGAGGTGTCCTTAAAAACGAAAATCACCATTGTATACCTGGTAGGGTCCTATATTGGTCTTTAGTATCTAAAAATGAGTGAGCCAAAATTTGGGGACAATCGGCTAAAAATAACTCGTGCCGAAAATGGATTGAAATTTTGGGACATTACTACACTCAAAATAATAACTCTGTAAAATACTCTGTAAAATGACTGTAATCTCAATTCAACAGATATTTGACAGAGTTTTCTGTCAAAACACAGATTTAAAGAAAAACCTTTGTATTTTGTTGTGACAAAAAAACAAAGTTTCCTCTGTTATATTACTTTTTACTTTGTAATCTTAATTTTACAGATAATTAACAGAGTTTTCTGCTAAAATACAGATCTAAGCAAAATACTTCGTATTTTTTTATAACCAAAAAAGTTTTCTGGGGGGTAATTATGTAACTTGATAGTCGTCAATCGTATCGTTTCCATCGTTATTCCATTACCATAAAATGACACTATATGGTAATGGAATAACGATGGAAACGATATGATTGACGACTATCAAGTTACATAATTACCCCCCTGTTTATAGTAGTTTTTGTTTTTTGTTACCAAACATCAAAATTTTATCTGTAATTTTTTTTTTTTGAGAAAAAGTTGAAAAAGTAGCAAAAAAAGTTATCAAAATTTATTTTTCAGAAATCTTATATAATTTTTTTTTGCATCAAATATATGTAAATTTCATAGTTTTCCTTGCTAAATGGTGGTTTATTTAACCAATATTTTACTAGAAACTCTGTAGATTAACAGTTTTTTTGTCCAAATCATTTTACAGAGTTTTATGGTAAAATTACAGAGTTTTCTCTGTAAAAAAGCTTTCATATTTAACCAATATTTTACTATAAACTCTGTAAATTAACAGTTTTTTTTCTGCCAAAATCATTTTACAGAGTTTTTTAGTAAAATTACCAAGAAATGTTGTTAGCTGGAAAAGTATGGTGTACTCTGTTAAATTAGCAGAGTTTTTCTGTAATTTAACAGAGTTATTATTTTGAGTGTATATGAGCGAAAAACGCTTTTTTCTAGTTTTTGGAAAAATATTGCTATTTGATATTTTTTGTTAAATTTTTTGTGAAATAATATGAAAATGGTATTAAATTACCTTCCAAAACGACTAATAAAATTAAAATCGGATAAAAAATATGCATTTTACGCGTACATGCCCCAGTCCATTGTATGGTTTTCAAAGCCAAAATTTCAAAATTTTCAAAATTTTTAGGCAAAAAAATAATAAAAATTTAATTTTACTTTACATGTTTAAGAATAAAAATAGCAGATATGGTAGTCAAGCTTTTTTTTTATTTGGCGCGGGTAGTGATAAAATTTCCGCGGATTCCAAATAAAATGCGTTTTTCAACAATAATTTAGCAAATATTGGAAAATTTGTGCTCTATTGTACGGATCGAAGTGTGAAACGTATATTCTGTAACTTTTAGGAAATCGGATATATGCAGATATTTTGTATTATAGAAATGTATAATGTCCCAAATTTGTCATTTCACCTCGACGAAAAGGGGTTAAAGATGCCGGATTTCTCAAAAAATTATCAGAATTTATATTTTACACTACGTATCGTACAATACAGATTTTTTTCCATATTTGCTAAATTATTATAGAAAAACACATTTTCTTTGGAATCCGCGGAAATTATATCACTACCCATGCCAAATGAAAAACAAAGCTAGACTACCATATCTTTTAGTTTTTATCTATAACATGTATTTAATGAGATAATTAAGTACAATTTAATTTTTTTTACTTTTTTGCCTAAAAATTTTGAAAATTTTCAAATTCTGGCTTTAAAAACCGTGCAATAGCCTGGGGTATATATGCGTAAAATGCTTATTTTTTTATCTGATTTGAATTTCTTTAAGCTTTTTGGAAAGGTAATTAATTACCATTTTTATATTGTTTAACAAAAAAATTTACAAAAAATATTATATACCAATATTTTTCCAAAAACTAGAAAAAAGGGTTTTTTTTTCATTACATAAGTGTGTCCAAAAACTTCAATCCATTTTCGGCACGAGTTATTTTTATCTGATTGTCCCCAAATTTTGGCACACCAATTTTTAGATACTAAACTACAATTTAGGACCCTACCAGGTATTAAAAAGTGATTTTGAAAAATTACCTTAGTCGTTAGGATACCTTTAATGTCCATATATGGGATCCTAGACCAATATTTCGGGGCGTTACAAACAGAATGACAGTATTTTTAAAGAAACACTCTTAGCGTTAAAAAAAAAAGATTCATATATCTGACAAGGATTGTCTCCCTGGTGTCATACACCGATCTTTATAGAATTGGTTTTATTTTGTAGAGCAGAAAAAATAAAGGGACACGTTATTTTTATAGCGGCCCAAATTCATATTTAGGGGGTGCAAATGAGGGGGGAAGAAACTGTAATTTTTTTGTTTTTTCGTTTATCTCCTATATTATGCAAAGAAATACAGGAGATGTTATATACCATATGAAAGGTCTTTGGAAAACCTATCTACGTGTGTACAGCACATGTCCAAACATGCACAATTTTTCGTTATATTGAGTAAAATATCAAAATTTTAGTATAATTTTGATAATAAGTCGAAAAATAATAACTTTTTGGCTTGTTCACACCACGAGATAGGTTTTTTAAATACATTAAGGGCGGAGTACTCAATGAAAAGTTAGCTGCTAACTGCCGATTTAACGGAGCTTTATGTCAAAATTTGTATGAAAATGTTAAATTTAACGGCGAGTTATTTTATAACGGAGCATTGAGTAATACAGCCTTAATCTGATACCAAATATGCCAACATTAATTTTGATTAAATCGTAAAAAACTCAAATTCCCCATACAAATCGGCCCTACCTAAAAATGAGTTTGGGCCGCCAAAAAAAAAATAAGTGTCGAATTAATTTTCGTTCTTAACAACATCTCAAAATCTCATGAAGGTCGGAGGGTAACGCCAGGGAGACTTAACTTTAAAGACATATTTTTTTAAGGAAAATTATTATGTTCTAACAAGTTTCTTGTAGCACTAACAATAAGTCTACAAATGATAAAAATATTGCGACATAAGTTCTAGCAAACGATATTATCTTTGTTGTGGACCGCTCAAATTGCTTCATATATATTGATAATAATTTATATGGCAATACATCAATGGTTCCCAACCTTTTTTGGGCCATGCCCCATTTTTAAGTTAAAAAAACTAAAATGTCCCCCCTACACTCAAGAAAAATGTGTAAATTATTCAAATTTGTTCTAAAATTCAAAATTTACTTGTAGTTAAGCAAACTTTTTATTAAAATCATCTTTTAAACAAAGTTTTTAGCAAAAGTTTTCAACAACCAACTAAATAATTTAACTAAAATAATATTTTTTTTAGTTTTTTAACAAAACAAAATTTTTAAATTTGCTCGTTGCCCCCCTGAAACATTCAAATTGCCCCCCAGTGGGGCGAGAATCAAAGGTTGGGAACCATTGCAATACATAGTAATTTTTTCGTTCATTTTTCCGACGTTATTTCTTATTGTTAACGAAATTTATACCTTCCTTCATATATAATCCTATATAAACATTAATAGAATCCTCAGCATTATTCTTAAAGAGGACATTAAGGGCGAATATTCAAAACTTGCTATCTGCATAATAACATTTTTTATGAGATCAAAAACAACTGTTATTTTAAGTTAATTCTAAGAACTATTATTAATATTTTTTCGGCAATATATTTAAAAACAGTTGTTTTTTAAATAATATTTTAGTACAAAATTAATTTGATAGATGACAACTAGTTCTGTGAACACTAGGGGTATAACCAAAATAAGAACCTATCATAACGGTATGGGCAATGTTATACTGATAACAAAAAACGTTATACGGGGTCATTTTGGTCCAAAAACCTTCGGCACCGTTTGCAATTTCTAAAACACCTCAAATTTTAATTTTTGTATATTTTATGGTGGGAATCCGTCCCTTTCAACGTTATTTTGTTTTTCGTCGTTTTACAACAAAAATAAAACAAGAAAAAATTAGCAGTATGATTTTCAACATTTGAAACATGGGTTGAATGAATATTTGAAAAAAAATATTAGCAAAAACTTCATCGCGATCGGTGCCGAACCTTTTTTAACATTCGCGAAAAAAAGAGGACGCATTTCTTATTGATTTTCTATGTACTTTCTCACTATGATAGGCCCTTTTTGATATTTTCAAAAATATGCAAATGGTTATATCCCTAGTGAACACATTTCTATAGAAAACTCTCTTTCCAAAATATTGCAGATAGCAAGTTTTGAATATTCACCCTCGATTTTTTTTTTATTTGTTGTAACTTCCCTGCAAGCAATTGGGTGATACATCATCCTAGAAATATTAAGGCAATAACATTAATTTATCATTTGAATAAAAAGTTCTTGTAAAGCTGAATTTACAGTGATGGAGTACTTACTTTGTACTACAGAATGGATTTTGTTCCTTTCATTTTTGCACTAAAATATTTTTTGTATGAGGCCATCTCTATTTGTAGAGATGGTTGTCTGTAGTACAGAGTACTCTGACATTGTGAATCCAGTTGAAGATTTAACCCCGGTTTAACCAGGAATTTGGCAAAATCAATAAATATACGTTTTTTTTTTTCAAATAACCCAAAAATGTACCCTTTATAAAAAGTACCTTTAGTAAAAAGTACCTTTTATAAAAAGTACCTTTTATAAAAAGTACCTTTTATAAAAAGTACCTTTTATAAAAAGTACCTTTTATAAAAAGTACCTTTTATAAAAAGTACCTTTTATAAAAAGTACCTTTTATAAAAAGTACCTTTTATAAAAAGTACCTTTTATAAAAAGTACCTTTTATAAAAAGTACCTTTTATAAAAAATACCTTTTATAAAAAGTACCTTTTATAAAAAGTACCTTTTATAAAAACTACCTTTTATAAAAAGTACCTTTTAAAAAAAGTACCTTTTATCAAAAGTACCTTTTATAAAAAGTACCTTTTATAAAAAGTACCTTTTATAAAAAGTACCTTTTATAAAAAGTACCTTTTATAAAAAATACCTTTTATAAAAAGTACCTTTTATACAAAGCACTTGCATAAAAAGTTTTTTTTTTAAAGTACCTTTTATAAAAAGTACATTTTATAAAAGGTACCTTTGATAAAAAGTTCCTTTTATAACAAGTACCTTTTGTAAAGAGTACTTTTATAAAAAGTACCATTTATAAAAAGTACAATTTATAATAAGTACCCCAGCAAAACTTAGATTACCAAATCTATATATATAAAAGAGTAACGTGACTGACTGACTGACTGACTGACTGACTGACTGACTGACTGACTGACTGACTGACTCATCATCGCCCAGCCCAAACCGCTGAAGCTAGAGACTTGAAATTTGGACTGTAGGTTCACCTCCCGGAATATAGATCCACTAAGGCTGGATTTTTGCCAATGTTGATTCTAAGGGGGTAAAAAGGGTAAAAAACTGTACTTTTGGTACTTTTTATATCTCATGAAATAATGGTCATAGAGACTTGAAATTTGGACTGTATGTTCACCTCCCGGAATGCAGATCCTGTAAAACTGGACTTTTGACAATGTTGATTCTAAGGGGGTAAAAAGGGTAAAAAACTGTACTTTTGGTACTTTTTATATCTCATGAAATAATGGTCATAGAGACTTGAAATTTGGACTGTATGTTCACCTCCCGGAATGAAGATCCTGTAAGGCTGGACTTTTGCCAATGTTGACTCTAAGGGGGTAAAAAGGGTAAAAAACTGTACTTTAGGTACTTTTTTTATCTCCTAAAATAATGGTCATAGCGACTTGAAATTTGGACTGTATGTTCACCTCCCGGAATATAGATCCACAAAGGCTGGATTTTTGCCAATGATGATTCTAAGGGGGTCAAAAGGGTAAAAAACTGTACTTTTGGTACTTTTTACATTTCTTTAAATAATGGTACTAGAAACTTGAAATTTGCAATGTAGGTTCATCACCCGGAAAAAAGATTCACTAAGGCTGGGTTTTTTCCAATGTTGATTCTACGGGGGTAAAATGGGTAAAAAAGTGTACTTTTGGTACTTTTTTTATTTACTGAAATAATGGTTATACAAACTTGAAATTTGGAATGTAGGATCCTCTGCTGAAAGAAACTAATTTTGAAAATTTGGATTCTAAGGGGAGTCAAAGGGGTAAAAAGTGTACTTTTAGTACCTTTTGTTATTTCTTGAAATAATGGGCATTGAAACTTGAAATTTGGAATGTAGAATCCATCAACAAAAAAAAATTATGGAAAACATACCGTTTATAAAAAGTACCTTTTATAAAAAGTACCTTTTATAAAAAGTACCTTTTATAAAAAATACCTTTTATAAAAAGTACCTTTTATAAAAAGTACCTTTTATAAAAAGTACCTTTTATAAAAAAGTACCTTTTATAAAAAGTACCTTTTATAAAAAGTACCTTTTATAAAAAGTACCTTTTATAAAAAGTACCTTTTATAAAAAGTACCTTTTATAAAAATTACCTTTTATAAAAAGTACCTTTTATAAAAAGTACCTTTTATAAAAATACCTTTTATAAAAAGAACCTTTTATAAAAAGTACCTATTATAAAAAGTACCTTTTATAAAAAGTACCATTTATAAAAAGTACCTTTTATAATACGTACCTTTTATAAAAAGTACCTTTAATCAAAAGTACCTTTTATAAAAAGTACCTTTTATAAAAAGTACCTTTTATAAAAAGTACCTTTTATAAAAAGTACCTTTTTTAAAAAGTACCTTTTATAAAAAGTACCTTTTATAAAAAGTACCTTTTTTAAAAAGTACCTTTTATAAAAAGTACCTTTTATAAAAAGTACCTTTTATAAAAAGTACCTTTTATAAAAAGTACCTTTTATAAAAAGTACCTTTTATAAAAAGTTCCTTTTATAAAAAGTACCTTTTATAAAAAGTACCTTTTATAAAAAGTACCTTTTATAAAAAGTACCTTTTATAAAAAGTTCCTTTTATAAAAAGTACCTTTTATAAAAAGTACCTTTTATAAAAAGTACCTTTTATAAAAAGTACCTTTTATAAAAAGTACCTTTTATAAAAAGTACCTTTTATAAAAAGTACCTTTTATAAAAAGTACCTTTTATAAAAAGTACCTTTTATAAAAAGTACCTTTTTAAAAAGTACTTTTTATAAAAAGTACCTTTTATAAAAAGTACATTTTATAAAAAGTACCTTTTATAAAAAGTGCCTTTTATAAAAAGTTCCTATTATAAAAAGTAGCTTTTATAAAAAGTACCTATTATAAAAAGTACATATTATAAAAAGTACCTTTTATAAAAAGAACTTCTTAAAAAGAGAACCTTTAATAAAAAGTACCTTTAATATAAAGAACCTCTTATAAAAAGTAACGAAAGAACACTTTGTTACTTTTTTATTTTCTGAAATAGTAATCATAGAAACTTTTTATATTTCCTGAAAAAATGGTCGTAGAATCTTAAAATTTGTAATGTAGTAGAAGTCGGTAAAAAAACATTGTGGCAAAAATACGGTTTGAGGTAAAATGGCTAAAAATTGTATTTTCGGTACTTTTGAAAATTGAAATCAGGAATGTAGGATTTTTCGATGAAGCAAAAAACATTATGGAGGTACTTTTTGAAACTTCCGTTTCTAAGGGGGGTAAGAAAGTTTTTTTGGTACTTTTTTTCTGTTCCTATAAAAATGACCTTAGAAGCTTGAATTTTGGAATGTATGACCCTTCGGTGAAAAAAACATTCTGTTAAAGTACTTTTTAAAAAATACGTTTCTAGAGGTGTAAAAAAGTGTTTTTTGATACTTTATATATTTTATGAAGTAATGATTCTAGGTACCGAAATTTTGAATGCTGGAAGAAGTTATTTTTGGAAATTCTGTTTCTAAGGGCGCGACCGATCGTAAAGGGGATAAAATAGTGCAAATTTGGTTATTCTTTATATATTTTAAATATAGGATCACCTACCACAATAAAAAGTTTTTGGAATTTAATTTAAATCCCCAGAAAAAACACCCAAGAGAAATTTAAAATTTTAGGGTAAAAAGGGGTAACTGGTAACAGTGGTGTAAAATGGTATTTCTAATATCTATAAGATAACGACAATAGAACTTTTTATGTCTTTAACGCATATTATACGGAGAGGAATGAAACTTACATAGAACGAAAGGAGATGGAATTGGAAATAAAATGGAGTAGAACGGGGAGCGAAATGGAATAGAGCAGGGAACAATATGGAATGATACTTTTTACTCAATTTTTTCGTATTGAACTTTTTTTCCTCCATATTTTTTCTCTCTATAAGGGTATTCATTTCAGAGAATGTAAAAGTGGAAAAATGAAAAATGTAAGATTCCACTCTCATTGATGTGAACGGGTACATAAAAAAATTGTGATAAAAAGTTTCCAAAAATAATTAAATTATTCAACGAATGAACCAATTAACTTATAAATTACACTTTTTACTCATTTTGACAATTTTTTCTTGTTGTTTAATTCTTAATTTCTATTATTATAACCAAAATTATTTGTATAAATATTTTCTTCTAAGAAAAATTTCAAACACATGTTCAATAAGGGCTGCCGAGGTAGAAAAAACTTAAATAACAGTAGCATATTTTGGTACTTTTTCTTTAATTAGTAATGAATGGCAACGCTTAAATAATTGGAAAAATGTAACTTTTTACTCTGATAATTTTACACTTGGATATAGGTTGTTTAAATTGCAACTTTTAAGTGGAAAATTTTTTCATGTGTTTGTTGTAATAAAAAGTTACATTTTTCCAATTTTTCATTTTTACAACCAAAAAAAAGCTGAAATGAATACCCTTTATATGTTTTTTCACTCAAACTTTTTTCTGTTCCAATTTCCTTTTTCACTGAAATATTTACTCACTTAAAATCCAAAAAGCCGATATAAGGGCTCGAAAATTGTCAATATCTTTATTCACCGGAACGAACATGATAACGTACCAGCGAAGTTATTCAAATTTTATTGTTTAAATTATTCATTGAAATATTATTTTATGAAAGACTTAAACGTCCACAAGTAAACAAAACAAAGACTTTGTAGGGAAATTTTTTTGAAATCGATAGAGCAATCCCGACCTTTCTATTATCCGGTATTCAATACCACCGGTAACGAAGTACCGGGATGGTAAGCTAGTAAGGTATAAAATAAGGTATATGATCTCTTATTTTATACATTGCAGCATTGATGATTTTAACAGGGGATGAGACTCAAAGTAATGCATCCACATTATCACATAGAATACCAGTAAGGTATAAAATAAGTCATAAATTTATAACGAAGAATACCAGTAAGGTGTAAAATATATGATATTTTATAGGTTACGAGTAAGGTATATAATATAGCATACCAGAACGTAATACATAAGGTGTTACGAGTAGTGAAAAAGTAATTTTGTATTAAATTTACTCACGTGATTGTAAGTGAGTGTAAGTAGATATAATATGCTAGTGAGTGTGTGTCCTTAGAAATTTCTTGTCGTGAGCCCATCTCTAGTTTAAACTTATGCATTTTTTATAAAATAACTATTTTTTATGTTATTGTAATGCATTATGCATTTAATTATAAATAATGCATTATTTCAAACTTTCAAATAATACATAATGTAACCAAATATAAATCATCCATGATATAATGTTTAGAAATAATACATATGAAATACATTTTTCCAATAATCATGCATTACGTAGCAAATTATTAGTAATGCATTATTTTTCACTTTAAAATAATACGTTGTGGAACAAATGTTTGGTAAGACATCCTCAAATAATGCTACAAATAAGGTATATACATTACCTGGTAATGTGTTATATAATCACTACCCATTACCAAAGTTTTGCTGGGACGTTTTAAAAAAAAGTACCTTTTATAAAAAGTGCCTTTAATAAAAAATACCTTTTGTAACAAGTACCTTTTATAAAAAGTACCTTTTATAAAAAGTACCTTTTATAAAAAGTACCTTTAATAAAAAGTACCTTTTATAAAAAGTACCTTTTATAAAAAGTACCTTTTATAAAAAGTACCTTTTATAAAAAGTACCTTTTATAAAAAGTACCTTTTATAAAAAGTACCTTTTATAAAAAGTACCTTTTATAAAAAGTACCTTTTATAAAAAGTACCTTTTATAAAAAGTACCTTTTATAAAAAGTACCTTCTATAAAAAGTACCCTTTATAAAAAGTACCTTTTATAAAAAATACCTTTAATAAAAAGTACCATTTATACAAAGCACTTGCATAAAAAGTTTTTTTTTTTAAAGTACCTTTTATAAAAAGTACATTTTATAAAAGGTACCTTTTATAAAAAGTACATTTTAAAAAAGGTACCTTTTATAATAAGTACCTTTTATAACAAGTACCTTTTGTAAAGAGTACTTTTATAAAAAGTACCATTTATAAAAAGTACCATTTATAATAAGAACCTTTTATAAAAAGTACCTTTTATAAAAAGAACCTTTTATAAAAAGTACCTTTTATAAGAAATACTTTTTATAAAAAGTACCTTTTATAGAAAGTACCTTTTATAAAAAGTACCTTTTATAAAAAGTACCTTTTATAAAAAGTACCTTTTATAAAAAGTACCTTTCATAAAAAGTACCTTCTATAAAACGTACTTTTTATAAAAGTACCTTTTATAAAAAGTAACTTTTATACAAAGCACTTGCATAAAAAGTTTTTTTTTTAAGTACCTTTTATAAAAAGTACATTTTATAAAAGGTACCTTTTATAAAAAGTTCCTTTTATAACAAGTACCTTTTGTAAAGAGTACTTTTATAAAAAGTACCTTTTATAAAAAGTACCTTTTATAAAAAGTACCTTTTATAAAAAGTACCTTTTATAAAAAGTACCTTTTATAAAAAGTACCTTTTATAAAAAGTACCTTTTATAAAAAGTACCTTTTATAAAAAGTACCTTTTATAAAAAGTACCTTTTATAAAAAGTACCTTTTATAAAAAGTGCCTTTTATAAAAAGTACCTTTTATAAAAAGTACCTTTTATAAAAAGTACCTTTTATAAAAAGTACGTTTTATAAAAAGTACCTTTTATAAAAAGTACCTTTTATAAAAAGTGCCTTTTATAAAAAGTACCTTTTATAAAAAGTACCTTTTATAAAAAGTACCTTTTATAAAAAGTTCCTTTTATAAAAAGTACCTTTTATAAAAAGTACCTTTTATAAAAGCTACCTTTTATACAACTTAAAATAGAAACTTGAAATTTGGAATGCGGGTTCACCTCTCGGAAAATTGATCCACTAAAGGTGGTATCCCCAGTATCAATTAAAGGGGGTAAAAAAGAGTACTTTTCGGTAATTTTTCTTTATTTCCTGATTTAATTGTCAAAGAAACTTAAAATTTGGAATGTAGGCTGCTTAAGTGAAAAAACGTTCAAGAAAAAGTACTTTTTGTAAATTCCTTTCTAAAGGGGTAAAAATAGTACTTTTGGTACTTTTTATATATCCTGAAATAATGATCATAGAAACTTGAAATTTGGAAACGTACTTTTTGAATATTCCTTTTCTTAGGGGGTAAAATGGGTAACAATTTTAACTTTTGGTACTTTTTTATTTCCTGATATAACGGTTTCAGGAACTTAAAATTTGGAATGTAGGATTCTTCGGTAAAAAAAAAACATTCTGGAAAAATACTTTTTGGAAATTCCGTTTGTAAGAGGGGAAAAGGGGTAAAGAAGTGTACTTTTGGTACTTTTTATATACATTAAAATAATTGCTCTAGAAACTTGAAGGAATATGGGACAACATTCTGGAAAAATACTTTTTGGAAATTTCGCTTCTAAGTCGGGTAAAATGGCTAAAAAAATGTACTTTCGGTACTTTTAATATTTTATAACGTAATGGAGCGAAGTTCCGGCCGGTGTGCTAGTACATAGTGTTAAATTTGGAGAATTAAATGACACCAGTCAAGATCGACTTAAGGTCCTCAAGTTGAGAATACATTACATACAATGTGGGCGTATATATATATTTTTATAAAAAATTTTCTGAGTCTCATTGTTGATTTGTTTATGAAACTCTTCGAAAGCTGTGTGGAAAATTTGTGTGGAATTTTCTTATTCCCCTCCCCTAGTGACGTAGGTTAAACACGACCAACTTTATTACGATTTGCTTTAAAAAAAATCCTTTTTAATACTAATGTAGGGTACAGAAAAGGAAACATAAAAAGCATGTATCTATTTAAGTGTAGGATGATATTATTGATTTTTTTTTTTGTATTGTAGATTTTTTATTTTAACCATATTGTTGTCCTTATTATATTCAATACAAGAAAGTTGGAAAACACATATTTAAGTATGTTGAAATTAAATGTTATTTTAAAGTTTTATTTTTCCATTTTATTCTTTTTGCTATTAGTTTAAGTACTGATTATGAGAATTGGAATTGTATAACCTCTATAAATTTTGTATGTTTATACAATATGTTAAGCTGATTGCTTATCTTTATTTTGAAGTGCTTTTCACCCTGTTATTAAGGAGGTGGGAGCATAATATACTAAACAATAGTGATGTTATTATTTCAAGTAATTAAATGTTGTTTTTTTACAACGAAATAAAAATGTATTTATTCAGCCTTTATATACAAATTTTAGTTCGAGGCCCAAAAATTATAATTATTATATTCTTATAATAGCAAATTTTCTAACGTGAAAAAAATAACATTTTTGGTTAGAAATATTTTATTTTGTGTAAAAAACCTTTTTTTTAGAAATTTTTGAAAAAAAAAAAATAATTTGCTAATTTTTTTTTTTTGAGTGTAAAATTATTTTTGAGTGTATTTTTTTTTTTTGTTTTAGTGTAAAAATATTTTTAAGTGACAAAAATACCTTGCAAAATATTTTTGAGACTTACTAATGTTTTTTAAACATGTTTAACGGGTTTTCAACACGCGAATTTAAGGTGAAACTAATCTGAAATTCACGTCTTTGCTAAAAACTTTTGAACGACTGGACCGATTTGGCTGAAATTTAAAAAGAATCGGACCAGAGGAACGGTAAATATATATGCCACACTTCAGCATCCTCAGAATTGTCGTTCGAAAGTTACCTTGTGTTTTAACTCGTAAATTCCAGAAAAACCCTTGCCGAAATTCACTCATTTGCTTATAACTTTTGAACCACTGGACCGATTTCGCTGGATTGCAATACCAACCTGACCAGGTAAATGCCCAACATATATGCCAAACATCAGGAGCCTCCGTGAAGTCTTTCAAAAGTTAGCGTGTTTTCAACAGACAGACGGACAGACGGACAGACGGATGGACGGACATCGCTAGATCGTCTTAAAATCGATCGAGGATCATGAATATATATACTTTATGGGGTCATAGACCAATATTTTGAGGTGTTACAAACGGAATGACAAATTTATATATACTCTCTATCACTAGAGTGGAGGGTATAAAAAAGTCTCATAATCCCATTTTAGCAACATTTGACAGTTTTCCTTGTTTTTAACAACAAATTTTCGATCAAAACATAAATTTATTATTTCCAAATTTCTAAGATAATTTTTCAAAAAAAACTAGTAAAGTTACAAAAATTTCTTGTAAATTTAAATGCGTCAAAAATTATGTAAATTTACAATTTTATTGGTAAAAAACTTGTAGAATTACAAAAATTCTCGTAATTTTTACGAATTCTCGTAAAATAGGAGGGAGCAGAAAATCTAGTAAAGTCACGAGAATTCCTTGTAATTCATTTTATCGCGTTAAAAAAGTTGTAAATTTACTATGATATTGGTAAAAAGCTTGTTAAATTTACAAAAAAGTGGGTAATTTTTACTAGGAATTCTCGTAAAATAGGAGGTAGCAACAAATAATTTGATATTTTTTATACCCTCCACTTAGTGATAAAGGGTATATATAAGTTTGTCATTCCGTTTGTAACTCATCGAAATATCGGTCTGGGACCCCATAAAGTATATATGGGGCATTCCAAGCCAAATCACTCACTTTTAGACCAGACCCCTTTCGATTTATTTTTGGATATGTTTTAGTACTTATTAAATGCAACTTGGACACCAATTTTCAGCCTTTTATTTCAAGATGGTGTTGAGTAATAAATTTTTCAAAATGGCGATTTTCTCAAAAAAATTAAAAATTAAAATTTTTAATTAATTTTGACCATTAAAAATATAGATATTTTAAAAAAAGTTGGACATCGTTTTGTTGGTATTTAAATGTAGTTTTAGAAAAAAAATATGAAAAAATTATTCGAAGTAATTATCACATATTTTTTGACGTTTAAAAATTAAAATCGACTTTTTGGAAAAGTCCGAAACCTTCGATTTATTTGTAAAAAACCAAAAAAATTCTACTCTAAATTACGCAACTTTTAAGCCATAATTCGAGATGTGATCACAATTCTTTCTATTTTTTTTAAATTTTAAAAATTGCACCTTTTATTTTTTGGCTCTGATTTATTTTACATGGTGCTCCAAAAAAATTGAATTGGTAGATACTGACCTAACTTACCCTAGATATATTTATTTCAAGGCAAAAATACTCCTCACAAAAATTAAGAACGATCGGACATGGGTAAGGCGTTCCGCATGGGCCTTGAAGTTTAGAAAACGGATTACAAAGAAAAATATGAATTTTTTTCTGTTTTCTCAATTTTTTTGGTATTTTAAGTTAAGTTTTAATTCAAGTGGTTACAGAATTATAATACGGAGTAAAATGCCTCTCTAATAAGGTACCAAAAACTAAAATCGGTTGAAAATCAGCCAAGTTATTACAACTTCCCCAGGCATCTAACGTATGGCAGACCACTTGATTAAGCAATACAATCCAATTTTTGAAATTCATTGAAATTTTCTACTGTAATAACATTTTTTTATTCTTCAAGTTCAAATGTAATTAGATGACAAGTATTTTTTGTATTGTGTTTTGCTAACATGTTTTAAATTAATGATAAAAATGCCTCCATTTTCAACACCCTTTGAAATCTCTATTTTAAAATTATTATTATTTTTTTTTTTAAATTTGGAAAAACCAAAAAAATATTACAGTGAAACATGAATAATGAAAAAATGTTATTACAGTAGAAAATTTCAATAAATTAAAAAAAAAGGGACTCGTATTCTTTAATCAAGTGGTATGACACACGCTAGATGCCTGGGGAAGTTATAATAACTTGGCTGATTTTCAACAGATTTTAGTTTTTAATAACTTATTTGAAAGGCATTTTACTCCACATCATAATTCTGTAATCACTTGAATTAAAACTTAACTCGAAATACCAAAAAAATTGCGAAAACTCAAAAAAATTCATATTTTTCATTGTAATCCGTTATTCAAACTTCAAGGACCATGCTAAACGCCTTACCCATTTCCGATCGTCCTAAATTTTTGTGAGACGTATTTTTACCTCCAAATGAATATATCAAGGGTAAGTTAGGGTCAATATCTGCCAATTTATTTTTTTTTGGAGCACCATATAAAATAAATCAGAGCCAAAAAACAAAAGGTGCAATTTTAAAAATTAAAAAAAAAAAAAATAGAAAGAATTGTGATCACATCTCGAGTTATGGCTTAAAAGTTGCGTAATTTAGAGTAGAATTTTTATAGTTTTTTACAAAAAATCGAAGGTTTCGGACTTTTTCAAAAAGTCGATTTTAATTTTTAAACGTCAAAAAATAAGTGGTAATTACTTCGAATAATTTTTTCATATTTTTTTTCTAAAACTACATTTAAATACCAACAAAACGTTGTCCAACTTTTTTTAAAATATCTATATTTTTTAATGATCAAAATTAATTAAAAATTTCAATTTTTTAATTTTTTTGAGAAAATCGCCATTTTGAAAAATTGATTACTCAACACCATCTTGAAATAAATGGTTGAAAATTGGTGTCCAAGTTGCATTTAATAAGTACTAAAACATATCCAAAAATAAAATAAATCGAAAGGGGTCGAGTCTAAAAGTGAGTGATTTGGCTTGGAATGCCCCATATATTATTGATCAGTGATCGATTCTAAGACATTCTAGTCCGTCTGTCCGTCTGTGGAAATGGTGATCACGCCAAAGTAATAAATATATATGACTGAGGCAAATTTACTTGTTGTTTTCCTAAGTAGTTTGGTATTGCTTTTGAGGAAATCGGTTCAGCGGTTCAAACGTTATGAACTAAAATGTAAGAATACCTCGAATATTTTGGTATATTCTACATAACCTAAAAATACAAAATGCTTTAAATTGGCTGCTGGTTGGCATATGTGAACAGAATTGGACACAGAATGGAATTTTTACAAGTACAAACCAATTTTTTTACAAAAAAAAAAAAACAATTTCGCGCAATTTTTTTTCAGCAAAATTTTTTTTTTCGCGGAGCATTTTTTCTATAGGAAAAATGTCTCAGAATCTGAGACTTTTTCTATATAAAAAACTGTCACAGAATCTGAGACTTTTTCTATAGGAAAAATGTCTCAGAATCTGAGACTTTTATATGGGAAATATCTCAGAATCTGAGCCTTTTTCTATCGGAAAATTTAAAAAAAAAAATCTCAAAATCTCTGACTTTTTTTGTAGAAAAAATTTCCAGAATTTGAGATTAATTTCGAAGCATTTGAAACTTTTTTATTTTTATTTGATTTTATAGCTTTCCCATTACTTTTTTTGAAAAAAAGTATCATTTTTGTTGGTTGTCCGAGAACGGTGAACTGATGAGTTTTTTTTTATTCGAAGTTAAAAAAAAATTTCCCCCCCCCTCCAGACTCAAAAGCTGTACCCGCCACTGGTCTAAAGGCTTGGGAAAAATCTAATGTTTAACAAAAAATTCCACTCTAATGTATAATTTATACATTTTACCATTAATATCATTACAACCTAACCTAACCTAACCTATCATCAACACAATCGCAAACTTTAGTACCCAGCAAAAACTTCGCTTACCAAGTAATTAACTGAAGGGGCTAGAAAAAATATGAGTAACTAGTTACCTCCCAATTTCAACGTTAATTACATTAACACGGTGATGTCATTGGAGGTAACCACATTTTGCCTTTTTTGGCGCAATGTAATGCTAATGGTAATTAGTAGTATTCAAAGCCATTACCACGTAAGCGAGACAGGAAGGGGCACCCATTACCAAGTTTTTGCTGGGTAATTTGTATTATATGCTTTTCAAGAAAAATCTGTTACCACAAGTGTTATTTTTGGCATTTAAATGAATGAATAATGTGTGGCAGAACAAATCCCAGCAAAAACTAGGTAATGAGTGCTCATTCCTAATTGGATTACCTGGTAATGAGTACTAATTACTCGCTGCGTTACATTATACCCCAAAAAAGGGCTTACTTTTAACTTACTCTGTACATAGATTTGCAATCTGAATTTTAAAAACCAGTTAAGTTACATAAAAATATATTAAAAATCATTTTACTCTTCATTTGTTTTCTCTCATTTAATAAGAGCAACTAAACAAACAATGCAGTTACTTTTTCAACTTTTCGTAAGCGAGCTAGGAATGGGCTATTATTTTTTAGCTTTTTCGTAAGCGAACAAAGAAGGCCTTGCCTCCAATGACATCGCCTTGTTAAAGTAATTAACAATGAAATTGGGACGTAATTAGTTACTCATTTTCGTTATAAACCCAAAAGTTAATTACTTGGTAATGGAAGTTTTTGCTGGGATTGTTTCGTTTTTTTTTCTTTACTAACAAAAATATTACACTGTGCAACAAATAAAGACTTTTTGAAAAGCATACGAAGTTAATTATACAGTAGGCCTTTTCGTTTTTTTCTTTTATTTTTTGTTTAAGCTAAAAAGGTTCCAAAAAGTTTCTATTGGGTGTCATAAAATGTTCGACAAAATCAAACATTTCGTTACCCACCCGCATCGCGGTTAAATTAAAAACCCAAAAAATTGCATATTTTAACTTATTTCTCGGCAACGAAGTTTTTTTTGTTGGTGTTATCTATTTGAAAACATAGGTCTTCCCTGTCAAGAAAAGATCACATTCACAAATATTAAAAAATTTTTTTTTTCGCGAATTATGAGACTTTCAAGTAATAAAAAATTGCGAAATCGTAACTTCTTATTCGATTAATCGATGAAAATAACATATAAAAAAGTGGTTATTAAAAAATATTTTTATTAACAAAAAAAAAAACAATTCATACAAAAAACTTAAAAATAAAATATTTAATATTTTATTACAAAAAATAAGTTAAAAACTTATAAATTGAGTAACTGAATTTACTTTTTTATGTAAAAAACGCATAACAAACTTAAAATTTGCTAAATTTTGAGTTGGTTGGAGTCGGCGAGGGATGTTGGAGGACATCTTTCCCCTCTTCATAAATGTTTACAAATTAATTTTTACGATATCTACGTCAAAAAAAAACAATTTTGTCATTATTTTGTATTTTTTTCTATAACCACGCCATTAAAAAGGGGCTGGACCATAAAAAAAAAATATAAAAAAATGAGTTTTTCTGGTGGTTTTTTAGTTCTTTAAGGGGGAACAATTTTCTCCCTCGTCCGATGTTGCCTCCGAATTTAACCTGCCTTTGATTATAAGATGTAATCGTGCCAAACTGCAGGAGTATAGATCTGTTATTGTGGACTGTATCGTGCCCTCCACATACGAACATCGC
Organism: Pegoplata infirma; assembly: GCA_963921195.1. Classification (NCBI taxonomy): domain Eukaryota; kingdom Metazoa; phylum Arthropoda; class Insecta; order Diptera; family Anthomyiidae; genus Pegoplata; species Pegoplata infirma. The sequence goes on along the minus strand of OY992538.1, from coordinate 97,441,076 downwards.
TAGAATGTCTTAAAATCGATCACTGATCAATAACACTGTGTGACACAAAAAAAACCTGGGATGCGATACTTTTTTTCTAGTAGGTGTTGTCGAGTACAACAAGACCCTGTACTTGAAATTTGCGAAACACCTCCAAAATCTTGAGTTAAAAAAAACCGGTTTTCCAACTTTTTACACTTATAAGCCAGTCACTTTGTTGAAAACCGACCGATTTTAAATTTATCGACGGTTTTAGAAAGAAGAAACTGAGACCTTCTGAAGATTTGAACATAATATTTAAGTAATATTGAGATAACTGTGCGTATTTCTCCAGCAAACTCAATTTTTTTAAAAAAATTCTCCATTTTTCAACTTTGGAGATGTTTTTACACATTTTTTTGTTTAATAACCGTATTATTTATGAATTTATTAAAAAAGTATATTTATTTATGAGAAAAACTCAACTTTTAAAATCGGTAAAAAATTGACCGAGTTATTAAACTTTTAATAAAAACTAAATTTTGGAATAAATGCCTGCACAATGGTTTAATACCCTCTAACCGTAGTACGGGGTATATTCACTTTGTCATTCCGTGCGAAACGATAAAAATATCGGTCTAGAGTCTCACTGCGAATATAATTTTTTGATCAGTGATCGATTCTAAGACATAATAGAGATGGCGAAATATCGGTCTAGAGTCCCATAAAGAATATATTTTTTTGATCAGTGATCGATTCTAAGACATTGAAGAGATGTCCGTTATGTGCGGACGTCCGCTTGTAGAAGACATGATAATTTAGTGGAATGTAAATCTTGTATAAATGACAATGGGACTCTAAAGCAAAAAAGTTTGGCGAAAGCTCTTGTTCTAAACTGTTGTTGAGAAGGGGAACTCAGCGGCGCGGATGTATGCCCTGCCTGGGACACCTTTCACAGGGTGTCAAGGACATTTCGCGGGTTTGAGGGGGGGGGGGAAGGGGTTGTGTGTGATGCTGTCTGGGGACACCTTCCCCTAGCGATTAATGTTTACAAATTCATATATTATAATATTTACACTAGAGATGCGCGCGTGACACGAATTTTTCGTGATTCACGCGTGAATCACGCGTGATCGTGAGTGAAATTTATTTTTACTCACGTGATCGTGAGTGCGCGTGATTTTAAAAAATTGTTTCGTGCGTGAGCGTGCGTGAGTAATTTTTGTTTCGTGAGTTTGCGTGATTGTTTTGTGCTGTTTGAAACAAAAAACTAGTAAAAAAAACGTCATTATATTGAATTTGGAGGGTAATTAATTAAAAATTGTGATTTTTATTATTGTTTTAAGGAAATTCAATACTTTTTGTGCAAGAAATCGAAAGACTTAAAATAAAAATTTGCAAATTTTTATTTCGTGAAAGATCCTAATGGGGTGTGGTCTTCCTCCAGTGGAGAGTCGCTGGATCTCCTTTTAAACACGCATTTTCCGGGCAGTTCCATGACGCCGTTTCAAGCTTTGGAACGTTCTGACGCCCAAGCATCTGAAATTGCTTCGGAAATAATAAATATGCCAACATTAATCTGGGCGATAAAAAGCTTCAGGCCCTATAAATCTCCGGGACCTGATGGTATAATCCCGGCTGAGTTGCAGCAAGTGTTGGACTATATAGCCCCGTTGCTGTATAATCTATACACAGCATGCATCAACTGGTCGTATATTCCTTTAAAATGGAGGGATACCAGAGTCGTATTTATCCCGAAGGCTGGGAAAAGTTCCCACACAGCTCCGAAGGATTTCAGACCAATTAGTCTGTCTTCTTTTTTGTTAAAGACAATGGAACGAATGATAGACTCATATTTGCGTAGAGTGATTGACCAGAGGTTGCTTTCGACAAAGCAACATGCATACAGCAAGGGACGATCAACGGAAACAGCTCTTCATGAGCTCGTTGGTACCATCGAGAGATCGCTTTCGGTAAAGGAGTACACTATGGTGGCCTTTCTTGATATTGAGGGGGCTTTTAATAATGTCATTCCAGAATCGATAATATTGGCATTGTCTGGTCTGGGAGTAAAGCGTGAAATCGTTTTAATGGTGGAAAACCTACTTGCCAATAGACGTATAACGTCTGAATTGGGAGCGTCCGTCATATCTCGATTTGTCAATAGGGGCACACCACAAGGAGGTGTTCTTTCGCCGCTTCTTTGGAAACTGGCACTGAATTCAATGCTATTATCTCTAGAAGCACGTGGTTGTCATGTTATCGCATATGCTGACGATGTCGCGATAGCGGTAAAGGGGAAGCATCTGCCAACATTGCGGGACATTCTTCAGGGTTCTCTGAAAGATCTGTCTAAATGGGCAAGAGACTGTGGCCTAGGAGTTAATCCTAGTAAAACAGAGCTTGTTTTGTTTACAAGGAAAAATAAGATTCCTGCTTTTGATCCTATTTCTCTGGACGGTACTGAAATCACCTTCTCAGATGGAGCCAAGTATCTTGGAGTATTTCTAGATAGGAAGCTGAATTTCAGGCGTAATATTGAGGAACGGGTGAGAAAAGCAACGATTGCTTTGTATTCCTGTAAAAGGGCCATTGGAAAACGATGGGGTTTTAGCCCTCAAGTCGTTCATTGGATCTATACAGCAGTGGTGCGTCCAATTTTGCTGTATGGAATCATTGTCTGGTGGCCTGCTTTGGAAACAAAAGCGAACTTTGTCTTTATCACGAAGGTACAGAGAATGGCGTCAATGTGCATCACTGGTGCTCTTCGTACTACACCTACGGCTGCATTAGAAATCCTCCTTCACCTGATACCCTTGGACATATTGGGTAGGCAGTATGCGGCTGCATCGGCAATTCGACTTAATAGCACGCTGCAATGGAGGAGCAGTGATTGTGGCCATAGCGCAATCTTGAAAAAGATAACAATACCACAAAATGTGGACTGTCCTCCCTCTTTGAGCCTCTTTGAGCGCCACTTTACCACTATGATACCATCCAGGGAGTCTTGGATGGGGGATACTCCGGGTAGTGGAGCTACCATAAATTTTTACACAGATGGATCGAGGCTGCACGAACAAGTGGGCTTTGGAGTCTATTCGGAAGAGCTTGGGTTGAGCCTGGCTCGTAGATTGCCAGATCATTGCAGTGTTTACCAGGCAGAGATGCTGGCAATAAAAGAAGTGGCTGACTGGTTGAGCTGCAATGTCTTGTCTACAACCGCAGTCAACATCTATACTGACAGTCAAGCCGCGGTCAAGTCCCTGGATTCAATGTTTCTGAAAACAAGATCTGCCCTTAACTGCCGCACGTCTTTAAATGAGATGGCCAAGCAGTTTAACATACGACTCATATGGGTCCCAGGGCACAGAGACATTCCAGGGAATTGCAAAGCCGATGAGCTTGCAAGACTAGGAACTACCTTACAGGTTCCAACAGAATTGGAATGTGTTGGTACGCCTCTAGAAACTTGCAAGCAAAACCTACGGCTTTGTTCTGCGACGGAGACTAATCAAAGATGGGCAAATGGATGGACGTGTGAGACAACACGACTGATTTGGCCTTCTCTTAATCAGGGGCGCACAAGTGAGCTGATATCGCTTCCAAGAGGAGAGATTTCAACGGTGGTTTCTATAATTACCGGACACTGTCTTATAGGGAAGCACGCAGAGCGGTTAAATGTGCCGTCGAATGACTTTTGCCGAAGTTGCATGGATGAAGAGGAGTTGGAAACTATCGAACACTTTATTTGCCATTGCCCGGCACTTTCTGGTCAGCGACTTGCTTCACTGGGATCTAGGGAGCTGTACGATCTTTCAGATTTGTCGGATGTCAAAATTCAACATCTAAGGAGTTTCATAAGAAGCTCAAACTGGTTTAACGACAGGGACTAGTAGGGAAACCTATTACGATCCCGTGGTATCACAATGGACCTCAGAGTCTACGTGTGTTGACGTAAAACGTCAGCAGCCACTTACAACCTAACCTAACCTATTTCGTGAATCTTCGTGAGCGTGATTATTTCGTGAGCGTGAGAAAAATTTTCTTTACTCACGTGAGCGTGCGTGAACGTGAGCAGAAAAAATAATTTCGTGCGTGATCGTGCGTGAGTAATATTTTTATTTCGTGAGCGTGAGCGTGCGTGAGTCAAAATTCACTCACGCGCCCATCTCTAATTTACACTCAAATAATAAAATTTTATATTTTTTTTTTATTTTTCGTTTAACCTAAAAGGAAAGCGGACCAAAAAAAATTGCATTCTTTAATCCTCTTGGCTCAACAACAGGTCAATGAACTTCATATGACGCAAAAATGTTTTATTTGTTGAACAAATAGACAAAAAAAATTAAAATAAAATAGTGTATTTCTGGGGTTGCATTAGTTCTCCAAGGGGAAACTTTTTTCCTCTGGTCCGATTTAGCCCATTAACAAATTTCACTGTCCTATAAACATAACACATATTCTTGTCAAAACTTCAGGAGTGTAGCTCTTTTATTTTAGACAGTTTAGTGTCTTCCACAGATGGACAAACGGACGCTCAGACAGACGGACAAAGCTAGAATGTCGTAGAATCGATCACTGATCAAAAATATATACTTTATGGGACCCTACCCAGGAAAATTTTTCAGAACCGATTCTGACAACCCTTGTTCTAGAACAGGTTCTTCGGTAATCATACACTATTACACTTTAATTATTCGGAACAAGTTAAGTGAAAATTGTTGTGAAACATGTTCTCTGCAATCAAAGTTTCATTACATTTTGGTTCTCAGGAATTGAAAAAAAAATTATGTGTCAAAAAAATTAAAAAATAAAATCATTTCTTTTTTTCTTAACCAAGAAAAAACTTGAAATTCTCTTAAAATATCAGGATATAATCGTGAAAATTGCTAATAAAAAGGTGAGTAAGTAAAAATTTCATTATATGGGTCGGGTCAAATACTAATAATATTATGTTTTTTATTTTAGTTTGCAGAAAATCCATGTTCTGGCATGTCATTATTGTAAGGGCCAAAATGCAATTTTGGAGGCGCAAAAGGATATCTGTATGTGTGTTAAGAACTTTGAATACTTTATGTCAGATATGATTGTATTTATCTTTGTTTAATAAACTAATACAATTAAATATAATATATTTCTTTAATTCTTATTTCAGTTCCAAATTTTACTTCTAGAACCGATTCCGAAGAACAAAAATATGTTCTAATTTTGCTTACAAACACCTGTTGCTTTTGGGACAATCCCTTTGTAAAAAGAATCGGTGTTGCATAAGAATTAGAACAGGTTCTAGGGAAGTATAAGTTGTTCCACAATCGGTTCTTTGCAACCGAAAATTTTGCTGGGTAGATCGATATTTCGATGTGTTTCACACAGAATGACAAAGTGAGTATACCCCGCATATTATGGTTGGATGGTAGAAAAACATTGTGCAGGCATTTATTCCAAAATTTTGTTTTTATTAAAAGTTTTATAACTCAGTCAATTTTTAACCGATTTTAGAAACCAACGTTGTAATATACTCTTAAATAAATATACTTTATTAATAAATGCATAAATGGTACGGTTTCCAAATAAAATAATATAATAAAACATCTTCAAACTTAAAAAATAATAATTTTTTTTTGGAAAATTGAGTTTGCTGGAAAAATACGCACAGTTGTTTTAATATTACTTAAATTTCATGTTTACAACTTCGAAAGATATTAGTTTATTCTTTCTAAAACCGTCGAGAAATTCAAAATCGCTTAATATTCAACAAAGTTACTGGCTTATAAGTGTAAAAAGTTCGAAAAACCGGTTTCTTACCCGTAACTCAAGATTTTGGAGGTGTTTCGCAAATTTCAAGGACAGAATCTTGTTGTGCTCGACAACACCTTCTAGAAAAAAAGTATCGCATCCCAGGTTTTTCTGTTTCATTCTTTTTTGTAACACTGTGTAATATATATACTTTATGGGGTTCTAGACCGATATTTCGATACTGTAGTTGGAGGGTATAAAAAAATAATTGTTCGATTAATTGACATAAATTAATCGATTTATTCGTTATTCGAAAATCGTAATTTTTAAATTAATCGAACAAGAGTTTGGTTTTGTTTGATCGATTAATCGAATTATTAGGTTGACAACTCTAGTATCCATAGATTCGGCCAAGTCGAATTTAACTTTTCCACTTGTTGACACTAATTTTGGTAACCCTGTTGTGACACAAGGTGTCTCAAGTTATAATTTTCTGAAAGTCTTCATCCTCCACTATGTTTCATCTATCGAAGTTTAATTGATCACACAAATAGTTTACGAGATATAATTTTTTGAACACCAAAATGGTATTTTTTCCCACTGTGCGCTTGACAGAATCATTTAAGACCCACAAAAAGAAATTAGTCTACAAACTGGACAATCTAACTACAGGATTTTACAACCTTTTGGTTGTAAAATCGAATCAATGTGGTCATGTCCGTGTGTTTTTTTCACTGTTGCACAGTGTTATTTATGAATTCTGCTGTTGGTACAACATGACGTATGAGTGTTGTAACATTTACACATTTCTACAAATATTACTTATACGCTTCAGTGATTTATAAATATTTTGTTTTTACTTTTCATTCAACTTATGTGATGGATTATAAGTTTTAGTATTATAGGTTTGTCATTTCTTCTAAAATCCAACAAAATAGTGGTAAATTTCCAAATGTGATTCCAAAAAGATCAATTGAAATTCGTAATATATATATATATGGGGCATTCCATGGCAAATCGGACACTTTGAAAATTTTTTTTTTTAGATTTTCCCAATTTGTTTACAGTTTTTAGTACTCTTGGAAAACTCCTTCGTGGTAAATTTTCAGATTTTTTTGATGACCCGTTCAAAAGATATCGAATTTTTAAAAATTGGTAGTTTGTTCCTTTACTCAAACTTCTTTTACTCATAACTTCTTCAATAATGGTCCAAATTTCAAATTTTTTTTTCAAAATTTTTGTTTTTTTACATACTTTTTAAAAAAAATCCCAAAAAATTAAATCTCATTTTTGAAAATGTTTGTACTCTTCGATTTTTTTGAATTTTTTTTGTGTAAAACTTCTATCAATTCTACAAATTTTTTGCCCAGGAAGATCGTGGGATAACGATTATTACTATTTTTTAAAATTTTTTAAAAAAATTTTATTGTAATTTTCCAATCTTAAAATCATTTCTACTGCTCCAATGGTGCGTTATAGAGGGGTCCTTTATAAGACCGACCCCCATTAATTTTTACGTCTTAACATTTCTTTGGAACAAACTAATACCCTATCTCCAATTTCTAAGGGGGCTCCCACACAAAACGACATTTTTTAAGATTTGATCCAACCGCTCTAACTGCCCTAATAGTGCCCTTAGAGCAACAAAATGTATGACCGACCCACAATATTTTTTTAGTCCAAACATTTTCTCTGAACACACCTACCCTCTATCTCTAATTGTTAAGGCGGTCCCCATACATTTATTTTTTATTTTTTTGTAAATTTGTTTTGTTTAATCAGCTTCTACCGGTCCAATGGTGTGTCCGAGAGGTGTCATTAGTGAGACCGACCCGCATTTATTTTTACCCTACAACATTTTTTTAAAATATACCTACGCCCTAAATCCACTTCCTAAGTAGGCTCCCATACAAAATTACATTTTTATAAAATTTGCTCCAACTGTTATTTGTATGGGAGCCTACTTAGGGAGTGGAGATAGGGCGTAGGTATGTTTTAAAAAAATGTTGTAGGGTAAAAATAAATGGGGGTCGGTCTCACTAATGACCCCTCTCGAATGCACCATTGGACCGGTAGAAACTGATTACATAAAACAAATTTACAAAAAATCAAAAAAATTGTATGGGGACCGCCTTAACAGTTAAAGATAGAGGGTAGGTGTGTTCAGAGAAAATGTTTGGACTAAAAAAATATTGTGGGTCGGTCATACATTTTGTTGCTCTAAGGGCACTATTAGGGCAGTTAAAGCGGTTGGAGCAAATTTTAAAAAATGTCGTTTTGTGTGGGAGCCCCCTTAGAAATTGAAGATAGGGTATTAGTTTGTTCCAAAGAAATGTTTAGACGAAAAAATTAATGGGGGTCGGTCTTTTAAAGGACCCCTCTATGACGCACCATTCGAGCAGTAGAAATGATTTAAAGATTGGAAAATTACAATAAATTTTTTTCAAAAAATTTTAAAAAATAGTAATAATCGTTATCCCACGATCCTCCTGGGCAAAAAATTTGTAGAATCGATAGAAGTTTTACACAAAAAAATCGAAGAGTACAAACATTTTCAAAAATGAGATATAAATTTTAAAACTTAAAAATCGCATACTAGAGCGCTTTAAAGAATTTTTTGGGATTTTTTTTTTAAAAAGTACGTAAAAAAACAAAAATTTTGAAAAAAAAAAATTGAAATTTGGACCATTATTGAAGAAGTTATGAGTAAAAGATGTCTGAGTAAAGGAACAAACTACCAATTTTTGAAATTCGATATCTTTTGAACGGGTCATCAAAAAAATCTGAAATTTACCACGAAGGAGTTTTAGAAGGGTACTAAAAACTGTAAACAAATTGGGAAAATCTAAAAAAAAAATTTTCAAAGTGTCCGATTTGACATGGAATGCCCCATATATATATTTCCTTTTATTTATATAAATTAAATGACAGTATCAATATCTTTAAAATATATAAAAGTTCATGTTGAACATAGGGCGTCTGTAAATTCTCTCCATTTGGTACGATCGGCTGCTAAAGACTTTACTTGGTTCCACGATTTGTTGCATCTTTCGACTTCGCTTTTTACCATTCTCACCCAGGTGTTTCGAGGACGACCTGGAAGGCGATGCCCCTGTGGATTCCAGTCAAGTGCAGATCTGGTTCGTAAACACCATTGAAAAATTATTTTTTTTTTTTTTAAATTAAGTTTAGGCCAGGCGGCAAAAAAAAAAAAAACTTAGTGCTGATCAGTGGGTTTGTCACTGTTGAAAAATTGCTGACTTTTCCTTGGGAAAATTTTAAAAAATTGTATAAAGATGTCAGAAATTTCATAAGGGGAAGGTCAGCAGTATGTCAAGGGTGATTTTTTTCCTTAACTGGGAGAATTTCAAATTTCAGAAATATATTAGAAAGTAAAACGTTTGACTTTGTTAGTTTCATATAAAACTATTTCGCCAGTCAAAAATCCTAACACGGATATAAAAACTATGTACTATCACATGTTTTTTTTGTTAGTTTTAATCTTTATTTAGGAAATTAAGGTAACCTAACCTTAATTTCCTATTTCCTTGTCACAACTTTCATTCTAACCTCAAAAACTGTGTTTAACACATACATGCATGTGTTCATGTCATACATACGTTTGTAAGGATATAATCCTCAAAAGGTTACTATGTGTGTGTATGTAAAGTGCAGTATGTGTGTGTGTGTAAAGTGCAGTCATATGTCACAAGTACACATCCGAGTATGATTTAAAAAGAATAAAACATTTTATCAAGGATACAGTTTTTTTTTCTATTTTTTTTAATTTGCATCTACATAATCTTTACTTCTTGACAATTTTATTTATGTATTTGTATGTAAATACACATACAAACAAGATAAAATTTAAAGAATAAAAAATGTTTTTACTTGGAAAAAAAGACACAATTGCAAACATGTTTTTTTGTCAGTTATTTATAGTAGTTACATTGTCAAAAATTAACCAAGAAAATGTAGACAATTTATTAAATATTTAATTTTGTAGACTGTGATTTTAGAGTCTAATAAGGAGGGTATTCCATTTTAAAAGTTCAAGGCTTAAAACCCACTTTTCCACCGCTTCCAATTTAAATTAAAAAAAAAAAATGTTATTGTGATTCAGAAATTTTAAATTGATTTTAAAAAAAGTCTAATTGAAATTAGGAAAATCGAAATTAAAATTTAGAAGAGTCAAGTTAAAATTATGAAAAGTTAAGATTTAAATTTTGAAAACCTGACACTCAAAATATTTTGTAATGAATAAGATTTTAACATAAATCACAAATTTATGTAAGTCTTTCTGATGTTATTTCTGAAAATAGCCACAATAGTTGTCATTAATAAAATTTTTTTTGAAGAATGGTAAATTTTTTAACGTAAAAAAAAAATTAACAATTTTGATTAGAAATATTTTATTTTTAGTAAAATTTTTTTTTGTCATTTTTGTAAAAAAAAAACGAAAATTACTGTTTTTTTCGGTGTAAAATTTTTTTCGAGTGTAAATTATTTTTAGTGTAAAAATATTTTTGAGTGACAAAGTAAAGTAATTTTGTGGCTTATCAATGTTTTTATAACTTGATTTTTTAAAGCTCGGTTTTTTCAACACGTGAATTTCAGGTGAAACCAATCTGAAATTTACGGTTTTGCTAATAACTTTTGAACCACTGCACCGATATCACTGAAATTCAATTCGAAGCAGACCAGGGGAATGATAAATATATATGCCAAGCTTCCTTTATCTCGTGAATTCGCGATAAACCCTTGCAGAAATTCACTAGTATGCTTATAACTTTGAAACCACTGCACAGTGGCCGAAATACCCAATCTAGCGGCGCTTAATTCGGAAATATAAAATAATTAAGACTATTGTTTATTTGCGATTATAAAATTTATAAAGAATACATTTTTAAAAAATATTTAATTATTTTTATGTATTTTGGGAAATTTGTGTGAATATCGGGAGGGTGGTTTGTATGAGGCCTAGAAATAAAAATGGTCCGATTCCGTTAAAATTTAGAGCGATTGTTTATGAATATAAAAAAAAATTTATTAGTTGAATTTCAAGAGGATATCTTGATTACTATTGTTAGTGGTATTTAAGGGGACATTTACAGGGGGGCTATGGGTTAACGTGGAATGATTTTGTCAAAATTTAATAGGGTTTGTTCTTGTTATAAAAGAAACTTAAATTTCAAATTTCCAATTCGATTGATAATTGTATGGTGTTTAAATAGTTAATTTGGATAGATGGACGGACCCAAATATCCACACATATTGCGAGAGGTAGCACGCGATACTTGAAAATCACAACAACAATAACCCAAATTAATAATCAAAACAAGAATTGGACCGAATCCGATCGAATTTCTAAAGTGGCATTCCATGAAACTATAGGTAATATCACAAATGTCAACTTCTACAATGCACTACTATTAAACTAGATACATACAGGCCACACACATTTATTTTTTAGTTAAAACATACCATTTACTTTAATTTAAGACATTTAGGCTCAAAATTTATAAACAATTTACTTAAAAGTGCAAAAAAAAAAACACACTAAGTAATTAAGCGCTAAATTTCTTTAATTCACTTGCTGCAGAAAATGTATATTTGACAGCTTACAGCTGTGCGAATATTAAAAGCAAAACAAAAGTGAAAACGTTAATTTCTCTGTAAAGTATAGGTATTCGATACAGTGCAAAACATTTATCGGTTTTAATTTTTTAATTTTTACTAAAACGCCGCTAGATCATTGATTTCGGCCACAGTGCACTGGACAGATTTCACGAAATTGCAATACCAGCCTGATCAGGTAAATGCCCAACATATTTGCTAAACTTCAGCAGCCTCAGTAAAGTCTTTCAAAAGTTAGCACATGGCTAGATCGATCTAAAATCAATTGAGGATCATAAATATATCACAAAATCTTTTTTAAATTTCAACTCAGTGAAACTGAAATAAATGTTAAAAAAAACGGCAGTTTTTGGAATTTATAAAAACTGTAAATGCAGTTGTGTAAACAAGACCTTGAACCATCACTGAGCAATGCTTAAGGATTACCCCACTTTATCCGTAAAAGTTACAGAGGGTTAAAGTTGAAAAATCTATAAAAATGGCTTGAAATAATCCATAGTTTTTACCTTCTTTCGCTTTTTTTTTAAGTTCGCCTTATATTTCAATCTTTTCCGGCATAACACAAAGTCAGTACGTATAAGAGATTATTTTAATGTTGGTTTGATAGATGCTTCATCGCTTGGTAAGAAGTTATAAGACGGTTAAGTTTTGAAACCAAAAATTAAGAGTTTTTCGAGGTATTTTGATCAGGGATTTCGGCCCCCTCTATAAAATGAAAAAAGTTGAACTAGAGTTGGTAGCTGTTGTAATTCTTAACATTTTGGAATTAATCCCGTTAATGTGCCACGAATAGTTAAGGAGTTTCAGCAGATCAAAGTTCGAAAGAAAAAACGTAATTTTTTTAAAATACCAGTTTTTCGCGAGGCACATTCGCGGTTTCATTCGAAATTTGGTGGACTCTTGCGTAAACCGAGTTTTTTGTGAGTTTACATAAAAAAATCACTGGCGGGTTTATAAAAAATAAATTGCAAAAATTTTATGGCATTTTTGAAAATTGTGCGAAATTTGCAAATCTGTTTCCAATTTTTTTTAGTAGCAATTAATGCATCATGTTCATTTTAATACACCAAAAGACGTGCCTTAACGAGTAGAACTGATTTGCTTTTTGACTTTTTACTTTAAGCCATTCTGAGCGGAAAGCGCGATGATTTTATCTAAACCTTTTTTGATCTGGCACATCCAAGGCTTTACACGAAATCGGATGAATTTTTTTTTAAATGAAAGCCCACTTGATGTGTCATCATAAAATCAGAGGCGGGTTAAAAAATGTTGATGATTATAGTTTTTTTGGACCATATTAAATTTTCTTGTTATAAAAAAGCATCACCGATTTTTTTTAAACTACTGGTACAATGATACGATTTTCCGTGATTTTTTTCAGTAATACCAACGCACATTGCCAAAATATGTTATAAAAAATTGTGAAACTTTTCTTTTATCGCGAATTAATCGCGATTTTAGGCACTTAGATATTTTTTTTTTAAATCGTTTGGTCATTAAATGGTTAAATTTATATCATATATTTTAGAAGAAATTATATATCCTGACATGTTTTAATAACGCATGCAACAAATGTGTAGAAAAAAAATCTTTAAAATATTTTTAAGATTTTTAAAACCGCTAAATCTTAAAACCGCCATAACTTTTGACCCCCTTGCGCGATTTAATTGACGCGAACGAATTTCTTATTCTTAAATAGCTTCTAATATTTATGCAAACTTTCATCGATGTGCCATCAAAACAAAAATCACATCTTTTTTACCTCAAAATTTAAGTCTTAGACGGAACTCCTCATATCTATATTTTTTACTGGTCAAAATTAATTAAAAATTTTCAATTTTTTAATTTTTATTTAAAAAATCGCCATTTTGAAAAATATATTACTCAACACTAGTGTTTGTGAATTCCCAGACTTTTTGATTTCCCGGGAAACGGGATTCCCGGGAATCCCGGGAAACTTTCATTATTAATATAAATCATAAAAAACATTAAAATTTGACCAACTTTTTATAAAAAACTGTTTTATTAGAGATGAACCTTTAATTAAAACATAAAAAATCAAAAATCCTGAAATACAATACAATAAAACAAAAAAAAAAAAATATTGCAACTTTTTCCCCACAAAAAATCGCAAAAATAGCTAAAAATCGCAAAAAAAAATAAAACGGCGTTATTCGAGCAAAAACTAATATATTTGGCAGCACTTTTAATACTTTGTTCTGGAAATGTCAATTCTAGGCAGTGTTGCCAGAACTTGGTTATCAAAAACGGCTAAATCCTTTTGAAAAAACGGCTAAAAACGGCTAAAAAATGGCTATAAAAAAGGCTAAAATATATATTTTACTTTTTAAGAAAAACTAATGTAAATTCATATTTTGTACCGTTTTTGATACATATATTACAATCAGGAGATCTTTTGTTACTGTTTTGGCATATTTTAGGTAAAATGAAGAGTGTTCAGAACACTTTTTTAATGATTTAAATATTATATATCGAGGGCCTATATTCAAAACCCTCTATCTTCCATTTTCACGAAAATGACTTTTTGATGGCAAAATATTCAGTAAAACGGCCCTCATCTATGGTGTAAAATTCAGAACAAAAATATTTTTTTTTGCTATTTTATTTGCATTTTTGGTTTTCTCTATCTCTTACACAATTAATTTTTCTGAATGCAAAACCCTCTATCTTTTCAAATAATTAATTTACAAATATTTGTTTTGAATAATTTTATCATGCATTACATGTTTTCATACTAATTTTTGCATGCTACACATGAATTTATCAACAAAATTCCAGAACCACGATTTTGGTCCACTGATGCTAATTTTTTCTGAAAATTCTTGTTTGACTTTTTTAAAAAATATGTCTCAAACTTTGGATGTCTTGTGTACATTGTGAAACAAAAATTTTTATCTTAAAAATCCCGATGCTGATCAGCATCTGTGGACCAAAATCCCGTTTTTATTTTTTTTACTATTTCTTACATAACATACTCAACAGTTTAACAACTTTTGAGACGAATTCGGTAAAAAAAAAAAAATTTTTGTCTTAACAATCCGCACCTGTGGACCAAAACCGCGATTTCGAAATTATTTATAAGCCGTTATCATTAATAAATTACGTTAAAAATTAACCGATGTCATAAATGAAATCATAATAATTCATTTTTATTAAAATGCAAAACCCTCTATCTGCACTCAAAAAAAAAAGTTTGTAAAATGACATAAAATCCCCGTGATTTTACGGGGCAGGTTTTGTAAAATATGTACTAGCAAGAATCCCCGTAAAGTTACGGGGATAATTTGTAAATTGATTTAACAAAAGAAAATGTAAATTTACAATTTTTTTTGTAAAATATCATCTTCGAGGTGAACATTTTTTTTGTAAATTTGCAAAAAATTTGGTAAATTTACAAAACAAAATTGTAAACTTACAGTAAAAGGTTGTTATTTTACAAGGAAAAATAGAAAATGAAAAATATAAATTGTCGATTAACAAATTATTTGGTTAAACTACTGTTTTTTATGCAAAAAACTTGTATATTTACAATAAAAAGTGGTAAATTTACAATTTTTATTGTATATGTAACATTTTTCCTTATTTTTTTGCCGTAAAAACAGTAGTTTAACCATAAAATTTGTAAATTTACAATATTGTTTTTGTATTTTCTATTTCATTTTTGTAAAATTACAACTTTTTTCGTAAGTATACAATTTTGTTTTTTAAATTATCATATTTGTTTTGTAAATTTACAAAAAAATTGGTTTATTTACATATTGGTTTTGTAAATTTAAAGGTTTTTTCCATTGGTGCATCATATTTTTCCTTCTTCGGCAGCTGGAGTAGCACTTCAACAACCTGAAAAGTTTTTTTTTCACTTGAGCACTTTTAACAAACTTTTTAATGTATAACACTGCACTTTTTTATTTTTTTTCGACATTTCGTTTTTCTTAAGTAGAACATATGAGAATTGCGAAGGAGGCTACACAAGAAATTTCTTATATTTTCAGGAAAAATTACTCAAAAAATAACAATTTTTTTTTGAATTTTTAATTATTTTCACAAGTATTTTTAAAAAATCGGGAAAAAAAATTTTGGATATTGTAGATTGGATGTTTAAGTACCAGTTAAAATAAGAAAAATTTGATTTTTCATAATAGGCAGCTTTCTATTGACATTTTAGGTACCAAATTTAAAAAAAAAAAAACCAAAAAAATATGGTAAAATCACAAAAAAAATGGTAAAAATACAAAAAAAAAAACTAGAACAATTATATAGTAGAAACACATAAAAATTGTGGTATTTTACTTAACGCAAATTACCAAAAAAATGGTGTAAAAGATATTTATATAAAATTATATTTAACTAAATTTTTTACTCCAAAACGCAAAAAAAAAATCTGAACTTAGAAAATTTTTGCGTGTCCTATTGTTGAATAATTAATTTTTTTTTTTGTAAAACAACATTAATTCTAGTAATAAAATAAGTTTTGTAAAATTATATTGGAATTTTGTACTTTTCAATACATACATTTCAAACTAAAAACCTTGTAAACGATCTTAAAAAAAAAATGTTTGTAATAAAACATTTTTTTGGTAAAAAGACTAAATAACATCAAGTAAAATTATGTTGTACAATTACAGTTTTCTTGTGTAAAAAAACTAAACACCTTGTAATATTTTTTTAATTTGTAAAATAATTCACTTTTTTGTAAATTTACCTAAAAAATTTGTAAAATAAATTTACCAACATATAATAGTAAAATTACAAAGCAAACTGTAGTTTTCGTTTTATTAAATATACAACAATTTTTGTAAAAAGACAAAAATATTAGTAAAATAGAATTACAAGACCTTTTACTTGTAAATTTACAAACTTTTTTTTTTGAGTGTAGTAAAAACATATAAAAATTGTGGTATTTTACTTAAAGTAAGTTACCAAAAAATTGTCTTGATATTAAATTTTTTTGATAAAGCTTACAACTAATTGAAAAATGTTTGTATCCGAAACATAAAAAATTTTCAAAATTTTTTTATGAAATTTTTTATTTATAAAATTTTTTTTTAACAAAATATGGACTTAGAAAATTTTTGCGTCTCCTATTGTTGCATAATTATTTTTCAATACAAATTTTTGTTTAATTACATTTTTTTGTGTCAAAATACTGGAAACCTTGTAAACTAAAAAATCTTGAAAAAAAATTGTTTGTAATAAAACATTTTTTGGTAGAAAGACTAAATACTATCAAATAAAATGTTGTTGTACAATTACAATTTTCTTGTGTAAAACAACTAAACACCTTGTAATTTTTTTTTAATTTGTAAAATAATTATTTTTTTGTTAATTTACCTAAAAAAATTGTTAAATAAATTTACCAACATATTTTAGTAAAATTACAAAGCGCACGGTAGCTTTTGTTTTATTAAAAATACAAGAATTTTTGTAAATAGACAAAAATATTAGTAAAATAGAATTACAAGACCTTTTGCTTGTAATTTTACAAACTTTTTTTTTTGAGTGTGATCATTTTCATTCCTGTACTTAATATTTTTGAGAAACAAAACCCTCTATCTATCCTCTAAAATCCCCAATAGTGCAAAATTTTAAAAACGAATTATATGTCAGATTCAGTAGTTGATTTAAAAAAATATTGTAGAATATCGAATTTTAATTACTCTAACAATTCGCGAAATAAACAGTTTTTTGGCTCTCCTGAAAAGTTGTGTTTTTTTAGACAGAGGGTTTTGAATATAGGCCCTCGATATTAAATTTTTTTATAAAAATATATATAAAAATTTTGACTACAAAAAATTTATTTCAGTAAAATTTTTTTTTTAGTTATTTTGGCTTAAAAAAACTTTTCAACACGTGAATTCGAGGGGAAACTTTTTACCCTTGGGACTGTTTTCGCTGAAACCTGACCACAAGAATTCCAAAAATATATATGCCAAGATTCAGCAATCAGCCTTCAAGTTAAGTTTTGGACGTTAGCGTATTTTTAAAAGACAGAGAAACGGGCATTGCTAGATCGTCTAAAATTTAGTATAATGTTTATGGTATGAATATGACAAAAATATACGTGATTTTATTACAGACTAGTGTTAATAAAAACTCAATTATATGAAAAACAATTACCTACTAACAAAACAAACCAACATTTAAAATCCTTCTGATGAAAACACAAAACAAAAGAGTTTGAAACCGGTTTGGGAATACCAGAAATGTCTATAATTTTTAGAAATTAAATTTTCTCCTACATTTTTCAACTTAAACCTTTATAACAAATAGTATTAGAGTCTGTGATCGATCTGTATAAACTTAAAACCCCATTTATTCTCTATTTTAATAAAAAACACACTAAAAATTACTTTTTAACCAAAAACTCAAAAATGGCTAAAAAACTGCTAAAATATTTTCGAAAATGGCTAAAAAAAACGGCTAAGAGCTAAATGCCTTTTTCTCCGGCTAAACGAGTTCAAAAGGAGCTAAATCTAGCCGGAAAATGGCTAAATTGGCAACACTGATTCTAGGTTCAAAATTTGTATATTTTTTTGACAGTCTTAGCAAAATTATCATTAACCGACGTATATTTTTTGACTTTTTAAGTTTTTCATGATATTGTCATAATTTTTGCACTTGGTCAGTTATCCTATGAATATATATTTGCACTGTTCTTCCAAATAGAAAAAATACGAAAAATAACAAATGTAATTACACCTGTAATTAAAAAAATATTAAAAATTAAATTAAAATAAACGTTTTTTATGTAAAATGATTTATTTTATAAAATTCCCGGATTTCCAGGGAAAAATTAAAAAAATTCCCGGGATTTCCCGTCAGTGTTTTCCCGGGAATTCCCTTGAAATTCGACCCGGGAAATCTGAAAATTTTAGAGCAAGTTGCATTTAATACGTACTAAAAAATATAAAAAAAAATAATCGAAGGGAGTCGGGTCACATACTTTATGGGGTCCTTAACCAATATTTCGATGTGTTACATACGGAATGACAAACTTTTATATACCCTCTATCACTAGAGTGGAAAATTCACTACCCCCCCGTCACCCAAAATTTGGATTGGTTTGCGAATGGTTTGAATTGATTTATTTTTATTCTTCTTTGATATTTTCTCTCTGACAATAATACTTCTTATTTTACATTAATGTTTTCTTTAAATATTATTCCAACACTTATGCTCCTCACTGTATTATTAATATTCGTGGATACTTTGACATTTATCATTTCTAAATGACTGGTAAAGTAATGTCAATATTATGATTGACATTTGAGCAATGATAAAGCATGCTAAAGAGTAAAAGGTAAAATATAAATTTTTCCTGGTATTTTCATTGCTGTATTATAAATAGAAAAATAATATAAATCAAAATTACACATACCTTTTTAACTTACAAACATGAATATTTTAACGTCAAAGCATGGCTAATAGAGTTGATTTCCATTTTATATTTAAAGTTAAAGTCATTAATTAATAATAACCGTTATGAAATGTAAGTAAATTAGTTGATACTAGAGTTGTCAATTATTCGACTTTCAACTTTGTTCGAATAAATCAAATAATTGTTTTTCCTCGTTCGATCAAACGATTAAAGATCAAAATTTATTCGATTAATCGAAGAGAATAACGAATAAAAAAATGGTCTTTAAAAATAATTTTGTAACAAAAAAATAATTCATACAAAAAAAAACTTAAATATAATATAGCTAATATTTTTTATAATTAAAAAATATATCGCGGGTGAGCTTAAAAATTAGGTTATGTGTTTTTCAATTTTTTTTTTGAAGAGGCACAAGTAACCCCTTTTTTGTCCTTTCGCAGTACATTTTTAAAGCCCAAATTTTAATAAACATAAAATTTGCAATATTTGAAAAATATTTATGAGAAGTTTTTTTCATAAAAGTACTACGAAAGGACTGTTTCTTGTGCCTCTTCAAAAAATTTGAAAAACACATAACTTAATTTTTAGGCGCAACAACGATACATGATATAGTAATAACAGCATACAATACGAGCTTTTTTAATTCAATTTTAAAATTTCTTCGTTCCCTTTTCTTTTTCTCCTCTTTTGCCCATAAACTCGAATGAAGTAGCATAGAGTCAAGGAAACAACTCACAAGGGAAGTCTCCCTAGTTTTGTAGATCAGAAAAAATAAAGGGACACGTATTTTTTTAGCGGCCCAAATTCATGTTTAGGGATGAAAAAGGAGGGCGGGAGACAAGGCTTTATTTCAGTTTTTTTCGTTTATCTCCTATATTATGCAAAGAAACCTAGTCATGTTACATACCAAATGAAAGGTCTTTGGAAAACCTACGTGTGCTACGAACGTGTCCAAATATGCACAACTTTTCGTCATATTGAATAAAATACCAAAATTTTAGGACATTTTTGTTAATAAGTCGAAAAATATTAATTTCTTTGGCCCGTTGTTAGCACCACGAGATAGGTATTTTTAATACCTTTAATCTGATACCACACGTACCTATAATAATTTTGCTCAAATTCCAACCATACAAATCGACCCCTCTAAAAATGAGTTTGGGCCGCTAAAAAAAGTACACTCAAAAAAAAAAGTTTGTAAAATGACATAAAAGCCCCGTGATTTTACGGGGCAGGTTTTGTAAAATATGTACTAGCAAGAATCCCCGTAAAGTTACGGGGATAATTTGTAAATTGATTTAACAAAAGAAAATGTAAATTTACAATTTTTTTTGTAAAATATCATCTTCGAGGTGAACATTTTTTTTGTAAATTTGCAAAAAATTTGGTAAATTTACAAAACAAAATTGTAAACTTACAGAAAAAGGTTGTTATTTTACAAGGAAAAATAGAAAATGAAAAAAATAAATTGTAGATTAACAAATTATTTGGTTAAACTACTGTTTTTAATGCAAAAAACTTATATATTTACAATAAAAAGTGGTAAATTTACAATTTTTATTGTATATGTACCATTTTTCCTTATTTTTTTGCCGTAAAAACAGAAGTTTAACCATAAAATTTGTAAATTTACAATATTGTTTTTGTATTTTCTTTTTCATTTTTGTAAAATTACAACTTTTTTCGGTAAGTATACAATTTTGTTTTTCAAATTTTCATATTTGTTTTGTAAATTTACAAAAAAATTGGTTTATTTACATATTGGTTTTGTAAATTTAAAGGTTTTTCCATTGGTGCATCTTATTTTTCCTTATTTTTTTTTTTCACTTGAGCACTTTTAACAAACTTTTTAATGTATAACACTGCACTTTTTTATTTTTTTTTGACATTTCGTTTTTCGTTTTAAGTAGAACATATGAGAATTGCGAAGGAGGCTACACAAGAAATTTCTTATATTTTCAGGAAAAATTAGTCAAAAAATAACAATTTTTTTTTTTGAATTTTTAATTATTTGCACAAGTATTTTTAAAAAATCGGAAAAAAAATTTTGGATATTGTAGATTGGATGTTTAAGTACCAGTTAAAATAAGAAAAATTTTATTTTTTATAATTGGGAGCTTTCTATTGACATTTTAGGTAACAAATTTAAAAAAAAATTACCAAAAAAATATGGTAAAATCACCAAAAAAATGGTAAAAATACAAAAAAAAAAACTAGAACAATTATATAGTAGAAACACATAAAAATTGTGGTATTTTACTTAACGCAAATTACCAAAAAAATGGTGTAAAAATTATTTATAAAAAATTATTTTTAACTAAATTTTTTACTCCAAAACGCAAAAAAAAAATCTGAATTTTTGCATGTCCTATTGTTGAATAATTAATTTTTTTTTTGTAAAACAACATTAATTCTAGTAATAAAATAAGTTTTGTAAAATTATATTGGAATTTTGTACTTTTCAATACATACATTTCAAACTGAAAACCTTGTAAACGATCTTAAAAAAAAAAATGTTTGTAATAAAACATTTTTTTGGTAAAAAGACTAAATAACATCATGTAAAATTATGTTGTACAATTACAGTTTTCTTGTGTAAAAAAACTAAACACCTTGTAATATTTTTTCAATTTGTAAAATAATTCACTTTTTTGTAAATTTACCTAAAAAATTTGTAAAATAAATTTACCAACATATAATAGTAAAATTACAAAGCAAACTGTAGTTTTCGTTTTATTAAATATACAACAATTTTTGTAAAAAGACAAAAATATTAGTAAAATAGAATTACAAGCCCTTTTACTTGTAAATTTACAAACTTATTTTTTTGAGTGTACGCACAGTGATTCGTTTCATTGGCAAAAATCAAAAAATGAAGTATGTCTTCAATGTTGATGATTTTTTGTATTTTTATAGTTTAATAGTTAACTAAAAAAATATGTGCTTTTTTCTGAGGCCATATGTTGCCACAAGAGGGCGCTAAAGTATGGAAATTTAACGCTATTGTGTGTAAACAAAAAAAATGAATTTTATAGGTTTACTATAATAATTATAAAAAATCGAATTTTAAAAAAATCAACGAACTTTTTTTTGCAAAAGTTACTTAAGTATATTTGTTAACAGTTTTATTTTCAATTTTTTTGAATTAATCTTAAAATACATTTTTGTATTGCTTTGAAATCTGTATTTTTTTTACAGAATCCCCAAAAATTTACAAATTTTGATGGAGTCCATAAAAAAAGTTCGTGAGTCAAAAAATTATTTTGTTTGCTTTTTCGATAGGTTGGACTATGGTTTATTAGGCAAAACAATAAAAATAACTAAGTTTTTGTCTGAAGTTGGAAAAAAGTAAGGTTTTGTATGTGTCTTTATTTTATTTTTTTCAAAAGCTATATTATTAGTGGAAAAAAATATTAGAAAAAAATCCAATATTAAGTATTTTTTTTTACACATTGTTATATTATATAGTATACTGTAAAAATATAACAAAAAAATCAAAAAAAAAATATACAGTACGTGGGCCGTTTTGCTTTAAAAGTTATCTACGACTTTGACTAAAATCCCCAAAATCCCCAAATTTTAATTGCCTTCATAAAAAAAGTTCGTGAGTAAAATTTTTTTATTTTTTATTTTTTTGGTGGCTTTAACTATGTTTTATAAGATCATAAAATAAAAATAACTAAGTTTTTTTATTTTAAGTTGAAAAAAAAAATTTTAAAAAATCTAAAATGGAATATTTTTTTTTTTTATTTTTTTTTTTTATTTTCTGTAAATAAATTTAAAAAATACATCAACATTTTAGTGTTTTTTATATAAAGGGATTTACTGTATAGTATACCATAAATTTATAATAAATAATTCGATAAAATATGTTTACAGTGGGCCATTTTGCTTTAAAACCAGTATTTGATTTTTTTTGGTATCCCAAATCGAAACCAAAAATTTTAGTGAGATACATAAAAAAGTTCGTGCTTAAAAATTATTTTTGATTGATTTTTTTAACATCCTATACTGTTTTTTATACCATCAAATAATAAAAATAACTTAGTTTTTGAAAAAAATTAAAAAATAAAAATTTTAAGTACCAAAAAAAAAAAAAAAAATTTTAAAGTATGTACTTAGAAATAAAGCAAGTATTAAACGAGTTAACTTAAAACTTATTTTGAATAAATTTATTTTCGTAATGCAATAGGAAATAAGTGTTGCGAATGTTTTGTTTTTGCAGTTATTATGTATTTTTATATTTTTGACTACCCTAGTAAAAATATTATGCTAATTTTACTAAATAGATCTAATTTGATCCGTAAAATGGTTGTATCAAATAATATCTAATTGTATTACTTTAGATCAAAAAATATAAAAATTGATACAATTTGATCCTGAATTTGGTCAAATCTAATTAGATCAAATTGATCTTATAATATCTATTTTTATATAATTTGATGAGCAAACCCAAAATACGAATCTAATCATATATGGAGCAATATCTAACCATATAAAGTGGATCAACCGTATCAAAGTGATAGATAAAATTTTATATAAATTTATACGGAAGCATATTAACTCATATAAGATTGTATCAAATTATATATGATTAGACCAGAAAATTTTTACTCGGGTATATTTAAAAAAAGGATATATTAACAGCTTTTTTGTTACCGCAAGCAACTCAACGAAATTTGGCACACTTATTAACGCCATTTGATCTAATCTATATTAAAAATTTGATAGCAATTGAAAGATTTTTAAAATAGTTACAGCGATTTCAAGAAAAAGGATATATGGCAGCCACGCGAGTCCTTGCTCAGATTAAAACACAAATGTTGTACGTCGATAGTTACCTAAATTTCTAAGACAATAACTAAGTTAAGTAATTTTATATCAAGTTTTGTGGCTAAAACTCCACTTTTAAATTTCAGGATATACGACAGGTACAAATGTCCTTCGACCGATTTGCTCAAAATTTTTATTTTTTTTCTACTAATTAATTTTGTGCTTGCGTACCAAATTTGGAAAATCGTTGACAACTCTTTCTATTTTATTTTTGTGATTAAACTATATTAACAGTTTATTGCATATTTTAAAAAGGATATATAAATAACTTTTGTTTTACAAAACCGATTTCAGTGAAATTTGGCACACACATTGTCATTACTTATTCAAATTTTTACAAAAAAATTTCAAGGGTATCGAGTAATTTTTGAGTGATTTACAATATTTTTAAGAAAAAGGATATATGGCAGCCACACGAGTCCTTGCTTCAATCTAGAAAAAAAATTTAAACATAAAATACTATATCAAAATTGGTAACATTGACAAAGTTTGGGAATTTTGTGACCATTTTTGTAGTTTTAATCACATATTTAAATTTCAGGATACATGGGGGATATTTTTCCAAAAACTCGTTTTTTTCTTGATTAGATAATTTAATGCTTGTGTACCAAATTTCAGAAATCTGCGACCAATATTCTATTTTTGCCCACTCGATATATGGGAACGAATCACTGTGGTACGTGTCGAATTAATTTTCGTTCTAAACAACATATCCAAATTTCATGAAGATCGGAGGGTGACAACAGGGAAACTTCCCTTGTCAGTGCGTAAATTCCCACTTACTAAACATTGAGGTTAATCGCAATCTGGACTATGCCTAAAATATTTTTTAACTTTTCTACATTTTTTTATAAAACCATTAAAACCATTTGAGAACAAATCAGATTCAATGATTTTATTGAACTTATTTTTTAACTTAAAAAATAAATAATTGTTTGATTAATTGACAGTAATTAATCGATTTATTCGTTATTCGAAAATCGTCATTTTAAAATTGTTCGAACAAGAACAAGTATAAAATACATAAGTTTTTTTCCAAGGAGATTAAAAATTTACCCAGACACTTGGAAAAATCAAAATATTAAAAACAATGCCGCCCTAATGTACATACATATGTTTGTATTAAGAGCCTTGCAACTTGTTGCATGCTTTCAATTACAAAAAAAAAGCTTACAAGGTCGACAAATGTTTTAATATTTTATATTAATTTTGAAACTTAAGTAGGTACCTCAGATTTCATAAAATATTCAATGTTTAATCTTGCTCACTTTAACTTCAATACATTTATGGTGTGTCCCAAGTTCGTGACAACTTGATAATAAATTTTTTATTGACATTAATTTTACGAAGAAAACTCTGTAAAATGATTTTGATAAAAAAACTGTAAATTTAAAGAGTTATCTGTAAAATCTTGATGAAAGCGACCAGAATTTTACCAAGACGCATGGATAAGTAATAACTTGACACAAATAAAGGCAAATGCCATCATTTAAATGCGGTCGCTTAAATGTTTCCCACGCGAATGTTAAACTTTGTAGAAATAATTTAAAAACTCGCCAGATCTTCTCACGGTTTTTTTTTTCATAAACTTATTACTGTCAGTTCCACATTTGAGCGGGGTCATTCCAATAAACACTTTTATAAAAGTGAAATCGTTTAAGAATGCCTTAACTTCCATATATATATTTTAAATGCGCTTGATATGGTCACTTTTTGATTCCTGATCAATTTCTCCTTCCTTAAGTGCAAGAGTACCTCCAATTTTACATGACATCCTCGTAAAATTTATGAGCTTTATTGTAATTTAAGACGCTTTTTAAAGAGGGGTTGAAATATTAGGAAGTTTTTTGAAGAGGTTTTTATTTGAAAACTGTATTACAGAGCGGCAAGTAAAATTACAGATGAAATTTAGTATTTTGGTTACAAGAAAAAAAACAATGTATTTTTCCAAAATATTTATTTTAGCAAAAAACTGTTTATTATCTGTAAAATAAAGATTACAATGTATAATTACAGAAAAATTTTGTTTTTCGGTCACAAGAAAATACAAAGTATTTTCTTAAAATCTGTATTTCAGCAGATAACTTTGACAAATATCTGTCGAATTGTGATTACAGTCATTTTACAGAGTATTTTACAGAGTTATTATTTTGAGTGTAGACATTTCTGGAATTCCCACACCGGTTTCAAACAATCCAGTTAGTGTTATCATCAGTAGGATTTTAAATGTCAGTTTGTCTTGTTAATGGAAATTGTTTTTTTTTATATGTGAATTTTTATAGTTTCTACAGAATAAATTTTAACAGTTTCTAACACTATACAATTCTATTTCTAGCAATCTCAACCTCACTTCATACTTTCTTTCAACTTTTTTGTCTCTTACATTATTTCGCAAGTGTTACCAACATGATCTGAAATTGCAGACACAAATAAAGAAATTTGCAGTTTCTGTTTCGGAGACGTGCCTAATGGCGACAAATTTTGTCAGTAATTTTATTAGTGTTTTTTCTGTAAGTACAGATCGAGCTCGGGCTCTAATTATATTTGTTATACGGGTTCAAGTTAAAAAATGCAGAAGAAAATTTTAATTTCTAAAAATTGTAGATATTTCTGGTATTTCCATACCGGTTTCAAACACTTCAGTTAGTGTTATCATCAGTAGGATTTTATTTTTTTTTTTATAAAATTAAATTAAATTAAATTTTATTTAATTTTATAAAATTTTCTGAAAACTGAAACCTCTTTATATAATCTTATATAATTATATAAAATTTTATCAAATTAATACGCCAAATTATTGATAAAACCAACATTTCCTTGAAATCCGCTAACTTCCCCCGAAATTTCCGGAAAGTGACCCGACGGATATCCGTCATATTTTACATTTTTCTTCTCCAAGGTGTTCTTAGTGAATTCAGAAAAAAATTATATATTAAAAATTTTTTTTTTAATTAAATTTTCATATTTTGAAAAAGGTGTTTTGAGAACTCCCCAAAAATCATGCCATTTTTTTTTGGCGTAAAATCATTAAATTTCATATATGAGGCATTCCACACCAAATGTCCCGCTACAGAAAAACATGTGTCCCGTAAATTTCTGAATAGGTTGTTTGGATAGCCCTATATGGAACTAAGAAAATTGCATTTTTGGTTTTTCTAATTTTCAAAAACTGGGGTTAGAAGGCGTGGTCAAATATTGGAAAAATGGTAAAATTTGTGGCGAGTTGCCTTGATTAAATATTTATCACATTAAAACGGAATGCACCACAATCTTAGAAATTTACATTCTTATATATCTTTTGTATTGGCTATCGAATAAAATTTTTTTCTTTGGAAAATTTTCAGAACCCGTTCTGAAATTTTCCATTTTTTAAAAAAGTCAATTTATCAAAAATCCGGCCACTTTTTTTTTCTTTTTTTAATTTTTTTTTAAAAGTTTAGATGTTTGTTCATCCACACAAAGGTTAGGTTAGGGTGGCGTTGCCAGATGGGCACTCCGCATAGATCAATTGGTCCATAGCGATACCACAAAACTTTTTCCGCTTATCGATGTAAACTAAATACATTGACCTTCATTCAGGTCTATCCTCGTAATTTCCTCCAAAGTCTCGAACTGTGAACTTCCTATAATTGATAGTCGAGTTCGTGCCAAAGCCGGGCAGTGACACAGGATGTGTTCAATGGTCTCCTCGTCTGGTGTCTCGCACCATTTACAGCTTGCGTCCGTAATAAGATTCATGTTCTTGGCATGTTTTCCGGCAATACAGTGTCCCGTTATTAAACCTGTCAACATACGACATTCTATTCTCATAAGTGTAAGTAAGAATTTAGTTCTTCCTAAATCATAGCGTGGCCATAAAATTCTGCTTATACGACTTGTCCCAAGTTCCTTCCATCTTCGATTTGCTTTGGCGACAGTAAGGGTATTTCGTTTTAGTTTCAAATGCTGGAGTGGCGGTGAAAGCATTATGGTGGTACCTATGCCATCTGCTCCAAGTTTCGCGAGTTCATCTGCTTTCTCGTTTCCTTCTATTCCTTCGTGCCCTGGTACCCATAATAAGGTAACTTCATTATTTAAGCAAATTTGTTTTAAATTCTCGTAACATGCGAATGAGTAATATTAATTGCATGCATATTACCAGGGAAACCAAAAATATGCAGTATCATGTTTTTTCCTGTGCATTTTATTGATAAATGGGTAAGGTATTCATCCGTTTCAGAAGTTTTTAAGAAATCTGGCATCGATTTGTTAGAGCATATTTTTGCATATTTTAGCCTTAAGAGCATATTTTTGCATATTTTAGGTTTAAGAGCATATTTTAGCATAAGAGCACATTTTTAGAGCATATTTGCAATTTTTAGAGCATTATTCCACTTTTTAAACATTTTTTGCATTTTTAGAGCATTTTTTTATAATTTTTGGAGCATTCTTTTCCAATTTTTTTAGAGCATTTTTTTATAATTTTTGGAGCATTCTTTTCCAATTTTTTTTACGACAACATTTATTTGCAATTTTTTTTATTTAACAAAAATTTTTTTTCAACAATTACGGAATTATGACGATTGATTTCCCTTTGGCCTGTTCTTGCTTCAAATCGGTATATGAAACTATGTTTTCTTTAGATCTGGGTATATTCAGCAACTTGGTAGAAAATATTAAGGCAAATATTTTTTTTAACATATTTAACCCTCTAATTACCGCACATAACGGTATTTGGAAAGTCTATTCTCTAACAAATTGTAAAAAACACCGCAAAAAAGGGGACATAATTTTTTTTAAGAGCATATTTTTAGAGTTTTTAGAGCATATTTTCCGTTTTTAAGGGCATTTTTTAAGCGCATAAAACGTGTTTTTTAGAGCATATTTTTGGTTTCCCTGCATATTACTCATTCGCAACGTTAATACAAGAAAATACAACCAAATTACAAAATTGTTATTAAATTTAAAATTCAAATGCGATTTTCTCGAAAAAAAAACGAATAATGTTTTTCTGATTTTTTTTTGTGTGGATGGACAAACATCTAAACTTAAAAAAAAAAATAAAAAAAAGAAAAAAAGTGGCCGGATTCCCGAGTAAAAATTTGTATATGGTGCAATATATAATGATATGTAACACAATATATATTTATACGCAATTTGATCCGAATAATGGTGGATGTTTTTGCATTAAAAAAGATCAACTTGTATAAAATATAATCTGATTTCATCCGAGTTTTGACCAGACATTGTCATATATTGGTGGATCTAATTAGATCTAATTGTATAAAAACATATAAAATCCTGGTGTTTTTTGGTTTGGTTTGAGATACACCACAGGGCAACGATACATTCACCAAACATATAATTTTCTAAAACAAAAAAAAATGTTTGGGTACGCTTCGAACCAGATAGGTGATATACATAACCCTGACAAGGAAATGTTTAGGAACATTTTAAAAAGTTTCTTATACTTTGCCTAAAAAAATTAGAAATTTTTTGGTTAATTTGAAACATATATATAGTTTTGTATGGAACAGAATAAGCTATATATAATTTTATCTTAAATTATACAGAAAAACAAATTTTGTATTGACCCTCATATAATTTTATATAATTATATCAACCGTACACCTTTTAATCCGAATCATGATTAAATTATATATAACTGCATATGATTGCATTTAAAAAATTTAGAAAATATCCCACGGGATATATAATTATATATGATATATTATGTTTGTATCAAATTATATATTGTTATATATGAGGCATTCCACACCAAATGTCCAGCGAAAAAAAACACGTGTCGCACGAATTTCTGAATAGGTTGTATGGATAGCTCTATATGGAACTAAGAAAATTGCGTTTTTGGTTTTTCAATTTTTCAAAAACTGGGCTGAGGAGGCGTGGTCAAATATGGGAAAAATGGTCAAATTTGTGTCGAGTTGCCATGATTAAATATTTATCACATTAAAACGGAATGCACCACAATCCCAAAAATTTACATTCTTATATAGTTTTGTATGGGCTATCGATTAAAATTTTTTTTTTGGAAAATTTTCAGAACCCGTTCTGAAATTTTCCATTTTTTAAAAAAGTCAATTTATCAAAAATCCGGCCACTTTTTTTTTTTTTTTTAAATTTTTTTTTTTAAAGTTTAGATGTTTGTCCATCCACACAAAAAAATTCAGAAACACGTTCGGCGTTTTTTTCGAGAAAATCGCATTTGAATATTGAATTTCACGACAATTTTGGAATTTCCTTGTATTTTCTTGTTAAAACATGGCGTATGAGTAACAAATTTTTGCGAAACCAACGAGTTGATCCCATTTTAATTATTTATTCATGTGTGGTGCAATATAGAGATGGGCGTGAGTGCGATTTGACCCACGCAAGATTTGACCCACGCAATTAAAGTCACTGACGACTCGTTATTATTTTTAGTTTACTTGTGCAATCACGTGAGTCAATTTACTGTTACTCACGCAGTTTTTGATTACGCTCACGGTTGTTCACTCACGCTGATGATGATTTTACAAAAATAATAAAAACAACAAATTTTCTATGAAAAAATCCCTGAAAACGAAAACTCAAAAAAACAGTAAAATTCCCCAAAAAAAATAGTTAAAAATCACAAAAACTTACTTAAGAAAAATTTTAAGCATTCACTCATCTCGCAAAAATTGGACTTCATAATCACTCACGAAATGTTCTACTAACGCTACCTCTTTAATGTCGTGAATAGCTTAGTACGTGACTCGCGAGTCATTTTTTTCAAATGTTGAACGTTAAAGAATATGTACCTATAATGTAGTGTCCGATTTATTGCTCCCGCTTAAATGCGCTTATCCAAAATATTAAATAAATCAGAAGGATATTGATGCATTTACATAAAAAAACTCTCATAAACGCACATCAAGTGGTCTGTCTGTCTGTCTGTATGTATGTCTATCTGTCTGGCTGTATGTATGTCTGCTTGTATGTCTGATAAACAAAACCCCGCTTAAATGCGTAAGACTGGTAAAAGAGTTTCATACAAAGTTCAATGAAATATCAAAACTAAAATGAACTGAAATATCACCACTAAAATGAGTTCCCCGCTTTATTGATTCACTTGCGGAAGCATAAATAACAATAAACAAATTCAAAAACTTAAGATCACTAGATTAACGTTTATATGCATCAATATTCTTTTGATTTATCTTATATTTTGGATAAGCGCATTAAAGCGGGAGCAATAAATCGGAGACTACATTGTAGGTACATATCCTTTAACGTTCAACATTTGAAAAAATTGACTCGCGGGTCACGTACTAAGCTATTTTTAATTAAACCCTCACTTAGTTTTCACTTAACAAACTTGAGTTATGCGTTAGTGTCATTCTTGCCTGAATCACGCAAAAACGTTACCAGAGACCTTTCCTATTTATACTATATTAGAGATGGTTGACTCACTTGCGAATCACACGTGAGTAAAAACTAAATCACTCACGATATTAAAGAGGTAGCGTGAGTAGAAAAACATTTCGTGAGTGATTAGGAAGTCCAATTTTTGCGATGTGATTTTTAACTTTTTTTTTTATTCTTACTGTTTTTTTTTTGAGTTTCCGTTTTCAGTGCTTTGTTTTCATAGAAAATTTGTTGTTTTTATTATTTTTGTAAAATCATCATCAACGTGAGTGAACAACCGTGAGCGTAATCAAAAATTGCGTGAGCGTGAGTAACAGTAAATTGACTCACGTGATTGCACAAGTAAACTAAAAATAATAACGAGTCGTCAGTGACTTTAATTGCGTGGGTCAAATCTTGCGTGGGTCAAATCGCATTCACGCCCATCTCTATATTGCACCACACATGAACAAATAATTAAAATGGGATCAACTCGTTGGTTTCGCAAAAATTTGTTACTCATACGCCATGTTTTAACAAGAAAATACAAGGAAATTCCAAAATTGTCGTGAAATTCAATATTCAAATGCGATTTTCTCGAAAAAAACGCCGAACGTGTTTCTGAATTTTTTTGTGTGGATGGACAAACATCTAAACTTTAAAAAAAAAAATTTAAAAAAAAAAAAAAAAGTGGCCGGATTTTTGATAAATTGACTTTTTTAAAAAATGGAAAATTTCAGAACGGGTTCTGAAAATTTTCCAAAAAAAAAATTTTAATCGATAGTCCATACAAAACTATATAAGAATGTAAATTTTTGAGATTGTGGTGCATTCCGTTTTAATGTGATAAATATTTAATCAAGGCAACTCGACACAAATTTGACAATTTTTCCAATATTTGACCACGCCTTCTCAGCCCAGTTTTTGAAAATTTGAAAAACCAAAAACGCAATTTTCTTAGTTCCATATAGGGCTATCCAAATAACCTATTCAGAAATTTACGGGACACATGTTTTTCTGTAGCGGGACATTTGGTGTGGAATGCCTCATATGTTTATTTTTACTCGGGTTTTTGATAAATTGACTTTTTTTAAAAAATGGAAAATTTCAGAACGGGTTCTGAAAATTTTCCAAAAAAAAAAAATTTTAATCGATAGCCCAGTCAAAACTATATAAGAATGTAAATTTTTAAGATTGTGGTGCATTCCGTTTTAATGTGATAAATATTTAATCAAGGCAACTCGCCACAAATTTGAACATTTTTCCAATATTTGACCACGCCTCCTAAGCCCAGTTTTTGAAAAATTGAAAAACCAAAAACGCAATTTCTAAGTTCCATATAGGGCTATCCATACAAGCTATTCAGAAGTTTACGATACACGTGTTTTTTTCGCTGGACATTTGGTGTGGAATGCCTCATATAAGAAGTTACAATCAAATATTAAAAAAAAATATTTTTTATTAATTTAAAAAAAAAAAACTTTTAATTTTTTTTTAAAGTCCTTTTTTGTAAACATATGTCAGAACACACCAAAGCCAAAAACTTAACAGAAACCCAAAAAACCAGTCAAATTCCAGATTGTCCACTAGGGTGGACTATTTTTTTGAACAAAAGCAAACAGAAACAAAAAAAAAAAAATTCTACAGACAAAAAAATGTTAACCCTAAAACTACTTTCCAATAATGTTCGAATATTTTAGCTATATTTTTACACTTTTATCCCCTTGGTCCAATTTTTCCCATTTCCGAACTTAACCTGCCTAGGAAAATAAGACAAGCTTCGAAAGTCTAGCTCTTTTATTTTAAACTGTATCGTGTCCTCTACAGACGGACGGACGGACGGACGGACATCGATAGAATGTCTTAAAATAAATCACTAGTCAATAATATATGGGGCATTACAAGCCAAATCACTCACTTTAAGACCCGACCCCTTTCGATTTATTTTATTTTTGGATATGTTTTAGTACTTATTAAATGCAACTTGGACACCAATTTCCAGACTTTTATTCCAAGATGGTGTTGAGTAATCAATTTTCAATTTTGAAATTTTTAATTAATTTTGACCATTTAAAAATATAGATATTTTAAAAAAAGTTGGACAACGTTTTGTTGGTATTTAAATGTAGTTTAAGAAAAAAAAAATATGAAAAAATTATTCGAAGTAATTATCACTTATTTTTTGACGTTTAAAAATTAAAATCGACTTTTTGAAAAAGTCCGAAACCTTCGATTTTTTTGTAAAAAACTATAAAAATTCTACTCTAAATTACGAAACTTTTAAGCCATAATTCGAGATGTGATCACAATTCGTTCTATTTTTTTTTTAATTTGAAAAATTGCACCTTTTATTTTTTATTTTATATGGTGCTCCAAAAAAAAATAAATTGATAGATACTGACACTAACCTACCCTAGATATATTCATTTGGAGGTAAAAATACGCCTCACAAAAATTTGGGACGATCGGACATGGGTAAGGGGTTTAGCACGGTCCTTGAAATTTAAAAAACGGATTACAAGGAAAAATATGATTTTTTTTCTGTTTTCGCAATTTTTTGGAATTTTAAGTTGAGTTTTAATTCAAGTGATTACAAAATTATGATGTCGAGTAAAATACCTTTCTAATAAGATACTAAAAATTAAAATCGGTTGAAAATCAGCCAAGTTATTATAACTTCCCCAGGCATCTAGCGTGTGTCATACCACTTGATTAAAGAATACGAGTCCCGTTTTTTAAATTTATTGAAATTTTCTACTGTAATAACATTTTTTCCATTAATTATGTTTCAGTGTAATAATTTTTGGGTTTTTCCAAATTTTAAAACAAAAAAAAAAATTAAAATAGAGATTTCAAAAGGGTTTTGAAAATGCAGGCATTTTTAAGCATTAATTTAAAACATGTTAGCAAAACACAATATGAAAAATACTTGTCACCTAATTACATTTGAACTTGAGAAATAAAAAAATGTTATTACAGTAGAAACTTTCAAAGAATTTCGAAAATCGGATTGTGTTGATTAATCAAGTGGTCTGCCACACGTAAGATGCCTGGGGAAGTTGTAATAACTTGGCTGATTTTCAACCGATTTTAGTTTTTGGTACCTTATTAGAGATGAATTTTACTCCGTATTATAATTCTGTAACCACTTGAATTAAAACTTAACTTAAAATACCAAAAAAATTGAGAAAACAGAAAAAAAAATCATATTTTTCCTTGTAATCCGTTTTCTAAATTTCAAGGCCCATGCGGAACGCCTTACCCATGTCCGATCGTTCTTAATTTTTGTGAGGCGTATTTTTACCTCGAAATGAATATATATAGGGTAAGTTAGGGTCAGTATCTATCAATTTATTTTTTTTGGAGCACCATATATCAGAGCCAAAAAATAAAAGGTGCAATTTTTAAAATTAAAAAAAAAAAAATAGAAAGAATTGCGATCACATCTCGAATTATGGCTTAAAAATTGCGTAATTTAAAGTAGAATTTTTATAGTTTTTTACAAAAAAATCGAAGGTTTCGGGCTTTTCCAAAAAGCCGATTTTAATTTTTAAACGTCAAAAAATAAGTGATAATTACTTCAAATAATTTTTTCATATTTTTTTTCTAAAACTACATTTAAATACCAACAAAACGTTGTCCAACTTTTTTTAAAATATCTATATATTTTAATGGTCAAAATTAATTAAAAATTTAAATTTTTTAATTTTTTTGAGAAAATCGCCATTTTGAAAAATTGATTACTCAACACCATCTTGGAATAAAAGGCTGAAAATTGGTGTCCAAGTTGCATTTAATAAGTACTAAAACATATAAAAAAAAAAAATAAATCGAAAGGGGTCGGGTCTAAAAGTGAGTGATTTGGCTTGGAATGCCCCATATATACTTTATGGGGTCCTAGACCGATATTTCGATGCGTTCCACACGGAATGACAAAGTGAGTATACCTCGATAC
Organism: Pegoplata infirma; assembly: GCA_963921195.1. Classification (NCBI taxonomy): domain Eukaryota; kingdom Metazoa; phylum Arthropoda; class Insecta; order Diptera; family Anthomyiidae; genus Pegoplata; species Pegoplata infirma. The sequence goes on along the minus strand of OY992538.1, from coordinate 97,406,190 downwards.
TGTGGTTGGAGGGTATAAAAAGTTATAAAAAGGTACTGATTTGAGTTCAAGAAAAAGTGGTCACCTAACGTATAGGTTCAATATTTTTATATCGACCCTAAATGGCAACATTTTCGACCCCGACGTTTTTGAAATTCGAAAAAACGAATATTTGATTCACCATAGTGTAAAATTGGCTCCACCCTAGTGCACAATAGGGTGGAGCTTCTTTACCGTTTTTTCGAATTTCGAAAAGTTGCTATTGGACCTGTAGGGCAATGTCTTTGGGTTCATTTTTTGACTTGAAAATCGGAAAGTTCTGAACAAAGTGAAAAACCAATTTTTTTATTTTTTTTAGCTAAAAATATTAGTTCATATTTGAACATTACTGCAAAGTGCTTTTAGGATAATTTTTTTTTCTTGTGGACAGTAAACATTTATTTTTGTTTGTTTCTCTATTTTTAGGCCAAAAATTGTTCCACCCTATTGCCCACTAGGGTGGCTCGTTTTTGGGCTTTTCTCTCTGATCAACTTCTAATACCCGCCAAAAGTGTCGGTAACTCACATGCAAAATATCACTCCGATCGGAGTTTATCTTCTGTCTCCACTTTGAGCCTCAAAATTGGGGTTTTTGCAAAAAAGGACTTTTCTTAAAAAAAAAAAAGTTTTGTTATTAAAATTATTTTTGTGTAATATTTGATCGTAAATACTTATATATGAAATTTAAATTTTGGGCAAATTAACAGTTTTTTGGTGTCGTAGCATTCTTTTAAATAACTTTAAGTCTGTCATGAAATCTTACCGATCTAGAAATCTTACCGATCAGAAAATTTGAAGTTTAGAGCTTACATTTTGTGCTATAAACATGTATAAAACGGCTTTTGTGTTTTCCAACCTAACTATTATTTCGAATTAATATTTTATCTTTAAAAAAATCGTTAACCCTTCTTGGAAGGGGGTCAAAAATGACCCATTTAGTAAAAAATATATATTTTGTTGATATCAAAAAATTCAAGCACTATACCTAAAAGTTTATGCCGGGGTCATTTTTGACCCCGGGCCAATGTGGGTTAAAGTTATCTTAAATTGGTTAGACTTTTGGGCTGATTTAAAGTTATCTAATAGATTGCCACAAATTAATTTTCTATAAAAAAATAAAAAAAATTTATTGAATGGGTCATTTTTGACCCCCTGCCAAGAAGGGTTAACGATTTTTTTAACGATAAAATATTAATTCGAAATAATAGTTAGGTTGGAAAACACAGAAGCCGTTTTATACATGTTTATAGCACAAAATTTAAGCTCTAAACTTCAAATTTTCTGCGGGGGTCATTTTTGACCCCCAGCCAGTGTAGGTTAAAGACGTCCATCATGACATGACAGACTTAAAGTTATTAAAAAGAATGCTACGACACCAAAAAACTGTTAATTTGCCCAAAAATTAGGTTTTCATTAACAAGACAAACCGACATTTAAAATCCTACTGATGATGACACTAACTGGGGTGTTTGAAACCGGTATAGGAAATACCAGAAATGTCTATAATTTTTAGAAATTCAATTTTTCTTCTGCATTTTTTCAACTTGAACCCTTATAACAAATATAATTAGAGCCCGTGCTCGATCTGTACTTACAGAAAAAATCAAATAAAATTACTGACGAAATATGTCGCCATTAGGCACGTCTCCGAAACAGAAAATGCAAATTCCTTCATTTGTGTCTGCAATTCCAGATCATGTTAACCCTTGCGAAATAATGTAAGAGACAAAAAAGTTGAAAGAAAGTATGAAGTGAGGTTGAGATTGCTAGAAATGGAATTGTAGTGTTGGAAACTGTCAAAATTTATTCTGTAGAAACTATAAATATTCACATATATAAAAAACAGTTTTCATTAACAAGACAAACCGTCATTTAAAATCCTACTGATGATGACACTAACTGGGGTGTTGGAAACCGGTATAGGAAATACCAGAAATGTCTATAATTTTTAGAAATTCAATTTTTCTTCTGCATTTTTTCAACTTGAACCCTTATAAGATTTTATTAATCCAAATTATTGATAAAACCAACATTTCCTTGAAATCCGCTATCTTCCCCCCGCGATTTCCGAAAAGTGGTCCGACGGATATCCGTCATATTTCACATTTTTCTTCTCCAAGGTGTTCTTAATGAATACAGAAAGAAAAAATTATATATTTTAAATTTTTTTTTAATAAAATTTTCCAATTTTGAAAAAATGTGTTTTGAGAACGCCCCCAAAATAATGCCATTTTTTTGGTATCAAGTTTGAACGGGTTAATGATATCGTAAAATCTTAAAATTTCATATTTAAGTATTTACGATCAAATATTATACAAAAATAATTTTTTAATAATTTTTTTTTTTGGAAAAAGTTAAAAATAGATTCATTAAGTTCGTGCTAAACGTAACATATGGGCAATGAAATGTGATATAATTCCCGTTCGGTTTTTCACCTTAATGTACGTTTAAATAGCTGATCTTAATATTACACAACTACAGTGACAATCGAAGAGTGCTGACGAAGGAAGGGTGGCTTCTTCCGAAAGCTGTCGACATCTCCACTTAGCCTGTGTTGTCAATTAATTTTTTCAGATTTTCTCATTGTACAACAAAAATAATTATTTCTCAGAAATAATTAATATGGACTCAAACCGAAATAAATAAAAACTTCATTTTTTAATAATTTTAATAACAAAACTTATTTTTTTTTTAAGAAAAGTCCTTTTTTGCAAAAACCCCAATTTTGAGGCTCAAAGTGGAGACAGAACATAAACTCCGATCGGAGTGATATTTTGCATGTGAGTTACCCTTAGGGGACCGACACTTTTGGCGGATATTAGAATTTGATCAAAGAGAAAAGCCCAAAAACGAGCCACCCTATTGCCCACTAAGGGTTAATTTTTTTGTAATTTTTTGAATACGCAATCTTGAACTTGATTCTTTTTAGGTGTTTGTGTTAATTTTTGGGCTTTAATGTGCTCTGACATATCTAGTAAAGTTTCGTGGGCAACATTTTTGTAGAACAATTGATCCCCGCTCTTTTTAGGGTTGTTTTTTACAATTTGTTTGAATAGAGCCAAAAAATAACCACATGGGAGGGAGTTAGAAAAATATTTGCCATAATATTGTCTACAAATTTACTAAACATACCCTACACCTCAGGTGTAAAGAAAACATAGTTTTATATACCGATATGCTGCAAGAACAGGCCAAAACTGGAAAACTTTAACCATCTCTAAAAAAAAAATTCCGATGTGGTCTTTCAAAACGACGACACACGTATATTTTTTTGGTCTCCTCTACCAGAATCAATCTTCGTAACCCCGTAATTTTGGAAAAAGTTTGAAATTTATTGTACAGTGTTATTATTACAATTAAAATAAAACTCACCAACTTCAAATGTGTGTAAAAAACAAACCAGCGCTGAACTAAAAAAGCCTTGGGGGTTTTGTAATGGAATAAGTAAACTTTTATTTGCTTTTGGTTTCATCCCATTCTGACTTTGGTTGTTGCACTGTGTAACAATTGATATTGTATTTTTAGAGCTAAAATCCCTAAATCGGCAACTCTGATAACAATTTCTACTAATATTTTACAAATTTCAAATGGAATTTTTGAATTTCAAATAATCTTTTACGATTTTTTTTGTTTTGCATAGTTTTCTGCTAATTTTGGCATATTTTTGTGCTCATATTCTAGAATATTTGCAATTTTTAAGAACCCACAATTGCCCTCATACACCTGGGACATATCATGTACAGTTTGTGGTTAAAAATCCATCTATACCAACCATCCTGTTTGCAAAACCATTACGTTGCTTACATACAACAAATTGCATCCTGGTGGTAGAATCATTTTTTTTGTTCTGCTGAAATAGCATTCATGCGTTAAGGACTGGAGGTTATTCTATTTTTAAACAACCCGTACTATTTTGCTATATAGTTTTCAAGGACATTTCATAGTTTTGTACATGGTTTGGAAACAACAGTGTAAATGAAACACAATGTAAATGAATTTGTGTATGTATTCCCTGTATTGGGAAAGTTATTGTAAGGGAGAGGATTTTCATGAATGTTTGTTTTATTTGCAGTTTATCAAAGAGCAACCTCAACGGACCTCAGAGGCTATGTGTGCTGATGTAAGACATCAACAGCCACTGTTGTGTTTGTATATTTTGTTGAAAATGTTTTTTGCATATTTTGTTGAAAATGCATATTATTGCTTATTTTGATAAAATTTGAATTTATCATGCATATTTCTTGATTTTTTTTTGTTAAAATATTTTTTAAAATTTGTTTTTATTTTACTTTGTGCGAAAAATAAAAAACAAAAATTAAAATTTGAGTTTTTGTGAACATTGCAGTATTGATATTTTAGGACAATTATTTCCAGGGATAACATTTCAAACAAAATGACTAGTTTTTTCTATTATTCAAAGATCAGCGTAAACTTAAAATTTTAACGAAATTTTTTATAAAAAGGAATATTTTTGCATATTTTGATTAAACTGCATAATTTATTTGCATTATTTTTTTTTTTAAATTTTGTGTTATTTTTTACTTTATGTAAGAAATATTTACAAAAAAATAAAAAAAAAACAATGGAATGCGTGTTTTTTTTTAGATTTTTGACTATCTTGCCCAGGGAAACCAAAAATATACAACTTGATGTTTTTCCGTATGCGTTGTATTGATAAATATGTAAGGATTTATCCGTTTCAGATTAATTTATCAGATCTGGCATGGATTTATTAAAACATATTTTTGTGTATTTTGACCTTAAAAGCATATTTTTGAATATTTTAGTCTTAAGAGCACACAGAAAAAAATATAGTGGAAACAAATTTGAGTAATCACTTGTTTAAATTTAAAAACAAAAATTGAGTAATTTTTTAATTGACGCAATTAAAAATTTACTTACAAATTTTAAAACAATTTAAGTAAATAATTTAATAAAAATTTAATAGTTCTTTTAATTTCTTTCAAACTCTCATAGTTTTTTGAATTCTCGTTTAGTTTATAGTTTTTTGTATATGTATATGAAAGTTTGTAATCGTGTTTATAAAATTTTCCTATGTTTTTGAGACATAAATATGTTTGGTAAAGTTTAAAAAAAAAAGTTTTTAGTTTTTTTTTTTTTTTTTGTAAAAAAATTTAAAACTTTTTTAAACTAAAAAAAAATAGATAAATTTTGAGAAAATTTACTCAAATTTTTTTTTCAAACATTTAATAAATTTTTATTAAAAATTTACTCAATACTATTAAATCGTTTACTGGTGCCAGAGCTTCGAACGAATTAATTCTATTGAGAATTAATTCCCAAAAAGTTCAATTCTGTTTTAAAAAATTTTGAATTATCATTCCTTACTAGCATTCAACACGAATTAATTCAAAGGCTTAATTCTCAAAGCTTAAATCAAATTGAATTAATTCCCAAGAGAATTAATTCCTTGCAAGCTAATCATTCAATTGAATGATCAAAATTGTTCATCATTCAAATCTATTACAAATTGAACGATGATTTTTTTATTTCATTCCCTTTATATTTTCATAAATGTGTTGCTTGTGTGCATTTTAAGCATCTTCGTGTGTAAACGATTGGCTGTTGTTTTGTCGACGTCTTGTCTGCTGCTTCCCACACAAGCATAAATGTGTGTGTATGTGTGTTGCGCTTCACTGTTTAAAATTGAATGATAAGAAAATTTCACCATTCATTTTGTAGTAGATTGATTTGGATAAAAAAATAGTTCATTCCTTAAGAATGATCATTCTTAAGGAATGAATTCTTGAAAGAATTAATTCAGTGATTTTGAAAGTTGAATGATTTTAGGGAATGCCAAATTCTATTTTTTTAATTCGAATTAGAAAATTGAATTAAAGAATTAATTCTTTCGAACCTTTGACTGGTGCAAAATTGAGTAATTTTTTACTCAATAGTATTAAAAATTTACTCAAATATTTTTTTTATTTTTTTCTGTGCATATTTTGAAATAAAAGCATATTTTTAGGGAATTTTTCTGAAGTTTTGTGAGCATATTTTACTTAAAACTGCATATTTTGATAAAAAAGGAATAAAATATTTTACGTATGGACGAAAACAAAAAATATTTCGTGCGGTACTTTTGTAGTCAGTTGAAAAATTTTACTTTTTTATCTCCAAAAAAAAAACTGTTTAAATGAATTTTTTCATGAACTGTTTGTGTGTGCCAAATGTTGGCACTTTTAGTCAAATGTGATTACTTTTGACATGTTCCCGTATAAATGTAATTGGAAGTGGATGTAAAACTTGATGTAAATTCTGATGTAAAACATCAGCAGCCACTTACAACCTAAATGTTTGCATATTTTGTTGAAAATGTTTTTGCATATTATTGTTTATGTTGATAAATCTGATTTGTGAAAAAGTTCCAAAATAAAATGACCGAACTATTAAAAATTGCTATTTAAAGCAATTACAAAATTAAGTATACGCCTCTTATACAGTTTTCAAGTAGTTATAGATATAATTAGGGATGAGATTTTCATGCACTAAAAAATCGAATATATGTGCTTTAAATATGCGCTTAAAAATTCGAAATATGCACTAAAACCCTTAAAATATGCACTTAAAAATAAAACGAGTGCAATAAAAATCTTGTGGAGTCTTGTTTTCATACAAAAAACTTCTTTAAAAGAAAAAAATAACGCCGTGTTTAAATAGCAACATTTAAAACTTTATGTACGCAAGATTTTTTTTAGAAATTAAGACAATTTATAAAAAAATTTTAAAGATAAAAAATGATTTTTCTTATTTTCAAAATAAATTTTTAAGATTTAAAAAGTTTTGGAAAATTATAAATTTCAATTTGTGTTTTTGCCAATTTATGCCAAAATATGCAAAAATATGCACTTAAAAGTTGGAAATATGCACATAATATGTATTTTCACTCAAAATAATGCATTAGTAGATTTACTATTTGTAATGCTAATGCTAGTAAGCTAACCTTTAGCAAATTTTTAGTTGAGATTAGCATGTTAGCAAAAATATCTTGTAAACTTCGCATTAGCAATTTTAAACAAAATTTGATCTATTTTTTTGTTTAATTTAAAATTGATTAAAAAACAAAAATTAATTGTAATTTTTTTTTTAAGAAAACCTAAAATGTCGTTGCCTCGGAAACTAAGCCAGATAGAGCAAAATGTATTATTAGTTCTCGGGCTCTCCATAGTATCGCCGGTGCTCTCCACATGTGTGGACCCTAATGGGTCCTAACTTTGGATCCAAAAAAGTTAGCATTGCCGAAAATTTTAAAATGCTCATATCTCGTTAAATATTGCCGCCACAACAAAAAGTCCAACAAGATCGCGAAATAACCAAAAGCTCTCCGAGTAATATTTTTAAAGTTATCGAGTTTTTTAATTCTCAAAAATCCGGTGGTCCCCTAAAATCACGTATCTCAGAAACTAAGCAAGGTAGAGCGAAACGGACACAAAGTATGGATCAAAAACTATGACGATTTTTAAGGAGCCCAACTAGGTCTAGGATATGGATAGGTCATACCTTACGACATCCGATTAACGATGTAACACGAAATGCGATAGATTGGAACCCCTAGGAAGCAGACGTAGAGGACGACCCGCTCATACCTGGCGAAGACAATAGGACATAGAAGCGTCTCGAATAGGAAAAACCTGGCCTGAAATCAAAAACCTTTCAGCAAATAGAACTAATTGGAATCAATTCGTTGAGGCCCTATGCTCCTTATAGGAACTACAGGAACCAATATATATATATAACCAATATATATATCTAGGCCCATCGGGGTCTGCACCTATCGGGTCGGAACCCAATGGGGTCCTCAAATGTGTATGAACTAAGTTGAAATAAAAAAATTTCAGTTAACTAATTTTTGGCGGAACATTTTTCCTAACTTTACCAAAAAAAATTGTGGGTTCAAAATCAGCAAATTTTCTTGTAGGTTTACAAGCTTTTTTTGCTAACATTACAGTTTTTTTTTTGAGTGTAAAACCAAAATATGCAACTATATAACTATGTATAACAGCGGTAACTCATGAATAGTAGTGACAGTAATAACGAAGTCGTTATTAATAGATGGCAATCTTTTTTTGGAAAGTATTTGGGAACGATTTGGGAATAACGAAAAATAAACATTGAAAAATTATAAAATTATGAATGAAAATTATTGCTGTGTCACTTGAAAATAAAAAAATACAAAATAAAATAAAGAAATTAATTAAATTAAATCAAAATAACCAACAAAATTAAACGAAAAATAAAAGGTAAACAAAAATTCCAGCTTTCCCAGATGGCATTTGTAAAACTAACACCACCTTTAAACGTCAAAAAGAACTGACTCTTGGTTAGTCTTTATATATTTAAGTTTTTGATGTATAAAAATATTTTTGAGTGACAAAAATACGTTGTAAAATATTTTTGTGGCTTACCAATATTTTTAAAACATTTTTAACGGGTTTTCAACACGTTAATTTAAGATTAAACTAATCTGAAATTCACGTTTTTGTTAATAACTTTTGAACCACTGAAGTTATTTAGCTGAAATTCAACACGAACTAGGTCAGGGGAACAATGCCAAGCTTTAGCATCCTCAGAGTTGCCTTTCGAAAGTTATCGTAAATTTCTATCTAGTAAATTCACGAAAAAACCTTGCTGAAATTCAGTCTTTTGCTCATAACTTTTAAGCCACTGAATCGATTTCGCTGGCTTGCAATAGCAACCTGACTAGGTAAATGCCCAACATGTATGCCAAACTTCAGGAGCCTCCGTAATGTCTTTCAAAAGTTAGCGTGTTTTCAACAGACATATATACATCGCTAGATCGTCTTAAAATCGATCGGATAAAATTGTATCCGCCCGATAAAAACTGATCTTATCTTAGCGATCCATTTTTCGGATCAGTTCTGATCTTTCAAATCTCGGATCAGTATTGATTTTTCAAATCTTGAATCGAATGTGATATATAAGAATATATATAAACATTTTTACTCGGGATATTAATAATTTTTGAAAAGAAATAGTTTGTAAATGCACATTTTTTAGATTTATACTGTCTCTTTTTCGTCTTTTGGCTGCATATTATAAACACTAAAAACACCATCTAAAAAACATGAAAGTCCTGGCCCTGGTTATTACAAACGGAAACAATGTATATTTACAGCAATACCAATGTAAACATTTTCTGTATAATCGTTAGGGTAGTCAATGTGTTAATCGGTTAACCGATTAATTTAAGATACACACAATTTGTGTTCATATTACACTGTGCAACAAATTTCGGTTCACCGACTGTATCTTGAATGGGACAAAAAAAAAAAAAAAAAAATGAATGGGACAAAAAAAAAAAATGAAAGAATACTAAAACCTCCAATGGGGGCTGAAAACTTAGCTCGAGTTCTTTTTTATGGCTCAATGAAGTTTTAATTTTTGTTCAAAGGCGTTTGAAATAAGTAAAAAAAACGGTATTTAATCTAATTCTAAAGCAAATAATGTTAAAAGATATCTTCTGTGAAATTTAATGGCGATTCTTTTCTTACAAATTTATAAAAAATAAAAAATATGTAGGCGCCCCAGTAGGCTAGTTGGTAGCGTGCTAGACTATGAGTCTGGGGGCCGTGGGTTCGATTCCCACCAGAGGCCTTGGTCTGTTTCGCTACAATGAGACAATGGTCATCGTCACCCGTCTCGGTTAGGTTAATTAAGTATATGATTTGTAATTATATGTTAAACATTCAATAAATAAAATAAAAAATATGTATGGAAGGAAGGGGGGAAAAAGAAAAGAATGAAACTTTCTTAAAAATTTTCCAAAGAAAAAAATTTTGAAATCCAAAAATTTTTCATAGAAAAAAATCTGAAAATTTGAAAGAAACAGAAAAAGAAAAGAATGAAACTTTCTAAAAAATTTTTCAAAGAAAAAAAAATTTAAAGGAAAAAATCTATAAATTTTTATAGGGAATATCTGATAATTTTTAAAGGAAAAATGTGACTTAATCTGAAAATTTTTGTGAAAAAATGTCAATCTAGATGATCCTATTATGAAGTGAAGTTTTCTTTGGGAAAAATTTTAATTTTCCTATAGGCAAAATGTATCAGAATCTAAGTCTTTCTATAGAAAAAAGCACCCAGAATCGGAGACTTTTTCTACAGGAAAAATGTCTCAGAATCTGGCTTTTTTCTAAAATGTCTCAGAATCTGAGAATTTTTCTATAGAAAAATATCTGTCAATCTTGAAATTTTTATTATGAAGAGAAATTTTCTTTGGGAAAAATTTAACTTTTTCTATAAAAAAAATATATCAGAATCTGAGTCGTTCTATAAAAAAAGTTCTCAGAATCAGAGACTTTTTCTATAGGAAAAATTTCTCAGAATACAAGACTTTTTTCTAAAATGTCTGAGAATCTGAGACTTTTTCTTTAGAAAAAATGTCTCAGAATCTGAAACTTTTTATAGGAGAAATATCTAAGAATTTGCGAATTTTTCTATAGGAAAAATTTCTCAGCATCTGAGACTTTTTCTATAGGACAAATGTATTAGATTCTAAGACTTTTTTTTATATGAAAAATGTATCAGAATCTGAGACTTTTTCTATAGGAAAAATGTCTCAGAATCTGAAACTTTTTCTATAGGAAAAATATCTCAGAATCTGAGACTTTTTCTATAGGAAAAATGTCTCAGAATCTGAGACTTTTTCTATGGGAAAAATGTCTCAGAATCTGAGACTTTTTCTATAGGAAAAATGTCTCAGAATCTGAGATTTTTTCTTTTGGAAAAATATCTCAGAATCTGAGACTTTTTCTGTGGGAAAACATGTATCAGAATCTCTGGCTTTTTCTATAGGAAAAATGAATCGGAATCTGAGACTTTTTCTTTTGGAAAAATGTCTCAGAATCTGAGACTTTTTCTGTAGAAAAAATTTCTCAGAATATGAGAATTTTTCTGTAGGAAAATGTCTCAGAATCTGAGACTTTTTCTATAAGAAAAGTTTCTCAGAATCTAAAACTTTTTCTATAGGAAAAATGTCTCAGAATCTGAGACTTTTTGTATAGGAAAAATGTCTCAGGATCTGAGACTTTTTCTCTTGAAAAAATGTCTCAGAATCTGAGACTTTTTCTATAGGAAAAATGTCTCAGAATCTGAGACTTTTTCTATAGGAAAAATGTCTCAGAATCTGAGACTTTTTCTATAGGAAAAATGTCTCAGAATCTGAGACTTTTTCTATAGGAAAAATGTCTCAGAATCTGAGACTTTTTCTATAGGAAAAATGTCTCAGAATCTGAGACTTCTTCTATAGGAAAAATGACTCAGAGCCTGAGACTTTTTGTATAGGAAAAATGTCTCAATATCTGAGGCTTTTTCTATAGGAAAAATAAATCAGAATCTGAGACTTTGTTTCTATAAGAAAAATATTTCTTTTGTAAAAATGTCTCAGAATCTGAGACTTTTTCTTTAGGAAAATTGTCTCAGAATCAAGCCTTTTTTTGTAGGAAAAATACCTCAGAATTTGAGGAAAACTATCTCAGAATTTGAGACTTTTTCTATAGGCAAGCGGATGATTTTTTTTATTTCGCTGAACCCGCCACTGCTATTGTAATACGGTTATTAAATTATTTAAGCCAAACTTGTAGGGCCCGTTTGTGTGGGGGCTAGGTCTTAGATGGACCGATGTTTTACCAATTTTATAAAATTTTCTTGGCCATTAGAAGCTTAAATTTATAACACATCGTTTACATGGACAGACAGACGACGGACGGACATCGGTAAATCGACTTTAAAAGTAATTATGAGTCGATCGGTATACCTGAAAGTGGGTCTAGGACCAATATTTCCGGTAGTTATAAACATCAACACCACAGAGTAGTGTGTGGTATAAAAACAACTTTTGTCGTGCAGTTTTTCAAACATTCAATCTTGCTGTCACGTATGGAAGATTAATTAAATCTGTTATGTTTGTGTGAGTGACATAAGTAAATTGTGGTTGGTGGTTTTTAGTTTCAACTTAGAAAAAACAAAAAATATTATAAATTCTAAACAAAGGATTCTGCTTCACTTACTGTTACTCCTCCTTGATGACTTTGATGAAGTCATCATTGCATAATTTGTTTTGTGTTTTAGTTTGTTGTTTTTCTATTTTTTTTTTTTTTTGCTATAAGTCGTGGTTGTCTTAAAAACATTTTGAGTTTTGTTGCAACAAATTATATATTGCATCATCATGATGCTGAAATGAGATTTTTTTTTTTTTTAAATATTTAACAAGTATTGTGGGGATTTTATTCTTAACTTAAGTATTCACTCTGTATTCACTACGTGTCAGTGAATATTTATGTATTGCTCGTAACTAAGGAGCCACTCATCTTTCACTGCACTCATTGTAGAAGGAAACAGTTTTATTCTTTCAGTTTTGATTTTAGCATCGTACTTATGAATATGTATCATGAATACTTACTTACTAGAGTTGTCAATTATTCGACTTTCAACTTTGTTCGAATAATTCAAATAATTGTTTTTCCTCGTTCGATCAAACGATTAAAGATCAAAATTTATTCGATTAATCGAAGAGAATAACGAATAAAAAAATTATTTAAAAAAAAATAAACAATTCATATAAAAAAACTTAAAATAAGAAAGTTAAAATTTTTATTAACGAAAAAATGCATAAAAAACTTAAGAATAGAATAGTTAAAATTTAAAAAAACTTAAAAATTGAATAACTGAGATCACTTTTAATTAATGGATGCCGATTTTAATACTTGTTGAGAAATAATTCAAATACAAATTATAATTTGAAGTATTCAGACATAATTGTTTTTAATTTTTGTCAAATAAGACAATTTAAGTTGTTCTTAAGAAATAATCTTTTAAAAATAAAAGTTGACTCAATTTTTTTGCTTTCAAACGATTTTTTGAGTATAATTCATTTGCATATTCTTTTGTTTCGCTTTTTGGAGAATATTTTAAGAAACTTTCATTGCTCCAAAAATTTCCAGAATTTAGAAAAATTATTAACGTATATAACACTTTTATACGTCTCTCATTAATTCTTATTTTAATACGTTTTATTAAGTCTGATGCAAAAGAATTATCAATTTTTTCTAAATTAAATTCTGATTAATTTTTATTTAAAAATAAAAATTGTTTTATTCGACCTTTAAAATATTATATTTTGAGGATGTTTATTATGGCTCGAGGTCATTATTTTCTTTACTAATTAAAACCATGATATTCTCATAGCATAATTTTCAAGAAAATTATTTTTTTGTTTTAAATTTATTTATGTTGGTCATTTTTGCAAGACTTAATCGACACGTGTTTCGGAATTTGTCAAGATTCCATTGTCAAGATTATTTAGCAAAAATAGAAACGATTTACTACAAAGTATCAAACGAGTCTAATGACAAATCGTTTGTGCACAAACTAGCATATTAATACATATTCGCCTCTATTCACAATGAGAATTAGAAAGACGAAGAAATTGTACCATACTAATAAGGCAACGATTGTCAATAACCATCAAAAATATTTAAAACAATTTTACATACATTTTACATTTTTCTAAATTATTTAATAAAAACTTGATAACTCCCTCTAATTCTATCATGGATGTGCTATCCAGTTCTATGGCTACAATATATTTTAACTTTCCTACATTTTGTATAAAATCTTTCAAAATTTATGAGAATAAATCAAATTCTAAGCATTTATTTAATGTTTTAATTAAAAAAATTGTTCGATTAATCGACATTAATTAATCGATTTATTCGTTATTCGAAAATCGTCATTTTTGAATTATTCGAACAAGAGTTGGGTTTTGTTTGATCGATTAATCGAATTATTCTTAATCGACTGACAACTCTATTACTTACCCATCTACCTTATGTACTTTGTCATTTCCGGTATATTCATTTGTATATTATATACCTGCATGAAGATAGATAATGGCGAAGTGGGGGGTTTTTTTTACAGACTTTAGCTAAAGAAATGTGTTAAAATAATGACAAAATTATGGAAATAGTAAAAGGGATAAAAGAAAAGATTTGAGTCAGGTTCTTTGGAGAGAAAAAAATGGTCGTTTAAAAATATTGAGTGTTTATATTCAAATAGTGCTATCTACAAAATCAAAATTTTGCCAGAACAGCCTACAATCTGTTGATTTTGACTAAATTCTAAGTGTAAAAGATATGATTTTTTGCAGTTTATTAAAAAATTTTTTTTTTTTAATTGAAAATATATATGATTGATGGCAGCTGCATCGGCGATCAGATTTTCTATCAAAAACCCATTTTCGAAAACATTGTAGATAGCACTTTTTGAATATAACTCCTCGATATATAAAAAGAACAATAGTACTACAATGTTTTCAAAAAGGTCCTACATAGCTTAAATCGTCAAGTCATCGTTTTCAGATTAAAACAAGTAAGAAAGTTATAGTCGGGTAAGACCGACCAAATGATACCCTACACCAGCGTTTTCGGAAAATGGGTCCCAAGTTCAAACATGGGCCGATTGGATCTGTCTTTTGTTAGATCTTTATTTAGTGTAGAAAACACACACAGATCAAATTTTAGTGAAATTGGTTTATATTTTTGTCAATAGACCGATTTAACTGAATATCGGTCGAAATTTTTATATGGGGGACTGAGTCCAAAAATGGTCCAATTATATTCCGATTTGATTAGGTTACTAAAGTACACGTTTAACACCTAAAAATGTTTATCAAATATTTTCATTTTTATGAATTTTGAGGGAATTTGGGGGCTACAAGAAGGGGGCTACCAGAAGGACTGTCCCAATCCCTTTGAAATTTGGAATGGTGATTTGTGCATTCAAAATTTGATTACCTGAGAAATTTCAAATCGATATCTATTATAATACGGTTATTAAAGTCATTTAAGCCGAATCCAAAGAGGGCGTTTGTATGGGGGCTAGGTCTTAACATGTACCGATTTTCTCTTATTTCAATAGGCTTTTTCCTTCGGCCAAAAGCTGCTTAAGTTTTAAATTTCAAGTCAATTGATTGAAAATAAGCTTCTTGTGGCCCTAGGACGAAGCCTATTGAAATTGGAAAAAATCGGTCCATGTTAAGACCTACGTCCCATACAAACGCCCCCTTTGAATTTCGCTTAAGAGCCTCTAATAACCGTATTATAATAGATATCGTTTTGAAATTAAACAGGTAATAATATTTTGTATGCGCAAACCGTCATACCAAATTTCAAAGGAATCGGGTCAGTCCTTCTGGTAGTCCCCATACAAACCACCCTCCCGATATTCACATAATTTCTTCAAAATTCATTAAAATGGAAATATTTGATAAACATTTTATTTTTAGGTTTTAAACGTGTACTTAAGTAACATTACTTAGTCCCCCATATACAAATTTGTACCGATATTCAGTTAAATCGGTCAATTGACAAAAAATAAGCCAATTCCACTAAAATTTGACCTGTGTGTTTTTTCTACACTAAATAAAGATCTAACAACGACAGATTCAATCGTTCCATGTTTGGACTTGGGACCCATTTTCCGGGAAACACTGGTATAGGGTATCATATGGTCGGTCTTGACCGACTATAGCTTTCATACTTGTTTTCTTACAAAAAAAGTCTCAGTTTCTGAGACATTTTTCTTATAGAAAAAGTTTCAGATTCTGAGACATTTTTCGTATAAAATAGTTGTTAAATTCAGTGACATTTTTCGTAAGAAAAAGTCTGACATTCTGAGACATTTTTCCTATAGAAAAGGTCTCAGATTCCGAGACATTTTTCCTATAGAAAAAGTCTCAGATTCTGAGACATTTTTTCTATCGTAAAAGTTTAAGGTTCTGAAACATTTTTCTTATAGAAAAAGTCTCAAATTCTGAGAAATTTTTCCTATAGAAAAAGTCCTATAGTCCCATTTTTCGCATAGAAAAATTCTCAGATTCTGATTCGACCGATTTCAGAGATATTTTAGTATTCATATTCAAGATTATTAAAAATAATGTATAGCCCCAAGTAAAAATGTGAAGGATCAGTACTGATCCGAAAAATGGATCGCTAAGATTAGATCAGTTTTAATCGGACGGATACAATTTCATCCGAAAAATGGGTTTATCTAATTATATAAACCCATTTTTCGGATAACATTGTATCCGTCCGATTAAAACTGATATAATCTTAGCGATCCATTTTTCGGATCAGTACTGATCTTTCAAATTTCGGATCAGTACCGATCCGAGTAAGATCTTTTAAATCTCGGATAAGACGTGATATATAAAAATATATCTACCCGAGTAAAAATAAACATATATTACAATATACTTATAATTTGATACAAACATAATAAATTATATATGATTATACATCCGTGACACATTTTCTAAATTTTTTTAATGCAGTCATATGTAGTAATATATAATTTAATCATAATTCGGATTAAATGGTGTACGGTTGATATAAGTATATAAAATTATATGCGGGTCAATACAAAATTTGTTTTTCTCTATAATTTAACATACAATTGTATATAGATTATTCTGTTCCATATAAAACTATATATGTTTCCAATTAACCAAACATTTTCTAAGTTTTTTATGCAAAGTATACGAAACTTTTTAAAATGTTCCTAAACATTTCCTTGTTAGGGTTATGTATATCACCTATCTGGTTCGAAGCGTACCCAAACTTTTTTTTTGTTTTTGAAAATTATATGTTTGGTGAATGTATCGTTGACCTGTGGTGTATCTCAACCCAAACCAAAACACACAAGGATCTTATGTGTTTTTATGCAATTAGATCTAATTAGATCCACCAATATATGGCAATGTCTGGTCAAAATTCGGATGAAATCAAATCATATTTTATACAAGTTGATCTTTTTTAATGCAAAAACATCCACCATTATTCGGATCAAATTGCGTATAAATATATATTGTGTTAAATATCATTATATATTGCATCATATAAAAATTTTTACTCGGGTATACATTTTTACTTGGGGCAAGATAATTTTGTTTACACCAAAATATAGGTGGAATTCAGTTTAATTGCAAGACTGTCTCAAGCCCTATGAAAGGGGCATGAAAAAAAATTTTATGACTTTTTTTTTAAAAAATTCTTTAATATAGGAAAAAAAAATTGGTGTATCATAGTGTAATAGTTCTAATAATTGTTTATACTCTCCACTCTAGTGATAAAGGGTGTATATAAGTTTCTCGTTCCGTTTGTAACACCTCGTAATATTGGTCTAGGACCCCATATAGCATATATTTTCATTATCCACGATCGATTTTAAGACGATCTAGCGATGTCCGTCCGTCCGTCTATCTTTCTGTAAAAAACTCGATAACTTTTGAAAGACTTTAAGGAAGCTCCTGAAGTTTGGCATCGCTGATCACAAATTCGAATTCAAAAATTCAAAATGGTGGATCCAATATAGCGGAAATATTTTTTTAATTAAAAGTTTTTTGCTAATTTACTAATCAAAACTCCAATTTGATAAATTCAAAATGGCAGATTAAAAATGGCGGCAATTGCTTTCATTTCGAATTATATACGTGGTATGGTTTGGTTGAAAATCTCAATCATAAGGTTTTGAGGTCGCTGATAAAGAATTTTAAAACAAAAATTTTAAATTAAAAATGGTGAATCCAAGATGGCGGATAATTTTTTTTAAATTTATTATTTCATTGGGCTCATGATTATTCTTTGTAAGGGATAAGGGATCGCTGATTACTTAGTCAGAACTAAGATTTGAAAAAATGGCGGAATTTATTTTTTTATCACATAAATTATGTGGTTAATATGGCTGAAAATATCCATTATCGGGTTTTGGGGGTCACTGATCTAGAAATTGAAAACAAAAATTTTAAATTTAAAATGGCGATTTTTTTTTATTTATTAATTCTACAAATATAAATTATAAATCTAACCCTATTTTTTTGTTGATTTATTATATCATCCTTGTTTGTTTCTTACCAACTTTTTGATTGAGGTTCTTAAGCCTTCCAGATCCAAATTTAACTTAACTTAACTTTCACGATCATTTTCATCTTGTTCAACTTTTCTAGAACTTCACGACTTGTAAAATTAGCCATTTCTCGCAATTATTTATGTCCATTTTCAAAAAAGAAAAAAAAAAAACTATTTATAACCATATAAACCATTATAAACCACATTTTATTTTCAAAACAATTATGACCCGCTTACCAACGACCTTACATATGTTAAGTTTTGGCACTCTTAAACGAGGCATATTTTAACTCATATAACAACGAGACTGTTTCAGTTGAAACATCGCCTTTTTATCGTTTCCAAAGAATAATAATTTTTTTTTAATTAAAAAAAATGTTTTATTTAAAAGCAAATATGGTCCTTTTAAATGCGCCTATACAAATGTAAAATTGTGACACTCTAAAACGAAGTATCTTGTATTAGAGATTTGCGTGTAAGTGGGTCTTGATTCACGCACGCTCTCAAAATAAAAAATTTCTCACGTACATTAAAAAAAAATCGAAATTTCGGCCAAAAAATCGAAATTTCGGCCAAAAAATTGGCCGAAAATTCGGCTAGAATTCGGATGGAAATTTTTCACCTTAAATTCACGTGTTGAAAAAACTAAGCTTTAAGAACATTGGAATGCCACAAAATTACTTTACAAAGTATTTTTGTCACTCAAATATATTTTTACACTCAAAAAAAATTTACACTCGAAAAAAATTTTACACTTTTTTTGTCACTGAAAAATATTTTTATACTAAAAAAATTTACAGTCGACACTAAAAAAAAATAGTAATTTTTTTTTTTTTTTACAAAAATTACAAAAAAAAAGTTTTTTACTTAAAATAAAATATTTCTAATCAAAATTTTTAGTTTTTTTCACGTAAGAAAATTTACTATCCTTTAAAACGGGCATTGTGAAGGGTATTCATTAGGGCGGAATAATTTTTTTTCGACAAAATCGTTTAGCATATTCAGATTCTGCATAAAATTCTAAGAAAAAATGACGAACTAACCATGTCTCAAAAATCAGTTGTGACCCCCCCCCTCCCCCAATTTTCAAAAATAGTTTTGCACGATATACGACTTTTTTAGCTGTGCTTATTATTTGGAATATATTGTTTAACTAATAAATTTTGCTTTTATTTTGTATTACTTAAGAGGTGTACCTGGTATTTTTAGGTACGGGGAATCCATATTTGATATTTATTTTGATCTAAACCGCCGCTAGAGGGCTCTAAAAAACAAAAATCTAGACTTGGGTCTTAAGATTTTTTTTATTATGAAGCCAGATACTCTAAGGAGCCATTTAAAAATTCCCATTTACAGTTTAATTAAATTCCAAAAACTCGCGATATTATTCGCGATTTTTATTTTTTTTAAATACACAAAAAATTAAAATGTGGTAAACTACACCATTCTTTTATTGCCACAATTTTTTAAAACTTTTTCGTTTAAAGTAGAGGATTTTAGCTTTCAATTTCAATTTTGATTATCAAAATCCGATGTTTACTTAAGTAGTTATAGATCTTCAAAGTACATCGTTAAACGATTTCAAAATCCTAAAATCATTTATTAACAAAATTAAAAAAAAATCTTTTTATATGGGCATAATTTAAAAAAAATATTAAAAATAGAAGACTTTTGTGTCTTATTAAAATGATGACTGATTTTTTTTTGTAAAAATGTCATACTTTCATAATATGTTAATTGAAACAAGTAGAAAAGTTACATTCGACTTGGCCGAATCTATGAATACCCTCCACAATGCCCTTTTTAAGTGATAGTAAATTTTCTAACGTGAAAAAAATAACATTTTTGGTTAGAAATATTTTATTTTGTGTAAAAAAACTTTTTTTTATTAATTTTTGAAAAAAAAAAAAATAATAATTTACTAATTTTTTTTTGAGTGTAAAATTTTTTTTTAGTGTAAAATTTTTTTTTGAGTGTAAAATTTTTTTTGAGTATATTTTATTTTTGTTTTAGTGTAAAAATATTTTTGTGTGACAAAAATACCTTGTAAAATATTTTTTTGACTTACAAATGTTTTTAAAACATGTTTAACGGCTTTTCAACACGTGAACTTAAGGTGAAACTAATCTGAAATTTACGGTTTTGCTAATAACTTTTGAACCACTGGACCGATTTGGCTGAAATTTAAAAATTTTTAAAACGAACCGGACCAGAGGAACGGCAAATATATATGTTACACTTCAGCACCCTCAGAATTTCCGTTCGAAAGTTACCGTGTGTTTTATCTCGTAAATTCCAGAAAAACCCTTGCCTAAATTCACTCATTTGCTTATAACTTTTGAACCACTGGACCGATTTCGCTGGATTGCAATACCAACCTGACCAGGTAAATGCCCAACATATATGCCAAACTTCAGGAGTCTCCGTTAAGTCTTTCAAAAGTTAGCGTGTTTTCAACAGACAGACAGACAGACGGACAGACGGACGACATCGCTAGATCGTCTTAAAATCGATCGAGGATCATGAATATATATCATAGATGGGACTAATTAATTAATGGCACCAATTAATTGATGGTTTAATTATTATTAAATTGATGTCAATGGTAATGAAATTTTTTTCATTACAATTGGTTGTATCAATTGCACCAATTAAATTACTAATCAATTTAATTACTAATGAAAATTAAAAAAAAAAATAACTACCATTGGTATGGCATCAATTAAAAAAAATAATTACCATTAGTAAAAGTCGTCACAATATTGTCAAAATCGTTAATATTTGAAAATATCTGTTGTTTTTTTTTGTTATTTTGTATTTCAATTTTTCACATTTTATGAACCAAACGCACGTTTGCCTTTTGTATAACACAATATTTGAAGTTTTTTTATTTGCGTTTAGATTTTTGTCTTTAATCATATTTAAAAAAAAAAAAAAACATGCTTTGATGTTTAAATTTATAACTTTTCAAAAAGACAAAAATGTGTAAACAAATGGTTTTGAAACCAATTATAATTGGTGTTTTTCAACAATTGGTGCATTTCATTACAATTGGTAATTATTTTTTCAATTAAAAAAATTTAATTACCATTAAATGGTAATGAAATTTTTTTCATTACCATTGATATCAACCAATGGTAATTAAATTTCAATGGTAATGAAAAATTCCCATCTATGATATATATACTTTATGGGGTCCTAGACCAATATTTCGAGGTGTTACAAACGGAATGACAAACTTATATATAACCACTATCACTGGAGGGTATAAAAAAATCAAAAGAAGTGAAAGTTGACGAAAATGCACTTAAAAAAATGCATTTGCATTTAAAATGCATTTTTTTAATAACACATTTTTTTTTAACTTTCAAGTTTAATGTAGAGGACTCAAGCTTTTAATTTCAATTTTGATTTTAAAAATCGGATATTTACTTAAGAAGTTATTGTTCATAAAACTACACTACTTTTTCATATTTTGTGATTATTAAAAAATGAAAATCGCGAATAAAATCACGAGATTTTAGAATTTAATAAAACTGTAAATGGGAATGTCTAAATGGCTCCATAGTGTATCTATGTACACAATCTAAAGATCCCAGGTCAAAAAATACCCCTTTTCTCGTGATGAATAATGGAAAAGGCGTATAACGTACAAAACTATTTTTGAAAATTGGGGGGGTCAAAACTGATTTTCGAGACATGGTTTGTTCGGCATTTTTTCTTAGAATTTTATGCAGAATCCAAATATCCTAGACGATTTTGTCGAAAATTTTGCTCCGAACAATTCACTCCGCTCTAGTATTCATTGATTCGTCCAAGTCGAATTTAACTTTTCTACTTGTTTTAATTTAAAATTTCATTAAAGCGGTTGTTTTACCTTAAATTTGACAACGTTAGCTTTTTAATATCACTACATTTACATGTAGTTTTTGTTAATATAAATTTTTTGTATTAAGGTTAGGTACTTATAAATGCAAAAAGTTTGTTATCAACTGTTTTTCAACGAACTACTACACAAAAAAACTCATAGGGAAGCACATTTTACCTGCATACTTGGTAAATATATGCTTTTTTTCAAATATATAATATTATGTAGTTTATATAATATAAAATTAGGTTAACAAAAAAATATAGAGTAAACTGATAAAATATATTTTAAACTAATTTGTATACACAAAAAATATAATAAAAAATAGAGTAGGTTTTATATCTTATTGGCTAAATTACCTAAGTTTTTTAGAGTAACAACTTAGGTAATTTGTGCAATAACAGTTTGTGGGTTGTAATTCGCCAAATTTGTCAAAAAAAATTTACAGTCCCCTTTAATATTAAATACATAGCACATAATGTTAGAGTTTTACCAGAATTAATGCACTAATTTTGTAAAAAGCAAGGCGCCGAGTTGCCAAAATTTCAATACAATATATTGTTGTCACCAAAGTAAATTTCACATTAATTTTGACAACGAGGCGCATTTTACAAAATTGGGAGATAAATTACGTCGCGTTTGACTTAAAATAAAATAAAATGCATTCAATTTGAATTTTAAAAGTCCGCTTGATTGAGGTACCTCACACATAAATTGTATGAACAAAATATGTTTGACATTACGTCTAAAGCGACGTAAGTTAATTCGCGACGTAATTAAATACTTAAAAATGTATCTAATTTCCTTATAAATTTATTTTTTTTTTTTTTATATTTTTTTGCAGATGGCCAATGCTGGTGATCCAAAATGGCAAAAAGATGCTGCCGATCAAAATTTCGATTATATGTTCAAATTACTTATAATCGGTAATTCGAGTGTGGGTAAAACAAGTTTCCTGTTTCGTTATGCCGATGACAGTTTCACATCTGCCTTTGTTTCAACGGTTGGCATTGATTTTAAAGTGAAAACAGTATTTCGTCATGATAAACGTGTGAAATTACAAATATGGGTAAGTGTTTGAAATTGGGAAATAATTGGGTGGGTGGGGGTGTGAAGAAAAAGTGTTCTGCTGTAAAATTCAGTTTAACATTTATTACCAACATAAAATACCCGGTCGTATAAATTGATTGATATAAAAAGTTTTTGTTTGTGCTTTATAGCAATACAAATTTGAATAGACATTTATTTTTTATATGGCGTCACATTAAATGATTACAAAAGGGCTGCCAGATTTGTGGATTTTTTTTAACAAAGTTGTGACACGAGAGACAAAAAGTAATTCAAATAGGGACGGAATTTTTGGGGAATATTTAAAATTTTAATGGGGATGCAAATTTTGGGGATATCTAAAATTTAAATGAAGACGGTATTTTTGGGGATATTTAAAATTTTACAATGCTCCATTTAGATTTTGGATAAAATCTCATAACTGACAAAAAAGTACATTATTCTTGATTTGTTTACACTCCAACCGAAATATGGGGTATTGGAGTGTTTTTTTTTTTACTTCAACTTTTGATTTTTCCAAGAGTGCAGGAAATATTTATTCTAATATACCTAAAAATTATGTGGTAAAATTTTGAGGCCAATTGGATTAAATTAATACGTGGCGCCCGGTGATCAAAGTTTTAAATTTTTAAAAATTACACTGTGCTACAAATTTTGGGTTATTGATTTGAGCCTAAATGGCTTCGACGCCATACCAAAGAAGACCATCATATAGACAACATCACTAGAGGGTTTTGCAAAGTCAGTTCGGATTTATATTTATGGACCACTGAAGTTTTTAATTTTTTTTCAAAGGCGATTGGAAAACGTAAAAAAAAATATAATAAAATCACATCCGAGCTTTAAAATATGGTTTGATGTCTTCAGTGAAATTGTAAGTCGGTTCTTTTCTTAGAACATATTAACCCTCTAACTGTCATTTTATGGGGTCATTTTAGTCCTTTTTCAAAAACTAAACACAGAAGTGTAATTAAACTTCCATTTAAAGGGTTAAAATTTTCTACAAATATATTCCCCATACAATTTCGCTAGGGATTGCCAAAGGTTGAAAGTTAGGGACCCCCGTTGGTAGCGTGCTAGTCTTTTAACGTGGGGGTCGTGGGTTTGATTCCCTTGGTTTTTTCGCTACAACGAGACGTCAGTCATTGTTACCAGTTTTCGGTTAGGTTAAATTTATTTAAAATTAGTTGTAAATAAATAGAAAGAATAAGGGCAAGGCCACCGTCAGTAACGTCACGCTCGCTTACATATTTTGGTCAATATCTTTATAAAATACAATTATTTCTCCCAACTTGAGAGCGGCATATGAAAGTTCTCGTCATAACTGTTGTTTCATACGCAGATAATTTTGCTGTATCTCGTTTTGTTGTGAAGTTATGACCATTTTAAGCTGTCAGTAACGTCACCGGATTTTGGAAGTGTGTTTGGAGGTAACTGAACGTTTATATAAAAATTAGCGAATTGAAAGAGTTCATGTTTATTATTGCCCAGTATTTTAAAAAAGGAAGGATGATAGATGATTTTTATCCAAAAGGTGGGCTTAATATTTTATGTTTTAATCAAGTAAATGACATAAAAGCAGTGTCAGTAACGTTACGCAAAATGTCAGTAACGTCACACGTACGAATTTCGTAACGATTTTCGGGTCTTTTTTTTCTTGGGTTAATAGAGGAACCCTACACGGCGAAAAAATCATAGTAGAGGAGTTTTAAGATGCAATTAAATACCAAATTATTAAGCAAAAAAGTAAAAAAACAAAAATAAGAAAAATCCGTCAGTAACGTCACACAATCTTATTTTTCAAAAATACCCTGCTATATGCAAATAATGCTTCATTTAAGCATAGAGGGACCCTACACGGCGAAAAAATCATAGTAGAAGAGTTTAAGATGCAATTAAACACCAAATTATTAAGCAAAAAAATAAAAAAAAACAAAAATAAAAAAATCCGTCAGTAACGTCACACAATCTTATTTTGCAAAAATACCCTGCTATATGCAAATAATGCTTCATTTAAGCATTGATTATGAAAGTACTTCAAAAATACTCAAAAAAAATCAGCTCATCGAAACTCTCTTCTAATTAGTTAATGCATAAAAAAACATTTTATAAAAATTTGTCAGTAACGTCACCATTTATTTGCGGCTGATTACTTTAAGCCCTAATTGGTCCAAAAGCCAAGATTTGTACACAAATTTGCTTGCTCATCAATAGTTTGATTTATATTCTATCCAAAAAAAGTAATCATCTGTCTAAAGCACAAAAAAATAACAACAAAATTTACGTTTTTCGCCGACATTGATATATTTTCCAACTACGCCTTGCACGTGCCACTTATGAAAAGAATGTAAAATTTCAAAGCAGACACAAATTTTGGACTGGCATACAGTGATGCCATATTCTATACATATTTGACATTTCAAATATTTGACAGAAAAAAAAAATCTATGTGGTTTCATTTTTCGTGGCCTTGCCCATAAATATAAATAAAAATAATTGATCATGTGATTGAAGCTATTATTATTATTATTATAGGTTGAAAGTTTGTGCGACATGCGTAAAGTGCTTAAAAATGGACTAATATAAAAAACCAATATTTTTTTATATATTTTTTTACCAAAGCAGTCTTTAAGAAACTCGACAAAAAACAGTAAATATACTTCTGAGCTAAACATTATGTTATGATAAGTTTTAAAAAATTTTATGATGATTCTTTTTTTTATTAAATTAACCCTCTCCCGTTTGAAGGGGTAAGTTTTGTCCTTTTTTAAAATAAATTCATAAAAGTCTATAAAAAAGGCAGTTAGATGGTTAAAGTGTTTCACAAAAATTTTGCTCTCCAAATTTTACTAGGGGTCGTCAAAGCAAGAAATTGCCCACAAACGAATATATCTAGGGTAAGTTAGGGTCAATCTACCAATTTAATTTTTTTGGAGCACGATATAAAATGAACCAGAGTAAAAACAAGTAGGAAAGTTAAATTCGACTTTGCCGAATCTATGAATACCCTCCACAATGAATTTTTTAGAGGAGAGTACATTTTTTAATGTGAAAAAATTTTGAGTAAGAAACTCTTTTTTTGTAATTTAAACAAAAAAAAAAAACAAAATATATTTTTTTTTTATTTCTGAGTGAATGCACGTATGTATGTACACAAAATATTGTAATTTTTGTAAAAAAAAACTAAATTTTTTTTGAGTGTAAAATTTTTTTTGAGTGTAATTTTTAAATTACCAATGCTTTTAAAACCAAACAAGTTTAAAAAGCATTGCTTCAAAACTAAACAAGTTTGAAAAGCATTGTTAAGTTACCACCAATGCTTTTTAAACTTGTTTAACACGTGGTATTTAAGATGAAACCAATCTGAAATTCAGGGTTTTGCTTATAACTATTGAACCACTGGACCGATTGAGCTGAAATTCAATACCAAACAGACCTGGGGAACGGCAAAATACATGCCAGGTCTCAGTAGCTTCATTATTGTCTTTCGGATGTTATCGTGTTTTTTATCTCGTAAATTCGCGAAAAACCCTTGCCGAAATTTACTCTTTTGCTCATAACTTTTGAACCACTGGACCGATTTGGCTGGATTGCAATACCAACCTGACCAGGTAAATGACCAACATATATGGCAAACTTCAGTAGCCTCCGTAAAGTCTTTCAAAAGTTTGCGTGTTTTCTACGGACGGACAGACAGACAGACGGACGGACATCGCTAGATCGACTTAAAATCGATCGAGGATCATGAATATATATACTTTGTGAGGTCCTAGACCAATATTTCGATGTGTTACAAACGGAATGACAAACTTATATATACACTCAAAAAAAAGAAACTGTAAAGTTAGCAAAAAATTTAGTTAAATTTAACTAAAACAAGTGAGAGTGTTAAATTCGGCTGTGCCGAATCTTTTATACCCTCCAAAATGTAAAAAAAAAAATGACAGAGGCGTTTCTTTTTTTTTTGGGGGGGGGGGGTCAGTGGGGCACGTTGAGATCACCTTCCCATCACGATAAATATACCAAATGTTTCATTTATTTACCAAAAATACAAAAAAAACATGTAAAAACGTGAATTTTTTAGAGGTTGGTTTAGTTCTTTAAGGGGGAACTTTTTTCCCCCTGGTCCGATTTGGCCAATTTCCGAAGTTAACCTGCCTAGGAACATAAGACATATTTGTGCCAAACTTGAGGTTCCTAGCTCTTTTATTTTGGACTGCATCGTGTTAACTACAGACGGACGGACGGACGGACGGACGGACAGACGGACGGACGGACGGACATCGCTAGAATGTCTTAGAATCGATCACTGATCAATAATATATATACTTTATGGGGTCCCCGACCGATATTTCGATGCGTTACACACGGAATGACAAAGTGAGTATACCCCCATACTGTAGTTGGAGGGTATAAAAACACCTGATTTTGAACCTACTAAATTTCTAGTTAATTTAACAACAAATATTTAGTTAACTTTTCGTACAATGAATGTAGCAAAAAAAACGTAATTTTAACTAAAAATTCAGCTAAAATTTTGTAACATTTTTTATTAGTTGAATATTGGTTTTAAACACTAACACTTATGTTTTCTTTTTTTTTCACAGCATTAAGTTAAGCTTAAGTAGGACTTATGACATTTGCATAGGAGGCTACTCAAGAAATGTTTAAAATTTTTCTTTTGACAAAAATGTTACAAAAAATCAGCAAATTAATTAGTAAAAATTCGTAAACTCAGTTTTAAAGCCAACAAAAAAAATTAATTCAAAATTTGTACAAAACTAGTATTTTTGTAAATTGAGCTTAACTAAAAAAAGTAGTTAAAACGCTGATTTTAACTAAAAATTTGCTAAAAAGCCAGTATACTCAAGTTAACAAAAAAAAGTTTGTTAACTTTACAGTTTTATTTTTTTGAGTGTACCCTTTATCACTAGAGTGGAGGGTATAAAAAAAAGTGTGCAATTTTCACATTTGAAAAAATTTGAAAAAAATAGGTCGAATTGTAATCACTAGGGCAAGTACTGTTATGAAAATGCATGTTTTTACTCAGCATTGTAAACAAAATATAAATTAAATACTTTCCGAATCAACAAATTTGCAATAGAATGGCATCGATTTGTAGTTGCATATTTTTGCATATTTTGGTATAAATGCATATTTTTGCATATTTCTATATAAATTGGACTTTTTTTTAAATTTTATCAATATTTTTTCAAGACTTCCTTGGGAAAATTAAAAATCTATCCCTATTTTTTATTGAAAATAATATTTGACTGGTTCCATTTAAAATAGCATAGGCAATCAGCCGATGGTGGTTCAATTTATCCAAAAATTAACATATCCATTCTTCTAATTTTTATTGAATTTCGGTTTTTGTTATTTAGTCGAAATTGTGAATGGTTCGCGTTTTATCGCTGTTCAAAGTTGGTATTTTGCCACAATTTTATGAGAAATACATAATGTTTAAATGATCGTAATTTTGGAACGCATCATCCGATTATCACGAAATAAAGCCCAAAATAATGGTTATGTCCTGTACTTAAAATAGAATTTTGAAAAAGGATAGGATACTTAGCAAAATGGATATTGAAATTAAAAAATGTCCTTGATTTGCAAATATCTCAAAATGCGTATCTTTAATTTTCCTTTATTTTTTTGCACATATAGCCCAAAATGAACTTAACAACATATGCAAATCCCAAATTGGGGTTATAAGCATTTTAATTGTAAACGCGGTTTCATGAAACGCCTTATTGATTTTTGTTAATAACTCTCGTTTACAAATGAAAAACAATTTCTGCGCACTAACCGCGAATAAATTTTTTATATGTATTTTGGATCGCTAAACTCAAAAATTTCATTAAAACAACATTTCGCGAATACATTTTTGGTAAATTAATTTTTTAGCGTTTTTTGGAGGTATTTTAACTATTTTGCTTATATCATAAGTTCTGTTTATCTGATCTTCTCGCAATAAAACCCAAACTAAAGATAATCAAATTTCCAACAAATCCTACATTCATCATTTTTTCATCAGTTCATAGCTTTACGCGCAAATAAATTTTTTAGCGTTATTTGGAGGTATTTTAACTATTTTTCTTATATCTTGAGTTCCGTTCATCTGATCTTTTCGCAATAAGAACCAAATTAAAGACAATCAAATTTCCAACAAATCCTTCATTCATTATTTTTATATCAGTTCATAACTTTACGCGCAATAGGCAAACAAGGAAAAACAATTTTTAATTAACAAAGCTCATTTTTTGATTTCATCAAATCAACTTTATTATATTTCTAAATTTCAGGCTTTGCAGATAAATAAAAAGATGTAATTAATTGCAAAGATTTCTATTTCTTAAACTTTTTTTAAATGATTTGTTAATCAAAAAACTTATTTTAGTCATAAGTTTGCCTATTGAACGGAAAGATTTGAACTGATAAATGATGAATATAGGATTTGTTGGAAATTTGATTGTCTTTAATTTGGTTCTTATTTCGGAAGTTTCAGATAAACGGAACTCAAGATATAAGAAAAATAGTCAAAATACCTCCAAATAACGCTAAAAAATTTATTTGCGCGTAAAGCTATGAACTGATGAAAAAATGATGAATGTAGGATTTGTTAGAAATTTGATTGTCATTAGTTTGGTTTTAATTGCAAGAAGATCAGATAAACAGAACTTAAGATGTAAGAAAAATAGTAAAAATACCTCCAAAAAACGCTAAAAAATTAATTAAACAAAAATGTATTCGCGAAATGTCGTTTTAATGAAATTTTTGAGTTTAGCGATCCAAAATACATACAAAAAAATTATTCGCTGTTAGTGCGCAGAAATTGTTTTTCATTTATAAACAAGAATTATTAACAAAAATCAATAAGTCGTTTCATGTAACCACGTTTATAAACAAACCGCTTATCACCCCAATTTGGGATTTGCATATGTTGTTAATTACGTTTTGGGCTATATGTGAAAAAAAATATAGGAAAATCAAAGATACGCATTTTGAGATATTTGCAAATTAAGGACATTTTTTTAAATTCAATATCCTTTTTGCAAAACATCCTATACTTTTTCAAAATTCTGTTTTAAGTACAGGACATAACCATTATTTTGCGCTTTATTTCGTGGCAATCGGATGATGCGTTCCAAAGATATGATCATTTAAACATTGTGTATTTATCATACAATTGTTGCAAAATACCAACTTTGAACAGCGATAAAACGCGAACCATTCACAATTTTTACTAAATAACAAAAACCGAAATTCAACAAAAATCAGAAGAACATATACACCAATTTTTAAGACAATTAAAATAGGTAAGGCCGAAAAAGTGTTTTTTTGTAGTCAAAAATTTTGGAATTCTTCATTTATTGTTCTGGAAGTATAATTTTTAGATTCTGAGAAATGTTTCCTATTTAAATTGTTCTAAGACAATTTACTAATCGTTAAGAAAAAAATGTTTTCTAATTGGAGATTTTATTACAGGAAAATTAAATTTTTTTAATTTCGCTTATAGTCATGGGTTCTTTTGCCTTTAAGTTAATTTTTTGACTAAAAAATTGGAAAATTCCAAAAAAAGTGAAAAAAAATATTTTAAATTTTATAAATTTTTTACTCCAGCAATATTAAGTGACTCAAAGAAAAAACTTGTCAAAAAAAAATATTTTACTAAATAAAAAGTGATTCCCATTTAAAAAATCGCTGGTAGGAATTGTCTAATTTATGTACAAATCCATTTTTTAGCTAAAAAAATAATTTTTAGATGCGTATGTTTGAAGTTTTTAGTGCATATTTTGGATTCTTTGATTTAACGTTGCGAATGAGTAATATTTATGCAATTAATAATACTCATTCGCAACGTTAAATCAAGAAATTACAAGCAAATTACAAAATTGTTATGAAATTTAAAGTTCAAATGCGATTTTCTCGAAAAAAACGAAGAACGTGTTTCTGAATTTTTTTGTGTGGATGGACAAACATCTAAACTTTAAAAAAAAAATTTAAAAAAGAAAAAAAGTGGCATGTTTTTTAATAAATTGACATTTTTAAAAATGGAAAATTTCAGAACGGGTTCTGAAAATTAAAAAAAAAAAAAAATTTTAATCGATAGCCCATACAAAACTATATAAGAATGTAAATTTTTGAGATTGTGGCGCATTCCGTTTTAATGTGATAAATATTTAATCAAGGCAAGTCGCCATAAATTTGACCATTTTTCCAATATTTGACCACGCCTTTTAAGCCCAGTTTTTGAAAATTAGAAAAACCAAAAACGAAATTTTCTAAGTTCCATATAGGGCCATCCATACAACTTATTCAGAAGTTTATGGTACACGTGTTTTTTTTTCGCTGGAGATTTGGTGTGGAATGCCTCATATGTATATCACAAAATATTTTTTTAAATTTCAACTCAGCGAAACTGAAATAAATGTTTGTTAAAACCGGCAGTTTTTGGAATTTAGAAAACTGTAAATGCAGTTGTGTAAACAAGACCTTGAACCATAACTGAGCAATGTTTAAGGATTACCCCACTTTATCCGTAAAAGTTACAGAGGGTTAAAGTTAAAAAATCGATAAGAAGGCTTGAAATAATCTATAGTTTTTACCTTCTTTCGCTTTTTTTTTTAGAGAACACAAAGTCAGTACATACAAGAGATTATTTTAATGTTGGTTTGATAGATGATTCATCGCTTGGTAAGAAGTTATAAGATGGTTAAGTTTAGAAACCAAAAATTAGGAGTTTTTAAATTTTCGAGGTTTTTTGATCAGGGATTTCGGCCCCCTCTATAAAATGAAAAAAGTTGAGCTAGAGTTGGTAGCTGTTGTAATTCTTAACATTTGGAATTAATCCCGTTAATGTGCCACGAATAAATAAGGACTTTCAGCAGATAAAAGTTCGAAAGAAAAAACGTAATTTTTTTAAAAATACCAGTTTTTCGCGAGGCACATTCGCGGTTTCATTCGAAATTTGGTGACCTCTTGCGTAAACCGACTTTTTTGTGAGTTTACATAAAAAAATCACTGGCGGGTTTATAAAAAATAAATTGCAAAAATTTTATGGCATTTTTGAAAATTGTTCGAAATTTGCAAATCTGTTTCCTATTTTTTTTAGTAGCAATTAATGCATCATGTTCATTTTAATACACCAAAAGACGTGCCTTAACGAGTAGAATTGATTTGCTTTTTGACTTTTTACTTTAAGCCATACTGAGCGGAAAGCGCGATGATTTTATCTAAGCCTGTTTTGATCTGGCACATCCAAGGCTTTACACGAAATCGGATGAATTTTTTTTAAATGAAAGCCCACTTGATGTGGTGTCAGAAAAAAAAAATCAGAGGCGGGTTAAAAAATTTTGATGATTATAGATTTTTTGAACCATATTAAATGTTATTGTTATGAAAAAGCATCACCGATTTTTTTTAAACTACTGGTACAATGATACGATTTTCCGTGATTTTTTTCAGTAATACCAACGCGCATTGCCTAAATATGTTATAAAAAATTGTGAAACTTTTCTTTTACCGCGAATTAATCGCGATTTTAGGTACTTAGATATTTTTTTTTTAAATCGTTTGTTCATTAAAGGGTTAAATTTATATCATATATTTTAGAAGAAATGATGTATCATGGCATGTTTTAATAACGCATGCATCAAATGTGTAGAAAAAAATCTTTAAAATATTTTTAAGATTTTTAAAACCGCTAAATCTTAAAACCGCCATAAATTTTGACCCCCTTGCGCAATTCAATTGACGCGAACGAATTTCTTATTCTTAAATAGCTTCTAATATTTATGCCAACTTTCATTGATGTGCCATTAAAACAAAATACACATCTTTTTACCTCAAAATTTAAGTATTAGATGGAACTCCTCATATCTTATTGCATTTGCCATGCTGAATACGAATCTGGTTAAGATTTTGATATCTTTTGGCTAGTTTTCGAGATATTGACATTTTGAAAATATCGGTAAATAGTGTTTGCAAAAAAAAAAATGCTTATAGGGCATTCCAGGCCAAATCACTCACTTTTAGACCCGACCCCCTTCGATTTATTTAATTTTTGGATATGTTTTAGTACTCATTAAATGCAACTTGAACACCAATTTTCAGCCTTTTATTCCAAGATGGTGTTGAGTAAAAATTTTTTCAAAATGGCAATTTTTTCAAAAAAATGAAAAAATTTAAATTTTCAATTAATTTTGACCATTAAAAAATACAGATATCTTAAAAAAATTTGGACAACGTTTTGTTGGTATTTAAATTTAGTTTTAGAATAAATAATTTAAAAAAATATAAGTAAATATCACTTATTTTTTTACGTTTAAAAATTAAAATCGACTTTTTGAAAAAGTCGGAAACCTTCGATTTTTTTTAAAACGTCTAAAAGTTCTACTCTAAATTACGCAACTTTTAAGCCATAATTCGAGACGTAATCGCAATTTGTTCTATTTTTTTAAATTTTGAAAATTGCACCTTTTATTTTTTGACTCTAATTTCTTTTATATGGTGCTCCAAAAAAATTAAATTGGTAGATACTGACCCTAACTTACCCTAGATATATTAATTTCCAGGTAAAAATACGCCTCACAAAAATTAAGAACGATCGGACATGGGTAAGGCGTTCCGCATTGGCCTTGAAGTTTAGAAAACGGATCACAAGGAAAAATATGAATTTTTTCTGGTTTCTCAATTTTGTTGGTATTTAAAGTTAAGTTTAAATTCAAGTGGTTACAGAATTATAATACGGAGTAAAATGCCTCTCTAATAAGGTACCAAAAACTAAAATCGGTTGATAATCAACCAAGTTATTACAACTTCCCCAGGCATCTAACTTGTGGCAGACCACTTAATTAAGCAATACAATCCGATTTTTGAAATTCAATGAAATCTTCTACTGTAATAACATTTTTTTATTCTTAAAGTTCAAATGTTCTTAGATGACACGAACCTTTCGTATTGTGTTTTGCTAACATGTTTTAAATTAATGCTAAAAATGCCTGCATTTTCAACGTCCTTTTGAAATCTCTATTTTTAATTTTTTTTTGCTTTAAAATTTGGAAAAACCAAAAAAATATTACACTGAAACATGAATAATGAAAAAATGTTATTACAGTAGAAAATTTCAATAAATTTAAAAAAAGGGACTCGTATTCTTTAATCAAGTGGTATGACACACGCTAGATGCCTGGGGAAGTTGTAATAACTTGGCTGATTTTCAACCGATTTTAGTTTTTAGTACCTTATTAGAAAGGCATTTTATTCCACATCATATTTCTGTAATCACTTGGAATTATATTAAAACTTAACTTAAAATACCAAAAAAAATTGCGAAAACAGAAAAAAATTCATATTTTTCCTTGTAATCCGTTTTTCAAACTTCATTGACCATGCTTAACGCCTTACCCTTGTCCGATTGTCCTAAATTTTTGTGATAAGTATTTTAACCTCCAAATGAATTCTAAAAATGAGTGATTTGGCCTGGAATGCCCCATATATGGGGGACAATGAAAAATTAAACTTGGCAACGTTTGGTTAAAATGACAGTCTGCTATTTTAGTAAATGTTTGATGTGATAGTGGGTGGTTATTTCAATATTATTGTAGTAAAATAAATATATTGTCTACTATTTATATTGGAAATTACCATCTAATTTGTAGATAAAAATCCCTTAATAATTACACTGTAAGTACGTAAAATTGACACGCCAAAACGCCGAGACACCCAAACTTAATTTTAGGTCGTAGAACACAGTGGCTTTCTCCGTTTTGGCAGATCAGGTCAATATTAAGAGATATTTAATTTTTAAGTTTGTGATTTTTCAGCGATTTTTTTTATTGCTTTAATGAAATTGAAAATTTTTTTTAGAAAAACTAATTATTTTACTCGCCCAAACTGATCCGCCATCTTTAAAACGAAATATCTTTTAATTTTGACCTGACCTGGTAAAACGGAGATTGTCACTAGATTCTACGAACCAGTGTTCTTACAGTGTTATTATTAGAGATGGGCGCGTGAGTGATTTTTGACTCACACTCACTCACGCTCACGACAGGAATTTTTGAATCACGCACACTCACTCACGAGCATATTTTTTCTACTCACACTCACTCACAATCACGTGAGTAATTTTAATACAACTCACACTCACGTTCACTCACGCAAGCTTCACTCACACTCACGTTGACACACACTCACGAAACACTTATTTATACAAAAATAAAATTTAAGAACTAAAATTTCAAAAATATTTCAAAATTTTCAGCAAAATTTAAAAGCGAAATTTTACATATTTTTTTTGCTTTTTTCGGGACGAAATATTAAATTAAGCCATATTTTAAAATTT
This sequence comes from Pegoplata infirma, assembly GCA_963921195.1. Taxonomy (NCBI): domain Eukaryota; kingdom Metazoa; phylum Arthropoda; class Insecta; order Diptera; family Anthomyiidae; genus Pegoplata; species Pegoplata infirma. The sequence goes on along the minus strand of OY992538.1, from coordinate 97,370,942 downwards.
TTTGTTGCTTTTTTTGGTACAAAAGGAAATAAGAAAAGAAAATAAATCACGCATACTCACGCAAAAAAATTGACTCACGCACACTCACTCACGCAAAAATCTTACTCACGCACACTCACTCACGCAATTTTTTTCTCAACTCACACTCACTCACGTGAGTAAAATTGAAATCAGTCACACTCTCGCGTGAATCACGCTCTAATCTGCTCATGTGCCCATCTCTACACCATTTACAGATGTAATTCGAAAAAGATCAATTGTAATTCGAAGATTCTATTTGTAATTCGAAGATTCCATTTGTAATTCGAAGATTCCATTTGTAATTCGAAGATTTCATTTGTAATTCAAATACTCCAATTGTAATTCGAAGATTCCATTTGTAATTCGAAGATTCCAATTGTAATTCGAAAAAGATCAATTGTAATTCGAATGAGATCAATTGTAATTCGAAAAAGATCAATTGTAATTCGAAAAAGATCAATTGTAATTCGTAAAAAATCAATTGTAATTCGTAAAAGGTCAATTGTAATTCGAAGATTCCAATTGTAATTCGAAAAATATCAATGGAAATACAGTTGATATTTTTCGAATTACAATTGGAATCTTCGAATTACAATTGATCTTTTACGAATTACAATTGATCTTTTACGAATTACAATTGATCTTTTTCGAATTACAATTGATCTTTTTCGAATTACAATTGATCTTTTTCGAATTACAATTGATCTTTTTCGAATTACAATTGGAATCTTCGAATTACAAATGGAATCTTCGAATTACAATTGGAGTATTCGAATTACAATTGGAATCTTCGAATTACAAATGGAATCTTCGAATTACAAATGGAATCTTCGAATTACAAATAGAATCTTCGAATTACAATTGATCTTTTTCGAATTACATCTGTAAATGGTGTAGTTATTATCACAGTGAAACTAGTTTTTTTTTTTGGGAAAATGAAAAGTAATTTAAATCCTAAAAATATCACAGTTTTAGATATTTTTATACCCTCCAACCACAGTATGGGGGTATACTCACTTTGTCATTCCGTTTGTATCGCATCGCAATATCGGTCGGGGACCCCATAATGTGTATATATTATTGATCAGTGATCGATTCTAAGACATTCTAGCGATATCCGTCTGTCCGTCTGTGGAGGACACGATACAGTCCAAAATCTGACCACTTTTCTATAGAAAAAGTTGATCAGAATCGGAAAACTTTTCTATAGAAAAAGTTGATCAGAATCGGAAAACTTTTCTATAGAAAAAGTTTATCAGAATCTGACAACTTTTCTATAGAAAAAGTTGATCAGAATCTGACAACTTTTCTATAGAAAAAGTTGATCAGAATCTGACAACTTTTCTATAGAAAAAGTTGATCAGAATCTGACAACTTTTCTATAGAAAAAGTTGATCAGAATCTGACAACTTTTCTATAGAAAAAGTTGATCAGAATCTGACAACTTTTCTATAGAAAAAGTTGATCAGAATCTGACAACTTTTCTATAGAAAAGTTGATCAGAATCTGACAACTTTTCTATAGAAAAAGTTGATCAGAATCTGACAACTTTTCTATAGAAAAAGTTGATCAGAATCTGACAACTTTTCTATAGAAAAAGTTGATCAGAATCTGACAATTTTTCTTGCTAGACTCCTGAAATTTGGCACGAATATGTCTAATGGTCATAGGCTGGTTAAGTTCGGAGATGGGCACAATCGGACCACGCACAAAGGGGCACAATTGCCCCTTTAAGAACTAAACCAACCTCTGAAAAAACGCCATTTTTTATAGATTTTTTGTACTTTTGCTTAGCAAACGAAACATTTTTATGTCAGAAGAGGTCAAAGTCCTGTAGTTGGATCCAGGAAGGTTGTCTTCCACCACCGAACCCCCCCCCCACCAAACAAAAGACGCTCCTATTTTTTTTAAGTGTTGGAACGCATAAAAGATTCGGCAAGTGAGAGGGTTAAATTAACCCACTCACTTGTTTTTTTTTTAAACTATCCAAAGTAGCGGGAAAATACTTTATAAGGTGATAAAAAAAAAAACTAATTTAAATGAAACATTTCAATGTTTTTATTGAAAACTTCTATTAGGTGAATTTTGGCAACCACATGCAAATCAGTTTTCAAAGTGATTTATGTTTAAAAATAACATAGACAGATATATCGAATCAGAAAGCGATTCTGAGTGGATCGGTATACAAAAGTTGGGTGTTGAAGTTTACTTTATTTTTCTTAAAAACAATTAAAATTAGTTACATATTTATTTGATATCTTAATTGAGCAATAAAAAAATTGTTTATTTTAGTTCGAGGTCACTTTATGTTCCCCATTATAATTTACTACAACAAGTACTTCTGTTACACAATTTGCTTTATTAGGATGTTCTCACAACAAAAACTCACAGAGTTTCTGTTTAAAAAAAAATCCTATTTTTTACCACATTTTTTGAAAGCAAAAATACTCCATGGAGTATTTGTTTAAAGAATATCCTAATCAAGAAAGTAAAGTTGACATAAGTACTTGTTATGTCAATTCATAATAGAGACTATAAAATGACCTCGAACTAAAAAAAAATCTCTTTCTCAAAGTTGGGTTTAACTATTTCTAATAGTTACTAACATCATCACAAACTTATGATTCTCTGACCACAGTAGTAGTGTGGGTTTAAATAATTGAATCTTTTAACAAATCATTCTATCTACATTAACATTTTTCTAAGACATTTTAATTATACCAAATAAATAACATTTTTTTATTCCATTATTTAGGACACTGCTGGTCAAGAACGTTATAGAACAATAACAACAGCTTATTATCGTGGTGCCATGGGTTTCATCTTAATGTATGATGTCACGAATGAGGACAGTTTTAATTCGGTTCAAGATTGGTAAGTACGCAGACATAAAGAAAAATTTAAATAATGCATCTTATTAAATTTCCAAACAGGGTCACTCAAATTAAAACATATTCTTGGGACAACGCACAAGTTATTTTGGTTGGCAATAAATGCGACATGGAGGATCAACGTGTTATTTCATTTGAACGTGGTCGCCAGTTGGCGGATCAATTGGGTGTGGAATTTTTTGAAACATCAGCTAAGGAAAATGTTAATGTTAAGGTGAGATTATGGTCAGAATTTCGGTCTTCGTAACATGGGAAATATTAAAAAGTTTCATAAACAAATTTTGGTTAGCAACTGTATTTGTAAAAAGATATACCAGTTTCAAGGTCATAATTCTACTTTGAAAACTAAAAACTTTAAGGAAAGCGTATTATTTATATTTTAATCGATTAATTTGTTACAAAAGGGGCTACATTTGGAAAAATTGCCATATCGGCCATTTAGGGGCTACCCGAGCAAAAATAAACATATATAACAATATATAACTTGATACAAACATAATAAATCATATATGATTATACATCGCGTGAGATCTTTTCTAAATTTTTTAAATGCAGTCATATGTAGTTATATATAATGTAATCATGATTCGGATTAAAAGGTGTACGGTTGATATAATTATATAAAATTATATGAGGGTCAATACAAAATTTGTTTTTCTGTATAATTTAACATAAAATTATATATAGCTTATGCTGTTCCATATAAAACTATATATGTTTTCAATTAACCAAAAATATTCTAAGTTTTTTAGGCAAAGTATAAGAAACTTTTTAAAATTTTCCTAAACATTTTTTGTTAGGGTTATGTATATCACCTATCTGGTTCGAAGCGTACCCAAACATTTTTTTGTTTTAGAAAATTAAATGTTTGGTGAATGTATCGTTGACCTGTGGTGCATCTTAACCCAAACCAAAAAAACACCAGGGTTTTATATGTTTTTATGCAATAAGATCTAATTAGATCCACCAATATATGGCAATGTCTGGTCAAAACTCGGATGAAATCAAATCATATTTTATACAAGTTGATCTTTTTTAATGCAAACACATCTACCATTATTCGGATCAAATTACGTATAAATATATATTGTGTTACATATCATTATATATTGTATCATATAAAAATTTTTACTCGGGTAAAAAAAATTCTCAAAAATGGCGGAGAAATATAATTTTTTTTTGGACTTTTGAGCCACTTCTTCTTAAGAAACTATATGATATGTACAAAAATAAAAAAAGTCCTTCAACACAAACTGTATAATATACGTTTAAAACTAGAAATTAAATGTAGTAAAACTGCATTTACAATTTTTCTTTTCGTGATCCTGTTTCCTTTTAAAAGGACTTCAAAGTTTTAGAGGATTAAATTTTTTTAAAATATTTTTTTAATAATTGTACTTGTCCTATGAAACCACAAGTGATAGCAAATGAAAGAGGAGGATCTCCCCTAATTTTCCAATTTTATTATTTTTACCTATCAGGAAAAAGGAGGTAAGTTACGTCCTTTCAAAAATGTATCCTTCAATATCATTCAAAATGTTCAATAAAATATTTTGATAAAGTTTTCAAATGACTTTATTCACATCTTTTTATCCTGATATGGCAAAAATAAAAAAATGGAAAAATTAGGGGAGATCCTCCTCTTACATTTGCTTTGACTAGTGTCAAGGACAAGTACAAATATTTCAAAAATTTTACAAAATGTATCCTTTAAAAATGGGAAGTCCTTTTAAAAGGAAACATCATCTTGAAATGAAAAACTATAAGTGCTGTTTTACTCCATTTGATGTTTTAGACGTATATCATCCAGTTCGTATTTAGTATTAGCATTAGTCGGACGGTGTAATATGTTCACTAAAAGTTGACGAAAATGCACTCAAAAATTGAATTTGTATTTACTTAAAATGCATTTTTTAATGGAACTTTTACGTTTAAAGTAGAGTTCTTTAGCTTTTAGTGTTAATTTTGATTATAACAATCCGATATTCACTTAAGAAGTTATTGCTCTTTAAACTAGAGATGGGCGCGTGAGTGATTTTTGACTCACACTCACTCACGCTCACGACATGAATTTTTGAATCACGCACACTCACTCACGAGTATATTTTTTCTACTCACACTCACTCACAATCACGTGAGTAAATTTAATACAACTCACACTCACGTGCACTCACGCAAGCTTCACTCACACTAACGTTGACTCACGCTCACGAAACACTTATTTATAGAAAAAAAAATTCAAAAACAAAAATTTCAAAAATCTTTTAAAATTTTCAACAAAATTTAAAGTTCAGCGAAAAGTTTTACTTTTTTTTTTGCTTTTTTCGGAACGAAATATTAAATTGAGCCATATTTTACAATTTTTTGTTGCTTTTTTTGGTACAAAAGGAAGTAAGAAAAGAAAATAAATCACGCAAACTCACGCAAAAAAATCGACTCACGCACACTCACTCACGCAAAAATCTTAATCACGCACATTCACTCACGCAATTTTGTTCTCCACTCACACCCACTCACAATCAAGTGAGTAAAATTGAAATCAGTCACATTCATGCGTGATCACGCGTGAATCACTTGAATCACGCTCTATTCTGCTCATGTGCCCATTTCTACTTTAAACTACACAACTTTTTACATTTTTTGGGATTTTTAAAAAATTAAAAAAGCGAATAAAGTCTCGAGTTTTTGCAATTTAATTAAACTGTAAATGACTCCATAAGGTATCTTTATACACAATAAGGGTTTTCACAGTAACGATTAAATTTGCCTTTTTTAGTTTGGTATTTGGCAAATGTGCCAAACGTCAAAAAAATGCCAATTTGAATGTGGCATATTTTTCTTAAAATGCCCAACTCAAACCTTGTCTAAAAACAAAATGCCAGTGTGCAAATAAAAAAAAAAAATAAAAATGACAACAGCTGTGATTGAATTTCGAACGCGACAACAAAAACATTTATTCAAAAAGAAAAATACACATTTTTTTTGTTTATTTTAAAATTGTAAATGTAAAAAGTTAATTAAAGTTATTTTGTGCAAATTATTAACGAAAAGTGCGCTCACGATATGTAGAGAAAAAATGGTGGCAAATACTTGACTTTTAGTAAAATGGCAAATTTGCCAAATACCCAACTAAAAAAGGCAAATTTAATCGTCACTGTGAAAACCCCAAATATAAAACAAGTAACAAAATTATAGTCGGTCAAGACCGACAGCAGAGCTTCTCACTAACTTTTGCTTTGCGACCCCTTTTCAATATTTCAAATTTTTCAGGTTTTTAAAAACCTGAAGTAATGGAAAAGTTTGGAAACCAAATTCAGAAGCAGCATTGAAAGATAAATCGAAACCGTGTGGTCAGATCCCAGACGCATACCAAAAATTTCACGTAAAAAACTTCTAAAAAATAAAAAAAACAAGTTTGGGAACTATGACCTCAATTTCCTCAAAAATTTGGAAACCCGGTCCCGAACTACGGCATTTTATATCGAAACTTACTATCGTCATCCATTTTTAAATTCCGAAAATAAAAGAAAAATACCAGTTTAACCTGATCAGAAATGAAGAAATGTTAACCAATAATGTTCTTTTTTCAAAATTATATACCAATATTTGGTATTGATCGAAATTTTATTCGATCACGAATTTAGATCCGTCATTCGGATCCAGATTTGGAATCAGCATTAAAAAGTAAATCGGAAAAATTGGTCAGATCCCACATGCATCCAAAAATATCACAAACAAAGCTCTTAAAAATGCACAAGAATACTTTTTTGTGAACTTTGCCTTTAATGTTCTCAAGACTTAGCGTACTAGAAAAATTTTAAAACAAGATTCGGAATCAACATCGAAAAGTTAATAGAAAACGAACTGTCAGATCCCAGACTCAGCCAAAAAACTTCACAAATCAGTGTTGGACATCCAGGGAAATTAACAACTGCACAGTGATTACGGAGGGCCCTTAAGTGATGGAAATAATTTATTTCTTTAATAAAAGTATTGGTATATTTAAGTTTTAACAAAACTCAATATTTGAGAACCATTGCCCTACAGCAGTATTTCCGGAAAATGGGTCCGAGTTCAGACATTGGCCAATTGCATCTATCTTTTGTCAAATCTTTAATAAGTGTAAAAACACTTGCAAACCAAATTTGAGTGAAAAAGGCTTCTATTTGTTGCCAATAAACCGCTTTAACTGAATATTGGGCGAAATTTGTATATGGGGCCTAAGTCCAAAAATGGTCCGATTATAATGAGATTTGATTAGGTTATTAAAGTACGCGTTAAACAAACACAAACAAAGTTTTAATAAAATATTTTCAATTTTCATATAATATTTACATAAGTAAATATCGGGAAGGTGGTTTGTATGGGGGCTACAAGAAGAACTGGTCCGATTCCTTTAAAATTCAGAATGATGGTTACTGAATACAAAACACATTTACCCGCCAAATTTCGAATGGATATCTATTATAATACGGTTGTTGGAGTCATTTGAGCCAATATTAAAGCGGACCGTTGCACAGTGCCACATTTGGCCAATCTAGGACGACAAAAATCCAATTTCATTTATATTGACTGGAAATTCGGTGTAAATGTTCGTTTTGACTTCAAAAACAACGTTACGAAAAATATGGGAGGCCAGTTAACGGCCACGCCCACTGTTTAAATTTTTTTTAATTTTGGTTGTAATTTCTTTAAACGTGGTATATATACTCTGAAGGACTGTAGAAATTATATCACAAAAAAAGGGGGCGGTCAGATAACTGTCACGCCCACTTTTTAAAAATATGTTTAAAAAATATGTAAAAACAAGGTTTACATATCGCCCCACTATAGTCGGCGTCGCAGACGGTCGCAAAAGTTAGCCTTTGAAATAAGTACTATGGATATTGGTCAATATGTCTGAAAAAGTCCGGCGACCAGTAGAGACCAAACACTAAAGTTCTATTCCATAAAAAAAAATAAATATATAATTTTCTTTTCAAAATTTTTTATTATGTTAAAAATTTAATAAAAAATAGAAAAAATTGTTTAAAAAAAGAAGAAAAGATATGACTTAAAGCCTTTAAATGTCCTTTAAAATTACCAAAAAAGAGCGTATAAATATCTTTTTTTGTTAAAAAGTTACAACAGTTTAAAATCGACTTAATTAATGCGAAATAATGAACACTACTTTCAGGATTTTAAAAGATGCAACTTTATGCACCCACATCTTAATAACGAATAGAATTATAGTTCTTATATGAGTATTTCCGTGTTATTAGGAATGTTTTATAATACATACAAACAAATCATAAAAATCGGGGAACTTTTTTTTTTTGATTTTTGTCGTGCTAGATTGGCCAAATGTGGCACTGTGCGTTGTATGGGAGCTAGGTCTAAATATGGGCCAATAAATATTTCCAATTTTAATAGGCTTCGTCCTTATGCCAAATGAAGCTTAAGTTTCAAATTTCAGTCAAATAGATTGATAATTGCGACTTGTATCGTTTTTACAACGTTTAGATGGACGGACAGACAGACGGACGGACATCGCTAGAATTACTTAACTAGCGGGCCACATAGGTCTCATAGAAAAAAAAAATAAACTTTCTTTGAACCCAAAAAATATAAAGTGTTTTTTTGTAAAAAAAAGTCTACAATAGTTTCGATAAAAAAAAATCGGTAAAATTTTGGGGGTCTTGAAATTTTTAAAATTTTTTTTAAAGATTTTGAAAAAAAAACTTTCTAAATGCCATAGCTAAAAAGTTATATGGATCCGAAAAAGGGGTCTGTTGACTAAAACATCAGAATTCGACCCACTCTTGCTCGGCGAGTTTTTCACTGACCTTATTCAGAATTGGTGTGGTAACTATTACCCAACGTCTCATCTTTGTGCAAGTTTGAGCCCGATCGGATGATATCGGTAGAAAAAGCGTGTTTACTTTACTCATTTCTCTCCCTTGGTATAAATTTGACACCAATCAAATTATATTAAACCGTGGCGCCCAGCGACCAAAATTTTGAAATTTTGAACAACTTTTATGAAAGCGTAAACCACATTTCTGAAAATCACCATAGTTTGTACGTCTTTTGTATTTTTGTTAAGCAAATAAGACAATTTCATGTCAGAAGAAGTTCAGAATACTGCACTTGGGCCCAGGGGACTAGAAAAGGCTGCTTTTTTTTTTGGCCCGTCCTCTTTTGTGGGCGTGAATATAAAAAATTAATTTAAAGAGGGACAAAATTGTATTACGTAAGTATATTCTGAAAAAATACTTTTTTGGGAATTTTGTACTTACAAGGGAAGTATATCAACTCTTATTAAAGAGACAATTTTACGGCCAGGGTGTCTCGGCTAATCGACCATATCGTGGATTTAGGGGTTCAAAAATGAGTTAAAACAAGTGAGAGTGTTAAATTCGGCTGTACCGAATCTATAATACCCTCCAACATATAAAAAAAATAAAAAAAAATGCAGGGGCGTTTTTTTTTGGGGGTCAAGAGGGGTCATTGAGGGACATTTTGTTGCTCTAAGGGCATTATTAGGGCAGTTAGAGCGGTTGGAGCAAATTTTAAAAAATGTTGTTTTGTGTGGGAGCCCCCTTAGAAATTGGAGATAGGGTATTAGTTTGTTCCAAAGAAATGTTAAGACGTGAAAATTAATGGGGGTCGGTCTTATAAAGGACCCCTCTATGCTGCACCATTGGAGCAGTAGAAATGATTTTAAGATTGGAAAATTACAATAAAATTTTTTCAAAAAATTTTAAAAAATAGTAATAATTTTTGTGTTAAATGCTGTTTTTTTTATTTTTAGTACCAAAAGGTACATAAAAATAAAATGTATTTATTCGGCCTTTATATATGTATATGGGGCATTCCAAGCCAAATCACTCACTTTTAGACCCGACCCCTTTCGATTTATTTTATTTTTAGATATGTTTTAGTACTTATTAAGTGCAACTTGGACACCAATTTTTATGCTCTTATTTCAAGATGGTGTTGAGTAATCAATTTTTCAAAATGGCGATTTTCTCAAAAAAATTCAAAAGTTGAAATTTTTAATTAATTTTGACCATTTAAAAATATAGATATTTAAAAAAAAGTTGGACAACGTTTTGTTGGTATTTAAATGTAGTTTTAGAAAAAAAATATGAAAAAATTATTCGAAGTAATTATCACTTATTTTTTGACGTTTTAAAATTAAAATCGACTTTTTGAAAAAGTCCGAAACCTTCGATTTTTTTGTAAAAAACTATAAAAATTCTACTTTAAATTACGCAACTTTTAAGCCGTAATTCGAGATGTGATCACAATTCTTTCTATTTTTTTTTTAATTTTTAAAATTGCACCTTTTATTTTTTGGCTCTAATTTATTTTATATGGTGCTCCAAAAAAAAATAAATTGGTAGATATTGACCCTAGCTTACCCCAGATATATTTATTTTGAGGTAAAAATACGTCTCACAAAAATTTAGAACGATCGGAAATGTGTAAGGCGTTTAGCATGGTCCTTGAAGTTTAAAAAACGGATTACAAGGAAAAATATGATTTTTTTCCTGTTTTCGCAATATTTTTGGTATTTTAAGTTAATTTTTATTTCATACAATTACAGAATTATGTAGAGTAAAATGCCTTTCTAATAAGGTACTAAAAACTAAAATCGGTTGAAAATCAGCCAAGTTATTACAACTTCCCCAGGCATCTAACGTATGGCAGACCACTTGATTAAGCAATACAATCCGATTTTTGAAATTCATTGAAATTTTCTACTGTAATAACATTTTTTTATTCTTCAAGTTCAAATGTAATTTGATGACAAGTATTTTTGATATTGTGTTTTGCTAACATTTTTTAAATTAATGCTAAAAATACCTGCATTTTCAACACCCATTTAAAATCTCTATTTTCAAAAAAAAATTTTTTTTTTTGTTTTAAAATTTGGAAAAACCAAAAAAATATTACACTGAAACATGAATAATGAAAAAATGTTATTACAGTAGAAAATTTCAATAAATTTAAAAAAAGGGACTCGTATTCTTTAATCAAGCGGTATATCACACGCTGGATGCCTGGGGAAGTTGTAATAACTTGGCTGATTTTCAACCGATTTTAGTTTTTAGTACCTTATTAGAAAGGTATTTTACTCTACATCATAATTCTGTAATTGCATGAAATAAAAATTAACTTAAAATACCAAAAATATTGCGAAAACAGAAAAAAAATCATACTTTTCCTTGTAATCCGTTTTTTAAATTTCAAGGACCATGCTAAACGCCTTACCCATTTCCGATCGTTCTAAATTTTTGTGAGACGTATTTTTACCTCGAAATAAATATATCTGGTGTAAGTTAGAGTCAATATCTAACAATTTATTTCTTTTGGAGCACCATATAAAATAAATCAGAGCCAAAAAATAAAGGGTGCAATTTTTAAAATTAAAAAAAAAATATAAAGAATTGTGATCACATCTCGAATTATGGCTTAAAAGTTGCGTAATTTGGAGTAGAATATTTATAGTTTTTTACAAAAAAATCGAAGGTTTCGGACTTTTTCAAAAAGTCGATTTTAATTTTTAAACGTCAAAAAATAAGTGATAATTACTTCGAATAATTTTTTCATATTTTTTTTCTAAAACTACATTTAAATACCAACAAAACGTTGTCCAACTTTTTTAAAATATCTATATTTTTAATGGTCAAAATTAATTAAAAATTTCAATTTTTTAATTTTTTTGAGAAAATCGCCATTTTGAAAAATTGATAACTCAACACCATCTTGAAATAAAAGGCTGAAAATTGGTGTCCAAGTTGCATTTAATAAGTACTAAAACATATCCAAAAATAAAATAAATCGAAAGGGGTCGGGTCTAAAAGTGAGTGATTTGGCTTGGAATGCCCCATATATATTCGATTAGAGTTTTATTCTAGTTCAAGGCCCAAAAATATTTCTATATATGATATTGTCATAATAGAGTATTTTTAATTTGTTGGAAAACAGATTTCGGACCTTCATAATAGTATTTCTCAAATAACTTGTGAAATATATCAAATATTATGTCTGGTTTGATGTTTGATTGACCAACGATGATTCTCTAAAGTCTGCTGAAGATTCCTTAGTGGGGATGAAACTGATCAGTACAGACATTAGGGCGGGTCGATTTTTTTTTTTGTCAAAAATCGTATAGCAAAAACATAATCTACAAGAAATTCTAAGAACATTTCCCAAAGAAACCATGTTTCTAAAATCAAACCCTATACCGCGCCTAACGACATAAAGATTTGTCCGTCCGTCTTTTTTTCATAAGCAAAACATAGAACTTGACTATTTTTTTGTGTTTGTGTTAATTTTTGGGCTTTGGTGTGCTCTGAGGTATATAGTGAAATTTTATTGGCAACATTTTTGTAGAACATTTCATCCCCTCTTTAGGGGTGTTTTTTGCGATTTGTTAGAATAGAGCCAAAAAATACCGTTATGAAAGGGAGTTAGAAGGTTAATATGTTTTACAAAAATATTTGCCATAATATTTTCTACAAAGTTGCTGAACATACCCTACACCTCAGATGTAAAGAAAACATAGTTTTTTATACCGATATGCTGCAAGAACATATCCAGAGACAATGTTTTACTAATACGGCGTTCACACTTGCTGTTTTGAAGTGTTTAAGAGTGAGATGTTTAAAAAAGTCTTTGTTCTGTGTCCATTACGTTTTTATTCTGCTACTGGTGTTTTGTTGAACAACTTGTTTAAGGTCGCTAGTGTGAATTCCATATAATTGCCGCTGTATATAATTCGAACAATTTTTGGGATTATGACCGGCAAGTATATTAGACATAATCCCTGAAATGGAAAAATAAATATTTAGATTGATTTGTAATGAAAACGCCACAGACGAAAAATTATAATAAGAAATTTTAACAATAAACCGCTGCTTTTATCATTAATCCATGATAATTTTATTCCATTATTTATTTTATATTGGGCTGCATTATATTAACATGTAGCGTGATACTCTGAAAGTAAGTGCAGGGGTTGTGGGTTCGATTCCTGGTGCAGCGGATTTTTCTTACAAGGGAAGTATCTCAACCCTTATGAACCGATTTGCCTGAAACTTGAAATATACATAAAAGATACGATGTTAAGGTTGAGGTGTCTCGGCGTATCGGCCATATCAGTGTTTTAAAATTTCTTTGTCCCCTTATGAAACAATGTGGATCCCGGGAAAATTTCGATAACTCCCGAACTAACCGGAATATCCGCTAGAGCAAAAATAAGTGTCGACTTAAATTTAATAAAGATTATTTCATATTCATATGGACATCGCACATTGGATCCTAGATGCGCATTTAAGAGCCAAACAAATGTTTAGTTATTTACAATTAATGCTCGTATTCGCTAAGTAGACACCCTAGGAGAAAGAAAACCGTTCATAGAAAGAAAATCCATCGCTTAGTTTAGTCAGGACATAAATTTAAATTAAGGACATTTTGCATAAATTTGAAAAAAATATTTTTTTATGAAGACTTTTTTTATTTTATTTTTTAAAACTACTTCCAATAATGCGATTTTCCTGAAATTAAGTGGAGATTGTAGTTATAACTAGTACCTTTGAACTCATTTTATGGTTTTTTATATTACTCTTTGTAAGTAGGAAATACAAGCCATCAAAAAGTGTGAATTTTTGAAAAATTAGAAAAAAACAGTTTATATTTTGGATTGCAACTTTTGTGGGGAACGAAAGGGAATGGCGATTCTTTTTGTGCAATAAACTAGAAGTATTACTTACTACTCCTGGGGTAGAAACTTGTGCAGCCAGTTGCAGCTGCGCCCTGAAATGAGGTTTAAAGTGGGGTCTATTAACGAAAAATAAATATTTTGAAGTGATTATTTTTTAAAACAATTTACTGTTAATCGTTTTATTACTCAATTTTACTTTAATTATCTTTATTGTTAACAGATTACCGCGGTTTCCAATAATTATTGATTTTGATACCCTACCTCACCTTTTTAAGGCAAAAGGAGTTTCACCTAATGTTTGTAACTAAAAGCTTTTCTTGGCCGCAGTTACGGCACAAATAACTGGAAAAGAAGAAGATATTATAAAACGGGTTGATATAATACCTCTGTGTATCAACGCAAATGAAAAAAATAATTCCGTTAAATTTAGAAAACACATACATGGAACTGAAAAATTATTAGTAGAAAAGTATGGTTGGTGACCCATGAGTACCACTATGCATACAATTCTAGCTTATGACATTATTTATACAAAAATTGTGATTGCCCGTTGGTATTAAAATTATCATTAACTAATTAAGTAACATTTAAAAAGCATTTGCCTTCTTTTATGGCAATTATCGGAGCAGGTTCTGAAAAGATCACATAGACATTTTAAAATTTATAAAAGAAACTTTTACAGAGAAAACTCAAAAACAAACAACCTTCAAGATGTTTTTAGTATCTTTATGATTAACTCCGATCCAAATATATCCCTAATAAGACAGACAGAAAAGTTGGAAGTACTGATTATAGAGTAATGTTTTTTTAATATTTTTTTTTACCAAAAAACTTAACAATTATTGCATCCCAGCAAAAACTAGGTAATGTGTTGTGAAAAGTAATGACTGCCAATTACATTACTTATAACAACTACTCATTACCCATTGCATTACTTTAGTCCAAAAAGCAACTAGTGGCTTATATTGTAATATGTAAGTACTTATTTGCAATAACATTAATAATAAGTTATTGAGAATGTTAAAAATAAATACTTATTTGCAAGTTCAATTGGGAAATTGAGTCCAATCAGAAAAAACAATAATTGTTTTACCTTTTCAGATTAAAGTTTCGCGAAAACGAATAATCTAATGATAAATAGTTACTTCAATCTTTGTTTGTAACTATTTTTTTTTTCTATTCCTTATAAGGAACTACTTATTTTACTCATTATAGGTAAGTAGTTATTTATATCACTACTCGTAAGCTTGTAGGCACTAATTATTTTTGTCTCACGGCCTTTATAGAATAAGTAGTGTTTCATGCAATGAGTAAGTACATACCAATAATTATTACTAATTACTATACTCATTACTAGTAATGCAAAAATTTGCTGGGATATAATGCTTATTTACTGTGTGTTGCTTCTTTGTTTGATATTTTTCCGCATTATTTTTTTTTTTAAAAATCAAAAATGATAATAGATAGAAAACAGTTAATTTTGCACGTTATTTTAGTGTAGGGTGAAAGAAAACACGTTGTATTGAATGGTAAGCTGTTATATAGTCACTTAAAATCCGTAACTGTTGAAATAATTGACCTTCATTTTATATTTTTATATGAATAAATTAACCAAATTTGCCCTAAATTTACAAGTAGGGTACTAATGCGAAAAATGTCCAATCCACATGAGTGAGTTCCTTAAGGTCTCCAGTTTTTATAATGGTAAAGAATGTCGTGAAATTCCTATCCGTTCAAGAGTTATAATAAAACAAGTAAAAAAGTTAAATTCGGCCTTGCCGAATGTAGTGATACCCTCCACAATTTCAAAAAGATTATTGCAAAAAACTTTATTTAAAAGGAAATTACTTTTGAAAAAAAAATTTTTTTTTGAAAAAAAAAGTTCCGCAAAAAAAATGTTGGTAAAAAAAATCCGCGATTTTTTTATTTTTTTGTAAAAAAATATGTTCGTACTTGTTTAAATACCATTTGGTGTTTAATTATGTTCACATATGTCAACCAGAAGCCGAATTAAA
Source organism: Pegoplata infirma (assembly GCA_963921195.1). NCBI lineage: Eukaryota > Metazoa > Arthropoda > Insecta > Diptera > Anthomyiidae > Pegoplata > Pegoplata infirma. Next base: position 97,355,301 of record OY992538.1, on the reverse strand, counting down.
GCATTTTGTATTTTTAGGTTATGTTGAATGTACTGAAATTTTTGAGGTGTGCTTACATTTTCGTTCATAACTTTTGAACCGCTGAACCGATATCGCTCAAATGCAATACCAAACTTCTCGGGAGAACTTCCAATAAATATGTTAAGTTTCAGTCATCTCTGTGCAATATTTTGTCCGCGAGAGCATTTTCCACAGACAGACAGACAGACAGACAGACAGACAGACAGACAGACAGACAGACAGACAGACAGATAGACAGACAGACAGACAGACAGACAGACAGACAGACGGACAGACGGACAGACGGACAGACGGACAGACGGACATCGCTAGAATGTCTTAAAATCGATCGGGCATCATGAATATATATACTTTATGGGGTCCCAGATCGATATTTCGATGAGTTACAAACGGAATGACAAACTTATATATACCCTCTATCACTAAGTGGAGGGTATAAAAACGTCGATGCGCGCCTTTTCCATACAAAGTTCCCAATGTGCATCGTAGGTATATGTCATCATATAAATACCCCCCAAAATTTGCACATTTTCATGAAAAAGGTGTTTAAAGAAGCCCAACTTTTTATACCACCGTTGGATGGGCATTAAAAAACCTTTCTTCTCATATGTAAACATCATATAGTTTCTTAGAATGAAATGACTGAAAAATCTAAAAAACTATTTTTTCGCCATTTTTGACCCATGTTTTGAACCCCTAAATCCCCGATATGGCCGATAAACCGAGACACCTCAACCTTAGAATTGGGTTCCTTGTTAGTAAATAAAAGTATGAAATTGAGGATCATCAAAAAAAAAAAAAAACACAGATGCTTTTGTGGGATGAAATTGGAGAGTTGCATAACGGAGAGGAAAAAAGCTGTGTTCGATAAAAAATTTTGATAACTGAATATTTTTTTTAAATCAGTATTTGATTTATTTTGAGTAAATTTTTTTTTTTTTAATTTTTGTAAAAAAAAAAAAAAATTCGGGTGTAAATTTTTTTGAGTGTAATTTTTTTTTGAGTGTAATATTTTTTTTTTAGTTTTTTTGAGTGACAAAAATAGTTTCTAAAATATTTTTTTTTGTCTACCATTCCTTTTCAAAGCGTGTTTACCGTTTTTTCAACACGGGAGTTCTGGTTAAAACCCATCTGAAATTCCCCATTTTGCTAATAACTTATGAACCACTGGACAGATTTCGCTGAAATTTAGTATTAATCTGACCGAAAGTATACCAAATATATACGCCACGCTTCAGCAGCTTGCCGTATATATTTTTCATTCTTCCGCTATCATTTGAAATTTAGCGTGTTTCACACAGACAGAAAGACAGACGGACGGACGGATTTTCATGTCGTTAGGCGCGGTATAGGGTTTGATTTTAGACCAATGGTTTCTTCGGAAAAGTTTCTTAAAATTTCTTGTAGATTTTGTTTTTGCTATACGATTTTTCAGTTTTTTTCGATCCATACAAATCGACCCGCCCTAACAGACATACTATGAGATGAGTTACTTTTTTTAAAGCAATAAATTAAAAATACTCTATTATGACAATATCATATATAGAAATATTTTTGGGCCTCGAACTAGAATAAAACTCTAATCGAATATAAATAGTAATAATCGTTATTACTATAACGATCCTCCTGGGCAAAAAATTTGTAGAATTGATAGAAGTTTTACACAAAAAAGTTTCAAAAAAATCGAAGAGTACAAACATTTTCAAAAATGAGATTTAAATTTTTTTAAAAATAAAAAATCGCTAACTAGAGCGCTTTTAAGAATTTTTTGGGATTTTTTTTTTTAAAAGTACGTAAAAAAACAAAAATTTTGAAGAAAAAAAAAATTTAATTTGGACCATTATTGAAGAAGTTATGATTAAAAGAAGTTTGAGTAAAGGAAAAAACTACCAATTTTTATAGATTCGATATCTTTTGAACGGGTCATCAAAAAAATTTGAAAATTTACCACGAAGGAGTTTTCGAAGGGTACTAAAAACTGTTAACAAATTGGGAAAATCTAAAAAAAAAAATTTTTTAAGTGTCCGATTTGACATGGAATGCTCCATATACTTTATGGGGTCCCCGACCGATATTTCGATGCGTTACAAACGGAATGACAAAGTGAGTATACCCCCATACTGTGGTTGGAGGGTATAAAAATGACAGAAAAATATTTTTTTTAGATTTTTCAGCCATTTTTTTCTAAGAAACTATATGATGTTTGCATATGAGAAGAAAAATATTTTTAATGCCTATCTAAGGTGTTGCCAACCTTGTAAAATATTTTTTTCATGAGAATGTGTAAATTTTGGAGGGTTTTTATGTGAAGACAAAGACCTTCGATATCCATATGAATACGAAATTATCTTTATCAAAATTAAGTCGACACGTATTTTTGTGCTAGACGATATTCCTGTTAGTTTGAGAGTTATCTGAATTTTTCGAAAGTTTCACATTGTTTCATAGGGGGCCACGAAATTTTTAAACACTGATATGGCCGATAAGCCGAGACATACCAACCTTAAAATCGTTTCTTCTATACATACTATAAGTTTCAGGCTCATAACGGTTGGAAAACTTCCCTTGTTAGCAGTGTTGGCTACCGTTACCCTTTCAATACCGTTACCGATTAAAAACCCTTTAATTTTGACTACCGTTACCGTTACCAATACCGAAATAAATACAAATCAATACCGTTACCGATAAAAAACCCTTACCTTTATTCGGATTTTTACCGGTATTGTATCGTTTTTGTTTCGGTTGTCATAAAATACAGATAAAAAACAAAGTAAAATATTTCTAATCTACTTAAAAAAAAAAATATGTTATATGAAAAAAAAAAACAATGAGGAAATAGGCCCAACCAATGATCTTATTCGCAAATAACTAAATCTTGACAAAGAATATGTGAAAATCGGTCGAACCAATTACATTCTCAATTTACCTAAAAAGTTCCGAAGAGAAAAGTGAGTGCCAACATTTTTTAGTGGGATTTAGTGGGAAGATGAAAGAAGAGACAAACCTGAATTGTACCAAATTACTTAAGTGTTGCCTGCAGTGTTGTTTTAAAAATAACAGATTTTTTTCTGTATTTTTACTGACTCTTTTTGCTGACTTTATTTTTTTTTGTTCAAAACAGATTATTTTATAATTTTACAAACATTTTTTGCTGTATTTTTTTTTTTTTTAATTTTTGTCAAATTTAAACGAAAAAAAAAAAAATCAAATGTAAAAAAATCATCTGATTATTTTGATAATTTCAATACTAAAAATTTAACTAATTTTTGTCCAAAAGAACCTAGTGCAGAAATTGGTAACCAATACTAAAATTTTTTACTAATATTATTCAAAACCTGTAAAAATTTAATAGTAGATTTGGGTGCAAAATCACTTACTAAAACTTTTACTTTAGAATTATTTTGAGTGTAAGAAATAATTGTCGCTTTAAAAAAAATTTAAAATTTTCTTTCTGTAAAATTATTGTGTTGCTAATTTGTTTTGCTCTGTTTTTCCACCTGCCGATTTTTTTTAACACCGGGCTACACCTCCGCACTACGGCTTTCCTCTTCTTCCCCTTCCCCCGCAAATGACCCTGTCAATATTTGTTTTTTTTTTGCTTGGTTAAATGTTGGTGGGTATAAAGAATTCGGCAAAGCCATACTAAACATAACTAAATCTACAGTAAAAGTTTGAGTAAGTGATTTCGTAACCCAAATCTACTAATAAGTTACTAATTAGTAATTACTAGGGTTCGGACTTTTATGCAGTTAAAATCGCGTTTTATGCGCATAAAATATTCACCGAAAAAAGTAAAATATGCGCTAAAAATTTAAAAAATATGCACTTAAAAATTTTTTTAAAACATTTATTAATGATAAAACAAAATAAAAATAAGAAAAAACAAAAAAGAAAATAAAAGACGTAAAAATTTAGTATTTTAAACGAAAAAAAACAATAAACGCAAAAATTCAAGTTCAAATAACGTAAAACACAAAATTATAAAAGTAACAAAAAGAAAAAAAACAATTAGTAAATTTTTAATACTATTGAGTAAAAAATTACTCAATTTCGCACCAGTAAACGATTTAATGGTATTGAGTAAACTTTTAATAAAAAATTTATAAATGTATACCAAAAAATTTGAGTAAATTTTTTTTTGACACAATTAAATCTTTACTTTTTTCATTATTCTTTCGTTTGTTTTTTTAAATTACGTTTTAAATTTTGTCAAATAAAAATTTATTCAAAATTTATCATTTTTTTTTAAAAAAGTTTTAAATTTTTTTACACATAAATTTTTTTTTTTAATCTTTTAATAAATTCATTTTTGTCTTAAAGACAAAGAAAAATTTCGTAAAGATGATTTTAAACAAAAACTATTAACTAAATGAGAATTAAAAAAAAAAAAAACTAAGAGAAAAAAATAAGATTAAAAAAAATTTTAATTTTTATTAAACTAATTGCTCAAATTTTTTTAATAACTTTTGTGTAAATTTTTAATTGCATCAATTAAAAAAATTATTCAATTTTTTTTTTTGAAATTTAAACAAGTGAATACTCAACATTTTTCCCATATTTTCTTTTGTGTACTTTAAGGCATACATTATAAAATAAAAAATATATACAGCAATGTAAAATTATAATAAAATAAAATAATAAACACTTTTTTCCAAAATATGCGACAAAAATATGTAATATCAGCAATATATGCAAAAATATGCATTAAAAGCAAAATATGCAAAAATATGCACTAACAAATCGATGCCATTTTACTGCAAATTTCTTAATTCGTAAAGATATTTAGTTTTTGCTGATCTCAGACTGACGACAACAAATATGCATTTGCATAAAAGTCCGAACCCTAATAATTACCAATAGTACAGTACTTTTTTAGTATCTTCAAAGTACTATAATTAGTCATTTTTACTGCTTATAAGTAATATTAGTAACAAATCTTAATATTGAATACCAACGGTTTACCGTTACCGAAATAATCGAAAATACCGTTACCTTTACCGTTACCGATATAAAAAATATGTAATACCAATACCGTTACCGATACCGTTATTCGTTTCGGTTGCCAACCCTGCTTGTTAGACTTTTTTCAAGAGACCATAACTGTTATAAGATTTTTTGAAAAAAGTCAATTATAACTGTTCAAAAATATTTTTTTTAAATAAAAATTAAAAATAACAGTTTGAAATGGTTTATATAAATATCTGTTCAAAATTACAGATATAAAAAACTTTTATTTTTTATAACTGTTATTAAAAACTCTTTGAGCCTTAAAAAACTTGAGTTATTAAAATAAAACAACAATAAACGCATGCAGAAGAATCCTATTGATATCTAATACTTCAGCCATTGATTTAAAGATATAAACTTTGATTGATTTTTTTAAAAATAACTGTTATAACAGTTATTTGCTCAAATAAATATAAAATAAAAATTATTTTACTTAGATTGTTTGAACAAAAAGTTTTTAATAACTGTTATTTTTTAATGTTATTGAAAAAAATCAAAAAATAAATGTTATTGCAAATTTTAACACGGGACATCTCTACACTCAAAATAATATCTCTGTTAAATTACAGAAAAACTCTGCTAATTTAACACTCTGTAAAATGATTTTTACAAATAAACTGTTAATTTACAGAGTTTATAGTAAAATATTGGTTAAATATGAAAGCTTTTTGACAGATAAAACTCTGTAATTTTACTTTAAAACTCTGTAAAATGATTTGGACAAAAAAAAAACTGTTAATTTACAGAGTTTCTAGTAAAATACTGGTTAAATAAAACACCATTTAGCAAAGAAAACTATGTAAATTTACATATATTTGTAAAATGCATTTGATGCAAAGATGCAGTGTTTAGTTAAATGCATGTTATTTTGTAAAATTTTTATAAGATTTCTGAAAAATAAATTTTGATAACTTTTTTTGCTACTTTTTCAACTTTTTCTCAAAAAAAAAAAAAAAAATACAGATAAAATTTTGATGTTTGGTAACAAAAACTACTCAAAACAGAAAACTTTTTTGGTTATAAAAAAATACGAAGTATTTTGCTTAGATCTGTATTTTAGCAGAAAACTCTGTTTATTATCTGTAAAATTAAGATTACAAAGTAAAAAGTAATATAACAGAGGAAACTTTGTTTTTTTGTCACAACAACCCGTGTAAAAAAATAATTATATCAAAACATATCTCCTTTGATAAAAACATAAGTATATGGATCATATCTAAATGGATATAATCAGATCTACTCATATATATTCATATCTGCTTCAGATATGTTTTTATCCGTAAATTGAGTCTATCTGACAATTTTACATATATGAACATATCTGAAAATGTCTAATCATATATGCCATATATGCCAGATAGACTCAATTTACGGATCAAAACATATCTGAAGCAGATATGAATATATATGGAGTAGATCTGAAAATATCCATTTTGATATAATCCATACATGTTTTTATCAAAGGAGATATGTTTTGATATAATTATTTTTTTACACGGGAAAATACAAAGTTTTTTCTTTAAATCTGTATTTTGACAAAAAAATCTCTGTCAAATATCTGTTAAATTGAGATTACAGTCATTTTACAGAATTATTATTATGAGTGTAGAAGTCTTTTCATATATAAAATACTAAGTTTGGACAACATTCGTTTCATGATTTTTTTAAAACAAAAAGACACACATAACTGTTATATTTGGTCTCTGCTTTTTTCAATAGAAAGTATTTCAGACTTAGCTTTTAAAAAACTTCTCTTATGAATTATTTTAAGGAAATAATAGTTTTGGTATAGAATTTTTGAATAATATAACTTTTTAGGTAAAAATGGCAAAAAATCAGTACTATCAGTACAAGGTATTTTGAATAAAAATCAGTACATATACACTCAAAATAATCACTCTGTTAAATTACAGAGTTTCTCTGCTGGCCCAGCAGAAAATACCAAAGATTTCCAACCAGCAAGATTTTTTGTTATTTTACAAAGAAAACTCTGTAAAATAATTTCGATTAAAAAAACTGTAAATTTACAGAATTATCTGTAAAATGTAAATTTCTTAATCATTTTGTTCAACTGTAATGTGCGTGGATAAGTAATAACTTGACACAAAATAAAGGCAAATGCCATCATTTAAATGAGCCCGCTTAAAAGTTTCGCCCGAGAATCTTATTAACTCGTTAGATGTTCCCAGGGTTTTTTTCATAAACTTCTCATTTTTAGTGCACATTTGAAAGGTGTCATTCCAGTACACATTTTTATAAAATTAAAGGGAAATCGTTGAAGAATGCCTTTACTTTCTTATATATTTTTTTAATGCGCTTGATATGGATTTTACACAACGGTAACTATTTTATTCCTGATCAATTTCTTCTTCCATAATTTGCAAGTAGTGTTGACAATTGGGAAATTCCATCGTGTAAATTTGCCCGCTTTAATGCTTCAAAATTGTAAATTTACTCTTTTTTTTATTTTTGTGAAAATTACGAATTTTTACGAGTACCTCCAATTTTAGACGGCATCCTCGTAAAATTTACCTGCATTTATTTTAATTTAAGACGCTTTTTAAAGAGGGGTTGTAGAAATATTTGGTAGTTTTTGAAGAGATTTTTATTTAAAACTTGTATTACAGAGCAATAAATAAATTTACAAATGAAATTTAGTATTTTACTTACGAGCAGTGTTGCCATATATTTTTTTGAAAAATCTTTTTATTTCTGAAAAAAAATCTTTTTTTTGTGAAAAAAATCTTTTTTTTTACAAAAGTATTGAGATAATTAAAAATAAATGCAAATTTATGTATTTTCAATTCAATTTTTATATCAAGTGTAAAAAAAAATGTAAAAACAACCCAGCGTTCATTTGGAGCTAGAAAATAGCTAAAAGAGTCATAAGACGCTCAGAAAAAATAATAATATGAGTTTTTTCCCCTGTTCAAAATGGTCCCTTTTTCTGTGCGCTCTTAATATATAATAGTAATAAAATTTTGATACAATTATCAGTTTTTTTAAATCGACCAACGGTTTAGTGGGAATCGAACCCACGACGCACAGTGGGCCAAAGTACCATTCTGGTGTTTAAAAAATTATATCTCCTAAACTATTTGTCTGATCAATAAAAGATCAATTGAGAAAACATAGTAGAGGATGTAGGCTTTCAGAATATCATAACTTGAAACACCCTGTTTCACAACAGGGTTACCCAAAAGAGTGCCAAAGAGCAATGCCATATCGTCATATATAAAATCGTGTGTGCAACTGTAACTATGAGATCTATCAAACTAAAAATTACACCATAGATATGGTTCAAGCTTTTATGCGTTTTTATTTGCATTTGCTACCGGTAGATGGCGCTGGTATTAAGCTTTTAAACCAATTCTTATATTATGTACGATTGGACAGCAGATCAGATTATATGTATGTTACGTCAAAAAAAATATATTTATGAATAGACCCGATAGGTGGCGCTGGGGTGGATTTATTTGAAATATTAATGTATAAGATGCAAATTTATTCAAACTCAGAACCTAACATTAACTTAAAAAATAAAACCAAAACAATATGTATTTTTCAACCAATCTTAAAAAAATTGTTTATTGACTTTTTTTAATTGCCGAACAGAAAATTTTAGGCATAGATATTAGGATATTTTAAGGTATGGACAAGAATAATGTTCTCTTTGCAATTAAATAGTAGTAGAATATATATTATCGTAGTAAAATATATATTTGTTTAATAATTATTGTTGAAAAAGCGCTGGTACTTTAACTAAAACAAAATTTTCTTTGAACTAAATCAGAGAAGGAAGGGCTAATATAATTTATTATAGCTCTAAAAACCAATATTTACACTAGTAGAAACTCTCATTATTTTCAGTAATTCATGTTTATTTTTAATTCGTTTTTATTTATTTTTGGGTTTTAATTTTTTTCAAACTGTTTAGTGATTCAATATTTGCGAACTTAATACCGTAATATGTTATTTTTAAGGGCTTTTAATTATTAATTTGTTTGTTCCTTTCAAAGAATTAAAAAAAAGTACAAAAGTACCAAAAAAAGGTACAAAAGTACCAAAAAAAGTACAAAAAAGTACCAAAAAAGTACCAGAAATAAAAACCAAAAAGGGACCAAAAAATATCTTTCCAACGGTGTCTCATATGTATGAGTAGGATCATTCCAAAGTACCAAAATATTTAAAAATCATGTACAATTACATCAACTTGACATCGGCATATTTTATAAAAAAAAATTGTGTAAACCGCACGGGCAGACTAGGGCAGCCAATTTTTTATCTGTGGGTACTCTATTAGTTGTAGCTTAAAATAAAATTAGTCTTGAGGGTGACATTTGCTGAGCACTTTTCTAATCTCTTTGAATATTTAAAGGTATGTGCTTAAATGAGGTTTATCCAACTTAACATCAGGGGCGACCCCTCAGAGGTAGGTAACATCAATGAATGTTTTTTTTTACAAACTTGGGTCGTCCCTTCATCAAAAAAAATTAATAAGTTAAACCTACCGGTAATACAATTAATATAACGTGACAACAAATTTGCATCTTCAAAAAGGTGCGTTTTCAATTTTTTTTTATTTCCAATGTTTGAAGCCCTGTATCTTTCTTAATAGTGTACCAATCCTAGAACTATTAATGGATTTATATGCAGCCACTATCTAAGATTAATCGTGTTATGTTCAGTTTTTAATGTGAAATAGTTATTTTTTTATTTTTTGGACGCTAGATTGGTGATTTATCCCACTGTGCGACGCCCTGTTTCATAGGCTAGCACGCTACCAACTATTTTAAGTGAATATCGGGTTGAATTTTCATATGGCGACCAAGTAAAATAATGGTTTGATTTTAAATGGAATCCAAGCAAAAAACAAAATTTGAATCGAATATATCATATTTTCATAAAATAAAGCCGTATTTAATTGTAACCGTCTACATAGACTGAAGGACGGACACGATAAGTCAACTCAAATAGTGATTCTGAATCGGTCGGTATACTAAAAGGTTGATCTAGGACCAATTTTTCGGGTATTTACAAAAAAAAACTGATGCTTTTAGTATTTTTTAACTACCCAGCAAAAAAAGAGCTTACCATTCACTACAAAATTCACCACAACTTATGAACCAGATGTACTTCTTCTTCAACTGAAACACTGATGAATTTAATATGGGCGTGACACACAAAGTATGTTCTTTTTATCGCCACTTTCCAGAAGCGAAAGATTGACACTTAAGTATAACATATATCACTAGTGTTTTTATACCAACTTCTGAAGTAGTGATCCGGATGTTAATATAACTTGACCTTTTGGAAGCACTTTCTTCATTACTTCTTTAGAAGTACATATTTCTTGGCATTTTGGGTGTGATTATGTCATTTTTATTTGGTGATTTAGAACTTCCAAATTAGAAGTTCTTTTTTCACTTATTTTTGTAAGATTGATTGAAAGAGTATTTTTTTGTAATATTTACACTAAAAACACTGTTCGACAGCAAAAACCTTCCAGTGAAATTTCTAACTGGTCCTTATAGATTTTTGTCTCCTGCTTCCAAATCTACCGTCCAAATTTTTCTAGCACGTACCGTTTTGTGAGATATTCGCTGTTAAAAAGTAAAAAAAGCACTTTTAGGGGTCCACTGTTACGTATTCTTACCTTGCTTCCACGAAATAGGACTTGATTTCACATAAAATGGACCTCCTGATTTCAAAACTGCAATCCACAATTTTCAAGCATGTTCTGTTTTTGAGATATTCGCGTTTGAAAATTTTAGTGCGATTTATAAAAAATTTAAGTGCGTGACAGTGGAAACTATAAAAATTCACGGCGAATTGATTCAACTAAAGCGGATGTTGCTGCATCACATTATTAAATATTGTTTAAGCTTTTTAGAAAATTGAGGTTTAGGCTTGTGTTTGTTCTGACCACAAGCCTAAACCTCAATTTTCTAAAAAGCTTAAACAATCTTTAATAATGTGATGCAGCAACATCCGCTTTAGTTCGTAAATGTATTTATTTAATTTAGGACCAACTTTTTTCGGTGTAAGATATCGAATGGTTGTTAAACATCAAAATGCTTGTATGAAATTTGAAAAACTGTTCAATAATCGATTTTCGTCTTTTCGATTTTTTAAGCTCTACAAAAAGAGAAATGAAATGACATTACCAAATTTTGTCACAATTTTTGCAAAACCTAAATCTTTTTGAAGCTGGACGTAGAAAAAATTGCATACTTCGTGTATCACCCCCATTCTAAGTGTTTCAGTTAAAAAAGAAATTCATATGTTGTGGTGATTTGATTTAATTTAATTCCTAAGAACATATAAAAGAGGTACTTCAAAATAATTAAGTAAAGAACTGGTGAAAAATGCTTTTATTGTTATTTTGTAGCATTTTTGGAAGTGATTTTAAAAGTACTTTCTACGGAATATGAAGTTCGGCACCTATCGCTACTTTGTATGTAGTGAAACCACTAAATATTTTTGAACCACTTCGTATATTTTTTTGCTGGGTAATTAAGAAAAACTTGAAAAAACTTAATTATTTTCCAAAAAACTTGTTTTTTTAGAAAAAATCTTGAAATCTTTTTAGCACTTCAAAAAACTTGCAAAAAAAGGGAAATCTTGATATATGGCAACACTGCTTACGAGAGAAAAACAAAATATTTTTCTAAAATCTGTATTTTAATAAAAAAAACTCTGTTTATTATCTGTAAAATAGAAATTACAAAATAAAATTACAGATACAAATTTGTTTTTCAGCCACAAGAAAATACAAAGTATTTTCTTAAAATCTGTATTTCGGCAGATAAATTTGTCAAATATCTGTTTTTGAGATTGAGATTGCAGTCATTTTACAGAGTATTTAACAGAGTAATTATTTTGAGTGTACGAATCAAATCAGTACAAATGCTCAGCATACATATGGCTCCAAATTGAGATTTTTTCTGCTGTTTGGATAGAGGTTTTATTTTGATTTTATACAAGTGCATAAATTAATCACATTTCTATTTTCATATTTTCAGGCTGTTTTTGAACGTTTGGTTGATATTATATGCGATAAAATGTCTGAAAGTTTAGATGCTGATCCAACGTTAGTAGGCGGTGGTAAACAAGGCCAAAGACTGACCGATCAACCTCAAGGTACCCCCAATGCTAATTGCAATTGTTAAATTCTCTACCAATTTGTTTACCCAATAAAATCATTAAAAAAAAAATAAAATTAAAAAAAAAAAAATAATTTTCGGTTATTATTACAATAAAAAAAGGGCAACCTCTTATACACACACAGACACAAATAAAATTAACAAAACAAAAAACAAAAAAACTAATAAAATTAAATAATTAAAAAAATTATACATATTTACAAATTATAAAATAATACTAACTATATATTTGAATAATATGAAATAATAAAAAGGAAACTATAAAATTAAGATAAATTTAAATAAAAAAAAAATAATAAAAAATAAACAAGAAAATCGTTAATAGTAAAAATTGTCATATAAACATTATAATTATTATTATTATTATCAGTGTATGTCATGTATTGCAAAATAATAACAAAAAAATGTATTGTTTTAAAAGTAATTATTAAAAAAACTAAAAAAAAAAAAAACACAAAAAAAAGACCTTAAAAAATATGTATTAACCAATAAATTTATATACCAAAGCAGTAGAGTTTAAAATTATAGCACAATTTTAGAAAACAAAATAGTAGTATTCAGAGTCTTACTTGCCAGCCCTACACTCAAAATAATAACTCTGTTTAATTACAGAAAAACTCTGCTAATTTAACGGAGTACACCATACTTTTCCAGCTAACAACATTTCTTGGTAATTTTACTAAAATGCTCTGTAAAATGATTTTGACAAAAAAAAACTGTTAATTTACCGAGTTTATAGTAAAATATTGGTTAAATATGAAAGCTTTTTGACAGAGAAAACTCTGTAATTTTACTTAAAAACTCTGTAAAATGATTTGGACAAAAAAAATGTTAATTTACAGAGTTTGTAGTAAAATATTGGTTAAATAAACCGCCTATAACTATGTAAATTTACATATATTTGTAAAATGCATTTGATGCAAAAAAAATTTACAGAAAAAACTCGGTAAATTTACAGAGTTTAGTTAAATGCATGTTATTTTGTAAAATTTTTATAAGATTTCTGAAAAGATTTTTTTGATAAGTTTTTTGCTACTTTTTCAATTTTTTCTCAAAAAAAAAACATATATAGATAAAATTTTGATGTTTGGTAGCAAAAACTACTCAAAACAGAAAACTTTTTTTATTATAAAAAAATACGAAGTATTTTGCTTAAATCTGTATTTTAGTAAAAAGTAATATAACAGAGGAAAGCTTTTTGACAGAGAAAACTCTGTAATTTTACTTAAAAACTCTGTAAAATGATTTGGACAAAAAAAAACTGTTAATTTACAGAGTTTGTAGTAAAATATTGGTTAAATAAACCACCATTTAACAAAAAAAACTATGTAAATTTACATATATTTGTAAAATGCATTTGATGCAAAAAAAAAATTACAGAAAAAACTCGGTAAATTTACAGAGTTTAGTTAAATGCATGTTATTTTGTAAAATTTTTATAAGATTTCTGATAAGATTTTTTTTGATAAGTTTTTTGCTACTTTTTCAATTTTTTTTTCAAAAAAAAAAAATATATAGATAAAATTTTGATGTTTGGTAACAAAAACAAAAACTACTCAAAACAGAAAACTTTTTTTGATTATAAAAAAAAATACGAAGTATTTTGCTTAAATCTGTATTTTGGCAGAAAACTCTGTTAATTATCTGTAAAATTAAGATTACAAAGTAAAAAGTAATATAACAAAGGAAATTTTGTTTTTTTGTCACAACAAAATACAAAGTATACAAAGTATTTTGTTTAAATCTGTATTTTGACAGAAAACTCTGTCAAATATCTGTTGAATTGAGATTACAGTCATTTAATAGAGTATTTTACAGAGTTATTATTTTGAGTGTAGAGCTGGTGGTAAAAGAGTAATTTTTTAAATTACCTTTTAAAATACATGTATTTGTTGAAAGAATTACGCTTTTGCTACATTTCCAGGGCTGGCAGCAAGGCTCTGAATACCTCTAATGTACATTTTAAAGAGAAAAAAAAAACTGATGCTAAATAAGTAAAAAAATATGCAAAGGTTTTCATATAAAAAATCGGGTTGGTTGGGGTCCAAAAAGTACGGAACTTTTTCGATTAATATTTCACTCAAAATAATAACTCTGAAAAATACCCCGTAAAATAACTGTAATCCCAATTTAACATATATTTGACATAGTTTTCTGTCAAAATACAGATTTAAAGAAAATACTTCATATTTAGTTGTGACAAAAAAAAAATAAAGTTTCATCTGTTATATTACTTTCAACTTTGTAATCTTAATTTTACAGATAATTAAAAGAGTTTTCTGCTAAAATACAGATTTAAGCGAAATACTCTGTATTTTTTATAACCACACCCAAAATAATAACTCTGTAAAATGCCTGTAATCTCAATTCAACAGATATTTTACATTTTTCTGTCAAAATACAGATTTAAAGAAAATACTTTGTATTTTGTTGTGACAAAAAACAAAATTTCCTCTGTTATATAACTTCTTACTTTGTAATCTTAATTTTACAAATAATTAACAGAGTTTTCTGCTAAAATACAGATTTAAGCAAAATACTTCGTATTTTTTTTATAACCAAAAAAGTTTTCTGTTTTGGGTAGTTTTTGTTTTTGTTACCAAACATCAAAATTTTATCTGTATATTTTTTTTTTGAGAAAAAGTTGAAAAAGTAGCAAAAAGAGTTATCAAAAAATTTTTTTTTCAGAAATATTATAAAAATTTTACAAAATAACATGCATTTAACTAAACTCTGTAAATTTACAGAGTTTTTTCTGTATTTTTTTTTTTTATACCCTCCACTCTAGTGATAGAGGGTATATATAAGTTTGTCATTCCGTTTGTAACACCTCGAAATATTGGTCTAGGACCCCATAAAGTATATATATTTATGATCCTCGATCGATTTTAAGTCGATCTAGCGATGTCCGTCCGTCCGTCCGTCCGTCCGTCCGTCCGTCCGTCCGTCCGTCTGTCTGTCTGTCCGTCCGTAGAAAACACGCTAACTTTTGAAAGACTTTACAGAGGCTACTGAAGTTTGGCATATATGTTTGTCATTTACCTGGTCAGGTTGGTATTGCAATCCAGCCAAATCGGTCCAGTGGTTCAAAAGTTATGAGCAAAAGAGTAAATTTCGGCAAGGGTGTTTCACGAATTTACGATATAAAAAACACGATAACTTTCGAAAGACAATAATGAGACTACTGAAGCTTGGCATGTATCTTTGCCGTTCCCCGGGCCTGTTTGGTATTAAATTTCAGCTCAATCGGTCCAGTCGTTCAAAAGTTATAAGCAAAACCCTGAATTTCAGATTAGTTTCATCTAAAATGCCACGTGTTTTTACAAGTTTTAAAAGCATTGGTGGTAACTAAACAATGCTTCTCAAACTTTTTTAATTTTAAAGCAATGCTTTTTAAACTTGTTTAGTTTTAAAAGCATTGGTAACTTAAAAATTACAGTCGAAAAAAATTTTACACTTAAAAAAAATTTTACACTCAAAAAAAATTTTACACTCAAAAAAAAATTTACACAAAAAAAATTTTGTTTTTATTTTTTTACAAAAATGAGAATATTTTGTGTACATACGTACGTGCATTCACTCAGAAATATTTTTACAGTAAAAAAATATTACACTCGAAAAAAATTTTACACTAAAAAAAATTAATTATTTTTTTTTTTTTTTTAATGACAAAAAAGTGTTTTTTACTCAAAATAAAATATTTCTAATCAAAATTGTTAATTTTTTCACGTTAAAAAATGTACTACCCTTTAAAAAAATGCATTGTGGAGGGTATTCATAGATTCGGCAAAGTCGAATTTAACTTTTCTACTTGTTTTTCATCAAATGTATTTTACAAATATGTGTTAATTTACATAGTTTTTTTTGCTAAATGGTGGCTTATTTAACCAATATTTTACTAGAAACTCTGTAAATTAACAGTTTTTTTTGTCCAAATCATTTTACAGAGTTTTATAGTAAAATTACAGAGTTTTCTCTGTAAAAAAGCTTTCATATTTAACCAATATTTTACTATAAACTCTGTAAATTAACATTTTTTTCCTGTCAAAATCATTTTACAGAGTTTTTTAGTAAAATTACCAAGAAATGTTGTTAGCTGGAAAAGTATGGTGTACTCTGTTAAATTAGCAGAGTTTTTCTGTAATTTAACAGAGTTATTATTTTGAGTGTAAATATTGGTTAAATAAACCACCAATTAACAAAAAAAACTATGTAAATTTACATATATTTGTAAAATGCATTTGATGCAAAAAAAAATTACAGAAAAAACTCTGTAAATTTACAGAGCTTAGTTAAATGCATGTTATTTTGTAAAATTTTTATAAGATTTCTGAAAAGATTTTATTGATAACTTTTTTTGCTACTTTTTCAACTTTTTCTCAAAAAAAAAAAAAAAAATATACAGATAAAATTTTGATATTTGGCAACAAAAACAAAAACTACTCAAAAAAGAAAACTTTTTTGGTTACAAAAAAATACGAAGTATTTTGCTTAGATCTGTATTTTAGCAGAAAACTCTGTTAATTATCTGTAAAATTAGGATTACAAAGTAAAAAGTAATATAACAGAGGAAACTTTGTTTTTTTGTCACAACAAAAAACAAAGTATTTTCTTTAATTCTGTATTTTGACAGAAAACTCTGTCAAATATCTGTTGCATTGAAATTACAGTCATTTTACAGAGTATTTTACAGAGTTATTATTTTGAGTGTATTAACTAAATGGAAATAAAAATTTTCCTATTTTTTAGTTCAAATTGGTATAATATTAAAAAAAAAATTCTTTCCTTCTTTTTAAGAAAAATATGAACTTAAAAAAAGCTAAATCATTATCAATTTGTGTTGACAAAGAAAATAATTGATGTTTTATTCAACAACAGAATTTATCAATTCAATTAAATTGTTTGTTAATACAACAACGATTTAATTGAAAATGAGCCTATTATTCAAGTTTTTTTTCTGTGAAAGTTATTTTTTCAGTGTCAACCACTTATTTTCTTCAAGTTTTAACAAATTTTTGTCTTAAAAACTTCAAATTACTTTCTTAAATAAAATCGTGCTATAATTTTCTACCTTACTGTAATTTAAAGATTGAAAATGTTGTTATATATATATGTATTATTACAAGTATATCATATTATATTTATATTTTATTGATAAATTATTATATAAACAAATTATTATTATTGCTAACAAAAAAATCTTTATTTAGATTGTTTTTTAAAATTTGTTTTTGTAACTGAAAAAATACAACTTTTTACTTTATACACCTTTTTTACTGCTCTTTTTTTAAAAAAAGAAAAAAATATTTAATTGAAAATGTTCAAAAGAAAAAAAAATTAAAATTTGTCCAACAAAAAAAAAAATAATCTTGTGCATTTTATTCTCAGCTTCTCGATCTATCAGTCTTGTCAACAATAAAACAAACATATTTTACTCTTGTAAAAAAAAAAAAAATTTCAAACTAAAAATTTTTATTAACAATTTAAAAAAAAAAAATCTACATTGTTTTATTTGCTTATCTTCATTTTTTATAAACTCTTTTAAAAAACTAAAAATAAAAAAAAATATAAAAAATATCATAAACATATTATAAAAAAAAATAAAAAAGTAAAATTGAAATTAATTAAATGTCTTTTTGTTATAACCTCATGTAATCTTGAAACAGATAAAAAGTAAATAAATTAAATCCAAAAAGAAAAAAAAAAAAACATTTAGTATAATGAAACAAATATACAAAAAATTAGAAATTTATTGGCTGATATGTAAAAAGGGCTTAACCACATTTTATACAATATTTTTAAAAGAAATTTTCTAAAACATTTAACGAAAATTGTTTTAAACATGTTAACAAAGTTAAGGAAAACAAATCTCGTGTTTAAATTTATCAATATTATCTATTTAAAAAGTTTTTTAAACAATAAATTTATAAAACTTTATTTTCCTTAAAAAATGTAGTTATGTCCGTTTCTAAATCTAACGAAAATTGTTAAAAACATGTTAAAAAAGTTAAGTGAAACATTTCCTCCATAAATCTAGTGTTTAAAATTATATCAATTTGATAAAAAAAAATTTTGTTTACTTTACTTTCCTTAAAAAAAAAACTGTAGTTATGCCCTTTCCTAAATCTAACGAAAATCGTTGAAAACATTTTAAAAAAATTAAGTGAAACATTTTCTTGCTAAAATTGGTCAATATTAGTTCAAAAATGTGTTTAAACTATTTTTTTTTAAACATTTCTTTCTTTATAAAAAAAAAAAAACTGTAGTTATGCCCTTTTTAACATTATCTGCCAATGTTACACATACAATAAAAACATTCTTACATACACTTAAAACTGAAAAATATTACAAAAAAGAAACATAAAAATTCTTGAATTGAATGAACTAAAATAAATAAATAAAAAATTTAAAACAAATATAATAAAAATAAAACTTATTGGATTTAATTACAAGAAATAAGAAAGAAATCTAAAAATTTCATATTTAGTCAAAATGGCATTGTAGTATGAATTAAATAAATAAAAAAAAAATTATAAATAATAAAGTACATTTGAATGTTGCATTGGATGAATAAATAAATTGATAAAAAAAAATAAAGAAAAAATATTTTTTAAAATGGAATTTTATTGCAAGGTAAGTTGTATTCGTATGTACACCGAAAAAAATCCATGCAGCATTTTACGAAAAAAAGTTTCGTACTTTTTTTTTTCGTAAAATACACGAAAGTTGACTACATAGTACGAAAAACTTTAGTACTGGATTTCGTATTTTTACGAAAGTAACGAAAATGATTAGTAAATATTTTTTTCGTAATATTTACGAATGTTGACTACATATTACGAAAAAAATGTTGTAAAAACTTTTGTAATTTTACGAAAGTAACGAAAAAAAAGAATGTAAATGCTTCTTTCGTAAAATATACGAATGTTGACTACATATTACAAAAAAAAAGTGTACAGACTTTCGTATTTTTACGAAAATAATTCGTAAAAACTTCTTTTGTAAAATATACGAAAGTGGACCCATATTACGAAAAAAAATAATCAAGAATTTTGTAATTTTACGAAAATAATGAAAAAAGAAGAAATCTTTAAATGCATGATTAAAGGGTGTTTTTATGCCCTTCAACTTCAGTATTGGAGTATACTCAATTTGTCATTCCGTGTGTAACGCTTCGAAATATCGTTCGGGGACCCCATTAAATATATGGGGCATTCCAAGCCAAATCACTCACTTTTAGACCCGACCCCTTTCGATTTATTTTATTTTTGGATATGTTTTAGTCCTTATTAAATGCAACTTGGACACCAATTTTCAGCCTTTTATTCCAAGATGGTGTTGAGTAATCAATTTTTCAAAATGGCGATTTTCTCCAAAAAATTAAAAAATTGAAATTTTTAATTAATTTTGACCATTAAAAAATAAAGATATTTTAAAAAAAGTTGGACAACGTTTTGTTGGTATTTAAATGTAGTTTTAGAAAAAAAATATGAAAAAATTATTCGAAGTAATTATCACTTATTTTTTGACGTTTAAAAATTAAAATCGACTTTTTGAAAAAGTCCGAAACCTTCGATTTTTTTGTAAAAAACTATAAAAATTCTACTCTAAATTACGCAACTTTTAAGCCATAACTCGAGATGTGATCACAATTCTTTCTATTTTTTATTTATTTTTTAAAATTGCACCTTTTATGTTTTGGCTCTGATTTATTTTACATGGAGCTCCAAAATAAAAAAAAATTGGTAGATACTGACCCTAACTTACCCTAAATATATTAATTTGGAGGTAAATATACGTCTCACAAAAATTTAGGACGATCGGACATGGGTAAGGCGTTTAGCATGGTCCTTGAAGTTTAAAAAACGGATTACAAGGAAAAATATGAATTTTTTTCTGTTTTCGCAATTTTTTTGGTATTTTAAGTTAAGTTTTAATTCAAGTGATTACAGAATTATGATGTGGAGTAAATTGCCTTTCTAATAAGGTACTAAAAACTAAAATCGGTTGAAAATCAGCCAAGTTATTACAACTTCCCCAGGCATCTAGCGTGTGCCTTACCACTTGATTAAAAAATACGAGTCCCTTTTTTTTAAATTTATTGAAATTTTCTACTGTAATAACATTTTTTCATTATTCATGTTTCAGTGTAATATTTTTTTGGTTTTTCCAAATTTTAAAACAAAAAAAAGAATTTTTTTTTAAAATAGAGATTTCAAAAGGGTGTTGAAATTGCAGGCATTTTTAGCATTAATTTAAAACATGTTAGCAAAACACAATATGAAAGATACTTGTCATCAAATTACATATGAACTTGAAGAATAAAAAAATGTTAGTACAGTAGAAAATTTCAATGAATATCAAAGATCGGATTGTATTGCTTAATCAAGTTGTCTGCCATACGTTAGATGCCTGGGGAAGTTGTAATAACTTGGCTGATTTTCAACCCATTTCAGTCTTTGGTACCTTATTAGAGAGGCATTTTACTCCGTATTATAATTCTGTAACCACTTGAATTAAAACTTAACTTAAAATACCAAAAAAATTGAGAAAACAGAAAAAAATTCATATTTTTCCTTGTAATCCGTTTTCTAAACTTCAAGGCCCATGCGGAACACCTTATCCATGTCCGATAGTTCTTAATTTTTGTGAGGCGTATTTTTGCCTCGAAATGAATATATCTAGGGTAAGCTAGGGTCAGTATCTACCAATTTAATTTTTTTGGAGCACCATATAAAATAAATCAGAGTCAAAAAATAAAAGGTGCAATTTTAAAAATTTGAAAAAAAATAGAACAAATTGCGATCACATCTCGAATTATGGCTTAAAAGTTGCGTAATTAAGAGTAGAATTTAAATTTTTCCATTTTTTTGAAAAAATCGCCATTTTGAAAAATTGATTACTCAACACCATCTTGGAATAAAAGGCTGAAAATTGGTGTCCAAGTTGCATTTAATAAGTACTAAAACATATCCAAAAATAAAATAAATCGAAAGGGGTCGGGTCTAAAAGTGAGTGATTTGGCCTGGAATGCCCCATATATATTATTGATACATGATAGATTCTAAGACATTCTATTAATGTCCGTCTGTATAAAACACGGATACCATCAAAAATAAAAAAGCTAGACTGCTGAAGTTTAGCACGAACAAGTGTTTTGGTCATCAGCAGGTTAAGTTCGTATGTGGGCAAAATCGGTCCAGGCGGAAAAAAGTTTTCCCTTAAAGAAATAAACCAACCTCTGAAAAACGCAATTTTTTTTAAAGTGTTTTTTGCATTTTTGTTAAACAAATAAAACATTTTTATGTAAAAAAAAAAATTTAAGTACTGTGCTTCGACCCAGGGGATTAGAAAATGTCTTGTGGTCGTGATTATAAAAAATTAATTTCAATAATGATAACTCTAATAATTTTTTTTCTTATTTGGCCACAGCCGAATTTAAAGCTCTAACTTGGTTTTTATTTATTTTAAGGATCAAATAAAATTTGATGATGGGGCATGTCACAGACTTAATTCCGTTCGGATTTGAAAAAAGTGGTTGGCTCGTAAAACTCAAAACAATATTTTTTTTCGGAATGAAATCACTTTCAAAAATCAAAGTGGAATTGAATTGCATAAAAGTGGTATCATTCCGAAAAAAAATATTTGCTTTGCGTTTTTCGAGTAAACCACTTATTCCACTTCCGAACGTAATTGAGTCTGTGACATTCCCCGATATATTTTTTTTACATGTTGGGAGGTGGCCCTCCAAACAAATCATAAAATCTTCTCAACTTATCATAAGTTCTTGTAGTGTGAACGTAGCCTTAAACGAAATAACTGTAAATAATGAATGAAATCTTATAAGTCTCTGTTAAGAAGAAACAATTAATTGCTTGTAAGCTCTGTAATAAAAATAACGGGACAATATTGGAAATGTTGATGTCAAAACGTTGCTCTTATACTCAAGAAAAAATTTTTACATGTAATTTGTTTTAATTGTGTTCAGTCGTTGTAAAGAGTTTTTGACTAGTGAGTATTATTTTATTAAAAAAAAGTGATTTGTGATTAAATATAAATATGAATATGCAATAAAAAATAAAAGTGATCGAATATTCAACAAAATAAAAATCTTTGAAACAAAAACTATACAATTGTGGTAAAAAAGTTTTAGAATTGGTAAAAAAATGGATTGTTTTAAATGTGGTGTGCATTTGTCTGATTCAAAATATGTTTCCAAACATTTTTTGTGGGCCCATGCATCAGAAAATATTATTAAATACATTTGCAAATATGAAAATTGCAGAGTAGAATGTAGTAGTGTGCGATCTTTCACTAAACATTTTGCAGCTCATTTACGTGATTCTGACAATAAGCCTTCCACCAGCAAAAAAAGACGCAGAAGTGCCACATTTATCCCACAAACACTAATTGAGACATCTCATGATTTTGATGTATCCGAAACAAGTTTAAGTGAAACAGTATGTCCACACGGAGAGAGCACAATTGTCTCACAAGTTCCAATGAAGACCACTAATAGTCCCAATGAAATTTTAAGTGACACATTAAATCAAGGACTTAAATTTTCTTTAAAATTACACAGCAAAAATAATTTAACACGAAAAGATGTTGTTGACATCCAACACGGAATTATGGAAAATATTGTAAACCCTATCATAGATAATGTTAATTCATTTTTTATTAAAAATAAAATAGGAGAAAATTTGGATTCTAGATTAGAATTTGCTGACCTAATGAATAAAATTCAAAATCCGTTTAAAGGTTGTGAGACAGACTTCCAAATACAGTCTTGGTTGCTTAATCACAATTACATGAACAATATTGAAGAATTTGTAATAAGTGAGAATATTGGAGAAGTTAAACCAGCTACAGGAGTGCTGCTTCCAATAGCGTTTCAATTTCAAAGTGTTTTTGAAAAAGACAACAATTTCTTAAAATCAATTCAAGAAATTGAAAACCGTGATGTAAGGTCCAACAATTCTTTTGTAAATGGGAATCTCTGGCAGCAAAAAATTAAAGATCCGTTTTTTTCTGACAAAATTACTATTCCATATTTTTTATATTTGGATGACGTGGAAATCAACAATCCTTTGGGATCACATACCTGTCCAATAACATTAATTTATTATTCTTTCCCAACTATTAAGAATTCGGATGTTTACCTAGCTGCAGTCATTAAAGGAAGAGATTATAGGGTGCACAAAAATGAGAAATGTCTTTCAAGGCTTGTTGAGGAGCTTAAACTACTAGAAGAAAATGGAATTGAAATTAAAACTTCAAACGGAGTAAAAAAAGTCCACTTTGTTTTAGGTTTAATTATTGGAGACAATCTTGCGATAAATATTATTCTTGGATTCGGCGCTTCATTTAATCAAACTTATTACTGTAGATTATGCAAATGTAGCAGAACAAAATGTCGTAAAATGTCTACACTTCCAAAAAAATATTTAAGAAATGTTCAAAACTATATGTTGGATGTTCAGATGAACAATCTTTCCAGGACTGGAGTTCGTGAAAATTGTATATTTAACTCTTTGAAATCGTTTCATGCCACTTCGAATTATTCTGTTGATGTCATGCATGACATCTTCGAAGGCGTGTGTCACTATAATATGTGTCATATTATAAAAAAATGCATTGCTAAAAAATACTTTTCTCTTAAAACACTAAACGCTAGAAAAGATAATTTCGATTACAAGGAGATTGAAATTGGCAATGTTTCACCAAAAATAACAAAAAAAAACCTAAAAAAGTGCCGTCTTAAAATGAATGCACGTGAAATGATGACTTTTGTACATTTGTTTTCTTTAATGATTGGAGACCTCATTCCACAAGATGCTGAAGTTTGGGGTTTTTTTTTTAATTTTTTGGAAATTGTTGATATACTAATATCTTTTAATATATCAAATGATTTGGCTAAACATTTAAAAAAATTAATAAAACGTCACCATGTGGGATACAAAAAACTATTTAAGGATACGCTAAAGCCCAAACACCACTTTATGCTTCATTATTATGATGTCATTCTAGAATCTGGGGCTCTCCGTAATTTTTGGTGTTTTCGCTATGAAGCTAAACACAAAGAGTTTAAAACATATGCTAGAAGTTCATTTAATAGAAAAAATATATGCATTTCATTAGCCAAAAAATTTCAATTTAGATTTGCTAACAGTTTAATTGAAAGCACGAAGGAGTACTTTACTGTTAACACTATTCATAAATCTTTTACAAAACATGGAAAAGAAATAGTTGATTTTTGTGAAACTAAAAATTTTAAATCATATGTCTGTTATTCACAATGTATTTATAATTCAAAAACATATAAAACAGGATATTTACTTTGCCAATATTTTGATACTAATGTTGAAAATGCAAAGATATATGAAATAATTCACGTGATAGTATTCGATGAAGAAAAAAGCCCATATGTTTTATGTAAAACTGTTAAATTAAAACAATATCACGATCACTATGCAGCGTTTGAAGTAGACACGGATAATTTAAGCAATAATTCGTGTATCATAATGGAAATTTCGGATTTGAGGAGCTTCCCAGTAACTTATCATGAAACTAATAGCGGATTACTTATGATAAGACGTCATTAAAACACCACATTTAACAACAATTTTTTTAAAAAATATATAAATTCTTTTAGATCTTTTTAAATTACAAAAAATACTATAAAAAAAACTATATAAAATGAACGATACAAACAAAATAATTTCGAGTAAAAATATGTTGGACTCAATTGGAAACACCGAAGAACTAAAAGTTGAACTATCAACATTATTAAAAACCTGGATGATGGAGGACTTATTGGATTTTTTCATGGGTAAGTTCTTCAAAAAATAAAAAATATATTTAATAACCTACACCACTCTGTGGGTATAATAAGTTTGTGCAGATGTTTGTAACTATCCGAAATATTGGTCCTACACCTACCTTTAAGTATACCGATCAACTCAAAATCAAAATAAATAAAAAATAAAAATTTACCTGAGACGAAGCTTATTGAAATCGGTCCATGTTTAGACCTAGCAAACACAAACGTCCCTTTCCAGTTCTGCTTTAATGACCCTAATAACCGTATTTTAACAGGTTTCCTTTGACTGGAAGATGTATTTTCTATTCATAAATTGACTGGTAAACGTATTTTGTATTCATAAATCATCGTTACAAATTTGATCGGTATCAGCCCATTTGTATTTGTTTCTACAAACTATCTACAACAAACAGTCCATTCTTTTTATTTTTGCGGCACTGGTGTAGGGTATTATAAGGTCGGTCTTGACCGACTATAATTTTCTTACTTGTTTTAATTGACTAATTTCTTATTTGTAGAACAACAAATATATGTTACCATACTGAAAGAACTGACTCCTGAATTGGCACGACATATTTTTGCAAATATAAATCTTTCTGTAGGTGCACAAATAAATTTTTATATTAAATGGAATGAATGGAGAAACTCTTTAGATGATAATCCGACTTCATCTAAAGAAAGTCGAAATGCAGGCGAAATAATAAGTTTAAACGCTATACTTAATTCGAACCCATACGGAAAAACTGTCAAAAAAACATTTCAAAGAGAAAAAAAACTTTGTGAAAATACACGAAAGCTTCTTTGCGAATCAATCTTGCATTACTACGTCGATAACGAACGCTCGTTATCTGTTAAAGATGCTGAACATTTGGCTAAACAAATCGTTAAAACTTTTCCAAATGAAGAAATGGTAAATTTTAATTATATTAATAAATAATAAATTCTTAAAACTATAGTTTAATTTCTTTATTAGGCTTATTACTTTGTACATCGACCAAATGCTGCGCCTTTAGGAAAACTTTATTCCAAATATCGTAACTGGAGGGGTAACTTAAGCCGCAAACCAAAAAATGCAAGTAAACAGGACATATCGCAACATAATTTTTCCGACGAAGAAAAGAGCATCACAATTCTAAAACAAGAATTTAGAACTTTACCGTTGGACAAAGTTTTAGAACATTGGGAAAAATGCAAAGAAGCTCAATTCAAATCCATAAAAGATTTAAGTTCAAGCACACAAATTTTAAAAGAATGGCCTATGTATGCATACCCGTTAGGTCATCAATTAGTAAGTTTTTTTTTTTATGTCCTTTAAATACCAAGTTAATGACAAAATTTGATCCAGATTGAAGCCGATTTCAAATTTCTACATGGAGAACATAATTACAATTGGGATGATATCGACTCATTCATCCAAATAATGATCGAAAGCGTTTTTCCAAAACACAGTGGCAAGTTTAAAGAGAGCGACAACGTACTTCTTACATACCTTTTAAAAAACAAACATGCTGATATAAGTACATATTTAACAGCAATATTAATTAAATTAATTAAATTAAATTAATTAATTCCATAGCCTCATGTTAACCAAATTATGTTTTATTTTCAGATGTAGTCCTCCATATAGTATTTTATCTAATTCAATCAATTTTACCTTTTTCACGGATTCTCAACCCAATTTTAAAAAAGGGAAATAAAAGATTTTACACTCATGCTGAAGCACGTAACGATTTCATTGCCATATATGCAACAGAGGCCGCATATAAGGAATTCAATGAAAAAGAATTAAAAACCAACAGTATGGATTACCCACACATATCTATTGTGGGAAGTATTTATGATCCTATCGAGATACTTCTAAACTTTAATACCATAAAGTACAAATTTTTTACATTAAGCAAGGCAATCGATATTGGATTCAAAGCCTTTCATGTTTTTAATATGAAATTTCCAGAAAAATGCTCAGCAATATGGGAGTTAATAAATATTCAATTTTATAAAATCGAGAACGAAAATAGTGTTATTGGTCCAGGCGTTCGTATGATTGTAAAACATATTCAAGGTAAATATATATATCCTTGATTATCCTCCCTTAAAAACCCTGCTGACATCTTCAAACTATTTTGTATATAGTCAAAGAGTATCAATACTAAAGAGATCTGAACTCGCTCTTCTTCTGTTAAAGCCGCTCTTAAATTCCCTTTGCTAAGTCCGCCATCGAACTGGACGTTTGATCAAACCAAAAAAAATCCCTTAAGTTTGATATAAACAAAAAAAAAGTGTTGCAGTTTGGCGATTTTCAGACTAAAGCTAGCGTTTTTTTTTCATCTAGCTGTAAAAAAAAGTTTTTTTTGTGGATTATCGGGAAATCCAATGACTTTTTATTTGCGGACAATTTGTTTTAAACACTTTTAAAGGTATTTCCTAAATAATATTAACATAAAAATTATAAATTGATACATTTTTTTTAAATTTATTAAGCGTTTTTTCGATATAAAAAGTTAGCATTATTTGTCAAACCAACAATGTTTATTTAACATTATCGTATTTTCCTCGTCTAACAGTTTTCGTACCTTCTGTTAAAAAGTTTCAAAATATTAAGAGCGGGAGACAAAGAGCTTGATATAGTCCTGAAGGACATACTTAAAGGAATACATATGTCAGCATTTATTTTTTCCGACTTGGATATAATAATCAAAACAAAATATTTTAAGCAAGATTAATATTTATTTCTTTTCTTTTTTACAGAATCTATGGATAACATTTCGATTGATAAGTAAAACAATTAATTTATTTTCTTTTAAAAATTATCGTTTTTTAACACATTTAATGCATATGTATTTGCATTTACATTATTTTAAATCCCAATGAACTATTTTTTTTTCTTGATCAATATTTTAACACCTAAAATAAATATAGATCAAACTTCAAAAATATATTTTTTATTTTTAAGATCTCGTTTTTTGCATTAAATGTAATAGCAATGAATTGAATAATACATGTTTTTATGTTAACTTAAAATATATTTAAATAAAAAAAAGTAAATTTTCAAAAAACCCCCTATTAATATAAAACATTTATAAATAAAAGTTAACGACACAAAAAGACGACATATTTAATTTATTTAACAAACATTCTTCGTAAAATACAAAAAAAAAAAATACGAAACATTTTTGTAAAATAAACAAAATTTATATTTTTTTACGAAACATTTTCGTAAAAAACAAAATTTTTTTATATTTACGAAAGATTTTCGTAAAAAAAAAAAAAATCGTTTATTTCACGAATTTTTTTTTTATTTTACGAAAGATTTTCGTAAAAAAAAAAAATATTTCGTTTATTTTACGAAATAATTTCGTAAAACAAAAAAAATATTTTGTTTATTTTACGAAAATTTTCGTAAAACACAAAAATTTATTGCGTGTATTTTACGAAATTTTTTTGTAAAATACAAAAAAATATTCGTTTATTTTACGAAAAAATTTCGTGCATTTCGTACATTGTACGCAAGAATTTCGTGGTGCGAAACAACGAAATTTTTCGTACAATGTACGAACGTTTTCGTACATATAAGGCAGGAATTTTTTTCGGTGTATAAATGACTTAAGGCCTCACATTAGACTGGCATTTTTTTTTCACAACTTTCGATTTTCCCAAGTGTCCGGGCAAAATTTTATTGTCCAAGGTCTAAAATTTGAGGTCAATCGGGTTAAAATAATCCGTGCCGGCCCACAGTGGGGAAAAATGGACTTTTTTTTATCCGATTTTTCCTACACTCAAAAAAAAACGTCGGTATTCATAACTAAAAATTTAACTAAAGTACTAATTTTTTAGTCCAAAATGATCTAGTGCAGGCGTTGGTAATCAATACTAAAATTTTTTACTAATATTATTCAAAACTAGTAAAAATTACTAATTTTAGTACTTTGAGGATACTAAAAAACTACAGTACTACTGGTAATTAGTAAATTATTAGTAGATTTAAATACAAAATCACTTACTAAATTTTTTACTGTAGAATTATTTTGAGTGTACAGGTCGCAATTCTTAACCGATTTTAGTTTTTCTTTTTTTGAAATTTAGCTAATAAAATTCCTCATCGGTCTGTCATGGTGGATTTCTAAAAATCGTTTTTGTTTTATTTGAATATTTTTTTAAAGTTCAGAAAATATAAATTTTATTAGAATTTTTGCTCTAAAAAATGTAATAGGCAGGGGACGAATAAGCTGTATGAACAAAATTAAAGGTATTTGAACCCCTTATAAGTGACATTAATAGCATTTGTTAATTTATTATTATTTTGGTTTTTATAAACATCTAAAACTTAAAAATGTTTACTTTTAAGTACCAATATCATTTTAAATAATGTACCAATTTCAATGAATTTTTTTTTTAAATTAATGCTTATTATTTTCTTAACCATTATTGGTATATAAAGTATTTTTGCAAAATTGTTTAACTCTTTTTTTCGAATTTACAATGTAACAACTTTTTTTTTAAAAAAACAGACTAAAAAATAATTTTGAAATTCCAAAAATCATAAAGTAAAATTTCAGCAAAAAAATAAAATATTTGTTTCAAAAAATTTTGTACACCAATTATGACTAAGAAAAACATAAGCTTTAATCGAAAAAAGATTTCATTGAAATTGGTACATTATTTTTAAAGATATAGGCTTTTAAAAGTGAAAATTCTTGAATTTTTGTCCGGTTATAAAAACCAAAATAATAAGATATTTTTAAATACTAATCACGTAGTTAATAAGGGGTTCCAATACCTTTAATTTAGTCCATAAAGTATATTCGTCCCATGCCTAATATATATATGTCCTTTATTTATTTTAATATTTATACAAAGTATGTGTTTTAAAATAAAAGTTCAGGTGAACATAGGGCGTTTACAATTTCTCTCCATCTGCTTCGATTATTGGCAAGGGCTTTAATTTGGTTCCATGATTTGTTGACAGCACTGCATTCCCGATTTATCGTTCTCATCCAGGTGTTTTGTGGTCGTCCGGGTCTGCGATGGCCTTGAGGGTTCCACTGAAGTGCAGCGCGAGTAATGTCATTTTGCGGTCTTCTTAAAATGTGGCCTATCCACGTCCACTTACGTTTCATTATTTCTGCTTCTATTGTAGTGTTTTCTGTAAGCTGTAAGAGTTCGGTTGTAGATATAGTGTTGGGCCAGAAAATGCAAAGGATGCGGCGTAAACATCTGTTAACAAAACCTTGGAGTTTTTTCATATTTGTCTGTGTTACTCCCCAAGTTGTAGAACCATATAATAAAACAGATTTAACGCTACAGTCAAAGATGCGAAGTTTGGTTTTACTGCTGATAGAGTTCGACTTCCACAGCTTATGCATTGATTGAAAGGCCACTCTTGCTTTGTTTATACGGGATCTTATATCTGCTGTTGTGCCGCCATCTTTAGTAATTACGCTTCCCAGATAATTGAACGATTCAACGTCCTCGATTACAACATTTTCAAGTTTCAGTGGGGTAGTTGAGCTTGTTCCTATACGCATTAGTTTGGTTTTTTTCAGGTTGATTTTAAGTCCAAATTTCATAGCGTTTACTGAGAGTTTCTTTAACTTATCTTCTATGTCGTTGAAACGGTGAGCCATTAAGCAAATATCGTCTGCGTAATCGATGTCGTTAAGCTTTTCAGATATGTTCCACTGAATACCGTTTTGAGCCTCGGTATTTGTTTTCTCCAGTACACTGTCAAGGAGCAGCAGAAAAAGGGTTGGAGACAGAATACAGCCCTGCTTAACGCCTGTTGTGGATGAAAATGGTTGACTATCTTTACCATTGAAACGTACTCGACTAGAAGACTCTCTATATAACTCACGTATAAGCATTACGATTTTATCAGGGATGCCTTTGGACGATAGCGTGCGCCACAAAAGATCCCTAGATACTGTGTCGAAGGCCCTTTCAAAATCGACGAAGAGAAGGTACATGCCTAATACAGTTTTTATTGCAAAAAAAACTGAAAAAAATGAAAATTTTCTGAACTTTAGGAAAATATAAAAAGTAATCCGAAATTTTTTTTTAAAAATCCACCATGACAGATCGATGCGGAATTTTATTAGCTAAAATACAAAAAAGGAAAAATCAAAATCGGTTAAGAATTGCGACCTGTAGGCAAAATTGGACAAAAAAAGTCCATTTATCCCCACTATGCGCCCGGCGGTCAAAGTTTTGGATTTTTGAAAAATTTAAAAATAAAATAAAAAATTTAAATTTCTTTCGACACATCATATTTGTTAATTGTGATGCGGTGAGCACGAATATAAAAAAAAAATTAAAATCGGTCGAACGGTTATCGAGATATCGCCATTTGAAATTTGCAAAAAATGGCGGTTTTTTCCTACGTCCAAGAAATTTTTTAAAAAAACATCACAATTTTTTTTCCCTCGGCCATTTCATAGAGCTTAAGACAATCTTTCATTTAAATCTAATTTGAGCCAAATCCGATCATTTTATCCCGTGGCGCCCTTCGGTCAAAGTTTTGGATTTTTGGTGGAAATTTTTCAAAAATCCAAAACTTTGACCGAAGGGCGCACGGGATAAAATGATCGGATTTGGCTCAAATTAGATTTAAATGAAAGATTGTCTTAAGCTCTATGAAATGGCAGAGGAAAAAAAAAATTGTGATGTTTTTCTAAAAAATTTCTTGAACGTAGGAAAAAACCGCAATTTTTGCAAATTTCAAATGGCGATATCTCGAAAACCGTTTGACCGATTTTAATTTTTTTTGATATTCGTGCTCACCGCATCAAAATTAACAAATATGATGTGTCGAAAAAAATTGAAATTTTTTATTTTTTTTTTTTAATTTTTCAAAAATCCAAAACTTTGACCGCCGGGCGCCACGGGTTAATTTAATCCGATTGACCTCAAATTTGTACAACATCCGTTTTAGTCCTAGTAGAATAAAAAATGCCCGGATTTCGAAAATTGGAGAAAATTTTTTTTGGCCATTCAGAAAAATGCCAGTCTAGCCTCCCACACTCAAAAAAAAAAACTGTAATGTTAGCAAAAAAAAGCTTGTAAACCTACAAGAAAATTTGCTGATTTTGAACCCACAATTTTTTTGCTAAAGTTAGCAAAAATGTTTTGCCAATAATTAGTTAACTAATTTTTTTTTTACTTATTGTTAGTTGAGACACATTGGAGGACCCCATTGGGTTCGGACCCGATAGGTCCAGACCCCGATGGGCCTAGACCTAGTGGGGTTCCTTAAAAATCGTCATAGTTTTTGATCCAAAATTTGTGTCCGTTTCGCTCTAACTTGCTTAGTTTTTGAGATACGTGATTATAAGGGACCACTGGGGTCTTGAGAATTAGAAAACTCGATAACTTCAAAAATATTACTCGGAGAGCTTTTGACTATTTTGCGGTCTTGTTCTACGTATTGAGAGCTACAAAAATGCTTTTGGACTTTTTGTTGTGTCGGCAATATTTACCGAGATATGAGCATTTTAAAATTTTCGGGAATGCTAACTTTTTTGGATCCAAAGTTAGGGCCCATTAGGGTCCACACATGTGAAGAGGACCCGCGAAAGTATGGAGATTCTAAGAACCAAAAATGCCCTCTATTTTGCTCTATCTGGCTTAGTTTCCGAGATAGCGCCATTTTAAGTTTTCTGAAAATAAAAAAAAATTTACCATTTATTTTTGCTAATGTTAGCAAAAAATCTTGTAAAAATGTTGTCAACTCAATTTAAAATTTAGCAAAAGAAATTAGTTCAAAGTTTGTTTAAAATTGCTAATGTGCTAAATAAAGTTTACAAGAATTTTTTGCTAACATGCTAATCTCAACTAAAAATTTGCTAAAAGTTAGCTAACTAGCATTAGCAAAAAAAAATTAGTAAATCTACTAACGTATTTTTTTGAGTGCATGTTAACATTCTAGATTTAGCACATTTTTTTTCCATTTAGCATTTAAATTCTTTAAAAGTATTATTGTAATGAACACCACACACAAAAAAACCTTGTCAAATAATTAAATTTTGTATTCGTATGTATAAATAACTTAAGGCTTCCCATATTAACTTTCTAGATTTAGCATATTTTTTTATCATTTAGCATTTTAGTTCTTTAAAAGTATTATCAATTGTCAAATAATTAAAAAAGTCTCGTAATCCCATTTGACAGTTTTCTTTGTTTGCTAACAAACAATTTTTTATCGAAATTTAAATTTTTTTTTATAATTTTACATTTTTTTTCTTGTAATTTTACAAATTTCCAAGTTTTTTTTCCAAAAAAATCTAGTAAAAAAGTTGTAAACTTACAGTTTTATTGGTAAAAAAATTGTTAAATTACAAAAAGCTCGTAATTTTTACTAGGAATTCTCGTAAAATAGGAGGTAACAAAAAATTTTGTAAAGTCACGAGAACTCCTTGTAAATTTTATAGAGTTAAAAAAAGCTTTAAATTTACAATTTTATTGGTAAAAAAGTTGTAAAATTACTAAATTATTGGTGACAAGCTTGTAAAATTACTAGGAATTCTCGTCAAATAGAAGGTAGTAAAAATTAAAAATAACAAGCTTTTTTTGTAATTTTACAAGATTTTTTTTGAGTGTAAAATTAGTAATTTTTACTGGTTAACTGGAATAACAAACTTTAGCATTGAATACCAATTCCTTCACT
Organism: Pegoplata infirma; assembly: GCA_963921195.1. Classification (NCBI taxonomy): domain Eukaryota; kingdom Metazoa; phylum Arthropoda; class Insecta; order Diptera; family Anthomyiidae; genus Pegoplata; species Pegoplata infirma. The sequence goes on along the minus strand of OY992538.1, from coordinate 97,321,625 downwards.
AGGTCCTTTTGAACTAAAACATTTGTTCGTTGGTAAAATTTTCAGTATTGAATACCCACGATTTTTTTGAGTGCATGTTTGAAACTAGAGATTAAATATACACTAAAAAAAACCTTATCAAATATATATAACAAGTATAACAAGTCCTGTAATGCCATTTTATCAATATTTGACAGTTTTCCTGGTTTTTTATAAAACAATTTTTGATCGAAATTTAAATTATTCTCTGTAATTTACATTTTTTTTTTCTTAAATGTTAAAATTTTAAAGGTAATTTTACAAAAAAATCTACACTCAATAATAATAATAATAATAACTCTGTAAAATGACTGTAATCACAATTCAACAGATATTTGACAGAGTTTTCTGTCAAAATACAGATTTAAAGAAAATACTTTGTATTTTGTTGTGACAAAAAAACAAAGTTTCCTCTGTTATATTACATTTTACTTTGTAATCTTAATTTTACAGATAATTAACAGAGATTTCTGCTAAAATACAGATTTAACCAAAATACTTCGTATTTTTCTTTATAATAAAAGAAATTTTCTGTTTTGAGTAGTTTTTGTTTTTGTTACCAAACATCAAAATTTTATTTGTATATTTTTTTTTTGAGAAAAAGTTGAAAAAGTAGAAAAAAAAGTTATAAAAAAATCTTTTCAGAAGTCTTATAAAAATTTTACAAAATAACATGCATTTAACTAAACTCTGTAAATTTACAGAGTTTTTTCTGCATTTTACAAATATATGTAAATTTAACATATTTTCTTTTCTTTGCTAAATGGTGGTTTATTTAACCAATTTTTTACTAGAAACTCTGTAAATTAACAGTTTTGTTTTGTCCAAATCATTTTACAGAGTTTTTTTAGTAAAATTACAGAGTTTTCTCTGTCAAAAATCTTTCATATTTAACCAATATTTTACTGTAAACTCTGTAAATTAACATTTTTTTTTAGTAAAATTACCAAGAAATGTTGTCAGCTGGAAAAGTATGGTGTACTCTGTTATATTAGCAGAGTTTTTCTGTAATTTAGCAGAGTTATTATTTTGAGTGTAGTTAAGTCACCAGAATTCCTTGTTAGTATAATTGCATCAAAAAAGTTGTAAATTTACAATTTTATTGGTACAAAACTTGTAAAATTACAAAAAAGCTCGTACACTCAAAATATTTTAAAGACAAAAACAAATAAAAAATACATTTAAAAACAAGTGATAAAACAATTGAAACCCATCCCGGTTCATAGATGGGAATTTTTCATTACCATTGAAATTTAATTACAATTGGTTGATATCAATGGTAATAAAAAAATGTTCATTATCATTTAATGGTAATTAAATTTTTTTAATTGAAAAAATAATTACTAATGGTAATGAAATGCACCAATTGTTGAAAAACACCAATTATAATTGGTTTCAAAACCACTGGTTTGCACAATTTTGTTTTTTTTTTGAAAAGTTAAAAATTTAAACATCAAAGTATGTTTTTCAAAAAAAATATGAAAATGTTAAAGACAAAAAACAAAACGCAAATAAAAATTTCAAATATTGTGTTATACAAAGGCAATCAACGTGTGTTTGGTTTATAAAATGTGAAAAACTAAAACACCATATAACAAAAAACAACAGATGTTTTTAAATATTAACGATTTTGACAATATTGTGACGAATTTTACTAATGGGCAAATCCACCTCAAACCACACAGCATTCGGATTTGTCACCTTCGATTTAAATAAAATTTGACAAATATATTGCAAATGGATAGTGTTCCTAAAATCATTACCTTTCTGGCTCCAAAACCTTTCGGTTTTCGAAATATGGCGTCTTGAAAATTGGCAAAAACGTCAAATTTTCAATAAGGTGCACATACAAAGTCACCCATAACTTTAAAACTATAAAATCCACAATTACCAAATGGGTATCATTTGAAAGCTGAAAGGATTACCTTATAAGTGGCATGCACAATTTTTTCTTGTAACGAAAGGTCAAAGGTCATATTTTAAGGTCTAATGTTCAAAGACCTATATCTCAAAATCCGATATTTTTAAAATTCTCAAAAAAATATATGATAACAATCAAGTCCTTCCCTACATTTGTATCAAAATTTCAGGGTGGACACTCATATGGTTCCAAAGTTACAGAGGAAAACGTGCTTGAAGTCAAGATTTTCTCTACGAGTTCATATGCAAAAGCTTACACACACGAAGCAGCATAACATGCTAGCATGCTGCTAGCAGTAAACAAACAATGGGAGAGACCTAAAAACTGAACCCATTATTTATTAATATTTCGACCTCCTGAATTTGATTTCACTATCAAAACTGAATTTTATCGTAGGGTTTTCTTGTTTTCTTACAAGGAAAATCTTCAAAGTGAACATACGTAATTTCTTTGAAATTTATGCCCATGAAAGACAACAAATATCTAACATCGACCTGTCTGAGCTTATTGGTCTTAACTTAGTTTTAAAGGGTTAAACGGGAGTCAAAAATGACAGATTTTTAGTAATTTGAACTTTTAGGTACATTGATGCCACTTATATCAGATCCGTTTCATTTGAGACATTTTATTTGTTGCATAATTGTTTTTGTTAAAAATGTATAGTTTTTGTTATAGTTTTTGTAAAACAAATTCATTATTGGTACTATTTTCTATTTAAATTAAGCAATCACATGAATTTTTTATTGGCAGTTTTTCTTCTTAAAAAAATCTTTATTAGTGTGTCCAAAATAAAATAAGGCAAAAATTCAAAGAAGTTCGAAACATTAGTGTTTCCATTTCTAAACCATTTTTATGCTTGATTATATTCTTTTTTATGAGCTTTATTCCGCTTTGAACATATGGTTCCCCACCCCATTGCTATTTCCCTACTATGGAAGAATACAGGTTTCGAATGAAACCGATCTGTTATATATGGCATCAATATAAAGTACCTAAACTTTAAAATAACTGAAAATGGGTAATTTTTAACCCCGTTTAACCTGAATTTAGGCCGATAAGCTCAGACTGGTTGATTTTAGATTTATTTTTTCTAGCTTGTGTATAAATTTTAAAGAAATCAAGTATGTTCACTTTCGAGGACTTTCCTTGTAAAAGAACAAGAAAACCCCTACAATATAACTCAAAATACATAAAAAGTTTTAAGCCTTGTTCTAGGCCCGCACCTTTGTTTACGACTATGTATATTGTTTTGTTTGTGCAATATTTTTTATATGAACTCGTAGAAAAAACCTTGCCTTCGAGCACGTTTTCTTCTGTAACTTTGGAACCATATGAGTACCCTGAAATTTTGATGCAAATGTAGGGAAAGACTTGGTTGTTATCATATATTTTTTTGAGAATTTAAAAAATATCGGATTTTGAGATATAGGTCTTTGAACATTAGACATTGAAATATGACCTTTGACCTTTCATTAGAAGAAAAAATTGTGCATGTCACTTTTAAGGTAATCCTTTCAGCTTTCAAATGGTACCTATTTGGTAATTGTGGGTTTTATAGTTTTAAAGTTATGGGTGACTTTGTATGTGCACCTTATTGAAAATTTTACGTTTTTGCCAATTTTCAAGACGCCATATTTCGAAAACTAAAAATTTTTGGAGCCTGTAAGGTAATCATTTTATGAAAACAACGCATGTGAAATATTTTTTGCGAATTTCATTAAAATCAGAGGTGACAAATCCGAAAATCACAGTTTTCTGTGCGGTTTGACATGGAATCACCCTAATGGTAATTATTTTTTTTACCAATGGTAATTATTTTTTTTTAATTTTCATTAGTAATTAAATTGATAAGTAATTTAATTGGTACAATTGATACAACCAATGGTAATGAAAAAAATTTCATTACCATTGACATCAATTAAATGGTAATTAAACCATCAATTAATTGGCTCCCTTAATTAATTAGTCCCACCTATGTCCCGGTTACTATTCATTTGTTTTAACAAACATCAACATTTGTTTTTTACTGTTAATAAAATTTTCTAAAATAAATAACATTGAACATTAAAAAAAATCGTCACTTTCATTTTTTTTACCAACAAATTCGATAAAATAACATACGAAAACATTAAAAATTAATGATTATTGTGTTATTTTTACCAACAAATTAAAAAAAATAATACCAACAAATACATTAAAACTTAATGATTTCGTAGGAAAATTTTAGAATTTTTCTATTAAATTATATTTAAAAAAAATTTTAATCAAATTTTTGGGAATCGATCCCGCAATCAACTACATTCTGGCCAGGCACTCTACCCATCGTGCCAAAGCCACTTGATACAAACATGTTTTTATATTTCTATAAATAGTTTTTTTAAATTTTTTGTCTACAAAAAAATAACCCACACAAGTACGTAAAAACTAATGATTTTTTTTATAAAATGACAACAATTAAAAAAAAAATAACGAACACAAATCATTAAAAATTAAAGTGGAATCACTTATTTTTACTTACAGAACAAAAGTAAATGACTTTAAAATTGAATGATAAGGAAAGTCTTTATTTTTATGTTGTTATTTTTAAAACAAAGAACAGTCATTTGAAAAAACTGAACGTTAAACAAATGGGTTTTCTTTTAAAAACGACAAGACGTTAAACTTTTAATGACATAATTTTTTAAGTGTGGATTTTCTTATCTAATAAATAGACCCCCCCTCCAAACACATTCCTAGTTACGTGCCTGCCAATTACAAAGGTAATTCAAAAAGATCAATTTTAATTCGAAGATTTTATTTTATTTCATTTACACCATATTTCGAACATTCCATTTGTAATTTAAAGATTCTAAATGTAAATCGATTACTGCATTTTTAATTTGAAAATTCTATTTGTAATTCTAAGATTCCTACACTCAGAAAATTATGTAAGTTACCACATGTTAGTTGTTTGTATATTTTACAGTAGTTAGTTGTTTTCAACTACAAAGTCAGTTGTTTTTGTATGAAAAATATCAAACAACTATTTCCGTTAGTTATTTTAATTCGTTTTTTTTTAATAACTAACAAAAAAGTACTGTAATGTAGTAACAGTTATTTAAAGTAGTTAGTTTTATTTTTTTTTATCTCTGAAAAATTTTCAAAGTTTTTTTTTCCAAAAAATAATAATAAATTTTCGTTTTTTTATTTTTTAAAAAAAACTTTGAAAAAATTTGGTCTTCCATTTTTTTTTTTGAAAAATAACTACAAAGTAGTTATTTTAACTGACATTTTCAGTTGATTTTACTAACATAATTTTTTAAATGTAATATCATAATTGGTAAAATATCAATTTTAATTCTTAAGAGACTAATTGTAATTCGAAAAAGATCTATTGTTATTTGAAGATTATACTTGTAATTCGATGATTTCATTTGTAATTCGACGATTCTGCTTGTAATAAGAATATTAAATTTGTAATTTAAAAATTCCACTATTAATTCGATGATTCTAATTGTCAGGGGCGTATCCAGGATTTTATTTCGGTGGGGACCCAACATTTTTTTAAATTTTTTTTTACAAAAAATTTACATAACAGCACATGTTTAAGAATTTTTCTCGATCTTTGCCTTGAACTGAATGTATCACAATCAGATTCTTAATTTTGTGTAAGTTTAAACTGGAAAAAAATTTTAATTTTTTTAATATTTTAAAATTTTTTGAGAGACTTAAGCCTTTTTTTAAAATGTGAATTGTATTAGATGCTGATACATTTTAACAAAATAGATTATCAGCATCTGAATTTTTTTTCAAAGAATAGTCTAAGATTTTATGACAATTTCCAGTTAAGACAGTTTTTGTTACAGAAAAAGTCAAAGACTCTAAATCATATTTCCAATGGAAAACGTTTCTCTTGAAAAAGTCATTTTAAAAAATGATTCTGTAAACATATTCATAAAATAATTTTCCAAAAGAAAAGACTCCGATTGTAAGACATTTTCCCAGAATCTGAGATATTTCTAGTCTAGCACATTTACTCAGATTCTGAAACATTCAACACACAAAGTTTTAGATTCTGAGAATATCTTCGCTTTTTCTATAAGAAAAATTATTCAGAATCTGAGACCTAGATTCTAAAACCTTTTTCCTAAAGAAAAATTATCGAATTCTGAGAAAATTTTCCTATAGAAAAAGTCTAAAATTCTAAGATATTTTTCCTATAGAAAAAGTCTCAGATTCTTAAGACATTTTTCCTATAGCAAAATTCTCAGATTCTTCGACATTTTTCCTACAGAAAATATCTCAGATTCTCAGTCATTTTTTCTACTAAAAATTTCTTAGATTTTGAGACATTTTTTTTTCGAAAAAGTCTCAGATGCTTAAAAACTTGTCCTATAGAAAAATTTTCAAAGTCTTATTGTTAGACATTTTCCTATAGAACAAGTCTCAGATTCTGAGACTTGCCTATAGGAAATTGTCAGATTCTGAAACATTTTTCATATAGAAAAAGCTTCGGATTCTAAGATATTTTTCCTAAAGAAAAAGTCTCAGATTCTGAAATATTTTTCCCATAGAAAAATACTCAGATTCTGAGACATTATTCTTATAGAAAAATATATTTTTACAATAAAAAAAGTCTTAGATTTAACATTTTTCTGTACCAAAAGTCTCAGCTAGTGTCTCTGACAATGAGACATTTTTCCTATACACAAAATCTTAGATTTAGAGATAATTTTCCTTAAGAAAAATTCGTTGATTCTGAGACATTTTTCGTAAAAAAAGTATAAAATTCAGAGACATTTTCCAAGATTGTAAAAATTCTGAGAAATTTTCCTACAGAAAGTTTTCAGATTCTGAAACATTTTTCATATAGAAAAGCCTCAGATTCTAAGAATTTTTTTTATAGAAAAAATCTCAGATTTTGAGACATTTTTAAGATTCAGAGACATTATTCCCATATAAAGTTCTCAGATTCTGAAACATTTTTCATATAGAAAAGCCTCAGATTCTGAGGATTCTTAATAGAAAAAGTCTCAGATTCTGAGACATTTTTCCTATAGAAAAAGTCATAGATTCTGAGAAAAAGGCCAATATTTTAAGACATTATTATTATAAAAAAGTCTTAGAAACTTTTAGATTCTGACATTTGTCATTTTTTTTTAGAAAAGAGTACGATTCTGAGACATTGTTTTTTAAGATTTGACTACATTTTACTTACAATTAGGTCAATTTTTTGTGTACATAAAACTTTAGGTTCTAATATATTTTTCACTAGAATCTTAAGTTGAAAACTTTCAAATTCTAAGAAAAAATTTTCAGATTTTGAGATTCTTGTAACAGAAAAATTTTCAGTTTCAAAACATTTTTCTTCAAAAAATTTTAGATTCTTAATATTTTTCGATTTTTTAAGAAGTTTTTTAATATTGTATGCTACTTGTTAATTGATACCAAATCCTGAAATTTGTGAAATTATTTCGGGGGGGGGGGGGGGGGGGACTACAATTGAAGTTTTCCGAATTACAAATCAATTGTAATTCGGAAAACTTCAATTGTAGTTCGGAAAATATCACTTATAATTCGAAACAAATTAATTCCAATCGTAAAAGATCGACTGTAATTCTACGATTTCAATTGTTATTCAAAAAAGACCAATTGTAATTTAAGAAAAAAAAAATCAATTGTAATTCGCAAAAGATCAATTGAGGAGTTCCATAACAAAACGCGCCAATTCCACTTTTTGATTTTTTTGTTTTTTTGACTGAATACTATTGTACACATTAAAATCTATGTAACCATTACTAAAAAACATCACAAATCTCAATATTTGTACATCAATTCACTACTGACTTTAATTATGAAACATCCCAAACCTCAGTACTTACGCTCATTGTCAGTACTGACTTTGTTTACATTTATGCGTTTATCTAAAAAACTGTTAAAGTGGAATTGGTGCGTTTTGTTATGGACCTCCTCAATTGTAATACGATAAAAATCCATTGTAATTCGAAAATATCAATTGAAATGCGAAAATTATTAATTATAATTTGAAAAATATCAAATGTAATTGAAATTTTATAAAGATGGAATTGAAATTTAATAAAGATCAATTGTAATTTGAAAAAGTTCAGTTGTAATTTGATAAGTATCAACTTTAATTCGAAATAAAGCAATTATAATTAGTTAAGATTCCAATTGGGGGGCTTAAAGCACAAGTCGTTCAAGTGACTTTTCTTTGATAGCGCTAATTTTAAAATTTAAAAAAATTTTGTGATCCACGACATTTTGCATTTATTTTCTATGTAAAATCTTGCACTGAATCTGAAAATGTAATCCAAAGATTCAAACTTTTAAACTTTGGACTTCATTTGCGAACTCATCGCGAAAATTTACATGGAAAATAAATGCAAAATGTTGTGGATCAAAATCTCTATAAACTAGTGTTATTTTAAGTTCCAAAGTTTATTTTTTTTGTTACTTAATTTTCATAAAAGATTTTTTTTTTCACGAACACGCATGAATAACATGGTTTACTGCAGTGGTCGGCACCCATTGCACGCTGGAGCCGAACACAATCGGCAATTAACACGTATATAACACGATTGTCAACAAAACTCACAGCTAAGAGCATAAAAATACAACAACAAGCTGGTTGATGTCGCTTTGTTTAAGAAATGCACAAACACATGCATGTTTATATTCATATACCAATGCATTTATACACTCTCTTTCTGCCGACCACTGGTTTACTGTCATAAACAAAACGAATGCTGTGACGAATGAGTAATATTGTATTTGACTGCTTAAATAAAATAGCAATCATACGCATACATGTAGATTTTTTGATATCAATTTAAGAATGTATTTGTGTTAATGATTGACATTCAGTATTCATTAGAGTGGATCAAATTTAGCTTTTTTCGAATTTCGAAAACGTCGGGGACGGGTAAGTTGCTTTTGAGGGTCGATATTAACTGACAAAAATATTTGACCTGTTGGACAATGGCTTTGGGTTCCTTTTTTGACTTGAAAATCGGAAAGTTCCAAACAAAGTAAAAAAAATTTCACTTTGAAAAAGTGTTTTTATGGTAAACAAAAAATTTTTTTAAGAAAATAAAATATTTGAGCTCGAGGCCTTTTTCAATGTTTTTGTTTAATAATTTTTCATTTATTATTTGCCAATATTTCGTTCAACGAGGATTATTAAACAAAAACATTGAAAAAGGCCTCGAGCTCAAATATTTTATATTCTTAATTTAAAGATTAAAAGGTCGAATAAAATAATAAATTAAATTTAAAAAATTTTTTTTTGGTATGTTAAATATTTTTTTTATCTTGTTTTGCAAAAAAAAAAAATGTTATTTAAAAGATGTATATTTTTAATTATTGTATTATTTTGTTGGCCTTTTTAACACAATTTGAAATTTATAAAATTTGTTTAAGTTATTTTTAAAGAACGTAAAAAAAAATAAAAAAAAAATTTCAGACCAACAACATTTTTGTTACCATTACACTTTTTCAATAATATCCGAATATAAACTAATCACGGCTCGGCCGAAACAAGTTTAACCTCAAGTTGCGAAAACTGTAAATGCCCCACTACTATATTTCGACGAAAATCAAAATCTTCGCCAGAGCCGTTCTTAAATAATTCGCGGTCAAAAATTTGACATTTTAAGCTTATCTCGAATAAAATATAAAAAAATGAGTTAAGACAAAAATTTTTCCTTGGAAAAAATGTAATAAAATTGCAAATTCACATTTTGCAATTGCAGTGTTTTTGTTGCCAAAATTTTTAAAAAATCAGAAAAATTAAAAAAAAAAATCATCAGGAAAATTATGAACAAATCCAAAAAATTAAAAAAAAAAGGTTTCTGTGGTCGCGACAACAACCACCAAAACTAACTAACAAGGGAAGTATCTCAACCCTTAAATCGTCTCATATATATAAAAGAGACGATTTTAAGGTTGAGGTGTCTCGGCTTATCGGCCATATCAGTGCTTAAAAATTTTGTTGTCCCCTTATGAAACAATGTGGACCTTCGGGAAAATTTCGATAACTCCCTAACTAACAGGAATATCGTCTAGAGCCAAAATACGTGTCGACTTAAATTTAATAAAGATTATTTCGTATTCATATGGATATCATTGGTCTATGTCTTCACATAAATACTTCCCAAAATTTACACATTTTCATGAAAAAAATATTCCAAAAATTTTTACAAGCAAAAAACTTTTTTTCTCTATAGTATTTTAGAAAGACATGGCTGAAAAATCCAAAAAACGATTTTTACCCGACATGGCCGATAAGCCGAAACCCCATACCACAGACTAATACAGACTCGACATATATATATGAAAACTGATATAACGCGACATAATAAAAATTGATGCCAGATCGGTTTTTGTTGTTTCACTCACTCCTAAGTCGTAGAAAGTGTTGCCATGTTAGCGTGAAATGGACTAAAAACCGCTTTGTTTTCTCCTAAAATCGCTTAGTTTTTCCCCATTTTTTCTTACAAAACTCTACTGTCGAGTCTGTATATAGTCTGTGCCCATACTATAGAGTTGTCTCTTTTATATATATTTAAAGTTTCATGTAAATCGGATCATAAAGGTTGAGATAATTCCCTTGTTAGACGGAATACGTCATATTTCTTAATGGGGTCCTAGACAAATATTTCGAGGTGTTTCAAACGGAATCACAAACTTATATACACCCTTTATCCCCTTTATCCCTATTTTCCCAATTTGTTTACAGTTTTTAGTACCCTTCGAAAACTCCTTCGTGGTAAATTTCAGATTTTTTTGATGACCCGTTCAAAAGATATCGAATTTTTAAAAATTGGTAGTTTGTTCCTTTACTCAAACTTCTTTTACTCATAACTTCTTCAATAATGGTCCAAATTTTAATTTTTTTTTTTTAAAAAATTTTTGTTTTTTACGTACTTAAAAAAAAAAGTTCCAAAAAATTCTTAAAAGCGCTCTAGTATGCGATTTTTAAGTTTTAAAATTTAAATCTCATTTTTGAAAATGTTCGTACTCTTTGATTTTTTTGAAATTTTTTTGTGTAAAATTTATATCGATTCTACAAATTTTTTTCCCTGCAGGATCGTGGGATAACGATTATTACTATTTTTTAAAATTTTTTGAAAAAAATTTATTGTAATTTTCCAATCTTAAAATCTTTTCTACTGCTCCAATGGTGCGTCATAGAGGGGTCATTTCCAAGACCGACCCCCATTAACTTTTACGTCTTAACATTTCTTTGGAACAAACTAATACCCTATCTCCAATTTCTAAGGGGGCTCCCACACAAAACGAAATTTTTTTAAATTTGCTCCAACCGCTCTAACTGCCCTAATAGTGGCCTTAGAGCAATCAAATGTATGACCGACAATACTTTTTAGTCCAAACATTTTCTCTGAACACACCTACCCTCTATCTTTAACTGTTAAGGCGGTCCCCATACAATTTTTTTTTATTTTTTGTAAATTTGTTTTATTTAATCAGCTTCTACCGGTCCAATGGTGCGTCCGAGAGGGGTCATTAGTGAGACTGACCCCCATTTATTTTTACCCTACAACATTTTTTAAAACATACCTATGCTCTATCCCACTTCCTAAGTAGGCTCCCTTACAAATAACAGTTGGACAAATTTTATAAAAATTTAATTTTGAATGGAAGCCTACTTAGGGAGTGGAGATAGGGCGTAGATATGTTTTATAAAAATGTTGTCTTAGGGTAAAAATAAATTGGGGTCGATCTTATAAATGACCCCTCTATGACGCAGTAGAAATGATTTTAAGATTGGAAAATTACAATCATTTTTTTTTCAAAAATTTAAAAAATAGTAATAATCGTTATCCCATGATCCTCCTGGGCAAAAAATTTGTAGAATCGATAGAAGTTTTACATAAAAAAATTTCAAAAAAATCGAAGAGTACAAACATTTTCAAAAATGAGATTTAAATTTTAAAACTTAAAAATCGCATACTAGAGCGCTTTTAAGAATTTTTTGGGATTTTTTTTTTAAAGAAATTTGGACTATTATTGAAGAAGTGATAAGGAAAAAAAGTTTGAGTAATGAAACAAACTACCAATTTTTAAAAATTCGATATCTTTTGAACGGGTCATCAAAAAATCTGAAAATTTACCACGAAGGAATTTTCGAAGAATACTAAAAACTGTAAACAAATTGGGAAAATCTAAAAAAAAAAGTTTTTCAAAGAGTCCGATTTGGCATGGAATGTCCCATATATATATGGGGGTTTTCGTGTCAACTAACACAACTTTTGAAACCGATGTCTTCCGATCGGGATGAAATTTCCACCAAGGTTAGTCCTATTGGGTAGTAGTTCAGACACAATTTTTAAACCAGATCGGTCAAGGAATCTCTAAGTTGGAGGGGGTCGAAATTTGACATTTTGTCCAAAGAGGTGTTTATTCTCATCGATGTAACTTCTTACCTATTGTTTTTAGCTAAATGTGTCCCAAATAGTTTACATAGCTATTTCTTCAGTCTTTTGAAAAAAAAAAATTATAATAAAAAAAAAATTTTTTTTTGATTTTTTTTCTTAAAAATTCAAAACTTTGTTGGCTTTTTCCTCAAATTGGGCCCTTTTTTTTTTACTCAAAAAAAAGCTTAGGTCAAAAATTTTAACTTTGTTTAATAAAATAATGGAGGTAGGTCATACATTTGGCTCCTCTAGGGGCACTTTAGGGTAAATTAGAATGGTAGAAACAAGTTTTTTAAAAATGTTTTGTATGGGAGACCCCTTAGGAAGTGGAAATAGGGGTAAGGTATGTTCAAGAAAAATGTTGGGGGCAGAAAATTATTTTAGGTCGGTCTCACATTGCCCCTCCAGGGGCATTTCTAAGGCAGTTGTGGGGCTTTTTGGGGATTTTTACCTCTTTACGCCCAACTACAACAAATATGACCCCGATGACGGGTCATATGGAACCACCCCACCGCACAGTGATTCGTTCCCATATATCGAGTGGGCAAAAATAGAATATTGGTCGGAGATTTCTGAAATTTGGTACACAAGCATTAAATTATCTAATCAAGAAAAAAACGAGTTTTTGGAAAAATCGGAGCAAGGACACGCCTACCCCCCATATATCCTTAAATTTAAATATGTGATTAAAATTACAAAAATGGTCACAAAATTCCCAAACTTTGTCAATGTTACCAATTTTGATATAGTATTTTATGTGTAAATTTTTTTCTATATTGAAGCAAGGACTCGTGTGGCTGCCATATATCCTTTTTCTTAAAAATATTGTAAATCGCTCAAAAATTACTCGATACCCTTGAAATTTTTTTGTAAAAATTTAAATAAGTGATGTAAATGTGTGTGAAAAGTTTCGCTGAAATCGGTTTTGTAAAACAAAAGTTATTTATATATCCTTTTTAAAAAGTGCAATAAAGTGTTAATATAGTTTAATCACAAAAATAAAATAGAAAGAGTTGTCAACGATTTTCCAAATTTGGTACGCAGGCACAAAATTAATTAATAGAAAAAAAAATAAAAATTTTGAGCAAATCGGTGGAAGGACATTTGTACCTGTCGTATATCCTGAAATTTAAAAGTGGAGTTTTAGCCACAAAACTTGATATAAAATTACTTAACTTAGTTATTGTCTTAGAAATTTAGATAACTATCGACGTACAACATTTGTATTTTAATCTGAGCAAGGACTCGCGTGGCTGCCATATATCCTTTTTCTTGAAATCGCTGTAACTATTTTAAAAATCTTTCAATTGCTATCAAATTTTAAATATAGATTAGATCAAATGGCATCAATAAGTGTGCCAAATTTCGTTGAGTTGCTTGCAGTAACCAAAAAGCTTTTAATATATCCTTTTTTAAATATAGTCAAAAATGTAAAAATACATAATAACTGCAAAAACAAAACATTCGCAACACTTATTTCCTATTGCATTACGAAAATAAATTTATTCAAAATAAGTTTTAAGTAAACTCGTTTAATACTTGCTTTATTTCTAAGTATATACACCGTTAATAACAAAAAAACTTAAAAAAAAAAATTATTTTGGCTACTTAAAATTTTTTTTTTTTTTCGTTTTTTTTCAAAAACTTAGTCATTTTTATTATTTGATCGTATAGAAAACAGTACAGGATGTTAAAAAAATCAATAAAAAATAATTTTTAAGTACGAACTTTTTTTATGTATCTCAAAAAAATTTTTGGTTTTGATTTGGGATACCAACGAAAATCAAATACTGGTTTTAAAGCAAAATGGCCCACTGTATACTTATTTTATCGAATTATTTACTATAAATTTATGGTTTACAATACAATAAATCCTTTTATATAAAAAAACACTAAAATGTTGATGTATTTTTTAAATTTATTTACAGTAAATAAAATAAAAAATAAAAAAAATAATCCAATTTTTGATTTTTTTAAAAATTTTTTTTTTCAACTTAAAAAAAAAACTTAGTTATTTTTATTCTTTGATCTTATAAAACATAGTTAAAGGTGCAAAAAAAATAAAAAACAAAAAAATTTTATTCACGAACTTTTTTTATGAAGGCCATTAAAATTTGGTGATTTTGGGGATTTTAGTAAAAGTCGTAGATAACTTTTAAAGCAAAACGGCCCACGTACTGCATAATTTTTTTCTGATTTTTTATTATATTTTTACAGAATACTATATAATATATCAATGTGTAAAGAAAAAATACTTAATATTGGATTTTTTTCTAATATTTTTTCCATTAATAATAAAGCTTTTGAAAAAAATTAAATAAAGACATAAAAAAAACCTAATTTTTTTCCAACTTCAGACAAAAACTTAGTTATTTTTATTGTTTTCCCTTATAAACTATAGTCCGAGCTATCGAAAAAGCGAAAAAAATAATTTTTTGACTCACGAACTTTTTTTATGCATTCCATCAAAATTTGTCAATTTTTGGAGATTCGGTAGAAAAAATATAGATTTCAGAGCATTACAAAAATGCATTTTAAGATTAATTCTAAAAAATTGCAAATACAACTTTTAGCAAATATATTTAAGTAACTTTTTCAAAAAAAAGTTCATTGATTTCTTTAAAATTCGATTTTTAATAATTATTTTAGTAAACCTATAAAAATCAATTTTTAGGTTTTAACACAATAGCGTTGAATTTCCATACTTTAGCGCCCTCTTGTGGCAACATATGACTTCTTAAAAATAAGAAAAGTACATATTTCTTTTAGTTTACTATTAAACTGTAAAAATACAAAAAATCATCAACATTGAAGACATACTTTTTTTTTTGATTTTTGCCAATGAAACGAATCACTGTGCACCGCCCTCATTTATTTGCTCGTGCTTTCTTTTTCAAACCTATAAAAATTAGAGGGTATCGCGGATCGAAATCGAAAACTGGTTAGCTATCCCACGCCTAATAGTGCAATTTGAAGAACCGTTTTTTGTGTTCCAAAGTTAAATTTTTTTTTTTTTCATAGATATCCCACTCGCATCCCACAAAGCAACCCCATAGGTCTTAAAGGAAATGACCTAAGCTTTCTTTTGAATAAAAAAAAAGGGGCCCAATTTGAGGAAAAAGTCAAAAAAGTTTTGGATTTTTAAGAAAAAAAAAATCAAAAAAATTTATTTTTTATTTTTTTTATAATTTTTTTTCGAAAGACTGAAGAAATAGCTATCTAAACTATTTGGAACACATTTTGCTAAAAACAATAGGTAAGAAATTACATGGATGAGAATAAACACCTTTTTGGCCAAAATGTCAAATTTTGACCCCCTATAATTTAGAGAGTTCTTGACCGATGTCGTTAAAAAATTGTATCTGAGCTACTGTCCAAAAGGATTAACCTTGGTGCAAATTTCATCCCGATCGGAAGACATCGGTTTCAAAAGTTGTGTCAGTTGACACGAAAACCCCATATATAAATTAGTGCCTACGGTCAGTACCGTAGAACCGGGAATACCGGCATTCCCGGTTCTCGGTATTCCCGGGAATTGGTACCGGATTCCCGGTTCTTAATTTATTCCCGGTATTCCCGGGAATACCGGTATTCCCGGTTCCGGTTCTGACGGTATTTCCGGGACTACCGGTACGTATATTTTGTAATATTTTGTACAATTAAAATTTTTTCATTGCTTATACCAAAAAAAATACAAAACTTGTAAAAAATACCATTTCCATTTTATTTTTTGAATTTAAGGAAAAATAGTTACATGTTTTTCAAAAAAATTTACAAACACAACTAAGTATTTCTGAAATACTGATCAAATAGGTATTCCCGGGAATATATCTAGAACCGGGAAACCGGTACCAGAACCGGGAATACCGGTATTCCCGGGAATACCGAGAACCGGGAAATGGGGGGCACTAATATTAATATAAATATATTTAAAGTTTCATGTTAATCGGTTCATAAGGGTTGAGATACTTCCCTTGTTAGACGGAATTCGTCATATTTCTTAATGGGATCCTAGACAAATATTTCGAGGTGTTTCAAACGGAATGACAAACTTATATATACCCTCTATCACGAGAGTGGAGTGTATAAAGAAAAACACACTCGAAAAAAATTTAACACTCAAAAAAATTTTTTACTGAAAATAAAATATTTCTAATCAAAATTGTAATTTTTTATTCACTTACTATCACGTCAAAAGGGTAATGTGGAGTTAATAGATTAGGCCAAGTCAATTTTAAATTTTTCTACTTGTTTTTTGTAAGGTTGTCACATGTATGTGAATATCGGTACTGTGGTTCACATGGGGACTTAGAGTGTTGTATTAGAAATCAATAGGACAACCGATTCGTTTAGCTGCATTAAATTTTTTTTTTGGCTTTGTAATTTATGTTTCAAAGAAAAATTGCACAACATTATTGCATTGAAAATAGGTAAGAAACTTTAAAAAGTTCTTTTTTTAAATTTTAGAATCTTTTTTCATAATTTCCCATAGCTGTTTTACTTACCCTCGTATCTTTCAAATGTTTGCTATGTTAATTTGAATTGTTTTTAGTCAAAGTAATTTGCAGTATAATGGTCCTTAACCTTTTGAAATGAAAAACACTCAAATTTAATTATTGTTTTTAAATACATTTATTATTATAATTTACAATTATTTTGTTGTGGTTTTGTTTGTTTTTTTTTCTGTTTGTTTATAAATTTCTTATTTCTCTCTAATGAATTTTTCAATAGATTTTTGTAAGTGAAATATTTAATATGGAAATTATAATTAACTTTTTTTTATAACTTTTTTTGTATTTTAAATTAAATTGTATTTATTGTACAATATATAGAAATATAAATATATTAAATATACACAAGTGTGTGTATAACACATAATATATTATTTATTTATTAAATTAATATATATTTAATTATTTATGTATAGGTATTTATTATTTATATGTATATATAGAGAGATATATTTTTTTTGTAGTTTTTGTAATTTTTATTTGTTTATTCTATTTAAATTTCAATTTATTTATTAAATGCAAAATGTGTCACATACATAAAGATACAAATTTCAGTTTCATGTCGTTTGTTTGCACAATATATGTTTTTATATATTTAATATTTACTTTAAATTTTTTTGTTTGTACAAATATTGCATAGATTTAAAAAAAATTAAATTATTTAAATAAAAATCTATATAAAATAAATATTTTATAAAAAATATTTATAACTAATAATAAAATTAAAATATATATATAAACAATAGCATATCCCGTAATGTGTAAATTTTGAAATTTCTTTAGAGTATTCCCCTAGAACGATACTTATTGATGAGATGATTACGGATAAAGAAATTAAATCATTTGTGGAAGTAATCTTCAGGGCTCAAAATTAATTACACATTTTTAAAACTTCAAAACGTTGTGCTGGATTAAAACAGCAACACTAAAACTTTATAAATATTTTAACCTACACTCAAAAAAAAAAAGTTTGTAAAATGACATAAAATCCCCGTGATTTTACGGGGCAAGTTTTGTAAAATATGTACTAGCAAGAATCCCCGTAATGTTACGGGGATAATTTGTAAATTGATTTAACAAAGAAAATGTAAATTTACATTTTTTTTTGGAAAATATTAACTTCGAGGTGAACATTTTTTTTGTAAATTTACAAAAAATTTGGTATATTTACAAAACAAAATTGTAAACTTACAGAAAAATTTTGTTATTTTACAAAAAAAAAAAAATAGAAAATGAAAAAAATAAACTGTAGATTAACAAATTATTTGGTAAAACTACTGTTTTTACCTCAAAAAAATATTGAAAAACGCGTATATTTACAATAAAAATTGTAAATTTGCAAAAAAAAAATTAAAATTTACAAAACAAATTGTAAACTTACAAAAAAAGCTGTAAATTTACAAAATAAAGTAGAAAATCAAAAACCAAAATTGTAAATTTACTGCTTTTATGGCAAAAAACTTGTATATTTACAATAAAAAATGGTAAATTTACAATTTTTATTGTATATATAGCATTTTTTTCTTATTTTTTTGCCGTAAAAACAGCAGTTTAACCATAAAATTTGTAAATTTACGATATTGTTTTTGTATTTTCTACTTCATTTTTGTAAAATTACAACTTTTTTCGTAAGTATACAATTTTGTTTTTAAAATTTTCATATTTGTTTTGTAAATTTACAAAATATTTGGTTTATTTACATATTTGTTTTGTAAATTTAAAGGTTTTTTTCCATTGGTGCATCTTATTTTTCCTTCTTCGGCAGCTGGAGTAGCACTTCAACAACCTGAAATGATTTTTTCACTTGAACACTTTTAACAAACTTTTTAATGTATAACACTACACTTTTTCAGTTTTTTCTACATTTCGTTTTTCTTAAGTAGAACATATGAGAATTGCGAAGGAGGCTACACAAGAAATTTCTTATATTTTCAGGAAAAATTAGTCAAAAAATAAGAATTTTTTTTTGAATTTTTAATTATTTTCACAAGTATTTTAAAAAAATCGGAAAAAATTTTTTTGGGTATTGTAGATTGGATGTTTAAGTACCTGTTAAAATAAGAAAAACTTAGTTTTTCATAATTGGTAGCTTTTTATTTACATTTTAGGTGCCAAATTTAAAAAAAAATACCAAAAATATATGGTAAAATTACCAAAAAATGGTAAAAATACCAAAAAAAAAACTAGAAAAATTATATAGTCGAAACACATAAAAATTGTGGTATTTTACTTAACGCAAATTACCAAAAAATGGTGTAAAAATTCATTTTTTTTTTGCTAAAGCTTTCAATTAGTTGAAAAATGTTTGTGTCCGGAACTTAAAAAATTTCCAAAATTTTTTTCATGAAATTTTATATTTATTTAAAATTATTTTTAACTAAATTTTTTACTCCAAAACGCAAAAAAATCTGAACTTTTTTGTTTAATTACATTTTTTGTGTTAAAAAACTGAAAACCTTTTAAACGATCTTAAAAAATAATAAACGTTTGTAATAAAACATTTTTTTGATAGAAAGACTTAATAACATCAAGTAAAATTTTGTTGTACAATTACAGTTTTCTTGTGTAAAAAAACTAAACACCTTGTAATATTTTTTTAATTTGTAAAACAATTCCCTTTTTTGTAAATTTACCTAAAAAATTTGTAAAATAAATTTACCAACATACAATAGTAAAATTACAAAGCAAACTGTAGTTTTCGTTTTATTAAATATACAAAAATTTTTGTAAAAAGACCAAAATATTTGTAAAATAGAATTACAACACCTTTTACTTGTAATTTTTCAAACTTTTTTTTTTTGAGTGTAGCAATTTAAAAACAAAAACATTTTTTTTTTAAATGTTTTTTATTTTTAGTACCAAAAGGTACATAAAAATAAAATGTATGTATTTATTCAGGCTTAATATATGTATATATATTCGATTAGAGTTTTATTCTAGTTCGAGGCCCAAAAATATTTCTATTTATGATATTGTCATAATAGAGTATTTTTAGTTTATTGCTTTAAAAAAGTTACTCATCTCATAGTATATCTGCACTGATCAGTTTCATCCCCACTAAGGAATCTTCAGCAGACTTTAGAGAATCATCGTTGGTCAATCAAACATCAAACCAGACATAATATTTGAAATATTTCACAAGTTTATTCTAGTTCGAGGCCTAAAAATATTTCTATTTATGACACTTCTGAAATAAATTTTCAGATTTTTTTGATGACCCGTTCAAAAGATATCGAATTTTTAAAAATTGGTAGTTTGTTCCTTTAATCAAACTTCTTTTACTCATAACTTCTTCAATAATGGTGCAAATTTCAAACTATTTTTTTTTTTAAATTTTTGTTTTTTTACGTACTTTAAAAAAAAAATCCCAAAAAATTCTTAAAAGCGCTCTAGTATGCGATTTTTAAGTTTTAAAATTTAAATCTCATTTTTGAAAATGTTTGTACTCTTCGATTTTTTTTGTGCAAAACTTCTATCGATTCTACAAATTTTTTGCCCAGGAGGATCGTGGGATAACGATTATTACTAATTTTTAAAATTTTTTTTAAAAATTTTATTGTAATTTTCCAATCTTAAAATCAATTCTACTGCTCCAATGGTGCGTCATAGAGGGGCCATTTATAAGACCGACCCCCATTAATTTTTTCGTCTTAACATTTCTTTGGAACAAACTAATACCCTATCTCCAATTTCTAAGGGGCTTCCACACAAAACTACATTTTTTAAAATATGCTCCAAACGCTCTAACTGCCACTCCCTCAGTAGGCTCCCATACAAATAACAGTTGGAGCAAATTTTATAAAAATGTAATTTTGAATGGAAGCCTACTTAGGGAGTGGAGATAGGGCGTAGGTATGTTTTAAAAAAATGTTCTAGGGTAAAAATAAATGGGGGTCGGTCTCACTAATGACCCCTCTCGGACGCACCATTGGACCGGTAGAAGCTGATTAAATAAAACAAATTTTCAAAAAATAAACAAAAATGTATGGGGACCGCCTTAACAGTTAAAGACAGAGGGTAGGTGTGTTCAGAGAAAATATTTGGACTAAAAAAATATTGTGGGTCGGTCATACATTTTGTTGCTCTAAGGACACTATTAGGGCAGTTAGAGCGGTAGGAGCCAGTGTTACCGTTGAGAATTTTTAAAAAGTCGCACAAAAAGTCGTTTTTTACAAAAAAAGTCGCACAAAAAAATCGTTTTTGCAAATAAATGTCGCACATTTTTTAAGGGTTGAAGATTTTGTATAAAATTTTGTTTTCGTATGAAAGCTCCCTTAGGGGGTAGAAATAGGGCTTAGGTTTGTTTGGAAAAAATTTTAGGGTAGAAAATCTCACATATTTCCTCTTTTTTGGAGATTCCGGGGCAGTTGTGGGGCCTTTTGTGAATTTTTACACCTACACGCCTAAACAGAGATAAAATGTGAGATGGACCCCCATTAAGTGTTCCTCCCTAACATTTTTTCCAAATATACCTAAGCCCTATCTTATTCCATACAAGGATAACAAAGATAATATTTCTCCTACCCCTAACTGTCCCAAGGGTGCCTCTGGAGGAGTCAAATCTGTGACCCCCAATAGTTTTTTAACCCCAAAATTTTTTCAGAACATACTTACCCTCTATCTTTAACCCTTAAGGCGGTCCCCATACAATGCTTTTTATTTTTTACCAGAGTACGTATTTGCTCACGAAAGAAGCTTTCATTTTGGCACATTCATTCATTTTTTGAAAATGAATTTTGTTTGTTTTTAATTTCATTTCATTTTATGTGCTTTGAAAAAATTCGATTGTTTTCATTTTTCGTTGCTTGTGTGTGTGCAGTGAAAGAAGAAGTAATCAAATGAGAATGAATGAATGAAACTTAAAAAAAAAGTTTCATTTTCATTTATTATTTCATTTTCATTTATATTTCATTTTCGTGTGCTTGAGATTTTTATATTCCGTGCACACGAAAGTGGCGCACGAAATGAGACAGTTTCATCTGCATTTCAGCTTCATTCTCACGGAAAAACATTTTTAACGGAAAATTTAATATTTAACGATTTTGTTTTTTTTTTTGGAAACCAAGCCATTTAGAACAAATAATTTTTCAAAAAACTTTAATTTTTCAAAAAAAACAAATTTTTCATAAAAAGTTGAATTTTTCAAAATTAACAAAATTTCTCAAAAAAGTAAAATTTTTTCAAAAAACTTATATTTAAATAAAAAAAAATCACAAAAAGTTGAATTTAAAAATTAAAGTTTTTCAAAAAAGTAAAAAATTTTTAAAAAAGTCAACTTTTTCAAAAAACTCAAAAAGTTGACTTTTTAAAAAATTTTTACAGCCTTTTTTATTAAATCCGCTCCAAGGGGGCCTCCTAGAGGGGTAAAAAGTGAGACCGACCCTTATTAATTTTTATCCCCTAACATTTTTTCTGAACACACCAACAATCTATCTCCATTTTATAAGGGTGTTTCCATGGAATATTTCACGATTTTATCTTATGAAATGGATAAAATGTTATGGAAAATGTTAGCGTAATTCTGTTTTTTGATGATTTTTTTGATTTGACCATTAAAATGCATTTTAACAATTCAAATAATTTAAAAATCTAAAATTCAAACATTTACGTAAAAAAGCCGCGAGTGCGACCTTTTAATATTATTTTTAAAATTCCAAAGTTTCAAAAAAATATTTGAAGTATGTGTAATTTTGCAGTATATATCTTTAAAAAGGAAAAAATATTTAACTTAACAAAAAAAGGGGAAAAAGTCGCACAAAGTTGGAAAAAGTTGCAAAATTAGACAAGTTTAAAAAAGTCGCACAAAAAGTCTCAGAGCGTCAAAAAGGTTGCAAATTGCAACTAAAGTCGCACAACGGTAACACTGGTTGGAGCAAACTTTAAAAAATATCGTTTTGTGTGGGAGCCCCCTTAGAAATTGGAGATAGGGTATTAGTTTATTCCAAAGAAATGTTAAGACGTGAAAATTAATGGGGGTCGGTCTTATAAATAACCCCTCTATGACGCACCGTTGGAGCAGTAGAAATGATTTTAAGATTGGAAAATTACAATAAAATTTTTTCAAAAAATTTAAAAAAATAGTATTAATCGTTATCCCACTATCCTCCTGGGCAAAAAATTTGTAGAATCGGTAGAAGTGTTACACAAAAAAAATTTCAAAAAAATCGAAGAGTACAAACATTTTCAAAAATGAGATTTAAATTTAAAAACTTTAAAATCGCATACTAGAGCGCTTTTAATAATTTTTTTGATTTTTTTTAAGTACGTAAAAAAACAAAAATTTTGAAAAAAAAAAAATTTAAATTTGGACCATTATTGAAGAAGTTATGAGTAAAAGAAGTTTGAGTAAAGGAACAAACTACCAATTTTTAAAAATTCGATATCTTTTGAACGGGTCATCAAAAAAATCTGAAAATTTACCACGAAGGAGTTTTCGAAGGGTACTAAAAACCGTAAACAAAGTGGGAAAATCTAAACAAAAAATTTTTCAAAGTGTCCGATTTGACATGGAATGCCCCATATATATAATTTTTTTTATTTTTTTGAAAAAAATGCACTTTGTATGCAAACTTTAAGCGCTGGTTATGCCCTGAAGATGCCCTCCAACATATTTTTTATTTTTTTTTCTCGTAATTAGCTCTTTAATAAGCATCGTTATAGGGGTATGCTCTAAAATTTTTCATTTTCGGGACACGATAATAAACAATATTTAGTATAAATGTATATATAATATACATTTATATAATAAAATCATAATATTTAACGTAGAAATTTAAAAATCAAAACTTTTAGTTTAAATAGAAATAAACAAAACTAGAAAATTTGTTTTAATTTTTTTTTTTAAATAATAATAATATACAATATCACTGAAATTGAGTATTAAACAAAAAAAAAATAAATATAATATATTATATTTAAATTAATAAATGAGTATTTTTTGTAGAAAAAGAATTTGATACTAACATAAAAAAAAATATATGTATATTATAAAATAAATGCAATATCGTTTCATTTAGTTCGTTTTTTTTTTGTTAAATTTTCTTTTCATCTGTTTTCATTTAAGTATTAAAAGTTAGATATGTTTTTTTAAAACTTATATTATTTATTTTATATATTCACAAATGTAACAGTATTAATTCATGATATTAGAACGGTGATTAAAAGCATTGAAATTAAAAAATTATAATGAAAAACAAATAAAACAAGTAGAAAAGTTAAGGTCGAATCTATGAATACCCTCCACAATGCCCTTTTTAAGTGATAGTAAATTTTCTAACGTAAAACAAATAACATTTTTGATTAGAAATTAGGGTTTCTAAATTCCCGGTCTTTTTCAATTCCCGGGAAATCATTTTAAAAAAGATCGTATTCCCGGGAATTCCCGGGAATTTTTTAATTAAAACAAATTTTTAACTTTACCATATAAAAATTGTTATATTACAAATAATGGCCGTATTTTCCAATTTAAAACAATTTTAGATGTATTCTTTTGTAAAATAGTTTTACTAACATCTAAAATATACGCAGAAAGTTCATAAAATCTATTTTTTGTAGAAATATTGGACCTTATCATAGTTTCAGTATTTGCATTGACGTATTTCCACTCCATGCTATATTGTTCACGGTTTTAATAACTTTTTTGGAAAATTTTTCTAATTTTGACTACGCCAACCGTAAGAAAATTATATCTTGAAGATGTTTTAATTAAACTTTCGAATTATTAAAATGAATTGGTTTAAGGCATTCCGGCCAAAATGAGAACATCAATGTACTATATTGCCATTGTAACGACGTATTTTCACTGGTTGCTGGGATAGAACTCGCGGCGGCCAAGGTTCATTACAAAATATTTTTTTTCACTGCCGATAGATATCAGGCTTTTACTTCATATATGAAATTTTAAGCTGAAAACCAGGTTTGTTATATACTTTTTAAAATATCGATATTTTTGTTTAATCACTATACAGATTGTTGTTCTGAATATGAAGTGAAATTTAGTTGATTCCGTATTTTGTCACGCAATTGATTAAAGAAAAATTATTATTAGGCCTAAATAATATGCAAGCTGAAGCATATCCTCACTAGCTTTTCTTTAAAAACTTTAATTCTTACAACGTTTTAATGTCATTTTTATTAACTTATTTAAGATTGTGTAAATTAAATATATTTATTAAAAAAATAGCGACGAATTCCCGAAATTTCCCGAAGAAAAAATCCCGGGATTTTAAGAAAAACATTTCCCGGGAATTCCCGGGAAATTTTTCCCGAATAGAAACTCTATTAGAAATATTTTATTTTGTGTAAAAAAACTTTTTTATTTAAGTAATTTTTGAAAAAAAAAAATAAATTTACTAAATTTTTTGTTTTGTGTAAAATTTTTTTTGAGTGTAAAATTTTTTTTGAGTGTAAAATTTTTCGAGCGTATTTTTTTTGTGTAAAAATATTTTTGAGTGACAAAAATACGTTGTAAAAAATTTTTGTGACTTACCAATGTTTTTAAAACATTTTTAACGGGTTTTCAACACGTGAATTTAAGGTGAAACTAATCTGAAATTCACGGTTTTGCTAATAACTTTTGAATCACTGGACCGATTTGGCTGATCACAAACCAGGCCAGGGAAACAACAAATATATATGCCAAGCGTCAGCATCCTCAGATTTGCCTTTCGAAATTTAGAGTGTTTTTTATCTTGCAAATTCACGAAAAATCCGTCTTTTGCTCATTCATTTTGAACCACTGCACTGTGGCCGAAATCATTGATCTAACGGCGCTTAAGTCAAAATTAAAAAATTATGATCGATAAATGTTTTTGCACTGCATCGTTTACCTATACTTTACAGAAAAAATGTACGTTTTTACTTTTGTTTTGCTTTCAATATTCTCACAGCTGTAAGCTGTCAAATATAAATTTTCTGCAGCAAGTCTATTAAAGGAATTTGGGGCCTAATTACTCAGTGAGTTTTTATTGACATTTTTAAGTCAATTGTTTATACATTTTGAGCCAAAAAGTTTTAATTGAAAGTAAAAGGTATGTTTTAACTAAAAAATAAATGTTAGAGTGTGTCCTGTGTTTATCTAGTTTATTATTAGTTCATTATAGAAGTTGACATTTGTGATATAAACTATAGTTTAATGGACTGCAACTTTTGAAATTCGATCGTATTCGGTCCAATTCCTGTTTTGTTTATTATTTTGGGTTATTTTTGTTGTGACGTTTCAGTATGGCGTGCTAGTTCGCGCAAGTTGTTCGGTTTTTTAGGGTCTATCTGCCTGTCCAAATAAACAGTACAATTTTCAATCGATTTGGCTAAAATTTGAAATTTAAGATTTTTTATCGAGAGAACAAAATCTATTAAATTTTTGACAAAATCGGTCCATGTTATCCCATAGCCCCCATGTTAATTTCCCCTTCCAGTTTTACTAAAAAGCCCTAACAATGGTATTTTCACAAATATCCTCTTGAAATTCGACTGGTAAATGTTTTTTGTAGCCATAAATAATCACTCTAAATTTTAACGGAATCGAACCATTTTAACTTCTAGTCCTCATACAGACCACCCTCCCGATATTCACATAAATTTCCCAAAATACATAAAAACACTGAAATAAATAAATATGGTTAAGAATTAAATTCTTTATAAGTTTTATAATCACAAATATGTATTGGGCTTTATTATTTTACATTTCCGAATTAAGCGCCGCTAGATTGGATGTTTCGGCCACTGTGCACTGGACCGATTTCGCGGGATTGCAATGCCGACCTGACCAGGTGAATGCCCAACATATATGCTAAACTTCAGGAGCCTCCATAAAGTTGTTCAAAAGTTAGCGTGTTTTTAACAGACAGACGGACGGACGGACATAGCTAGATCGTCTGAAAATCGATCGATGATCATGAATATATATACTTTACGGAATGACAAACTGATATATACCCTCTATCACTAGAGTGGAGGGTATAAAAACTAAATTCCTGATTTTTGCCACAAATATGTCTTATGGTCATAGGCTGGTTGGTAGTTGGTATATGGATAAAATCGGACAGGGGGAAAAAAGTTTTCCTTTGAAGAACTAAACCAACCTCTGAAAAACGCATTTTTACAAATTTTTTATATTTTTTTCTGAGCAAATGAAACATTTGGAAATCAGAAGAATTTCAAAGTCCTGCACTTGGACCCAGGGGATAGGTTAGGTTAGGGGTGGTGGAGCCTAAAATTCAGACTCTTCGGTGTCCTGTGACCACTCTCGTGGGTAAACGAGAATCCCCTCTGTTAAGAGAAAGTAGGTAGCGAGGAACCGCCCCCTTATGTGGGCGTGGAAATAAATTATTAATTTAAATAAAGACAAACCTGTATTACTTTAATGTACAATTCATAATAAATTATTCTTTAAAACATTTATTGCGAAAGGGAGGGGTTTCCCGAAAGTACCCTCCCCCTCCCCTCCCCCAAAAAAATATTTGTTTTTGTAATGTTTATACCCTACACCACACTGTACTACACGGTATAATGAGTTTGTGCTGATGTTTGTAACTACCCGAAATATTGGTCCTAGACCCACTTTTTAGTATACCTATCGACTCAGAATCACTTTTTGAGTCGATTTAGCGATGTCCGTCCGTCCGTCTGTCTGTCCGTTCGTCCGTCCGTCTGTCTGTCTGTCCATATAAACGGTGTAAACACGATACAGGTTGCAATTTTTAATCAATTAACTTGAAATTGGAAACTTAAGCGTCTTTTGGCCCAAGGACGAAGCCTAATGAAATTGGAAAAAATCGGTCCATATTTAGACCTAGCCCCCATACAAAGGTCCTCTTTAGTTTTGGCTAAAATGACTGTAATAGCCGCATTTTAATAGGTATCTTTTAAAAATTTGGCGGGTAATCATGTTTGATCCACACAAATCACCATTCCGAATTTTAAAAATCGTACCAGTTCTCCTTGTATCTCCCATACAAACCACCTTCCCGGTTTTCACATAAATCTCTAAAATTTCATGAAAATTGAAAATATTTAATTAAAATTCTGTTTGTGTATGTTAAAAGTGTACTTTAATATTCTTATCAAATCTGATTATTATCGAACCAATTTTGGACTTAGGGCACATGTGAATGGTCGGTCTTGACCGACTATAATTTCTTACTTGTTTTTATTTTGGAGAGTATAAAAGATTCGGCGCCGCGGAATTTAGAACTCTAACTGGTTTTTAGTCATTTGAGTAAAAAAAAAGTTGTGAGTGATTTTTTTTTTTTGAGTGTAAAACAAAAATACCAAAAAAATGTTGAAAACAGAAACTCTATAAATAAGTTGTTGGTGGGAGAATATCCTAATAAAAATAGTAGAGTTAACTTAAGTAGGTACTTGTTATGTTAATTCATAATGGGAAACATAAAAATTACCTCCAACTTGAATAAACTCTTTTTCATTGCACAATTAAAAGGTCGAATAAACAACTCATTTTTATTATTTTTAATAAAGCTGAATTTACAATGACGGAGTACTCGACTCTCTAGATTTTGTTTCTTTCTCTTTTTCACTTACACATTTTTTATATGATGTCGTCTCTATTTTTAGATATGGAACTCTGGAGTACAGAGTACTCCGACATTGAGCCTTACAAATTAAATAAACTTCTGCGTCATTTCTGTATTTTGAATACATTACATATTTGCTTTCAATTATTGCTTTGTGTTCTAATATCATAAGCTAATACTGTGATTTTATTTCAATTTCACTTTCGTTGCCTACATAAAGTTTTGTGGGTTGATTTGTTATTTTTTTTAATTAAATGCAATATTAAAATTAAATTTTTATTTTAAAACTAGATTTTTTTGCTCAAATTTTACTTTTAAGTTTAACTTAACGTTTGTTTTTCAGATAAAAAGCCAAAATTTATATTACAAATCAAACTAAATATTTGCAAATAAGCTCTAAAATTTTTAAATAGGCACGTTTTTATATTATACTTTTTAATTTATTTTTTTTAATCCTTTCTATTTTATATAAAATTTATATTAACTAAAATTTTCAAAATATTCGTATAAATGTTTTTGTAAATAGAATTTAAATTTTTAGTTCCAAATTTGAAAAAAATTAAGAAAATTTTAAACAAACAGGGTTGCACTGAAAGAAATTTTAATTATTATTAAAAAAAAATGTTGACAATATCATAAATAGAAATATTTTTGGGCCTCGAGCTAGAATAAAACTCTAATCAAATATATAAAGAACGAATAAATATTTTTTTCTTTGTACCTTTTGGTACTAAAAATAAAAAAACATTATTCAAAAACTTCAATAAGTAAACGGACATTTAAGCTCGAGGCCTTAGTTTTTTAAAATTTTTTATTTATTTAATTAATTAATATTTGTTCATCCTTCGAATGACATTTTCAGGATAAAAATATAATTTTTTTATTTTAAATGAGTTGTAATTGATACACACTAAACGACTGCCCGTTAATCCGATCATTTTTGTACTCGGATTAGCGAGCAGTCGTTTACTGTGTATAAATTGTAACTAATTTAAAATTGTTTTTTTATACCCTCCACTTAGTGATAGAGGGTATATATAAGTTTGTCGTTCCATTTGTAACTCATCGAAATATCAATCTGGGACCCCATAAAGTATATATATTCATGATGCCCGATCGATTTTAAGACATTCTAAAAATCTGTCCGTCTGTCTGTCTGTGGAAAATGCTGTCACGGTCAAAATATTGCACAGAGATGACTGAAACTTAACGTATTTATTGGAAGTTCTCCCGAGAAGTTTGGTATTGCATTTGAGCGATATCGGTTCAGCGGTTCAAAAGTTATGAGCAAAAATGTAAGCACACCTCAAAAATTTCAGTACATTCAACATAGAGTTTGCAAAACGATTAAAATCGTAATCGTAATCGCGATTAATCGCACCAATTAATCGTAATCGTAATCGGCAAAAAATCATGCGATTACGATTAATCATTTTCTATCAATTTTATTGTTTTAATAACGAATATATCAAATAATATGGAAAATTTCCTCCAAAAAAATTTTAAATTTTGGAAAAAGTTTAAAAATATAAATAATTTGCGATATATTTTATTGATTTGGCATGCTGAATATCAAAAATTTTCTGAAATTGATCACACGGTTTTCAAGATATCGCTATTTAAAACTTGTCAAAAAATATCCAAAGTGACATTCAAGAAATTTAAATTTTTTTTTTCATTGATCCTTTTATAAAACTTGAAAAAAAAACTGTTATTTAAACTTGATTTGAGCCAAATCGGATTATTTAAAACCTTGCAGATTTTTTTCGACAGATTTTTATTAATTTTTCGAAAATTTTCCAAATATCTTAAGTTTTGATCGAAATGCCTAACAGGTTCAAATGATCGGATTTGACTTAAATTAAAATGAAAGTTCGTCTCAAGCTTAAGGGGAAAAAATTTTGAGATTTAAAAAAAAAAAATTGAACTTTGGAAAACTGAAATTTTTTGCAAATTGCGAATTATATCTCGAAACCCGCTTGACCAAAGACGTATTTTTTAATTTTCAAAAATCTAAAACTTTGATCGCCGCTACGGGTTAACTTAATTCGTTTGACCTCAAATTTGTACCACATACATAAATGTATTGCGCTCGATTTGGAAGCACTATTACACCATTCACCTAATTTTTAAAAATTGTATATCCTTTCGAATTATAAGATTTTTAAATTCTTATCATGTTATTATTTAAAATATTAAAATTCGAATAAATAACAAATTCTTAAAAATTAGGTGAATGATGAAAAGTACTCCCAAATTGAGCACTTTATATGTTAAAAATTTAATTTTTTGTATTTTGGAAATTTAAATTTTAAAAGATTTTTTTAATAAATCTATTGCAATTCAATTTATTTAAAAATTCGATTAATCGATAATCGCGATTAACGGCGATTTTTTTAATCGTAATCGCGATTATGAGATATCTCGATTATTTGCAAACTCTAATTCAACATAACCTAAAAATACAATATGCTTTAATTCGGCTTCTGGTTGACATAATTGAACACCAAATGGTATTAAAACAAGTACGAACATATTTTTTGACAAAAAAAATCGCGAATTTTTTTTTTACCAAAATTTTTTTTCGCGGAATTTTTTTTTTCAAAAATTTTTTTTTTTAAGTAATTTCCTTTTAAATAAAGTTTTTTGCAATAATCTTTTTGAAATTGTGGAGGGTATCACTACATTCGGCATGGCCGAATTTAACTTTTTTACTTGTTTTTTTTTATTTTTATCCTGAAGATGTCATCCGAAATATGACGAAATATTAATTAATATAATAAATTATTTAAAATTTATTAAAAAACGAAGGCCTCGAGCTTAAATTGAAGTTAAACCAAAAAGGTCGAAAAAACATATAAAATTATCATTATTGAACAATTTTTAAGGAAATCGATCGATGTGTAATTTTAATCGGTGCAAACTTGCGTCGTGTAGAAAAAAGTCAATTCTTTTAACCCCCCTATTTTAGAAATAATCGTCATTATAACAATTTGTTATAGAATTTTGTAGATTGATTTCTGGCGATATTAAAAACACTGCACTACAGTGAAAAAATACTTCAACCGATTTAAATTAATTTTTTAACTGTTTTGGATAGAAGAAGGATAGGGCTATCCATGCGTGTGAATTGGTCTATACATATCAAAAAGATATCTATTGATTTTGTCTATAATATCAAATTTTTTTTGTTATTTTTTTGAAAATTTTTCAAGTTTATTGATTTTTTCTGCTATAGCACCGCCCGACAGCCGATATTAAACATAAACCGGATGATATACGTCTGAAAGTAGAGATGAAATGTAATAATAATGCATTAACAGTTTTTCATTTCGTAATCCTGTTTCCTTTTAAAAGGACTTCAAAGTTTTAAAGGATACATTTTGTTAAATATTTTGGAAATATTTGTGCTTGTCCTATTATGACACTGGTGACGGAAAATGAAAGAGGAGATCTCCCCTAATTTATCCATTTTTCTATTTTGCCATATCAGAATAAAAGGATGAGAATAAAGTCATTTGAAAACTCTATCAAAATATTTTGTTCAAAATTTTGAATGATATTAAAGGATACATTTTTGGAAGGGGTAACTTACCTCCTTTTCCTTGATATGTAAAAAAAAATAAAATAGGAAAATTAGGAGAGATTCTCCTCTTTCATTTGATGTCACTAGTGGCATCCTAAGACAAGCAAAAATATTAAAAAATATTTTATAAAATTTAATCCTCTAAAGATTTGAAGTCCTTTTAAAAGGAAACAGGATCACGTAATGAAAAACCATAAATGCTGTTTTACTCAGTGTTGGCTACCGTTACCCTTTCAATACCGTTACCGATTAAAAACCCTTTAATATTGACTACCGTTACCAATACCGAAACAAAAAACTTTAATTACCGTTACCGATAAAAAACCTTTACCTTTATTCGGATTTTTACCGGTATTATAACGGTTTTGTTTCGGTTATTTACTTATTACTTATTTAAATTTTTTTTTGCAGATAAAATATTTTAAATGAACGTAAAATAAAGCTGCAAATTTTAGTTCATTGCAAATCGTCTTGTTATTTGGATAAAAACAATGAGAAATCGGTCCAATCAATGATCACATTGCAATTAAGTAAATTTAGATCACATTCCCAATGATCACATTCCCAATTTACCCGAAAAGAATAGTGAGTAAACATTCTTAAGTGGGAAGATGAAAGATGAGACAAACCTGAATTGTGCCAAATCTTTAGTACACTCAAAGAAAAATGCTTCATCATATTGAAGATACGGTTTCATCACTTGCTGTCATCAATTTTGATGACAAATTTCATCATATTGATGAGGGTTTTCTTCAATATGATGAAACATGTCATCCAAATTGAAAAAACAAGTGATGACACATTTCATCATGTCTTCAAAAAGTGTCATCAATATGCCTTTCAAATGTTTTTTTGTAAATAATTAAATTAATATTAAAATAAATAAAAATATTAAATAAATACATTAAAAAAATATAAAAAAATAAAAAAAAAACAATAAAAAAAAAAAAAAAATTAAAAAAAATTCTGCCCCGGCTGGTACTTGAACCCACGGTCCCCAAGTTGCAGTGTTTATTATCGACGCCTTAGCTAGTTCAGCCAACTATAGATAAAAATCTCGCACCACTACTAAGTTACATAACGTTTTCTAAAATGTAAATGTGAAGCCTCAACATTTTTCGTTATATACAATGTATAATATGTATATAAACATGTTTTTAAACGATTGTTTATGGGAATTTGTAAAGACTCAAACATTTTATGAATGTACAATATCCCTCTCACTGCTTTTAGCAAAGCATAGTTACACAAAAACTTTAAGCGTTATTATTAGCACACAACAAACAAAACGGCTATTTATTGGTATTATGTATTGTCATGCTGTAGGTCAGTGGCTAGAGGCTAAGCCGAACAAACAAGAGGTCCGGCGTTCTAATCTTGGTGGATACGATAAAAAGATGTAAGTTTTTAAAAATTAGAAAATAACAAACAATTGTAAGTTAATAAAAATAAATTAAATAAAATCAAATAACAACAAAAAAAAAATTTTATATTTTTTTTCTTATTTTTCAGATAAAAAATGTTATTGATGACACCGCTTCATCATATTGATGACAAGTTACATTGGACGAAAAATGATGTAACATTTCATCATATTGATGTAACTTTTCATCAATATGATGAAGCTTTTTCTCTGAGTGTATTGATGGAGAACTGCGGCTTTCCACTTCTTCCCCCTTCTTCCGGAAATGTCCTTGTCAATATTTGTGTTTTTGTTTTGGTTAAATGTTAGTGGATATAAAGAACACTCTTACTAGTTCTTTATCGCTTCCTTTGGAACAGTTTTTTTTAATAAGTCTTTTCTACTTAAATAAAATACAATTCCGATGTTCCGACTGTTTATCTGAAATCAGCTGATTTTTCTGCTTAAATTATTACTGCCGTCTTGACAGATTTTTTACAAACCGCGTCAGCTAAAATCAGCAGATTTTCCAAATGGCTCAAAATGCAGATTTTTCTCATGGCTCACAATGCTGCTGATTTCACAGAGACATTTAATAAACACGTAAAAATCAAAAAAATTTTCGTTGAATTCCAATATTGCGTGAAATCTTAATTAAATTCTGAGGTAATTAATATAATAAAATACTGATATTTAATTTTGTGTTAAAAACGCACTAAATTTAAGTTTCTTTTTTGGATTTTTTACTTGTTTTTAACAAATTTGTGAATTTTTAACATTTTGGGTAAATTTTATTCATAATACCTGTACGTACCGGTATCGATGTTTCGGTAACGGTTTGTCGTTACCGAAATAATCGAAAATACCGTTACCTTTACCGTTACCGATATAAAAAATATGTGATACCAACACCGTTACCAATACCGTTATTCGTTTCGGTAGCCAACCCTGGTTTTACTACATTTACCCCCAGTTTCTGTAATACGAACGCCATTCGTCTGCGACGAATTTGTATGTATTTTGTTTTTGTTACAATAACAAAATACACACATATTCGTCACGAACGAATGGCGTTCGTATTACAGAAACTGGGGGTTAGTCTCTAGTTTCAAACGTATATAAACGACTTTTTTTAATTTTTGTCAGAAGGTGTAGATCGTTTAACAACCTTTAAAACAAAACGTATTCTTAAAGAAAATTTAATACGATGAGCTTTATCCAGAAAAAATCGAATAACAATTGACAGAGTTGTGATAACTCTAATAACCCAGACAAAAAAAAAAATAAATTTATCATAAGAAGTCATGCATTATATTTTTAAAGGTTTTTGGGGCGTTGAATCCGAATCTGGCCTTTAAATTGCTCTATCGCGTCAGATAAATTGATATATCAAAAACTTAATAGAAGCAATTTCAAGGTCAAACTCGAATACAGGGGCCCAAAAAAAACAAAAATAATGATACGCGACCTTTCAATATGTTCGTTTAATTTTTTTTGCCTCTGTTGTCCGAACAGCGATTTTATGTAAAATCTTAATTTTCTTTTTTAGAAAAATTATCACAACTCTGTCAATTGACATCCGATTTTCTTGGAATAAAGCTCATCGTATTCAGAATTAAATTTTCTTTGAGATTAGGTTTATAAATATAAATGTTGTTGAACAAACTATAGCAGAAAAAAATCGATAAACTCAAGAAATTTTAAAAAAATAACAAAAAAATTAGATATTGTTGAAAAAATCAATACATATCTTTCTTATATGTATAGACCAATTGACACACATGAAAAGCCCTATCCTTAAAAAATTCAAAATCGGTTGAAAAGTTTTTATGTTACACTTGGTTTTGTGAGAAAAGTCCCAAAAAAAACGTTTTTTGACAATAACTTTAAAATTTGAGGGTGTCTGGCAACTTTGATCAGCATTTTTGTGATATTTTCGATGAGACCTATAACCCTAACTACCTCATTTGAAAAGTATATTCGATTTTGCTTTTTTTTTTGTAGCACAGTGTAATTTTTATTGATAAAAAAATGTATAAATACATACAGAAAAAATGTTTTGCAAAATTCGCTAATTGTGAAGATACTTACATAGAAAATTGTCCTTGTTGTAGTTTTGTCATTAAATAAAGATGACAATTTTCTTAGAATAGATTTCTAATTTATATAGAAAAAAAAAATAAAATTTTATTTTGTTTTCAGTAAGATTAGTCCAGGTCGACCTAATTTTGCTGCACTAACATAGAAATTATTGATTATATTGTTTGGTTTTTTCAATTAATACGTTCTTGTATTAACATTTAATTGTATTGATAAAAAAATGATTGAAATTTTGTTTAACAACACAATTTGTCTATACAATTAAATTGTTTGTTAATATAACAAAATTTTATTTGAACATAAACTATTTTCTTTAAATATTTCAATGATATTGCCAATTTGATAAGAATAATTATTTATTTGATGAATAGTTTCATAGTAAATTTAAAACAACTACATTGGACGATGTTTTTATTTCAGTATATTCAGTGCAACCCTCTTGTTAAATTATATATTAATTTTTATGAATTTTTGGGTTTTATTTATTTCATTTCTTTTTAATTTAAAAATCATTTGTGGTTAATTTTTGTTTAATTAAAACTTACAATTAAATATTAATTAAATTTACAAAGAAAAATCAGTCTGCCTTTATCAGGCCAGTTTGAATGTTGAAATGTCAGTGAATAAATAGTTTTTATGGATTTTATCATAAATCACCGACTTTTCCACAACTGAGTCTGTTAAGGAAAATTATTTTTTAATTTTTTTTTTAATTTACTTAATTAATACGAAATGTTTTGTATGAAAAAATATTTTTAGCTTAAATTAATTTTACTTTTTTTTTGTTTTAAGTCAATTGTGAATTAATAATATTTTATAATTTATTGTTTATTTACAAAGAAATTAATTTAACGTTAATTATAAACTAAAATTTTTTAAAAAATTATTTTTATAAACTTAAAATTAAATTATTTGTTTCCAAAAACCCACTGTTTGCATAGCATAAATATTTATAAGAATGTACATAAACATATGTTTAGCAACATATGTTAAGCAACATTTGTTTAAGTAACTTTTTTTGTATAATGCATTTTAAATGTACATATATTTTTGTAGACATTGAGAAAGTTATTTTCATAAAGTATGTTTTTTTATCACGTTATTGATTTTGTTGCTAGAAACATGTTGAAATATTCTTTTTGAAACAATGTTGAGCAACACATATTACACCGTCCGACAAAAATGAAAAAAAGTCGTTGAACACGAACTGAATAATATACGTTTTAAACTAGAGACTACATATAGTAAAACAGCATTTACAGTTTTTTATTTCGGGATCCTGTTTCCTTTAAAAAGGACTTCAAATTTTTAGAGGATTAAATTTTATAAAATATTTTTTTTTAATATTTGTACTTGTCCTAGGGTACCATTATTGACAGAAAATGAAAGAGCGGGATCTCCTCTAATTTGCCTTTTTTTTTTTAGATATCAGGAAAAAGAAGGTAAGTTATGTCCTTTCAAAAATGTATCCTTTAATATCATAAAAAATGTTGAACAAAATATGTTGATAAAATTTTCAAATGACTTTATTCACATCCTTTTATATTGATATGGCAAAACAAACAAGTAGAAAAGTTAAATTCGACTTTGCCGAATCTATGAATACCCTCCACAATGCATTTTTTAAAAGGGTCATACATTTTTTATCGTGAAAAAATTAACAATTTTGATTAGAAATATTTTATTTTGAGTAAAAAACTCTTTTTTTGCCTTTTTTTTAAAAAAAAAAAAAAAAAAGAA
The DNA here is from genome assembly GCA_963921195.1 of Pegoplata infirma. Taxonomy (NCBI): domain Eukaryota; kingdom Metazoa; phylum Arthropoda; class Insecta; order Diptera; family Anthomyiidae; genus Pegoplata; species Pegoplata infirma. The sequence goes on along the minus strand of OY992538.1, from coordinate 97,284,377 downwards.
AAATTACTAATTTTTTTTCTTGAGTGTAAATTTTTTTTCGAGTGTAATGTTTTTTTTACTGTAAAAATATTTCTGAATTAATGCACATACGTATGTACACAAAATATTGTCATTTTTGTAAAAAAAAAAAACTAAATTTTTTTTGTGTAATTTTTTTTTGAGTGTAAAATTTTTTTTGAGTGTAAAATATTTTATTTTGAGTAAAAAACTCTTTTTTTGCCTTTTTTAAAAAAAAAAAATAAAAATTACTATTTTTTTTTTTTGGTGTAAAATTTTTTTCGAGTGTAATGTTTTTTTACTGTCAAAATATTTCTAAGTGAATGCACGTACGTATGTACACAAAATATTGTCATTTTTGCAAAAAAAAACTAATTTTTTTTGTGTAATTTTTTTTTTGAGTGTAAAATTTTTTTTGAGTGTAAAATTTTTTTTGAATGTAAAATTTTTTTTGAGTGTAAAATTTTTTTCGAGTGTAATTTTTAAGTTACCAATGCTTTTAGAACTAAACAAGTTTGAAAAGCATTGCTTAAAAAATTAAACAAGTTTGAAAAGCATTGTTTAGTTACCACCAATGCTTTTAAAACTTGTTAAAACACGTGGCATTTTAGATGAAACTAATTTGAAATTCAGGGTTTTGCTTATAACTTTTAAACCACTGGACCGATTGAGCTAAAATTTAATACTAAACAGACCCGGGGAACGGCAAAGATACATGACAAGCTTCAGTAGTCTCATTATTGTCTTTCGAAAGTTATCGTGTTTTTTATCTCGTAAATTCGGGAAACACCCATGCCGAAATTTACTCTTTTGCTCATAACTTTTGAACCACTGCACCGATTTCGCTGGATTGCAATACCAACCTGACCAGGTAAATAACAAACATATATGCCAAACTTCAGTAGCCTCTGTAAAGTCTTTCAAAAGTTAGCGTGTTTTCTACGGACAGACAGACAGACGGACGGACGGACGGACGGACATCGCTAGATCGACTTAAAATCGATTGAGGATCATAAATATATATACTTTATGGGGTCCTAGACCAATATTTCGAGGTGTTACAAATGGAATGACAAACTTATATATACCCTCTATCACTAGAGTGGAGGGTATAAAAAAGTGGATAAATTCGGTCACCAGTGTCATCCTAGGACAAGTACAAAATATTAAAAAAATATTTTATAAAATTTAATCCTCTAAAACTTTGAAGCCCTTTTAAAAGGAAACAGGATCACGAAATGAAAAACTGTAAATGCAGTTTTACTCCATTTCATCTCTTCTTTCAGACGTATATCACATCCGGTTCATGTTTAATATTGGCTGTCGGACGGTGTTAAATGATAATACAAATTTAATTAATGGTTAGAAAACAAAATTCCTACTAACTTTTTTCATAAGTTTAAAATTTTTTGGTAATTTTTGAGAGACTAACAGGATTTGATGCATATAAATTTAGTGTTTTGTAACATTTTGTTTATTGTTGATTTATTGTAAATTTATTCAAGCAACATAATTTTTATTCAAGCAACATAATTTTTATTCAAGCAACATAATTTTTTATACCCTCCACTTAGTGATAGAGGGTATATATAAGTTTGTCATTCTGTTTGTAACTCATCGAAATATCGATCTGGGACCCCATAAAGTATATATATTCATGATGCCCGATCGATTTTAAGACATTCTAGCGATGTCCGTCTGTCCGTCTGTCTGTCTGTGGAAAATGCTGTCGCGGACAAAATATTGCACAGAGATGACTGAAACTTAACATATTTATTGGAAGTTCTCCCGAGAAGTTTGGTATTGCATTTGAGCGATATCGGTTCAGCGGTTCAAAAGTTATGAACGAAAATGTAAGCACACCTCAAAAATTTCAGTACATTCAACATAACCTAAAAATACAAAATGCTTTAATTCAGCTTCTGGTTGGCATATGTGAACATAATTGAACACCAAATGGTATTTAAACAAGTACGAACATATTTTTTGACAAAAAAAGAAAAAAATCGCGGATTTTTTTTACCAACATTTTTTTTCGCGGAAATTTTTTTTTTCAAAAAATTTTTTTTTTTCATCAAATTTTCTTTTAAATAAAGTTTTTTGAAAAAATCTTTTTGAAATTGTGGAGGGTATCACTACATTCGGCAAGGCCGAATTTAACTTTTTTACTTGTTTAATTTTTATATGAATTTTGAATTAACCAAGTTGTCAGAAAATGATGTTTAGATTCAAACAGTCAACTAAGGTTTCAAATGTATAACTGTTGTAAGAATATTGTACTAAAAATACCTCTGTTTCAAAGTGGGATAAATTACACTGTGCTACAAAACAAACAAAATCGAAATTACTTTTCAAATGAGGCAGTTAGGGTTGTAGGTCTCGTCGAAAAGATCACAAAAATGCCCATCAAACTTGCCAGAATTCTCAAATTTTAAAGTTATTGTCAAAAAACGTGTTTTTTTTTTAAATTTTCTAACTAAAACACTTGTAACGTAGAAACTTTTCAACCGATTTTCAATTTTTTAACTGTTGTGGATAGAAGAAGAATAGGGCTTTTCGTGCGTGTTAATTGATCTATACACATAAGAGAGATATAAAATGAGTTTTTCAACAATATCTAATTTTTTTGGTTATTTTTTTGAAAATTTTTTGAGTAAATCGATTTTTTTCTGCTATAGTTCGTTTAACAACCTTTATATTTCTAAACGCATTCTTAAAGAAAATTTAATTCTGAATACAATGAGTTTTATCAAAAAAATTCGGTTAACTGTTAAAAAAGTTGTGATAATTTTTCTAAAATAGAAAATTAAGATTTGACATGAAATTGCCGTTCAGACAACCCAGGCAAACAAACAAAAAAAAAATTAAGCGAACATAATGAGAGGTCACGTATTATTATTTTAAAGGTTTTTGGACCCCTGAATTAAAATTTAACCTTTAAATTGCTCTGTCTTATTAAGTTTTTGATATATCAATTTATGTTAACCATTTAACGACCACAGGCAAGTATACTTGCCAAAGGATTTTTGGCGATTATTTTTGTTCAGGTAAAATATAGGATAAATGGGTTAAAAGATCAATTGTAGAGTAGTGGTTGGGAAACAAAATTCTTGTTTTCAGTAAGTCTCTAACCTGATCCACTTACTTACTGAACCCCTTAAAGTTTGTAAAATCATAATCTCTAATTTTGGGACAAAAGGAACTTTGTTTGTTGAGCAAACTCAGGGGCAAGAAGGGAGCTTAGAGGACTAAATTCTTGTGGAGTAACTTTTGTTGTAGATCTTAAAAATCATAGCATATAGCAAAAAGCTTCGGCCAGTACTGCGTAATCGCCAAATGGCAAATTGTTTCACTAAGACCAACATTTGGTTTAATAACTATTATTAGGTCATAACAATGAACAAAAAGTCAAAATCGCCCCGGCAATACCTTTTATTGTCATCAAAGGGTTAAATATCTTAAAAATCGGACGCGATAGAGCAACTTAAAGGCCAGATTCGGATTCTGTGCACCAAAAACATTTAAAATATTATACATGACCTCTAATGATAATTTTTTTTTGCCTGGGTTATCTGAACGGCGATTTCCAGCAAAATCTTAATTTTATTTTTTAGAAAATTATCACAACTTTGTTAATTGTTATCGGATTTTTTTCAGGATAAAGCTCATCGTACTCAAAATTAAATTTTCTTTAAGAATACGTTTACAAATATAAAGGTTGTTGAACGAACTACAGCAGAAAAAAATCGATAAACTCGAAATTTTTTTAAAAAAATAACAAAAAAATTAGATATTATAGACAAAATCAATAGATAACTTTCTTATATGTGTAAACCAATTCACACATATGAAAAGCCCTATACTTTTTCTATCCAAAACAGTTAAAAAATTTAAAATCGGTTTAAAAGTTTCTGAATTACATAAGGTTTAGTGAGAAAAGTCCCAAAAAAACAGTTTTTTGACAACAACTCTAAAATTTGAGGGTGTCTGTCAAGTTTAATGGGCATTTTTGTGATCTACTCGACAAAACCAACAACCTATACCATGTCACATCAGAAGTATTTTTTTACTGTAGCACAGTGTTATTCTATGAAAATATCGAGGGCCTATATTCAAACCTTCTATCTTCCATTTTCACGAAAACTACTTTTTGATGACAAATATTCAGTAAAAAAGCAGTCATCTATGGTGTAAAATTCAGAACAAAAATATTTTTTTTTTGCTATTTTATTTGCATTTTTTTGGTTTTCTCTATCTCTTACACAATCAATTTTTCTGAATGCAAAACCCCCTATCTTTTCAAACAATTAATTTATAAATATTTTTTTTTTTTTTTTTTCAATAATTTCATCATGCATTACATGTTTTTATACTAATATTTGCATGCTGGACATGAATTTGGCAATAAACTTCCAGAACCACGATTTTGGTCTACTGATGCTAATTTTTTCTGAAAATTCTTATTTAACTTTTTTAAAAAATATGGCTCAAAATTTGGATGTCTTGTGTACATTATGAAACAAAAATTTTAATCTTAAAAATCGCGATGCTGATCAACATCTGTGGACCAAAATTGCGTTTTTAATTTTTTTTACCATTTTTTACATAACATACTCAACAGTTTGTCAACTTTTGAGATGAATTCGGTAAAAAAAATAATTTTTGTGTTAAAAATCAGTACCTGTGGACCAAAACCGCGATTTCGGAATTTTTTATAAGCCGTTATCATTAATAAATCACGTTAAAAATTTACCGATGTCGTAAATGAAATCATAATAATTCATTTTTATTAAAATGCAAAACCCTCTATCTGATCATTTTCGTTCATGTACTTAATATTTTTGAAAAACAAAACCCTCTACACTGAAAGAATTTTGTTCATTACGGCTATGAAAACGTACATTGATTCTATGAAAAAAATCATTAGAAGTGAGCCAATGATGCCCTTCATAGAATCTATGAATCAAATTCATAGAAACCAGAAACCTATGAAAAAGTTCATAGGCTATGGAAAAAAAATTTATTATTCAATTCTATTTTTATTTATTTTATTATTTCAATTTTATTTTTTTATATTTTATTTTTATTTATTTTTATTATTTTATTTATTTACAATTTTCTATTTCTAAAAATGTATATGTTTTTTTAACTTATCCCCACCGAGATTCGAACAGAGAACCTGTTGTTCGTAAAGCTTAGTCTCTAGCCACTTAGCTAAATTATATAAACAAGTAGCAACACTTAAAATGAATTTTGATGAATATATTGAGTTTGTGTCTATGCTCTGTCACAATGCTCTGCCAAAAGCTGTGTGTGTGTTTGTAGAAAACAAATATTTTGTGTATTTACAAAAATGAAGCGTTATAAAACCATGCGTTAGTTGGCAAGATTTTTCTTCTTTGGTGGCGCTGATAGCTAAGGCGTCGACAATTACCACTTCAGCCGGTAGGTCTTGGGTTCGAGCCCCGGTCAGGGCAGCAATGATATTTTTTTTTTTAATGTTTTTTTTATTTTTTTTTATTTTTTTAATAAATTTATTCAACTATTTTAATTATTGTAACATTATTTTAATTATTAAAAAAATTAAAATGCATATTGATGGCATTTTCTTCTATGAATGACATTCATTAATTCTATGAATTTTTTCTATGAATTTAATAAAATCTATGAATAAAATTCTATGAAATATTTCAGAATACTAATGAATATTCATTCAGCCAATGAATTATTTCATAGAATCTATGAATTTGGTTTTATGAAATTTGTTCATAGATATAATGAACAATAATTCTTTCAGTGTATCTATCATAAAATCCCCAATAGTGCAAAATTTTAAAAACGAATTATATGTGTGATTCAGTAGTTGATTAAAAAAAATATTGTAGAGTATCGAATTTTAATTACACTAACAAAACGCGCATAAACAGTTTTTTGGCTCTCCTGAAAAGTTGTGTTTTATTAGATAGAGGGTTTTGAAAATAGGCCCTCGATATCATAGTTTTAATAAGTAAAGAAAAAGCTTGAATAAACCTACTAAAAATATTTTATTACAAATTATTTTGGAATTAACGAGTCTTAAGGCCATCAAATTTGAAGTACATGCATTAAGACATATATCAACATATTGCTATATTAATGCAACATTGCTTAGAAACATTGCTGCTGTACTATATCATCTGTTTGTTCATTGTTTTGGTTACCTCAATTTTAATTTTGACTAATGTGTTGTAGGTACAACACTTATCAACATTTTGTTAGTAAGTTACACTGCGTAACATCAAATTTGTGACACGAGGTGTGACCATCATTTCATGCTGATTTCAATGGTGAAGTCCGTTTTTGAATCAATGGAACAGTTTTCTTGCAAATCTTCTTCAAAGTTTTGCCCATTTTCTGGCGGTTTTTTATTTAAAAAAAAATCTGCTTACACAAATTTAAATTTTATCAAATCTGTGGCACGAGGGGTGTCCATCATTTCATGCTGATTTCAATGGTGAAGTCCGTTTTTGAATCAATGGAACAGTTTTCTTGCAAATCTTCTTCAAAGTTTTGCCCATTTTTTGGCGGTTTTTTATTTTAAAAAAATCTGCTTTCACAAAGTACTACATTTGCTGTTGTTTAGACGTCTACTACATTTTACGGTAAAATCAACCAAAAATTGTTGTTGTTTTTAACTATTGATTAACAACTACAAAAAACGGTAAAAACTACTTCAAATTCCAGTTGTTTTAACTGTAACTCAAATTGTCTGAATTTTCTTCTAAACGTCAAAAACGGTTAAAATTATTTGGAAATAATTCCTGCTGCATCTGATTCTTCCAATTCGTTCAACATATCCGTTTTTCTAAAAATTTCTAGAAAATTTTAATTTTTTTTTATAGACTAAAAACAACAACATAAAACAACTGTTACTACAATGTAGTAATTTTTTGTATTTATTTTTTAAAACGACTACAAAAAATAGTGGTTTGAGTTGTTGTTTTTTCATACAAAAACAACTGAAGTTGTAGTTGAAAACAACAACTACTACTTACTACACAAATGACCGGCATGTAGTAACAGCAATAATTTTCTAAGTGTGGTAAAAATCGAGATTTTGCTCATAATTTATTGATTTTGTGTTTTTTTCTAATTTATCTAATTTATTTTAAGAAAAAAAATAACTTAGATACATGCAAATTTTTTTGCAAATCGCGAAAAATCATTTTTTTATAATGTCAGCATCCCCTTAAAATGGGATGTGTTGCTTCATCCATTAGTATAACATATAAGCATGCCTTAAAACCGTATGTTTAAAATTTCAAGCAAAAAAGTTTATATTTGCAAAAGTTTTCTTAACAAAAACAAAATTTTGTACACTCAAAAAAATACGTTAGTAGATTTACTAATTTTTTTTTGCTAATGCTAGTTAGCTAACTTTTAGCAAATTTTTAGTTAAGATTAGCTTGTTAGCAAAAAATTCTTGTAAACAGGGTTGCCAGAATTGTTGGATACAAAATCGTCAAAAATGTACGATTTTTATGAAAAAAATCGTCAAAATCGTCATCCCATTTGCAGAAATCGTCAAAAAATCGTCAAAATAAAATAGATATATTTATCATTTATTAAAGATTTATTCAAGCTATGTCCGCCCGTCTGTTGAAGACATGATGCAGTCCAAACAAAAAAAAAAAGCTAAATCCATGCAGTTTGGCTCAAATATCTTATGGAGTTTGGATGGTTCCGTTTGAAGATTGACAAAACCAGACCAGGGAGAACAAAGTCACCCCTTGTAAAACAGAACCTACCTCCGAAATTTCCTCTTTAAATTCTTTGTTGACTTCTTAAACATATGAAATATTTTTATGAAAGAAAAGGTCCATGCAGTTGAGTCAAGTTATTTAGAAAATTTATTTTTTTTCCGTCCGCCCTTTTCTGTGGACACTTCCATAAAAAAATAATAATGATAAAATTGCGTTAATATCATAATAAATTAATTTGTTAACATTTATCACGAGAAGAAAGGTGTCCTTCGCCAAAAAACCCTCTATAATTTTTTTATCTTTTGGAGGGGAAAAAGAGAATGTGACTCTCACTTGTTCCCTTTGTTCCTCTTTGTACAAAAATGTTGGTGGATACTTTTTTTTAACTAACAATAAGCAAAAAATATTATTCATTGAATACTAAAGTTTCATTAAGTTTCACAGGTTTTTGTTATTTTTAAAAATCGTCATTTTTTGGGCAAAAAACGTCAAATCGTCATTTTGCTATTTTGGGGAGTAAAAATCGTCAAAATGCAGAGAAATCGTCAAATCTGGCAACAGTGCTTGTAAACTTCATTCAGCACATTAGCAATTTTAAACAAACTTTGAGCTAATTTCTTTTGCTAAATTTGAAATTGAGTTGACTACATTTTTACAAGATTTTTTGCTAATATTAGCAAAAATAAATGGTAATTTTTTTTTATTTTCAGAAAACTTTAAATGGCGCTATGGAGGCCATTTTTGGTTCTCGAGCTCTCCATAGTATCGACGGTTCTCTTCACATGTGTGGACCCTAATGGGTCCTAACTTTGGATCCAAAAAAGTTAGCATTCCCGAAAATTTTAAAATGCTCATATCTCGGTAAATATTGCCGACACGATAAAAAGTCCAAAAGCATTTTTGTAGCTCTCAATACGTAGAACAAGACCACAAAATAACCAAAAGCTCTCCGAGTAATATTTTTGAAGTTATCGAGTTTTTTAATTCTCTCTGGTCCCCTAAAATCACGTATCTCAAAAACTAAGCCAGATAGAGCGAAACGGACAAAAATTTTGGATCAAAAACTATGACGATTTTTAAGGAACTCAACTAGGTCTAGGCCCATCGGGGTCTGGACCTATCGGGTCTGAACCCAATGGGGTCCTTAAAGTATGAACTAACAAGGGAAGTATCTCAACCCTTATGAACCGATTTGCCTGAAACTTAAAATATATATAATTGAGATGATTTTAAGGTTGGGGTGTCTCGGCTTTTCGGCCATATCAGTGTTTCAAAATTTCGTTGTCCCCTTATGAAACCATAATGACCTCCGGGAAAATTTCGATAACTCACGAACTAATAGGAATATCCTCTAGAGCAAAAATACGTGTCGACTTAAATTTAATAAAGATTATTTTGTATTCATATGGACATCGTAGCTCTATGTCTTCATATAAATACCCCCCAAAATTTTCACATTTTCCTGAAAAAAATATTTAAAGAAGCCAAACTTTTACAAGGTTATGCCACCGTTGGATAGGCATTAAAAAAACCTTTCTTCTCATATGTAAACATCATATAGTTTCTTAGAAAGAAATGGCTGAAAAATTCAAAAAACGATTTTTTCGCCATTTTTTGACCCATGTTTTGAACCCCTAAATCCCCGATATGGCCGATAAGCCGAAACACGCCAACCTTAGAATTGTCTCTTTTATATATATTTTACGTTTCATGCAAATCGGTTCATAAGGGTTGAGATACTTCCCTTGTAAGTCGAAATAAAAAAAAAAATCAATTAACTTAACAAAAAATTTTTGCTAACTTTACCAAAAAAATTGTGGGTTCAAAATCAGCAAATTTTCTTGTAGATTTACAAGCTTTTTTTGCTAACATACAGGTTTTTTTTTTGAGTGTATATTGATGGCTAACAAAACAAAGAAAATATAACATACTTTTAGGGATTTTAACCATAAAAGGGACTTTAAAACCAGTTTTTGTTAAGAAAACTTTTGCAAAAATAAACTTTTTTGCTTGAAATTTAAAAAATAAAGGTTTTTCGCGATTTGCAAAAAAAGTTACATGTATCTATTTTTTTTTTTCTATAAATTAGATCAGGTCCTGAAATTATTTACGGAGTTGCAAAAAAAAGACTAAAATTAATAAATTATGAGAAAAATCGCGATTTTGACCACTAAAAGGAAAACAATTTAATCCAAATTCGTACTTAGTATATTCAGGCGCGGATCCAGAAATTTTATTTGGGAGGGGGGGGGGGGGGGTAGAGATTTTTTTTTTTTAATAAAAAAAATAGTAATGTTTGTTTGGGGGTGACAAGTTACAAGTTGAAAATATTGAGTTACAAAAAAAAAAGTTTTTTTCTAAAAGAATTTTTCAATTTAAAAATGCTATAATATTTAAATCAGGCGTGGACCAAGCTTTTGGATTTGGGGGAAGCTTTTTTGCTCAACATTTTTTTACGATTTACTTTATAAATAAGGCCGTTGATAGTCATGTAAACGGGCCTATTCACAGTTGACTGACTATGTCTGTCATAAACCAATTTTTATGATTGAGCAGTCATAACATCAATATTTTTCTATACTAACCACCAAAAAACATTAAAAAATTTTAAATTTTATTTGAAAATTTTAAGACCTGCTCTCGAGACGATTATAAAATTAACAAATAAAATCTAAAATTTTTGAAAAAGATTTTTTAAACAGAAAAATTCTCATATTCTTAAAAAATTGTCCATAAAAAAAATGTAAGATTAACGAAATATATTTCTCCATAGAAGAACTCAGATTCTGAGAGGGTTTTTGTAAAAATGTTGTCCGATTCTGTGAATTTTTTTGGAAGATTCTGAAACATTTTTCCTAAGCAAAAATTCTCAGCTGCTGAGGGATTTTTTCTATATTTCCTAAAATTTGAGGTAATTTTTTTATCCAAAAATTCAGAGACAAATAAGTATAAAAAAATTTTCGATATATAAAGTCTAGAATTCTGAGATATTTTTCTACAACAAATATTTGAGATAATACTTTTTCTTAGGATAGAGGCTATGTGTGCTGACGTAAATCATATACACACTAAGGGTGGGATAGTGTTGTGTGAGATTTTAAGCAGCAGTATTTGGAATCGCTAGAACCCCTCATTTTGTGAGGTTCGTAAAAAAAGTGTATGAGCCAAAAAATGGGGGAGGTCGGATAGGATCTAGGGGTCGCTCATCGGGGTCAAAGTTGGGCGCACATGGGAAAAAATCCACAAAAAGCCCCACAACTCCCCTGGTTTTGCCCCTAGAGGGGTCAAATGTGAGACCATCGCCCCAAACACTTTTGCCAAATATACCTAAGCCCTATCTCCTCTCCTTAATTGGGCTCCCATACAAAGGTTGAATGTTCAAACATATTTGCTCCTACCTCTCTAGCTGTCCTAGAAGTGACCCTAGAGGAATCAAATATATGAACGACCCCCAATATTTTTTCAACCCCAGGATTTTTTTAAAACATACCTACCCGCTATCTTCATCTTAGGGTGGTCCCCATACATTTTTTTTATTTTTCCCTAATTTTTTTTATTAAATCACCTCCTACCGGTCCAACGGTACTTCCTAGAGGTGTGATTAGTAAGACCGACCCCCATTTATTTTTAGTCCCCAACATTTCATCTGAACATACTAACTCCCTATCTCCAATTCCTTAGGGGTCTCCCACACAAAATGACATTTTTATAAAATTTGCTCCCACCGCTCTAACTGGCGCAGGGATGACCCTAGAGAATTTAAATGTATGACTGACCCCCAGTATTTTTTCAGTCCCAACATTTTCCCCAAACAAACCTACCCTCTATTTTTAAGCCTTAAGGGGGTCCCCACACATTTTTTTTATTTTTTTATAAAATCAGATTTTATACTGACCCAAAATATTTTTTTAGCCCCAAAATGTTCCCCAAATCAACCTACCCCTTATTTTTAAGCTTTAAGGGGGTCCCCACACATTTTTTATTTTTTATAATTTTTATTTATTAAATCAGCTCTTACCGCTCCCATGGTGCCTCTTAGGAACGGGAAATGCAGACTGACCCCCAATAGTTTTTGCCCTTTACTTTTTGTCTGAACATACCTACGCCGTATTTCCACTTTGTTAGGGTAATATTTTTTCCTCTCCATTACGGCACAACACGTTTTTATAGTCCTCTATTTTACGCCTCTTTCGGCAGCGTCGTTGAAAACATGTAATTGAAGTAATATTTGCAGCGCTTGCTGGTAGTCCTCACAATTTTCCTAAGTGATTGGGCCGGAACCAATGAAATTTGTTGTTAATCCGAAGCGAGCAAACAATTTTGGTGTCTCAGCTGTGACGTAGTGGCTTAAAAAATCATTCTTTATATAATGAGTTCTGGATTTACTTGTTTCGATTCCATGTTAATTATTTTCACACCTTCGAATCCAACCACGTGTACTGGATGATCACGATCTTTGTTGCCACCTACGCCGGTATCCCCCGAGTCATAATCTTCCCCGGTATCATCGTCTTATTTTTCTTCGCTGTCAGATAACTCTTCCTCCTTGCATTTGCCATTTTTCATTTTATTTCACAAGAGATATTTGGATCAAATAGTGCAACAGCTTAACCACTGAGATACCAAAGATGTCAGAGAATCTCTTCTCCAACCGTTGAGACATCTTATTAATTGAAGCATAATTAGCAATCGCTTTAAAAAAATTCAAATCATTAAATGGAGGTTCTATTGCTTTAGTGGCGCTAAACCAAAATTTCAAGTAAATTGTTTTTGGTCAACCCTAAAACATTTTTAGGCAATATATGCCTTTTGCCATCCATCGAGCATGACTGATGGGTCCTGGTGGGCTAAAATGATTATTAGGAATATTTTCACCAAGGTATAATACAACAATTTCAATAAACTCCTTGAAGTCGTCTCTTTGTCGCTTTTCCTTTATTTGAGCCCAATAAAACAACTTGATGCAGGTTGGACTAGAGCTGGTATGTTGCCTGCCACTTTCTAATCTTCTATGCCAGGACTGTATGGTTTGTCTTTTATATTTTCCCATTACTCTTTAAAACGCTCAAACATTGGAACTCCTGGTCCAGACGTTTTGCCGAATTTGGTTTCAAACACTTCTTTTAATTAGAGCGATAGGAGCAAATTTTATAAAAATGTCATTTTGTATGGGAGACCCCTTAGGAATTAGAGATAGGGAAGTGGTATGTTCAGAAGAAATGTTGGGGGTGGAAAATTAATGGGGGTCGGTCTTGATAATGACCCCTCTAGGAGCCACCATTAGACCGGTAGAAGCTGATGTAATAAAACAAATTAAGAAAAATGTATGGGGACCACCCTAAGGGTTGAAGATAGAGGGTAGGTATGTTCTAAGAAAATGTTGGGGTTGAAAAAATATTGGGGGTCGGTCATACATTTGATTCCGCTAGGGTCACTTCTGAGACAGCTAAAGAGGTAGGAGCAAATATTTGTAAAAATTGAACCTTTGTATGGGAGCCCCCTTAGGGAGTAGAGATAGAGCTTAGGTGTCATTGGGAAAAGTGTTTGGGGGGAAAAAATAATGGGGGTCTGTCTCACATTTGACCGCTCTTGGGGCAAAATCAAGAGAGTTGTAGGGCTTTTTGTGGATTTTTTCCCCTCTATTCCCAACTTTGACCCCAATGAGCGACCCCTAGATCCTATCCAACCTGCCCTATTTTTTGGCTCATGCATTTTTTTACGAACCTCACAAAATAAGCGGTTCTAGCGTGTCGAAATCGAAAACTCGTGCACTATCCCACCCCTAATACACACACATGCCTCTCCTGATTATTGTTTTCACATCCTAGTCATTTTCTTTGTAACTTTAATCCTTTCCCTTCCTTGTCTCCTTTTCCTTTCCCTTTTTTCCTTTCCTTTCCTTTCCTTTTTTTTTTTTTTTGAAATCGTTTTGGGGGGGGGGGGGAAATCCCATTCTCCCCCCCCCCCCCCCCCCTGGATCCGCGCCTGGTGTATTGCTATGGGTCTAATCCACATTTCCCAAATCAAACAAATTTAAATTTGTGAAAGCAGATTTTTTTAAAAATAAAAAACCGCTAAAAAATGGTCAAAACTTGAAGTAGATTTGCAAGAAACATGTTTTATTGATTCAAACGGACTTGACCATTAAAATCAGCATGCTTTTATTATAAAGAAATGTTGGTCAGACCTCGTGTCACAAAAAATTTTTGGTTTTTTGTAACGTAGTGTTATCAACATGTTGTTACTAAGTTATCAACATGTTCTTATAAATATATCAACAAGTTGCTAGCAACATTTTATAAGAACTCCATAAATCTTTATCAATTACCACTCAATGTGTTCTTTGCTAATTTTATTTTTCAAATATATAAATCTCACTGTAACATTTTTTTATATTTATTTATTTATAAACATTTATGTGTGTGTGTTTTTTTAATTCCCTTTTATACTTGTAATAACATGTAAATAATGTTTTATTTGTCTTAAATTTCTTTTTTAAATTTCATTTCCATAATACATACAAATATAAATAAATCTTATATTTTTTAATATGTTTTCATTCACTTTCAATTATAAATATTTATTTATTCATGTTTTTTTTTTTTTTTTTTAAATATATTTACTCTGTTCATAATACTTTTTTTTTTCAATTTGTTGCACAAAATGTAAATATTTTTAAATCTTTTTTTTTTTTTTTTATTAATTTTTTATGTTTTACAAATATGTTGCACTTACTTATGGCCAGTTTTTATTTTGTTTTTTATATGTATAATATTTAAATGTATATATTTTGTTTTTTACCAATATTTATTATCAATGGGTTTTGTTGTTTGAGAGATATTTTAAATAATACAATGTTTATTGTTGATTAAAGGAAACATTTATGATGATTTGTGTTTATATAAAAAATACATTGTATTTCAGATTATATGGTAGTTTTGTAGTCAGTAATACATTTAATGTATTTTCATAATTAATTCCTTTTATACTGTGGTCTCATCATCATCAATATTCCTCCTGCGGTAGGCAAATAGTTAAATATGGAAAAAAGAATAAGAAAAAAAAATATTTATTAAATTTGTTGTTGATTTTTAAAAATAAAATTAGGAATTATTGTTTCTGTAATTAGGAATTATTTATTATTAAAAATTGTACATTAAAGCTATAAACTATATTTAAAGTTACAAAAATAAATACGATTTACAATTTGGGAGACAGGCGACAAATATTGAAGGATTTTTTGATTAAATGACAAGCAAACTTTTGTTATCAATTAAAAAACATTCTGATTAATGAATTGTTTTCTGAATTGTCTTATCAAAAAATTATTTTGACAGCTTTACTTCATTTGTTATTAGCAAGGAGAGGACTTTCATGCAAATGCATGTTTTTTCCTTTTGGCCATAGAACAGCATAAACAAAATATCTTTGCGAATCAAAGAATTTGCTTTAATATGGCATCGATTCGTTAGTGCATATTTTTGCATATTTTGCTTAAAATGCATATTTTTGCATATTTTGCTATTATTTTGCTATAAATGCATATTTTTAGGTCATATTTTGACAAAATTTGAATTTTTTAGTATTTCTAGCCATTTTTAAAAAATTTTTATGACATTCTTTTTTTTTTGTATTAAATTTTGAAATCATAAATTTTTTAAAATCACTTCTATTTTTTCCATCGATGCTTAAAATGCCAGACTGTATTCAAATGTTATATTTTTTTTTAATAAAAATAAAAAAAAAAAGTGGATATTTATGATTTTAAGTGCATATTTTAAGATTTTTAGTGCATATTTCAAGACTTTTTAGTGCATATTTTAGGCGCCTAAAACATAGTTTTTTAGTGCATGAAGGTCCTGTCCCTGGTTATTAGCAACATGTAACTAGCAAAATGTTTTATATTATATTATGGGGCATGTCACAGACTCAATTCCGTTCGGATTTGAAAAAAAGTGGTTTACTCGTAAAACGCAAGGCGAATATTTTTTTCGAAATGAAACCACTTTTATGCATTTCATTTCCACTTTGATTTTTGAAAGTGATTTTATTCCGAAAAAAAAAATAATATTCGTTTTGCGTTTTACGAGTAAACCACTTTTTTCAAATCTGAACGGAATTGAGTCTGTGACACAGGCGACAAATACTAAAGAATTTTTTTGATTAAATGACAAACAAACTTTTGTTAAAAATCATCAAAAAATTATTTTGGCAACTTTGTTGCATAATCTATTGGCAACATGTAACTGGCAACATGTTTCATATTAAATATACATATTACTTTATTATTCGTTTAAATGTAACTTTGCTATATTGTAGAGAACAACAAATTATACCCCTTACCACAGATGATACACATTTTGGATTTAAGAAAAAATTTTTAATTTAAATTTCTATATAAATACAAAAACTTTAAACTAAATGAGAATTCTAAAAACTAACAAAATAAAAACAAGTAAGAGTGTTAAATACGGCTGTGTCGAATCTTTTATACCCTCCAACATGCAAAAAAATAAAAAAAATGAAGGGGCGTTCTATTTTTTTTTGGGGGGGGGGGGGGGTACAAAATTACTCTCAAATATATGTTTAAAAATTCATTCCTATGTTTTTTTGCACTAAATAAATGCAAGTTTATCATAATTTTTTTTTTATTCTACGCCCATAAAAGGGGGCGGACCAAAAAAACTACATTTTCTAATTTTCAGGGTCCAAATGCAGGACTTTGAACTTCTTGTAGCATAAAAATGTTGAATTTGTTAAACAAAAAGACAAAAAATCATGTAAAAAAGTGATTTTTTTTCAGAGGTTGGTTTAGTTCTTCAAGGGGGAACTTTTTTCCCCGGGTCCGATTTTGCCCATTTCCGAACTAAACCTGCCTAGGACCATAAGACATATTCGTGCCAAACTTGAGGAGTCTAGCTCTTTTATTTTGGACTGTATCGTGCTAACTACAGACGGACAGACGGACGAACGGACAGACGAACAGACGGACGGACGGACATCGCTAGAATGTCTTAGAATCGATCAGTGATCAATAATATATATGGGGCATTCCAAGCCAAATCACTCACTTTTAGACCCGACCCCTTTCGATTTATTTTATTTTTGGATATGTTTTAGTACTTATTAAATGCAACTTGGACACCAGTTTTCAGCCTTTTATTTCAAGATGGTGTTGAGTAATCAATTTTTCAAAATGGCGATTTTCTCAAAAAAATTAAAAAATTGAAATTTTTAATTAATTTTGACCATTAAAAAATACAGATATTTTAAAAAAAGTTGGACAACAATTTGTTGGTATTTGAATGTAGTTTTAGAAAAAAAATATGAAAAAATTATTCGAAGTAATTATCACATATTTTTTGACGTTTAAAAATTAAAATCGACTTTTTGGAAAAGTCCGAAACCTTCGATTTTTTTGTAAAAAACTAAAAAAATTCTACTCTAAATTACACAACTTTTACGCCATAATTCGAGATGTGATCACAATTCTTTCTATTTTTTTTTAAATTTTAAAAATTACACCTTTTATTTTTTGGCTCTGATTTATTTTATATGGTGCTCCAAAAAAAATGAATTGGTAGATATTGACCCTACCTTACCCTAGATATATTCATTTCGAGGTAAAAATACGTCTCACAAAAATTTAGAACGATCGGAAAGGGGTAAGGCGTTCAGCATGGTCCTTGAAGTTTAATAAACGGATTACAAGGAAAAATATGAATTTTTTTCTGTTTTCGCAATATTTTTGGTATTTTAAGTTAAGTTTTATTTTAAGCAATTACAGAAGTATGGTGTAGAGTAAAATGCCTTTCTAATAAGGTACTAAAAACTAAAATCGGTTGAAAATCAGCCAAGTTATTAGAACTTCCCCAGGCATCTAGCGTGTGTCATACCGCTTGATTAAAGAATACGAGTCCCTTTTTTTAAATTTATTGAAATTTTCTACTGCAATAACATTTTTTCATTATTCATGTTTCAGTTTCATATTTTTTTGGTTTTTCCAAATTTTAAAACAAAAAAAAAAAAAAAATTTTTAAAATAGAGATTTTAAAAGGGTGTTGAAAATGCAGGCATTTTTAGCATTAATTTAAAACATGTTAGCAAAACACAATATGAAAGATACTTGTCATCAAATTACATATGAACTTGAAGAATAAAAAAATGTTAGTACAGTAGAAAATTTCAATGAATATCAAAAATTGGATTGTATTGCTTAATCAAGTTGTCTGCCATACGTTAGATGCCTGGGGAAGTTGTAATAACTTGGCTGATTTTCAACCGATTTTAGTTTTTAGTACCTTATTAGAAAGGCATCTTACTTTACATCATAAATCTGTAATTGCTTGAAATAAAACTTTACTTAAAATACCAAAATAATTGCGAAAACAGAAAAAAATTCATATTTTTCCATGTAATCCGTTTCTTAAACTTCAAGGACCATGCTAAACGCCTTACCCATTTCCGATCGTTCTAAATTTTTGTGAGACGTATTTTTACCTCGAAATAAATATATCTAGGGTAAGGTAGGGTCAATATCTACCAATTTATTTTTTTTGGAGCACCATATAAAATAAATCAGAGCCAAAAAATAAAAGGTGCAATTTTTAAAATTAAAAAAAAATAGAAAGAATTGTGATCACATCTTGAGTTATAGCTTAAAAGTTGCGTAATTTAGAGTAGAATTTTTTTAGTTTTTTACAAAAAAATCGAAGGTTTCGGACTTTTCCAAAAAGTCGATTTTAACTTTTAAACGTCAAAAAATATGTGATAATTACTTCGAATAATTTTTTCATATTTTTTTTCTAAAACTACATTTAAATACAAACAAAATGTTGTCCCACTTTTTTTAAAATATCTGTATTTTTTAATGGTCAAAATTAATTAAAAATTTCAACTTTTGATTTTTTTTGAGAAAATCGCCATTTTGAAAAATTGATTACTCAACACCATCTTGAAATAAAAGGCTGAAAATTGGTGTCCAAGTTGCATTTAATAAGTACTAAAACATATCCAAAAATAAAATAAATCGAAAGGGGTCGGGTCTAAAAGTGAGTGATTTGGCTTGGAATGCCCCATATACTTTATGGGGTCCCCGACCGATATTTCGATGCGTTGCACACGGAATGACAAAGTGAGTATAACCCCATACTATAGTTGGAGTAGTGTTTATAAACCGGTTAACCGAAAAACCGGTTTTTTCCCAAAATTTCGGTTTTTTTGCAAACCGGTTAACCGGAATTGAAAATTTCCGTTGCACCGAAAACCGGTTTTTTCTGTCGGTTAACCGGTTTCTTTAAATACATGCAAAATGGATTATTTTTGCAATTATTAAGGGTTTTTACTTATTTTTTATGACATTTTCAAAATTTCGTTAAAAACCTTGAAAATCCGTGAGAAAGAAAGTCTAAAATTTTTTTATCTACAAGAAACAATTTTCCAAATGGGGATTTTATTCCGAATCTGGTAAATATTAAAAATTCACATTGTTGTAAGCAAGTTTTAGGCACTTTCATTGAAAACTTTATAAGTGACTGTTAATGGAGAGAATGCCAATAGTAGAAGTAATAATTCTTTATTTTCAAAAAATTTTAATTCTATAGAAAAATTCATTTCTATAGAAAAAAGTAATTTTTCCATAGACAAAATCTCAGATTCTGAGTAATTTTTCTTATAGAAAGAGTCTCAGATTCTAAGACCTTTTTTTTTATAGAAAAAGTCTTAGATTCTGAGACCATAATAAGAACTTCCAGATTGACAGATATTTTTTCAGAGAAAATTTTCAGATTTAGTCACATTTTTCTTTTAAAAATTTTCAGATTTTTTTAAAATTTCTCTTGAAAAATGCGCAGATTTTTTTTTATAAATTTTCGGATTTAGAAATTATTTGGAAAAGTTTTTCAAAAAAAATCTTTCTTTTCTTTTCTTTTCTTTTCTTTTCTTTTCTTTTCTTTTCTTTTCTTTTCTTTTCTTTTCTTTTCTTTTCTTTTCTTTTCTTTTCTTTTCTTTTCTTTTCTTTTCTTTTCTTTTCTTTTCTTTTCTTTTCTTTTCTTTTCTTTTCTTTTCTTTTCTTTTCTTTTCTTTTCTTTTCGAGTGTCGATCTGAAAAATGAAACTACCCAGGCAGAAAAATACGAACGGGAGAGCGCTGGCAAAGTACCTTTCATGGTCGCTTGTGTGCTGGGAAAGCATCACAGTTTAGTACTCTCCCAGCGTCCAAAATGATAACCACGGTAAACGGTATGCCGTTGCTATTTTAAAGCGCTTTGAAAGCGCTTTAAAAACAAAAAATATGGTACTATTATAGCACTTTTAGAACAAAAAATGGGACGTATCTAAATTGTATATATAAGTCCATAAGACACAACTTTTTTTGGTGTTTATTTGAATAAAGAAATTTATTAAATTAGGATAAAAAATTAATTGACTCATTTATTAGGATAAACAAATTTTGAACAAACTTTGAACAATTTTTCAAGTCCCGGAAAAAATTTGTTTGCAGTTTTCTTTGCGTTTTGGAATACAAAATTTATTAAAAATGCTTTTAGGAAAAAATTTGGAAAAGTCCCAAAAAAAAATTGTGTATTGAACCGAAACGGATATGCATCCGGAGTTTAAGGGTGATGTATCCGGAGTTTAAGACACTTCCTCACGAAAGAAACAGGTGTTTTTATATAAAAGGTGTCAAGTTTGTAATATGTAGGTCATATCATGAGAACTATCAAGGACCGGCCACTTATTCTGCAGGGAAATACAAATTATTCCAATTGTTATGAAAAATAATAAATTTTAATAAAAAGTTTATACTTTGAACGGATTTAAATAGAAAAACATTGGCAAAGTGCTTGGAAAGCACTTTTCGAATTCATACTACCTTCTTCACAAAAAATAAAGTGCTTTGCCGAGACTTTTTCTTTGGAACGGTTGGCAGTTTCTGCCTGGGTATTTATAGACTATTTATAAAATTTTTGATATTTCTACGTCGATTTTTTCCAAGTTTAAAGCTGAATTCACAATGACGGAGTACTCTGTGCCACTCTGGCACAGAGTACTCTGTTTTTGTATGATGTCGTCTCTATTTTTAGAGATGGTACTCTGTAGTACAGAGTACTCCGACATTGTGTCGGAGCCTTAGACATAAAAATTTAGAAAAATGGCCCAAAATTATTTAAAAATGTATTTCTATTTATGTCCATTAGCGATTTTACAATTCACATGTTTTTAATTTTATAAAATCGGTAATTTTTATTGTGTGACCCTGATTTTTTTAAGGACGTGTAGAGTCAATCAAAATACCGATTTTACTTTATTTATTAGCCAAAATTACTTACTAGGGAAGTATCTAAACCCCTTAGTAACCGATTTGCCTGAAACCTAAAATGTATATACAAGAGACGATTTTAAGATATCGGTCATATCAGGTAAAAAATTAGCTAAAAAAAACTATATGGTTTTTTCATATGAGAAGAAAGGTTTTTTTAATGCCTATCTAAAGGCGGCATAGCTTCTTAAAATATTTTTTTTACGAAAATGTGTAAATTTTGGTGGTTGTTTATGGAAAAACATAGTCCGATAAAAATGGAAAATAGTCGTTAAACACGAACTGGATAATATACCTTTGAAACTACCCTGGCAGAAAAATACGAACGGGAGAGCGCTGGCAAAGTACCTTTTATGGTCGCTTGTGTGCTGGGAAAGCATCACAGTTTAGTACTCTCCCAGCGTCTAAAATGATAACCACGGTAAACGGTATGCCTTTGCCATTTTAAAACGCTTTGAAAGCGCTTAAAAAAATATGGTACTATTATAGCACTTTTAGAACAAAAAATGGGACGTCTCTAAATTGTATACATAAGTAAATTTATTAAAAATGCTTTTAGGAAAAAATTTGGGAAAGTCCCGAAAAATGTGGTGTATTGAACCGAAACGGGTATGTATCCGGAGTTTAAGATACTTCCTCACGAAAGAAACAGGTGTCAAATTTGTAATATGTAGGTCATTGTGTATAGTGACATATCATGAAAACTATCAAGGACCGGCCACTTATCCTGCAGGGAAGTAAAACAAATTCCAATTGTTATGAAAATTAATAAATTTTAATAAAAAAATTATACTTTGAACGGATTTAAATAGAAAAACATTGGCAAAGCGCTTGGAAAGCACTTTTTCGAATTTATACTACCTTCTACACAAAAAATAAAGTGCTTTGCCGAGACTTTTTCTTTGTAACGGTTGGCAGCTTCTGCCTGGGTAGAGACTAAATTTAGTAAAACTGCATTTAAAGTTTTTCTTTCGTGATCCTGTTTCCGTTTAAAAGGACTTCAAATTTTAAGAGGATTAAATTTTATAATATTATTTTTTTAATATTTGTACTTGTCCTAGGATGCCACTATTGATAGCAAATAAAAAAAGAGGATCTCCCCTAATTTTCCTATTGTATTATTTTTACATATCAGAAAATAGGAGGTACGTTACGTCCTTTAAAAACTTTATCCTTCAATATCATTAAAAATTTTCAACAAAATATTTTGATAAAGTTTTCAACTGACCTTATTCACATCTTTAAATTCTGATATGGGAAAATAAAAAAAAAAATAAAATTAGGGGACATCCTCCTCTGTAATTTGACATCACCTGTGTTAACCTAGGACAATAACAAGTATCCTTTAAAACATTAAAGTCTTTTTAAAAGGAAACAGGACCACGAAATCAAAAACTGTAAATGCAGTTTTACTACAATTGATCTCTACTTTTAGACGTATATCATCCGGTTCATGTTTAATATTGGCTGTCGGCCATATCAGTGTTTGAAAATTTCATTGTCCCCTTATGAAACAATGTGGGCCTTCGGGAAAATTTCGATAACTCCCGATCGTGTCGACTTAAATTTAATAAAGATTACTTCGTATTCATATGGATATCGTAGGACTATGTTTTTCCATAAATACCCCTCAAAATTTACACATTTTCATGAAAAAAATATTTAACGAAACCGAATTTTTACGAGGTTATGCCACCGTTAGATATTCATTACAAAAAGTTTTCTTCTAATGTTGAATTAACATATAGTTTCTTAGAAAGAAGTGACTGAAAAAAGCAAAAAAACTATTTTTCTCCATTTTTTTACCCATTTTCTTAACTCCTTATCCCCGATATGGCCGCTAAGCCGAGACACCCAACCTTAGAATTGTCTGTTTTATATATATTTTAAGTTTCATGGAAATCAGTTTATAGGGGTTGAGAAACTTTCCTTGTTAGCTAAAAATTTCTGATTAGACTTTTTTGTTCTCAGCAATATAGCAAAGCTTTATAAATATTATAACAGCAAAATTATTTTTTATTGCGAGGAAGCCAGTTGGGTTACCGTGCCAATAAATTAAATCTTTCTCATCAATTAATTTGTAGCCTGTTGTTGCAATTGTAAATTGTTTATGTTAAGTAGCTTTATTTAATGTTTAATAAATGTTGAGTATTTTTTTGTAGTAATTGGTATTATTACACAAAAAATAAATAAATAGCAAATCGGATTATGGTTATGAGTGCAAAAAATAAATATTATTATTATTATTTTTTGAAAAATAAACATGCATAAAATGTTATTATATGTTTGCAAAAAATTTATTTAATAAATAAAATATTTAATTTTAAAGTAAAATTTAAATTTTTAAGCAAAAAATAAAAATTAGTAATTCAAACTAAGCATATTTGTTTTCAAAAAAGCCCTTACAAGCATATTTTAATTAAATGGGTTTTTTAAAAAAATATAATAAATATTATTAAAATAAATTAAAATATAAACAATAAAAAAAAAGAAAATGTAATATCAATAACACCGTTCGACAGCCAATATGAAGCGGATGATATACATCTGAATGTAGCGAACAAATGGAGTAAAACTGCATTTACAGTTTTTCATTTCGTGATTCTGTTTCCTTTAAAACCTATTACATTTTGTAAAATATTTTTTTAAATATTTGTACTTGTCTTATAATGTCACTATTGATGGCAATTAAAAGTGGAGAAACTTTGCTAATTTTTCCATTTTTTTTTTGTCATATCAAGAAAAAGGATGTGAATAATGTTCTATCAAAACTTTATCAAACTATTTTGTTAAACATTTTAAATTATATTGAAGGATAAAGTTTTGAAAGGACGCTACTTACCTCCCTTTTTGCTGATATATCAAAGTAATAAAATGGGGAAATTAGAGGAGATCCTTCTTATCCTGAGACAAGTACAAATATTACAAATATTTCAATCCTCTAAAACTTTGAAGTAATTTTAAAAGGAAACAGGATCATGATATATAAAACTGTTAATGCAGTTTTACTACATTTATTATCTAGTTTCAAACGTATATTATCCAGTTCGTATTTTATGACTTTTTTTCTTTTTGTCGGACGGTGTAATACACGCATGTTTATGTTTATAAATAATACCTACATGAAAACAATTCTTGTTTCAATTTAATTTTTTTTTTTTGTAATTAATTTATGATTTTATGATTATGAGTGTATTAATATAATTAATCCTTTGGGGACCAGCTAAATGAGGTTAACATAATTAGGGTTTTTGGAAATTCCGATTTTAAGTGGGTGATAAAAATGGGTACAAAGTATATTTTTGGTAATTTTTATATTTCCTGACATAATGGTTCTAGACACCCGTGTTAAAATTGATTAGATCTGGCTGATCAATTAAGATCTAATTATATCAATTGTTTCTGATCAGATCTATTAGATCCGAGATTTGTTTTCAATTTCGAGATCAAAGAAGATCTCATCCGTAATTGTATCTAATCAGATCTCTAAATTGGAGACAAATTTCGGATATAATAGATCGGATTAGATACAATTGATATAACACCGTCCGAAAAAAGTCGTTAAACACGAACTGGATAATATATGTATGAAACTAGAGACTAAATGTAGTAAACTGCATTTACAGTTTTTCATTTCGTGATCCTGTTTTCTTTTAAAAGGACCTTAAAGTTTTAGAGGATTAAATTTTATAAAATATTGATAGCATATGAAAGAGGAGGATCTCCCCTAATTTCTCCATTTTCTTATTTTTATATATCAGGAAAAATGAGGCAAGTTACGTCCCTTTAAAAATGTGCCCTTCAATATCATTCAAAATTTATAACAAAATATTTTGATAAAGTTTTCAAATGACTTTATTCACAGCCTTTTATCCTGATATGGCAAAAAATAAAAATGAAAAAATTAAGGGAGATCCTCCTCTTTCATCTGTCGTCACCAGTGCCATCCTAGTACAATTACAAATATTTCAAAAATATTTTACAAAATGTATCCTTTAAAATTTTGAAGTCCTTTTAAAAGGAAACAGGAAACAGAAAACATTTACGAAATGAAAAACTGTAAATGCAGTTTTACTCCATTTGATCTCTACTTTCAGACGTATATCATCCGATTCATGTTTAATATTGACTGTCAGACGGTGTAATCAGGGGGGTAATTGTGTATTTCGATTCGAAAAGAGAAGCTATTCGAACGACATTTTTGTTTTCAATTTAAAATACCTAAAATATTTTTTATCTGATCGAAAATCTTTTGGCATATTAATGTTTATCCTTTCATTCTAAAAATAACCAAAAAAATATTTTTTTCATAGCGAATTACATTTTACAAAGGATCAAAATTTTCCGAATTCGAACAGTTTCTTTCGAATCGAATTACACAATTACCCCCCAGATCTTAACAGATCACAGCATATCTAATCGATTTTTACACGTTCATTTTAAATTTAAATAGAGGATTTGAAACATTTTGAAAAAGTGCTTTTGGGACCTTTCGATTCTATTGATACTCTCCACATTGAAAATATACACAGGGCTACAAAAAAAAAAACAAAATTGGAAATAGTTTTCAAATGAGCTAGTTAAGATTATAAGAATCGTCGAAAATGTCACAAAAATTCCCATAAAATTTGCTAGAAACCCTCAAATTTTAAAGTTATTGTCAAAAAAAACGTTTTCTGGACTTTTCTCACTAAACCACGTGTAACTAAGAAACTTTTCAGTCAATTTTCAATTTTTGAACTGTTTAAGATAGAAAGATAGCACTTTTCATGAGTGTGAATTGGTCTACACATACAAGAAAGATATCGTCGGTGCGCCAACCAGAACCGCTATGTGTATTTCAAAATTTTTTGAAGAGACTTTAATTTGGTATTTTTTTCTGCTGTTTTTTAAAATTTAAATTAATGTAAATAGAAAATTTGCAATTTTATTTAAATATTTATGAAAGAAATATTGTTTTAAAGCACCGCGAAAGGTCAAAACAAAGCTGATTTGTAAGCCTCGTCAAAAAATTTTGAAAAACACATAACGGTTTTGGTTGGCGCATCGACGATATATATTGATTTTTTCAATAATATCTATTTTTTTTTTATTTTTTGAAACATTTTCGAGATTATCGATTTTTTTCTGCTATAGTTCGTTCAACAACCTTCATATTTTTCATGGAACTCTGAACAAAAATTTAATGCTGACTACAATGAGCTTTATTCCGAAAAAATCGGGTAAGAATTGACAGAGTTGTGAAAAATTTAGATTTCGCATGAAATCGTCCAGGCCTAAAAAAAATAAAATGAATATAATTTTAAAAGTTTTTGGCCCGCTGAATCCAAGTTTGAACTCGAAATTGCTCTATAGACTTAAGATTTTGATATTACAAAATATGTTAAATATCTCAAAAACCTGAGGCGATAGAGCAATTTTATTTGGATTCGGATACAACACGCCAAAAACCTTTAAAAATATTATACATGACTGCTTATGATGAATTTATTTTTTTTTGCCTGGGTAATCCTAACATCGATTTTCAGCAAAATCTTAGCTTTCTTATTTTAGAAAAATTATCACAACTCTGTCAATTATTATCTGTTTTTTCTTGGGATAGAGCTCATCGTATTCAGAATTAAATTTTCTTTAAGAATACGTTTATAAATATAAAGGTTGATGAGCGAACTATATCGATAAACTCGAAAAATTTTCAAAAAAATAATAATAAAGTTAGATATTATAGAAAAAATCAATAGATATCTTTTCTAGGGCCATTCCAGAAAATTTAGCTCAAATTTTAGTCATTTTTGGAAATGGTGTCTCAGATTAATTTGAGCCTTGACACATAGATAGCCCTCATAAATATGATATATGTACCATATATCGTTTTTTTACATTTGGTGTATTTAACGAATTATGGCGGGTCAATGATTGACTTTTTAAGCAAAAGTAAGAAAAATACATCACGTTTAAAGAGCTGTAACTTCTTAACCAATGACCCGATTTTCACAAATTTAGGCTCATGTGAAAGCTGGGGTTCTTCTTTTAGAAAATATTTTTAAAATAACACAGTTTTTTTTACAGAAATGATGCAAAAATGCAAAAACATTTTTTCTTTTCGAATATTTAAAAAAACACATCTTCGATTTTTTTTAAAAAAATTCTGGTGAAAAATAACAATGTTTTGTATAACATATTCAAAATTCAGAGTGGGATCTCCATGGGATCAAAAACTATTCTGTTTTAAGTACGAGGTTCTCATATTTTTCCCTTAGAAAATTTAAATTTCTAATGTTTTGAATGTTTTTCAAAATTTTAATTGTATAATTTTCTTTGAAAATTTAAATTTTTATATTGAAGAAACATAAAATTTTAATTTTCTAAGGTAAAATTTAAGAACTTCGTACTAAAACCAGAATATTTTTTGATCCCATTGGGATCCCACTCTGAATTTTGGATATGTTGTACAAAACAGTATTGTTTATCACCAAACTTTTTTTTTTAAAAAATCAAAGATGTGTTTTTTTAAATATTCGCAAAAAAAAAATGTTTTTGAATTTTTGCAACACTTCTGAAAAAAAAACCGTATGCTTTTGAAAATATTTCCTAAAAGAAGAAGAATTAAGCTTTCATATGAGCCATTACTTGTGATAATCGGATTGCTAGTTAAAAATTTAGAGTTCGTTAAACGTCATGTATTTTTCTGACTTTTGCTAAAAAAGTCGAACTTTGACCCGCGATAATTTGAAAACTACAGCAAATTTTGAAAATCCAAAAATGCATCATATCTCATATACACGTGGATATCTATGAGCCAAATTCTCAGTGGCGTCCAAAGGCATGTTTCCGAACAGTGGGGCGAAAATTTTTGGAATTACCCTCTATATGAATATAGCAATTCTCAAACATGGAAATCCCTATCTTTCTATCCAAAACAGTTAAAAAACTAAAAATCGGTTAAAAAGTTTCTGAATTACACAAGGTTTAGTGAGAAGAGCCCCAAAAAAAAACATTTTTTGACAATGGCCCTGTTTTTTGCAGACCGGATTAAGATTTGGATTAAGTTATTTAGTTAAAAAATGGGTCAAATCAAGTCCAGAAATTTTTTTATAATTTCTTTCTGAAATTACATACATTTAGTAAATATAAACAGAAAAACAAATTAAGCTTTGTCCAAAATGAAAAGAATGAAAAATAAATTTGGTTAAATCCTTGGATTAACTAAAATTTATTTATACCATTTTACATTTTGAACAAAGCTTAATTTTTTTCCTGTTTATATTAACTAATTGAATGTAAATTCAGAAAAAAAAATATAAAAAAAAATTCTGAACTTGATTTGACCCATTTTTTTATCTAAATAGAGTTAATCCAAATCTTAATCCGGTCTGCAAAAAACAGGGCTAATATCTCTAAAATTTGAGGGTGTCTGGCAAGTTTAATGGCCATTTTTGTGATCTACTCGACAAACCCAACAACCTATGCTATTTCACATCAAAAGTATTTTTCTACTGTAGCACAGTGATATCACCGGCTGACAGCCAATATTAAACATGAACCGGATGATAAACATACGTCTGAAAGTAGAGATCAAATAGAGTAAAACTGCATTTACAATTTTTCATTTCGTAATAGTGTTTCCTTCTTAAAAGGAGTTCAACGTTTTAAAGGATTCATTTTGTAAAATATTTCTGAAATATTTGAACTTGTCCTAGGATGACACCGGTGATGGCAAATGAAAGAGGAGGATCTTCCCTAATTTTTCCATTTTGTTATTTTGCCATTCTTTGAAAATTTTATCAAAATATTTTGTTGAAAATTTTGAATGATATTGTAGGATAAAGTTTCGAAAGGACGTAACATACCTCCTTTTTTCTGATATGTAAAAATAATAAAATAGGAATATTAGGGGAGATCCTCCCCTGACATCCTAGTACAAATATTAAAAAAATAATCCTCTTATATCCTTTATAATCGATATAAAATTTAATCCTCTTGAACTTTGAAGTCCTTTTAAAAGGAAACAGGATCACGAAATGAAAAACTGTAAATGTTGTTTTACTACATTAAGTCTCTAGTTTCAAATATGTACTATCCACTTCGTGTTTCACGACTTTCTTCATTTTTGTCGGATGGTGTTTTATAGCAAAAACCGTTATTTTTAAAAAACATAGTTTTTTAATTAACAAAAAAAAGTTTTTTTACAAAATTTTTTTTTTTTTGTGGTGAAAAAGCCTCCGAAAAATATGTTTGCTACTTTTTAAATACTATTCGGCATACAGTTCTGTGAATGTGTGTCTCAGGGATGTTAAATGGGGTTTTCAATTTTGTACCAACTTTCCAAAAAAATTGTACTTTTTGGACACTGACGGTACCATTTTTTTTTTTGAGAGTGTAAATTCGGTTGTACTAAATTTTGTATACCCCCCAAAACGTATATACCCCCCCCTCCCCCCACAAATTAATAGGAAAAATTTATATGGTTGCGTAAACACGAAAAATGTATCAAGCTCTGAGAATTCTTCTAAAGATAAAAGGTCTCAAATTTTGCAATTTATACTATCTTCATTAATTGTCTATAAATAACTGACTGTTAGTATTGTGGAAAATTCTGAGACCTTTTTTTTTGATAAAAGTGAGTAAGAATTTTTCCCAATGTGTCTAATTCTGATACTTTTTCTATAAAAATAAGTTTTTAGCATCCGGAAATTTTTGTAAAAAAATTTTAGAAAAATTTTATTTGAAAACTTCTTTAAACTGTTTTAAAACAAGGGGTAAAACTTAAAGAAAGTCTCATTTATTGTGTAAATAGGTCTGAAATTAGTAGCCTTGTGAGCATTTCTTTTTTTTTTTTTTGTTAAGAAAAAAGCTGGGTTCTTTTACCGATATTTCGATGAGTTATAAAGAAAGAATTTTAAAATTTTAAAATTGTACCAAATGAGTCGCGGTAGTACCACGGTACTTTTGAAGGACAAAATGTACCAAAAAAAGTACAATTGTACCAACTTTAACATCCCTGGTGTGTCTACCAGCAGCCGAATTAAAGCATTTTGTATATTAAGGTTATGTGAAATGTACCAACATTTTCGTTCATAACTTCTTAACCGCTGAACTGATATTGCTGAAATGCAATACTTAACAATGTTAGGTTTCAGTCATATTTGTGTAATATTTTGGCCGAAATTCCAATCATAGCGTCCCGTCAAATGTAAAACTTCGAATTTCATTATACCTGCCAAACGACGGCCACGGAATAGCTGATTGTAAGAAAATTTATGAAAAAATTTTACAAAGTCATCTTCAGTCGGCAAATAGCGGTCAAAGTTGGAAAAAATTAAGTTTTTCGACCAAAAAAGTCCGAACTTTTTTACCAAATCCGGCTCAAAAATTAATAATTTTTTCGCAGTTTATAGAAAAAAATATTTAAAGAATTCCAAAATAGCGGTTTTGGTCCACAGATTATGATTTTTAAACATAAAAATTATTTTTTAATTGGTCTTTAAAGCAAGCTTCTCGCTTCTTGTTCATAAACATTTGGAACTTTTTTACAGAAGGTACGAAAACTGTTAGACGAGGAAAATACGATTATGTTACAAACAATGCTAACTTTTTAATATATCGAAAAAGCGCTTAAGAAATTTTGTAAAAATGTATCAGTTTCTAATTAGTATGGTAATATTATTTAAGAAACACTTTTCAAAGTGTTTAAACAAATTCTTAGCAAATAAAAAGTCATTGGATTTCCCGATAATCAAAAAAAAACTTTTTTTACCGCTAAATGCAAAAAAAATGCTGCATTAAGTCGGGAAAACGACAAATTGCAAAATTTTTTTTTTCATTTTTATTTTTGTTTGTTCATTTGTCCTCTGTAATGGCATAGTTAGCCAGAGAGAGTTTAACAGAAGTTGAGTGACTTCAGATATCTTTATTATTGAGAGTATTTGTTTAAAGTTGGAAAACGTTGAGTATGTTATGTAAATAATATAAAAACGCGATTTTGGTCCAGAAATGCGGATCAGCATCTATGGACCAAAATCACTGATCAGCATTTTTGGACCAAAACCACCATTTTGATTAAAAAATAGTTTTTATGATTAAAAATCAGCATCTGTGGACCAAAATCGCGGTTTTGGATTTTTTTTTTAAATATTTTTCCAATGAAGTTCGCCAAAGTTCCGAATTTTTGAGTCGGATTCGGTTAAAAAATTCAGACATGAATTTTGGTTGAAATACGTAAATTTTTCCAACTTTAACCGCTGGTTGCCGACTAAAGATGACCTTACAAAATTTTTTCATAAATTTTCCCACAATCAGCTCTAAGATGGCCATCGTTTGGCAGGTATTACGACATGAAATTCGAAAATTTTAATTTGGCCGGACGGCCTAATGGGTATGCACTTGGGTCTTTCAATCTAAACTAAACTTTTCATTAACTGACAATGAGATTCTTACAATTCCCCCCCCCCCCCCCCCAAACAGACAGGAAACTGGCCACTAAAAAACCACATACGATTAAAAATATAAAAATAACATACTTAAAAAATACTTATTTATTATTACTACTACTATTTTTAAAGGAGTTTATTTACTAACTTTTTTTTATTTATTTCATATTTATGAACTACATTTTTCAAAACTAGCATATTTTTAATTTTATGTTATTGTTATGGCCATTTATGAATGTAAAATGAATAATGATGATGATGATGATAGCTTGGTTTTTTACTTTATGTAGTTGTTTTTTTTTTTATTTTTAATAAGGGGTGTTTTTAAAGTTTATAGATTTTTAACTATTATATTTATGTATTAGGGTGTCAGTTATTTAGATTTCTATAAAAATCATGACTTTGAATATTACAAGTTTTTATGCAAACATTATTTATGGAAATTTGAAGGAACTTGGACAATATTAAGATGGGGATTCGCAGAATGAAATTGATTTCTATACTTTTTTAATAAATTTTTTTTATTAAAAAAAATCTAGAAATACTATGGTATTTAGTAAAATTTGATGCACAAAATATTTGTGGAACATTTTAACATTTTTTTTTTTATAATATATCTTTATTTGCGATCTGTCTAACAAACAAAACAATAAGCAAATTTCTTAATTTAATAGCAATTGACATGTGGTTCAAAGTTCCAATAAACTTCACAACTTGTTACAAAAAATTATAGTTTTATATAAAATACTTTTAATACAAAGCATTTCTAAATACTTATGCGTATAATTCATATTTTAACAAATTAAATGCCTTATTTAGGTATAAAAAAAAAGACCGTATGGAGGATAAAGGGTTAATAGACCGTCCCGTCAAATCCAAACTTTCGAACTTCATGTCGTAATACCTGCCGAACAATGGCTACAAAATTGCTGATTGTAGGATCATTTTTGAAAAAATTTTGCAAGAGCATCTTCAGTCGGCAACCAGGGTCAAAGTTAAAAAAAAAAAAAATTTCGACTAAAATTTATGTCCGAATTTTTTTAACAAATCCGGCTCAAAAATTAGACATTTTTGTGGGAAAAATATTTTAAAAATTCAAAACTAGTGCTTTTGGTTCACAGATGCTGATTTTTATATATAAAAATTAATTCTTAACCAAATTGGTCCTTAAAGTTGGAAAATATTGAGTTTGTTATGTGAAAATATTAAAAAAATATAAAAACACAACTATGGTCCAAAGATGCTGAATGGCGCTGAAACGTCCCCGTAACATTATTATTTATTTTTATACACTCCACGTATCGTTAGCGGTAAAGGGAATGTATAAGTTTGTCATAACTCATTGAAATATCGGTCTAGGATCCCATAAAATAAATGAGCAAATCCATGGAAAATTTAACTGACGGAACACCGATTTTGTTTATTTTTGCTTATTTAATAGAGCTTCGTAAATGATTAAAAACTATATTTTTATTAATTTTTTTTTGGATCAATACTTGAAAAGATATGGGCGTTTAAAATAGCGCTTTTTTGACAACATTGATTTTTAGACAGTTTTTTTTTAACATTTTTGTGCTCGGAAACCGTAAGTCGTACGAAAAAACTTATGAAAACAATATTTGTCATAAAATTATAAAGATTTAAATATGGTTTGAATTGAGAAAGGTGTGAAAGAAAAATTTATTTTTTCTAAAAATTTAAGACATTCTGGTTCGTTTTATACTAGTTTCATATAATCCAGTTATTATAATCATCAGAAAAACTTTTAATGTCAAATTTATTCAGTTAATAGTCAATTTTATTCTATATGTGAAAATTATTAACAGATCGCAGCCGCCAGGGATTGAACCCATGATCTGTAATGTTTTTGCTATTAACTGCCTCTTAGGTACGATCACTCTAGACCGATACGCTAAGTTGGCTGTTAAGCAAGTATCAACTAAATCATGGGTTTTCAATTCCTGTGTGGTTGTTGCTGTTGTTTTTTGTACAGAAGAAGGTGAAATTGCATTATGGTGAATAAATTAAATTTTTTAGTAATCATCATTCGTCCTCCTCTCCTTCATCAACTCTGATCTAAGTACTTATTTTGCAACCTTGCCAGAACATGGTCTATATTTTGTAGACACAAATGTTATTTAAAATTTAAATTTTTTTTATACCCTACACCACTCTGTGGTACAGGGTATAATGAGTTTGTGCTGATGTTTGTAACTACCCGAAATATTGGTCCTAGACCCACCTTTAAGTATACCGATCGACTCAGAATCACTTTTTGAGTCGATTTAGCGATGTCCGTCCGTCCGTCCGTCCGTCTGTCCGTCCGTCCGTCCGTCCGTCTGTCTGTCCATGTAAACGGTGTAAACACGATACAGGTCGCAATTTTTAATCAATTGACTTGAAATTTTAAACTTAAGCCTCTCTTGGCCCAAGGACGAAGCCTATTGAAATTGGAAAAAATCGGTCCATATTTGGACCTAGCCCCCATACAAAGGTCCTCTTTAGTTTTGGCTCAAATGACTCTAATAACCGTATTATAACAGGTATCTTTTTGAAATTTGGAAGGTAAACATGTTTTTTCTTCACAAATCACCATTCCGAATTTCAAATAAATCGGACAATTTCTTCTTGTAGCCCCCATACAAACCACCTTCCCGATTTTCACATAAATGTCTCAAATTTCATGAAAATAGAAAATATTTAATTAAAATTTTGTTTGTTTATGTTAAACGCGTACTTAAATAACCTTATCAAACCTGATAATCATCGGATCAGTCTTGGACTCAGGACCCTTGTGAAAATTTCGCCCGATATTCAGTTAAAGCGGTTTAAGTATTTTCAACAAACTGAAGCCTATTTCACTCAAATTTGAATTGTGAGTGTTTTTTACACTTATTAAAGATTTGACAACATATAGATCTAATCGGTCCATGGGACCCATTTTCCGGGAAACTCTGGTGTAGGGTATTATATGGTCGGTCTTGACCGACTATAATTTTCTTACTTGTTTTTTTTTAAATTTCAACAAAAAATTTTGAAAACCCTATTTGAATGTCCACGGATTTCCAAAAACAAAGTTTTCTATTAAAGTTTAGAATGTCCTTTTAACGCTATTAAAATTTCAGAGCAATAAATTTTCAAAGTTTGTTATAGAGTTTGCAAATAATCGAGATATTTCATAATCGCGATTACGATTAAAAAAATTTCCGTTAATCGCGATTATCGATTAATCGAATTTTTGAAATAATTTGAGTTACAATAGCTTTAAAAAAATCTTTGGAAATTTACATTTTAGAACATACGAAAACAAAATGTCTGCGGGGTCGTGTCGGAATACCAGCCGATGGCCAGTGAAGAGCAAATTATGAGAAAATTTATTAAAAAATTTTACAAGTTTTTGACAAAATTTCATGTCAAAATTTTTTGAACAAATTCGACCAAAGCCTTTTTAGTATATTTTAAAAACAAAACTTTTTAAAATAAACTCAGATGGGAATTTAAAGTTTACTTTAAATTTGAATTACTTTAACGAGAAAAGGAAAGAAAAATTGCAAACAAGTTAAATGAATCATGCACTCAAAAAACTATGTAATTAATTGTTTGTAGTTTGTTTAAAAAGTTTTACGTTTTGTCGTTTTTAAAAGAAAAAACAATCGTTTAACGTAAAGTTTTTTGTTTCAAAAATAACAACACAAAAAATAAAGACTTTCATTAGCATTTAATTTTTAAAGTCGTTTATTTTTGTTTTGTAAGTAAAAATAAGTTAATGATTTGTGTACGTTATTTTTTTAATTATTGGCATTTTTTAAGGAGAAATCATTAGTTTTTACCTACTTGTGTAGGTTATTTTTTTGCAGAAAAAATATCAAAAAATTATTTATAGCCATATAAAAACATGTTTGTATCAAGTGACTTTGGCACGATGGGTAGAGTGTCTGGCCAGAATGTAATTGATTGCGGGATCGATTCCCCAACATTTTTGTTAAAATTTTTTAAAAAATAATTCCATAGAAAAATTGTTAAAATAAATTTTTAATGTTTTCGTAGGTATTTTTTTTTTAATTTGTTGGTAAAAATGACACAACAATCATTAATTTTTAATGTTTTCGTAGGTTATTTTTTTTCGAATTTGTTGGTAAAAATATTTAAAATGACGTTATTTTTTAATGTTTAATGTTATTTATTTTAGAAAACATAGAACAGTAAAAAATAAATGTTGATGTTTGTTAAAACAAATGAAAAATTACTGGGATGGTTTTCAATTGTTTTATCACTTGTTTTAAATGTGTTTTTTATTTGTTTTGCCTATATTTTGAGTGTGGGGCAACCCATCAAAACTTTTCGTTCCAGATAATCGGTTCCAGATTCTACTTAACATTGCAGAATCAATGATTTTTGTTTGAAATTATCCCGAAAGTAATCGTTTTTTAGACTAATTTGATTTTTTTGAAAAATAATTTTAAATGGAAACTTCAAAACGGGTTTAAAAAAATGTTGGAACTGATTTTGATTCGTTATAAAAACAGTGGGTTTTATAGAAAAATTTTAATCGTAATCGCATGATTTTTTTGTCGATTACGATTACGATTAATTGGCACGATTAATCGCGATTACGATTACGATTTTAATCGTTTTGCAAACTCTAGTTTGTTAGATAGCCAAATATTTGATTTTTTTTTTCAAATTTTGGCAAAAAATCAAATAGTGTGCTCTAGACAGTTTTTTGTGTTTTTTTGTTCTTAAAAACCGTAAGTTGTACGAAAAAACTATCTGTGACAATATTGTTGTTAAAATTATGGAGATTTCAAATTTATAAACAAAAAATAATGTATTTCAAAAACCCAAATTTGTTCTTAAAGTTTTGAATGTCCTTTTAATATTGTTAAAATTTCAGGGATGTAGTTTTTGTGTTTTTCGAAATAAATTTTCAAAGTTTGCGATAAAGCAAAATTTTTGATTTTTTGCAAAAAAATTAAAAAAAAAAATCAAGTATTTGGCTCTCTAACAAACTTTGAAAATTGATTGCGAAAAACACGAAAAACTACATCAACAATACGAAAAAACACCTCCCTGAAATTTTAACAGCGTTTAAAGGACATTCTAAGCTTTAATACAAAATTTTGGTTTTGGAAATCCATGGTGCCCTTGTTAGGAAAAAAGGACATACACATTAGCATGTCCCGAAATCAAGAAATTTTGTAATTTCTTTAGGGCATACCCCTAGAACGATGCTTATTCAAGAGCTGATTACGGGAAAAATAATTAAAAAATTTTTGGAGGGCATCTTCAGGGCGCAACCAGCGCTTAAAGTTTGTATCCGTGGTGCATTTGGTCAAAAAAATTTTATTTTTTTTATTTTTAAAATTGGTATCAAAAGTTTCGTTAGGTAGAGTACATTCAGGAAAAAATATTTATAAAGTTTTCATGGAGCAATTTTGGTCCAGCGCAACGATTTGAAACTTCGAAAATGCATAATTTATTACATATTTTTTTAAGTTTTTGTAAAAAACAGCTTTTTATACAAAGGCTTGAATATAAACTCAGTTTTATACAAAATATTAAAAAAACTCTTACAAACTCCGGTTTTTACAAAAATATATAATAAATTAAACCTTTTCAAAATTTCAAAACGTTGTGCTGGACCAAAATTGCTCCATGAAAACTTTACAAATATTTTTTCCAGAATGTACTCTACCTAATGAAACTTTTAGCACCAATTTTAAAAATAAAAAAAAAATATTTTTTTTTGACCAAATGCACTACGGATTCAAACTTTAAGCGCTGGTTGCGCCCTGAAGATGACCCCCTTTTTTAATTTTTTTCCCGTAATCAACTTTTTACTAAGCAATTTTCTAGGGGTAAAACTTTTCATTTTCGGGACACGCTAATACACATATTGTTTTCAAAATATTTTGTTGAAATTTTTTTGAAAAAAAAAAAAAAAAATATATATTTCTTAACGCGTTTTATTTTCTGGCAAAAAATGTGACTTTTTTAAAATTTTTTTTTATTCTTTGATTTTCTTGTGTTCTTTTCTAAAAAAATGCACACTTTTGAAAAAATATCATGCTTTTTACTCATAATAAAAAATGCATGTTTTCCACCCCAAAATCAAACACGGTGAGCGTCAGCGATGTATAGGTTGAACTTTAGTGTCGACGAAAAGTGTAAACGCAATTCGATTTCTACTTATTTAAATGTCACAAAACTGTTAACAGCGAAATCGTAGCTGATCGCATTCGCGAGATATCGCGAAATTAGTGTTTTTGTATTTTCTAAAATTTTGACAATGAAGTTTTTTAAACATCTTCAAAAACTGAGTACACAGTTTTAATTGTATTTATTTACAAGTCACAAAACAGTTAACATCGAAATCATATCTTCTCAATTTCGCGAGAAATCGCAAAATTAAGAAAATAAATAAAAAATTGGAAAACATTTTATTTTTCGCGTAAATTAGCAGTCAAGATATTGATTTAAGCAGTTTTACTACATTCAACCACGTAAAATTTAAACTGCATACAATATATTTGTCGTTTCTTGACTTTTTCCCTATATTTTAGACACTAAAGAAAAAATATATTAATTAATATAAAACCTTGAACAGTAATTTGACAATTTCTCGGGAAATTGAGCATCTATAATTTTTATGCATGAAGTTTTGTCACCTTTTATAACCTCGAATTCAAACTGCATACCACATTTTTTTCGTTAATTGAAGTAAATGTTTTTACAGACCAAAAATAACACGAAGTAATGCATAAATTGTAGTTAAGCGAGTTTTTTAGCGATATCTCGAAGAATTAAGCAGCTGAAATTTAAATGTTAACAGCCTTATGACCTTTGATCAATAGCAAGTCAAACTGCATTTCGTGTTTTTCTACAATGTTAAAGAAACTTCTTTTATTAAGCAAAACAATAAAAACCTACAAAAAGCAGTTTTTCGCTATTACTCGCGAAAGTGAGCAGCTATAATTTTTTTGTGGGCAGTTTTAATTTCTTCCAACATACTCAAATCAAACTGCATACTACTTTTTTTTATCATTTATAAAGAACCGGTTTTAAAATATTTTTAAATAATAAAAAAAAAAATCATATAATTACGCGATATTTCGCGAAATTTAACACCTACAATTTCGATGTCAAAAGCAGTGTGACCTTTGATCAAGCACAAGTAAAACTGCACAGATGTTTTTACGAAATTTTAAAGAAACCTATCCAAAGATAAAAAAACGAAAACAAAAACATCAAAAAATTAATTTAGCGATTTCTCGCGAACTAAAGAAGATACGATTTTGATGTTTACTGTTTTGTCCCCTTTAAATAGGTTCAATTAAAACTGTATACTCAGTTTTTGAAAATATTTAAAAAACTTCAATGTCAAAATTTTAGAAAATACAAAAACACTAATTTCGCGTTATATCGCGAATGCGATCAGCTATGATTTCGCTGTTAACAGTTTTGTGACATTTAATCAAGTAGAAATTGAACTGCGTTTACACTTTTCGTCGACACTAAAGTTCAACCTAAACATCGCTGAGGCTCACCGTGCAAATGACGGGGTGAAAAACTGCCCTTTTATTTCTATTGTAGCAAAACTCAAATTAAGCGCACAAGTTAACTGGTGCTGTTTTGTTGCAGAGGATGTGTCGTGGCATGTGACACTGGAGGTCCGGTGTTCAAATCCCGGTGTGGCCAACATATTTTTTTATTTTATTCTGGTATTTTTTTTTATTCAATTACGTTTTATTTTTTATTTAATAATGTTTTTTTTTTTTTTTTTTAATAATTCAATAATAAAAAAAAATCATATAAAATCGACTAAGGGCGGATTACTCAATGAAAAGTTAGCTGCTAACTGCCGATTTAACGGAGCCTTATGTCAAAATTTATGTGAAAAAGTTAAATTTAACGAAAAATTATTTTATAACGGAGCATTGAGTAACAGAGAACGAAGCCGACATGAAATTGTCGGCGGCGGCGGCTAAGCAAAAAATCGATCGGCGGCGGCTCTTAGCCGGCTGTAGCCGACGAAAGGTATATGTGATGATCTCCCATTGACCTAAAGACGATCTAGCGATGTCTGTTCGTCTGTATGTTGAAAAAATACACATGATGGATGCTGCTGAAGATTTTCAGTATATTTGCAACTATCCTTGACAGCTTGCTACTAAATGCCAGCGAAATCGTTCCAGCTATTCAAAAGTTAAGATA
Organism: Pegoplata infirma; assembly: GCA_963921195.1. Lineage (NCBI taxonomy): Eukaryota > Metazoa > Arthropoda > Insecta > Diptera > Anthomyiidae > Pegoplata > Pegoplata infirma. The sequence continues at coordinate 97,244,674 of OY992538.1, read as the reverse complement.
AAAAACAAACGTGAATTTCAGATTTTTTTTGACCTTAAATTCATTAAAGAAATGTACGCTAAATTTTTTTACTTTTTGAACAACTGTTCACAAACAAAAAAAAAACAACATTATAGAAATGTATGTTCAATTTTTTTTTTACAAAAATTAAAAAAAAAAAAATTAACTAAATACATTTTTTTTTTTTTAATTTTTAAGCCGAAATAAGCCGAGCAAACCGGCGGCGGCTGGAGTACCTGAAAAAGCATCGGCGGCGGCTAAGTCGCGGCTGTTAGCCGATCGGCTTCGTTCTCTGTTGAGTAATCCAGCCTAAATTAGTTTATTTTTTGTTTTTTTAGTTTCAAATAAAAAAAAAAATAATTTAAAAGCAAAAAAAATATAAATTAAAAAAATATGTGATGGCCATCGCCGGGATTCGAACCTGAGCTGCCGGCAATATAAGCGAAAAACACATCCATCGAACCAGCAAATCAGGGCAATTTGGGTACAAAACAGCATTTTTTGTATTCTTTTCTGAGTGTAAAAAAATGCTACATCGTTTCAGGGCCATGTCAACATTTTAAAAGTACACATTTGAACAATGCACAGTTTTTTGTTCAGAAAAGAAAACACCATTAATTTCAAATACCCATAATTTTATCTACAATATTGTTTATATAAGTTTTTTCTTCTGTCTTATGGTTTCCGACTACAAAAATGGTAAATATCCGTCTTAAAGTCAATATTGCAAAAAATCACTTTTTTAATCGCCCATATCTTCCATATCTTCGCACTTTTAGGTTACAGTTTTGCTTAAACTGTAATTTTATACATTAACTTGTTGTATCTTCGAAAAGATTGGCATTGCATTTGAGCGATAGCGGTCCAAAAGTTATGACCGAACATCAAAAATTTTCATACACTCGACATAACCTAAAAATACAAAATGCTTTAATTCGGCTGTTGGTTGATATATGTGAACAGAATTGGATACCGAATGGTATTTAGAAAAGTACAAACATATATTTTTACCAAAAAAAATTTTTCGCGGATTTTTATTTTTGCTTAAAATTTTTTCCGCGGTTTTTTTTTACAAAATATTTTTTTTTTTTAAACTAAGGAATTTTAAACTCTTTTTTTTAAAAATTAGGGAATTACCAGTTTTTTTACCACAAATATAATTTTCGCGGATTTTTTTCACCAAACATTTTTTTCCGCGGAAATTTTTGTTTACAATTTTTTTTCCCAATTTTTTTTTTCATTTTTTATATAGTGGAGGGTATTCAAACATTCGACAAGACTGAATTTAACTTTCTTGCTTGTAGTTTTTTATTTTTTTTTTACATTACACCGTCCGACAAAAATTAAAAAAGTTGTTTAATATTAACTGGATATGGAATATACGTTTAAAAATAGATACTAAACGTAGTAAAACTACAGTTTTTTATTTCGTGGTCCTGTTTTCTTTTAAAAGGAGTTTTTAGAGGACTGCTGACTCTTGTAGACCCTCCATAACACCGTCCAACAGCCAATATTAAACATGAACCGGATGATGTACCTCTGAAAGAAGATATCAAGTGGAGTAAAACTGCATTTATAGTTTTTCATTTCGTGATCCTGCTTCCTTTTAAATGGACTTCAACGTTTTTAAAGATACATTTTGTAAAATATTTGTATAATATTTGTACCTGTCCTAGGATGCCACTACCCTGCAAAAAAAGTCATTACCACTTCTCAGTGGAGTGCTTTAAAACTATAACAAATGTAATGAAATACAACAAAAATAACAAAAAACACAAGACAAATACACACAAACAGTTTTTTCTACTCCAGAATACATAGATATTCAGCTCTTAACTCATTACCTATCGCGACACCTCCATACAAATGTAAGTAGATATTCAGTAGATAAGAACTACTCCAGGGAAGTACTTAGTTGGAAGTTGTTTGAAAGCTCGTAGTACTTCTTATCTACTGAATATCTACTTACTTTTGTATGGGAGTGTCGCGGAAGGTAATGAGTTAAGTGCTGAATAACAACTTTTTATGGAGTAGAAAAAAAAAATGTTTGTGTGTTTTTTTCTTGTGTTTTTTGTTATTTTTGTTGTATTTCATTACATTTGTTATAGTTTTAAAGCACTCCAAATAGAAGTACTACGCACTTTTTTTGCTGGGTATTGATAGAAAATTAAAGAGGAGGATCTCCCCTAATTTTCCTATTTTATTATTTTTACATATCAGGAAAACGGAGGTAAGTAACGTCCTTTCAAAAACGTATCCTTTAATATCATTCAAAATTTTCAACAAAATATTTTGATAAAGTTTTCAAGTGACTTTATTCACATCCTTTTACCCTGCTCTAGCAAAATAGAAAATGGAAACAATAGGGGATGTAAATGCAGTTTTACTCCACTTGATTTCTACTTTCAGAGGTATATCATCTGGTTCATATTTAATATGGCTGTCAGACGGTGTTATAGACGGTGTACAAGATTTGGCACAAACGAATATAAAACTCTCACTTATTTGAATTTTTTTAACTAAATTTTTAATTTTTTTTTTTTTTTGAAAATACTATGGACATAAAGAAGATTTTGGATTCGACCAAGCAGAATTAACATTTTTACTTGTTGAAGTTCAATTGTACCAAACTTGAAAAATGCAGTTTATATTAGAGGAATAGAACAAGAATTGCTCGTCATCATCAGCACTCTGTGATCATCCGAGCTCTGTGGATAAAAAATCTTCAATTTTAATGAAATAAAAAAATCTTCAAATTTGTCGAAAGATAAAAACTGCATTGTTTAAATTTCAATTTGGTTTTTTCAATAATTTAAATTGACATTTTTCAAATTTCCATTGAAAAAGATTGTAGAACCACAAAATCGTTTATTAAATTCACAAACTGACACCCTAATAATATATGTGTATTAGACTGGCCATAGCGTTATATAGAAAAATTAAAAAATGTTAAATCCATTAGTGTTCGCACTGAAAAATGTGAGGTTGGGGATAAAAATAATTATGCATGTTTAAAATTTTTTTTTTTTTTTGTTCCGAGTACCTCCGGGTTGAGCCTAAAGTTTGAAAAACGGATTACAAGGGAAAAATATGACTTTTTTTTCATTTTATCAATTTTTTTGATATTTTAAGTACAGTTTGAATTCAAATGGTCACTGAATTTTGATTAAGAGTTAATTGTCTATCAAATAAGGTGTTAAAAATTAAAATCGGTTGAAAATTAGCCGAGTTATGACAACTTCCCCCGGCAACTAACGTGTGGCAAACCACCTGATCAAGGAATTCGAGTCCCATTTTTGAAATTTATTGAAATTATCTACTGTAATTAATTTTTTTTATTCCTCAAGTTCCAATGTATTAAGAAGATACATATTTTTCATATTGCGTTTTGCTAACTTGTTTTAAATAAATGCTAAAGTGGTCTGAATTTTTCAACACTATTTTCAAATCTCCAATTTTAAATTTTTATTTTTTTTGTTAAAGAAATTTTAAAAAATCGGCTATTGGAGTTTAGGGATTTGTTAAGCACATATAAAGGAATAAAAACCCCAAAAATTGTAGGGTTTGCTGTTTTCATTTGGCTATTACAGTGATGTAATTTCGGCGGATTTCGGGAAAGTAGTGATTTTTGGCCCTTTTTTAGCTTTTATTTATTTTTTTTTTTGGTTTTTTTTACAAACTTGATATGTTTTGGACCGACTTATATCAACAAGAGATAGAATAATTCAATTCGCAAATTTAGGGCAAAAATGGGAAATTAAAAATTGCCCCAACTAAAGGTCAAAGGTCAAATTTTAGAAGATTTTAAATTTTTAAACATTAACAGATTTTCTGAGTGGAAATATATGAAACTACTTCATGTCATTTTAAAAGGTCTTCACATATGTCTTTTTATTTAAATTCAGAATATTAACCCTTTAGTGATGGTGGGGCCTATTCGACCATTTGAACAAAATACACTTACATTATCTCCATTAAATTAAAAAAATTTTAGGCCCCAACAGCACTTAAGGGTTAAATTATTAAATTTTAATTATTTGCCATATAGTTTAGACCAATTAAAATAACATCGAGTAGATTCAGCAAAATCCGCCCAGCAAATCTGTTAATGTTTAAAAATTAAAAATTTTCTAAAATTTTCTAAAATTTGACCTTTGACCCTTAACAGGGGCAATTTTTTATATGTCAATTTCGCCCTAATTTTGCAAATTGAAGTATTCTATCTCGTGTTGATATAATTCGGTCCAAAACATATCAAGTTTGTAAAAAAACCAAAAAAAAATAAATAAAAGCTAAAAAAGGGTCAAAAATCACTACTTTCCCGAAATCCGCCGAAATTACATCACTGTAATAGCCAAATGAAAACAGCAAACACTACAATTTTTGGGGTTTTTATTCCTTTATATGTGCTTAACAAATCCCTAAACTCCAATAGCCGATTTTTTAAAATTTCTTTAACAAAACAAATAAAAATTTAGAATTGGAGATTTGAAAATAGTGTTGAAAAATTCAGACCACTTTAGCATTTATTTAAAACAAGTTAGCAAAATGCAATATGAAAAATATGTATCTTCTTAGTACATTGGAACTTGAGGAATAAAAAAAATTAATTACAGTAGATAATTTCAATAAATTTCAAAAATGGGGCTCGAATTCCTTGATCAGGTGGTTTGCCACACGTTAGTTGCCGGGGGAAGTTGTCATAACTCGGCTAATTTTCAACCGATTTTAATTTTTAACACCTTATTTGATAGACAATTAACTCTTAATCAAAATTCAGTGACCATTTGAATTCAAACTGTACTTAAAATATCAAAAAATTGAGAAAATGAAAAAAAAGTCATATTTTTCCCTTGTAATCCGTTTTTCAAACTTTAGGCTCAACCCGGAGGTACTTGGAACAAAAAAAAAATTTTTTTTAAATATGCATAATTATTTTTATCCCCAACCTCACATTTTTCAGTGCGAAAAATTTTACTTTTCAAAAAAATTTCTACTATGGCCACTCTAATGTG